>CM042834.1:250567995-251785495 GCA_023653725.1 Bungarus multicinctus
CATATTCAATATATTAATCATCATAGTTGCTCTTCTTGGGACCTAGATCACTTTGTTGATGTATTTCCTAAAATGCAGCACTCAGAGTTGGATGCAGGATTTATGGCAATGATGACCTACAGAACCTTGATTCTGATACTAAGAGGCACTGGATTAGTGATTTTTGTAGAATTCTTATTTTATTCTTTAGGAATATGCACCACTTTGGGCTTGATTGCAAAAATGTGATTAATAGTTCATGCAACATGAATATAACACTGGATTAAAACGTTTTTTAAAACTATATTTCCTGGGATCACATGGTAATTAAAGAAAAAGATGTGACTTCTTAACTAGTTTCAGATAGATGCTACAGTTGCATTCTTGTACTGTCCAAAGCATTCTTGTACTGCAAAGAGTTGCATATATGTACGATCCATCTCTATTCATCTCTACTTTGTTACATTCATAAATAAGCCTGAATATTATTCAATGCCATAAACCGTCAGGGCTCAGGAATCATTTTGCAAAAGGAGGCTAAGAATGAATATAGCAGAGGTCTCCAAACTTGGCAACTTTAAGACTTGTGGACTTCAACTCCCAGAATTCCTCAGCCAGCATAGCTGATTGACCCCTGGAATATAATGTGGGAATTCAGTTTATAGCACACTCATTGAGTCAAATATACTATATCTCTTTAAAATCAGGAAAACCAGTTAGGCTTACACTTCTGCCTAACAGGATGCACAAAATCTCTATCATGTCGCATGCAAAACGTAAATCACCAAACCAGTAGTTACACCAGTCGGATCCCACCCCTGCTTCAAATCAAATAGAAGAGAAGTAAAGCCCTTTCTACTAGCAGTTAAGGAATATTAGGGCTGTGCAAAACTTCAGTGGGGTATTTTACTTTGCTGATGCTTCAAGCTATTTTATGAGGCAATCAGTTCTCAACAGTCAGTTCACAGCCTGATTAGGATCTAGGAGAAGTTTTTGTAAATAATCAACAAGTTCTTCCCTTATTAGTAAAAGTACTCACCTCCTCACCAGTTCACATAAAAGCTGTTTCTGCTTTAATCTAATAGGAGATAAATTGGTTCTCACTGGAAAATAGTTCTATTACTGAAATTCTTGTCACATTACCCTCTTCATTTCAATAAATTGTGTTAAAGAAGAACATGGTGGAACTTCTTGATTTAGAAGATTTATATTCATTTTGAGGCAGCTGCCAAAGAACCTGTCTTCCCACTCCTAAATAAACTGCTGCATTGCTTTATTTTGAATCATTCTTGCAGTAGCAGGAAAGAGTATCTATCTATCCACCAATCTCTTTTGGTAGTCCCAATGAGCTACTTAATGAATACTGGAAGAATCAATAGAGGTGTTGGAGCCTTAGTCAGACAAATCACATCATTACTGCAACTTGTTAAAGTAAATAACGTCAACTCTGCAACCTATAATGCCTTGTTCAGACAATATGTGGATGGATCACACAAGTCTAGAAAGCATGAGAATGAGAGTGTTCTTGTATTCATGTGCTTCAGGTTGGTAGCTAGAGGGTCACTGTGGAAAGAAAATGATGGAGTAGAAGGTGCTGTGTCTGATCCAGCTTGGTTCTTCTGTTCCTATGGACCCAAGAATACTCCCTGCTACATCAGAGTAAAGGTTTCTATTTGGAAACTTACAGGTAGCCAAAATGAGAATATTGATTTGCTGGAACTAGATCACCCAGTAAAAGTCCAAAGCCTCATAGCTTGCAAGATCTCCACATGCAAAGCTACATATGATGTTATCCTTAAAAATATAAACAGAGAGCTACCCTGTTGGTTTTTTTCCCTGTAGACATTATGGATAAATCTAGTTGCCAGATTTAATGCACATAGACTCTTTCATTTATTGAATTTACATCCTTATGTTTCTCCAAGAGTTCAAGATGGCAGACATACTTATTTATATCCCCACAACAATAAGATAGAGCCCTGTGGGCCAGCACCAACTTTCCCATCCAACTTCAAAACTTTAGCCAACATGAAGCACACTGCCTCCATCTTAATATTTGGAGGGAAGAAAAAGTTGCTGATAAGTGATGAAGAAAGAACTGTGGGAAAGAAAAGAGTAAGGGCAGTGGGAAGTTGGGGGAGAGAAAAAAATTAGGAGAGAAAAGATCCAAAAGTATGCATTGGGATGGGACTTCCAGAATATTTTGCCAAGGGGTGCTCTTTGAAAACTAAATAAAACATTAAGCAATCACTCCCTAGGTAATTTAATCAATGGCAGTCTTATTACTTTCATTTCCATACATCCAGACATATCAAACTGATGTCTTTATCTTAGCTCTTTAATGATCTACAAAAGAACTTGTAGATTTCTAAATCCATTAGGTCTATCCGTGTGAAAGTGAATGAAGTCAGCCATCACTATTTACAGGACAGATTCCTATGCTGGCTGAATTGTTTGGTTGAGTCAGCACAGATTTGCTGATTCATGGTCTAGGTTCTGTAATTCTATTTGGCTAGAAATGCTTGGTGAACATTCTGTTGGTTTTAATGAGATATTATGGCAACTTCAACTTATTATTGCTTATTGTTTTAAATTTGCTTGAATGGAATGGCCTGCCAATGTTTTTTCCCCCTGACTCTGCTGTTAGGAATCTTATTTACTTCAATGGTGTCTCAATGGTGCCTATTGATATTTAATGTCTTGGTTTTACTCTCAAAATACTATATAGCAAACCTCCTGATGAGTCACTGAGGCTTTAGAGAATGACAGAAAGACTTGCTAATTTCTAATAAATGTTGTGGTTGTTAATGAGTCAGAATACATCAGGAGTGACAGGAACAGAGTGATCAGGAATGGATACAACATGCAATGCTAGCCTGTGCTTATGCATCACAGGAAAAGAACGGAACAGAACAGAAACCTAAGCTTAGTACACAAAATTGCCTGCTACTATGTCCTAACTGACAATGACTACTTCAGCTTCAACCACAATAACACATGGGCAAACAATAGATACAAACTTAAAGTAAACTGCTCCAAACTCGATTGCAGAAAATATGACTTCAGCAACAGAATGGTCAATGCCTGGAACTCACTACCTGACTCTGTTGTTAACATTCTCAAAACCCCAAAACTTTAACCTTAAACTGTCTACCGTGGACCTCACTCCATTCCTAAGAGGTCTGCATAAGTGCACCTACTGTCCTACTGTTCCCATTTATTCATACTCATTTATTATGTATATACTTATACCTGTTCATACTTATATATTTATATGTTATTTTACTTGTTTCTCATACATGCTTGACAAACTAAATAAATAAAAATAAACAAACAAACAAACAAACAGAATAACTGATTTTCCACAGCCGACCTACCAGCATCTTTCTGTTCCTTCCACCCAAATTGTTTGGCACATTTTTGGCTGCAACCCACCAGAGGATGTAGTATGAAGGACAAGACACCAGAATATTAATTAAATAGTGATTGACCAATTTATCTGATGATGCCTGTTAAGATTTTTACTTTTAAACAACTCTGGTTAAATTAAGTGGACAATCCAGGTTTCCAATAAAAAAATGCACACTCTATCCTGAAATCCATCTTCCCCAAAACCAGTGAAAGTTCTAATCCATTCTAAAAGCACTGTACAGCTAAAAAAAATCATAGTGTTAAAAAGAATAGTTTCATCAGTTATGGTTTAATCGTATCATTGAGCTACTTTGACCTTCTTAAAACATTCATTGGTATCTATTTTTTTGTAGTACAGAACAGAGCAGATGCCTAGGAATTCAGAATGCACTTATTTATATTCAATTTTAGACTTATTATCAAGGCTTTTCATCTTGTTGATTAGTCTTGTGGCAGTTAAAGTCCTGTACAACTAACAGGCAGTTTATGCTGCCTTACTGAGCTGAGCTATTGTCTATTCTTACTGGCAGTGACTCTACAAATGTTTTACAAAGTTCATCTTTTTAAAATTGCAAATATCAGAATCTAAGGGAATTTGGAACTTTCTGCACTGGGGCTGGGTAAAGGTCTGGATTTAAAGGACAAAATATGATTCAGAGTGCAAATGGGTATCCATGCAATACCTCTCAGGAGCACCTTAAACCAAACTCAAGTTTGAAAAACATCTATAAAGACAAACTATGTGGACCCATGAAAGGATATAATTTCCTTGAACTTTTCCTAATATATCCTATATGTTTACTCATGTGACTTTATCTGGCCTTATTCTGCACAATCAGGCTAGAAAGCCCATGTGAGTAATCTAGTTCCATTGTTTAATATCAGTAAAATGTCATGTCCTTCCACCTTGGCTTGGCTTGGCTATATATCCACAATAACAAAAGTTGATATAAAATAAACTTTTCCACTACAAAAGTCCATTCCAACTTTAGAGTCTACAAGAACTATGTCCTCATCAAAGATAGAACCTAGAGACATTTGACCATGGGTTTCAGCACTTGCAAAGGGAAAAGAGGCGTGAACCTTCTACTTCTTACTAATTCTAGACTCAAGGAGCCTGTGGTCCTTTGGAAAGCTTCACATTTCTATCTAGCTGAGGATATGGAATGATCAGATTCTAAATCCAAGCTATCAGAAAATGGAAGAACAGTAAGGATGCACATAAATATTCAAAAAGATGCACATGTTCAAAAGGATGCACATAAATATTCCTTTAAATTGGAACTATCATGCAAACTGATTCACATATACCTTATATGAAACTCGTTGTCAGCTGTCCAGCTGGCGAATCCAGAAAAAGAAACTCCTGGGACATTATTTTACCAACAGTATAAAGTATAAACTTTACTGAATAAATCCACATTGGCACAGAAGAAGCAAAGCCAGCTCTGGGCTTCCCATGTAAATGCATACATAGTTCATTTCTTCATGGGCCCACAGTCCATTACATCCACCAATCATTTATGTTCATTTTATTTTGAGAACTAGTTGATCAAACTGTGGTATCTGCTCTGGGTGTCCTTGAGGAGGGGAACAATGTCTCATGGGAACCAATGATGCTTGGAGGCCATTTCCTCCCCCCCCCCTTGCATTCCAATTGACCACCCTCATTCTTTGTCAAAGCTGTGAGCAAAGTGGAGTATAGGTGAAAGTTATAGTTTTCACATATTTCATTTACCAGATTTAAAAAATGGGAAGAATGCTTTGCTGATATTTATCTGTAAATATATTAATGTAAATTATAAGACCCTGCATTCATTTTAGCTACTTTTGCATTATGAGACTTATCAATAACATGCATACTAAAAAGGATTCACAGTAAAATAAAAAAGGAAGTGCATCTCTGTAGCTAAAAGACAATTTACTGCTGCATAATAAGCAGGTAATGAGGAGGCATCAGCAAGAGTTAGTATCAAGAGTGGGTTTCTACAGGTTTGTACCTATTTGCTAGAACCGGTTGTTAACATTCTAAGCAGTTCGGAGAACCGGTTGTTAGAAGAAATTACTGGCCTAATCCTGTAAGGAAGGCAGGAAGGAAACATTCTGATGTTGCTTACAGAAACTGCCTCTCCGTTAATCCTTATTACATTCTTGGCAGGACTAGACTTCCTGTCTCAGGAACTTCTCTGGAGTTTTTTTCCCCTCCTTTGCTGGTACTTTGCTTGTGTGGAGTGACCATTCAAAGTTACAATGGCACTGAAAAAAGTGACTTATGACCGTTTTTCACATTTACGACTGTTGCAGCATTCCCACAGTCATGAGAGGCCAGGTGAGGAGATGCATGCCTCGATGTGAGTGATATTGAGTTGGCCACACCTAGTCAGTCACACCAAGCCATACCCACCAACTAAGCCATGCCCGCAGAACCGGTTGTTAAAAAATTTGAAACCCACCCCTGGTTAGTATGCATCTCAATAGCTTATAGGCTTCTTCTAAAACAATATGCATTATATTAACCTTCCCTTACAATTATCTAGGATAGTGCACAGTATATATAACAAGAAAGATGGGAATGATAACTAGACATGAATGAGGAGGTATAAATGAGCTTTTAGCACATACAATGACCACCCATCACATATGCTCAAATGTACATTTTAAGTCATTAATAAGGTGAAATAGAGCTGAATAGAAAGCCTTTAGGTAACCTAAAAATAAGGGTTTCCATTTTTGGGTCAAAGGGCTTTGAATGGTATTCTGGGATTTGTGCTCAAAACAAGGTACAGGACTTACATAAATAGGGAAGCTCCGAAAAACACCTACATTCTAACTAAATTACATTTTATTTATTTACTGAAATGTTTCTGTAATTATACTGACCTATTGAAATATAGATAGTTTGAGTGCTCCCTGTGAATTAAGACATTTTCTCAATATGGTAGTGACATTTGAAGAGATTCTTGGAGCGCCTGGGAGGTTCTTGTTCATCCCTGCTCTGAAAGAAGCCTGAGAAGTAAAACTTTGCCAATTTATAAGAGTTGTCTTTGGTTAAGACCCTATTAGATGCTTTCATTTGTAGCGTAGTTTCATTTCATAAAGAAATTGTATATTTAGAATTCTAGCTTTAGAAATCTACCTTGAGATGATTAGAGAGAAGGAGATCTTTTTAAAGGTGGGGCCACAGCAGCACGTTAGTAGAAAGGGTATTCTGTAAGATAGGAAGACTAGGTTCCAGCTTTTACATTCTAATGTGTTTGTGTATTTCCAGGAAACAAATATTAATGACTTCCATGACTAATGTTTCAAAGCAGTGAGAAGAGAAAATCATGAAGAATCTAGGGCTCTAAAACTGTAAACCAGTCAATATGAGTTAAATATTCTCTCTCTTTTTCCAAATAGTAAAAGGAAAAGAATAATATCAGATGTAAAAGACTAGAACAGGATCTGAAGGACTACTGGCTCCTACTTCATAATATTAGGAAATCTAGCACTATGCTGGTGAACATTTGCAAAATCTTGCAAGTCAAGATAATGCTGTACTTCCTTTTTCTTCTTATACTTCAATGAACTAGAGACATGTTTAGCTGAAGCCTATCTGAATGTTATCTTGTACTTTGTGGACTTATAAAATGCTTCAGCCCTTTTTCCCTAGGTAACTGTTCCCAAATATCTCCATCAAAGTCATTTCCCCTGCTCTGTGCAGCTATAAGCAGAACCACTGAAACATCAATCCTTTAAAAGCAAAGTCATATATAATCAACATCAGATTGTCCCATCATTAGAGAAGGATGAATTCCAGAAGATAGAAACTAAAATGGAAGTAAGCTAAGACAGATTCAGTGCTATTTTGAAGATAGTTTGCTCCTAAACAAAGAAAATGGTAGCTTTTTCATTCTACCTGTAGGTCAAGTAATTCATAAATCTTCCATTAAGGCAACTACCAGGGCAAAATCGTCCAACATCTATGGACAAGACATCATTTACTGGACAAATTATATGGTATGTATTGTTCTATTCTCCTATGTTATTTCCCTGCTCACAATTTCCTACTCAGATCAACCCTATCGCTCTACCAAATGGTGGGATTGCATTGGTCAGATGCAAGAAAGGTAAATGGAAGAATAATCAAGATTAATTAATTCAATTGTGAAGAAAGATCAAACTAGAGCTGTGTTTCTCAATCTTTGAAACTTTAAGACATGTGGACTTCAACTCCCAGAATTTCCCATCTAGCATGAATTCTGGGATTTAAAGTCCAGATGTCTTAAAGTTGCCAAGAAACACTGAAATAGAGTCATTTGCCTTTAACATTTAATATATAAACCTAAAAAGCAGAGATAAACCATATACATACAGAGAGAGGGGGGGGGGAGGGAGGGAGGGAAAGAGAGAGAGAGAGAGAGAGAGAGAGAGAAAGAGAGAGAGTATTTGCTTACCCAAATCTGTAGTTTAATTCTTTTTTCATTCTTGAAGACTGTTTTCACTTTGAAATCAATCCCAACAGTGCTTACAAAAGCCGAAGTAAAAGAATCATCAGCATAACGGAATAAGAAGGAGGTTTTCCCAACGCTGCTGTTACCAATGATGAGCAGTTTAAACATATAATCAAAGTTCTGATCTGACGTTTCCTTTTGGCCATATCGGGTTTCTTGTGCTGATGCCATCTGTAGATTGCAGATGAGGAAAGAGAGAGATTTTTTTAAAAAAATTAAACATGTAACTCCAAAGTGCTTATCTTTTCACCAGCCTTCTCAGCACTAGGCGCCTAAATATTTGTGTAGAAGGTGAAGGAGATCTTAAGATATTCAAATAATACAGATAATCATAGTGAACGTTTTGATTCCAGAAAATCAATGGCAACTTTCCCATGGAAGCAGTGCTAATTAATTCTGTTATCCAAATAGCCAAGATCTTGTATAATCACAGGAATGTTTTAAGCATTCCTAAAATAGCAGCACAACCATCAAAATCAAATGCTATGAAAAGGAGAACAATTCTAGTGCCTAGGCCAAAGAAGACGAAATGACAAAGCAATTGAAAAAGCAGAAAACAAAAGTCTTGCTTAGCTTTGTGAATTTTCTCCATTCCATCTTGTTGTTGTATTATAAACTTGTTATATCAAAGTGATATCCTGCTTTCCACTCCAGGAACTTAAAATGGCATACATAGCATAATTTTTTGTGGGGGTGAGGGCTGGTTTTGATTAATGTATTGGGGTTGCAATTTTAAAAGTAGGCAAGGACAGGAGGGTGAGCAATTACGGGATAATAGCTATATAGAGTTTAATTTCAGTTGGATTACAATTGCATTTTATTCATGTGTTGTCTTTTTACTTCTAGTTTATATGCCTTTATATTTCCAAAGACACTGAATGGCATATAAATAGAAATGATTGAATGAATAAACAAATAGCACAATATAACTGTTATTGATACAGTTAATAAAGATATGAAATGTGTTCAAATGAATATTCCTATATTTAGGAAATTCCTACCAATATTCCTATATTTAGGAAATTCCTACCAATATTCCTATATTTAGGAAATTCCTATCAATATTCCTATATTCAGGAAATTGCTATCGTGCAAAAAAAGAAAGAAAGGAAGAATAGCTGTCATCCTTAAATGAGTCTTTCTAATAGATTGCCTCTGGATATTTAGAGGTTAAATTTATGTAAATATGTATTAATAGAATAGAATAGAATACTTTATTGGCAAAGTGTGATTGGACACACAAGGAATTTGTCTGGGTGTAAATACTTTCAATATACATAAAGAAGGAACATTTGTTAAGAATCAAGAATCATAATGTACAACACTTAATGATAGTCATAGGGTACAATCAACATCAAATCATACTAGGAAACAGAGGATACAAGCAACAAAGTTACAGTCACAAGTGGGAGGGGATGGGTGATAAGGAGTGATGAGATTAACAGTAATAGTAGTGTACACTTTGTAAATAGTTGAACAGTGTTGAGGGAATTATTTGTTTAGCAGAGTGATGGCTTTCGGGGAAAAACTGTTCTTGTGTCTAGCTGTTCTGGTATGCAGTGCTCTATAGCGTCGTTTTGAGGGAAGGAGTTGAAACAGTTTATGTCCAGGATGTGAGTGGTCTGTAAATATTTTCACAGCCCTCTTTTTGACTCATGCAGTATACAGGTCCTCGATTGAAGGCAGGGGGGTGGTAATTATACCTCTAACTGACTGGGAAATTCAGGGAGTTGAAGTCCAGATATCTTAAAGTTGCTATCTAAGATTGAGAAACATTGTTCTAATGGATAGTATGTAGAGTTCATGCACTTACTGTAAGTGTCAGATGTCCTCCTGCCTTTTATTATTAATTTTTTTCAGTGATGATCTATATCTTCTTTGGCTTCCCACATATCAATCAATAGTCCTAAGTGAAAACATAATAAGGAACACCTCCCATGGTGCTTTTTCGGTTCAGGAATATGGGCAATCAGGGAATTTGATCTCCATTAGGAGTCTACAACCTAGTCTGAATCCAATATGAAATGTCAGTCTGACTTGACAATTCAGAAACTTGTTTGAAATATTGAAACAGATAGTTTGTTTTCTAAATCAAATGCCTTAATATCAGTTATCCTACTAATAGAACTAGTATAGCAATACAGGATGACTGCTTCACCTTTCACAAATGCCAAGATAGACTCCAACAGTAGGGGATAGGTAATTAAAGAATAGGTCTGCCATGGTATGGAAATAAAGGCTCATTAACAAAAGTAGTAGGCTGCTCAGTGGTTTGGATTTAATCCAAAAAATCTAAGGACCACATTAGGATGTAAGCATAGCCCATCAGCCTGCAGTTGTATCTTTTAACAGAATCATATGGCAGCTGCTTTAAAGAGTGGTGCGGTGGCCTAGAGGTGGAGCTCTTGCCTCACAATCAGGAGGCTGTGAGTTCGATCCTAGGTAGAGGCAAATATTTCTCTTTCTGGGCACAATGAGTATATCTGCTAAACAAAACTCTGCATCCGGCCACTAAACACTCTGCTAGCTCTAGATAGTTGCCCAGATTCCATCCCACAAGGGATTAGGGGGTTGTTAAAAAATGTTGATAATAGGGCAGTTGCTTTAAAGAGTTTCAGACAGAGGCTACATTGTACTGAAACAGAGCATAGCCATAGAAAACAGTCTGTTGAAAAAGGTAGGTGGAAATTATGAGTGGCATTTTAGAAAATATATTAATTTAAAAACATTCATATCCTTCTTTTTTCCATGTAATCCTAGGAACCATAGTTTATTCCTTACTCTCATTTTATTTTTGCAACAACCTTGGAAGATAGTTGAACTGAATGGATGCAATTTACTTAAACTTGCCTACACCAAGGAAGATTTGAACCTAGTTCTCTCCATTTCCAGTCCGGCAGAAAGCCAATAGAATATTCCTACGCTTATGGGAATAAATAGCTGATAGTGACATGAAGTGTCCTGTTATCAGCCTTTCAACCCAGACCTTGAATTTTCTGCTATTACAATACGAATGCTACAACATAAAGCACAGTTTCAAGGTGGTGATATTTTTTAAATGCTATTGAGGCTTTTCAGTTCCTCTGTGTGTAATTGATCATCTCTGCCTCCTTTTTGAAAACAGTTCTTAACTGGTAACATCTGCTTTCACTGTTGCAAAATGGGGTGCTCGATTTTTATTTGCAGACAAGTGCAAAACACTTTAAAGGATAGGATTTCAGTTCTCTCTTTATATATATATCAAGATTCAGGAATTACTACCATTATTGCTACACTGAAATACACGCCCAGTCATTTCTTTCATGGAATGTAACTACAGGATTCCCATCTTAAAGGTTTGTGTGGTGTCCCTCACTTTTTCCAAATGATAACAGCTGTGTTGGGAATATCAGGATGGAGCTGAGTTATAATACGCATGAACGATCCTTTTGCCTGTTTGAATGATATTTGGACTTTTATATGCATGGACAGAAACTGACTGTATACAAATATGGATTTATCTATAAACCCATTTCTAGGACTCTGAGGCTGAAGGCACAATCAGAATCTAGAAGGGATATTTCAGGATGTCACACAGAATATTTTTCATTGAGGCAGTTAAAACGGCCTGTCCATTAAGTGACTTACATGATCATCAACACTTGTTAAAGGGGTGTTATGTGGCAGATGCTGTCGGTTGGCATTCTAGGGTCCCACAGCAATTTAGCTTCTTCATTTTCTATTACTTTCTGTCTTATGGTCATACTGGTCTTGCTTGCAAGCAAATGGCATTTCTTATGGATATTTTAATGGATCATTGTTGCTACTTTGTCAAGTGGCATATGGTGGCCTAAGAGTGAAGACACTGGCTTCCCATTTGGAAGGTTGAAAGTTCAATCCCAGATAGCAGAAGACGTTTCTCTTACTAGAGCACAAAGAAAAAATATCTGCTGCAAACTCCACATAAGCATCAGGAAGAATATCTGACCAGTAAACACTCAGCATTATCCAGTCACCCTCAACTCTACCCTGAATTAAGGGTCTACAAGAAAAAGGGGGTGCTTGGTGATGCTGTTGTTTGTAGTCAGTCTGCACAATCTTCTTATAGCAGCTAACTAGGTGGTCCATTCTTTCTTCAGCTTCTTTGCAGAGATGGCGTTTGCCGTTGGTTGCTCTTTTCTCAATCCCAGGTTTGTATGCATTTGTTCTTAAGGTTTGGTCTTGTGCAACCAGAATTAATCCCTCTTTCTCTTTAATTTCTCTGCTTTTCATCATTGCCAGATGTTCCTGGTGTTGTTCCCATTAGGGCACTTTGGGATGTTTTGACTTAGGTGTTTTCCCCCACTACTTTACCCTCTGCAAACATTTGGAACTCCCTGGATTCCCTTGCATGGATTATTCTCTTTGTGTTACAAAATACCGAGGCACCTGAGTTTACCTAAGAATACTCTCACAATATTTAATTAGCTTGCTGTATCTTTATCAGTGATTCCACCCCCACCCTTAGATTCTTTACTAGAGTTTTTTTTTTTTTTAAAAGAAACACTTTTGCAAATTTCTGGACTCTCCTGAAGCCTCTACCATGGAAATCCTACTGCTTAGCCTTTAATTCACATATAAATGTTGGAATAAAGTGCCAAACACTGTTATGCATTTGTAACCCATTGTTCTTCCAAACACTTACACAACTTTGATAATTATTCTACTGCTCTGAATTCTCTGTAACATAGCCAGAGGTTCTTCTATGGCCTAGGATCAGGGGTGGGATTCTAACGGTTCTGTCCACTTCTGTAGAACCGGTTGCTCTGAAAAGCAGCAAACAGAGAGCATACATAGAACCGGTTCTATGTCTGCTGCTGTTTTGGCCCACCCACCCCTGTTTTGGCCCGTGTCTTACTTGACCTTTATTTCCTGCGTTTTCAACCGCAGCTGCTTTGCGCGACACAGCTGCGGTTGAAAAAGCAGGAAAAAAGTGCTTTTTCAACCACTGTGCACCCACATGCAGACATGCAGTGCTGCTCAGTTGTCCAGGCAGCTAGATGACGATGATATACACGCGTGTGCAAAATGTAAAATCACCGAACCGGTAGTTACACCGGTCGGATCCCACCCTTGCCTAGGATACTCTTCACCTTATGAACAATCTTTTAGTCCCAATTCATAAATAAAAGCAGATGGCAAATGTGTAGAAGTTCCCTACCTGATACACCAGAAGTCTGAGTTAATGTTGATAATGCACAAAATGTTTGTAGCTGACTTTGCTAGAGACATTCTGTATTCATATGACAAATGACACAGTTGTTATGCTGTACTGCCTGTCAGCTTCTATCATACATTAAGAAGCTACTGCAAGCATGCTGGCTTATACCAATATTTGCTATCTTCAAAGTGGCCATTATGAATTAAGGAGGCCACACAGAAGACTATTTATCCATAGTTCATTTTCATTAAATTCCCCTGAATTTTAATAGCTGCATGGTTCATACTGAAGATCTTTGAACTCTAAAAGCCCATAAATTCTCCCCTGCATAATCTTCATTATGCAGGAACTAATGGTAAGCTAATTGTGGTGAAATTTCCTGACTCCAAGGAAACTTTTGTGACATCACCGCGACTCCTCATACCTATCATTATTTCTCGTTTCAGCCTGGCAAATGCCTAATCAAAAGCAGCTTCCTGTCAGCCTTTCCATGTAAACCAGACAGACATGAAACACAACCAGATGTTCCAACTCTACTTTACTGTAAGGCTACATTAACTTGTAAGTCTGAAAGCACAAATCTCCTGCCACTCCAGTGACAACCTAAGATGCTAGTTTCCAAATCTCTTTCTCTGTCCATTATGCAGCTGTGGGTTATGCCATCTCTTATCTGGCCATTCCCTAGGCTGCATTTCCTCACCCCACCTCTCAAATCTCTTCTCTTATACCATTATATTTCCTAAGTTCCAGCCATCATATTCAATAATTCACAATATTTCAAGTCTTTTTCTGAAGGACAATTCATCTTCAGCTCCTTCTTTTCCAAGCATCAGAAGACCACAATGAGGTCAATGATATCAAATTATTAGAATGGTGCTTAGCCCTGATGATTTGTACAATAGATTTTTTTTTTGTGATGTTGCTTCCCTATATTTCTAGATCGGTTCAAATCCTGACTGAAGATGTTTGAACGAGCCTGGCAACACACAGCAAAGAAGAGTCCAGATCATTTTAGTTCTGAGATTCCCTGTGTATTTTGAACATATAAAATTTCTGATGATGTGGAAAAGAAAGATGAATGCAGGCAAATTTACCTAATCAATTCTGAAAGTTTCAGAGTATTATACTGATCTTATTCATGAAAACTGGACCTCCCAGATACTGATTTTCCTCATGTGCATTTCTCTAATGAATGTCTGATATGAGCTATTTAAGGTAACTACTGTTTCATCAGAACTAAAGAAGAAGAAGTGTGACACACTGATTTGAGTCTAAGATGTCAGTAGGAAGATTAACTCCATGGCCTTATTCTGCCAAGAAGCTGATAGGGTTCAACCACCTATGCTTTCTTGGTCTGGACCTATTTAAAATGTTTTGTGAGAAAAGCATAGGGTGAGGGTGACCATGAAAAATATCTTCAACTCTATGGAAGAAAACAGATAAAAATGAACAAATAATTCTATTATGCAAAGAATGGATCTAAGAAACCCAGAAGAAACCAGCATTTTCATTCCAGCATTTTGGAATCCAAGTATCTATCCAATTTTGGCTGACATTAAAAAAAACCCAATATAGAATGGGATCTGGTTAATACTTGAATGGAAGAACCAGAATTGGAGAACTAGGACAACCCTGGATTGTAAATTAAACTGAAAAATAAAATATCAAAAGATGACAAAGACTAACCATGTTGTTGTTAAGAAAACTATGTTGAAGTGTTCATGAAGATGCCACAAATCTAGCTGAACTCGAAAGTTCAACCATTTGAAGTTACAATAGTGCCAAAAAGTACCTTTAACTGCTCCTTCCATGGTTATGGGATCAAAATTCATGTAGCTGCCAATGGCATGCATTTACAATGATTACCCCAAATTCTGGGGCCATGTGATCAGCATTTGGAAACCTTTCCAGCTGACTTCTAACAAAGTCAATGGGGGGGGGGGGATTCCAGATTCACTTAATGACCATGTGATTCATTTAATGACCATTGTGATTTGCTTAATGACATCAAAATGTCATAAAATTGAATGTTAATTCACTTAATGGATGCCTCACCTAACAACATGAGCTCCAGTCACAAGTTCTGCATCTACAGTAAATAGCTATTGGTTTAGTGAGGCTCATTAGACAAAATCTAATGAATCCAATCAGCCTTTGATTTTTGTAAAAGGGGAAAAGATTCTTTTCAGAAAATGAAGTAATCAGAAATCCACGTCCCAATAAAACTCATAGTACAATCTGGAATGGTTTGAGGCTTAAATAATTATCAACATATTCACTACAGCTAGACAGATTTTCAATAGAGTGTTTGATAAAACTTCAAATAATACTATCAAAGCAGATTGTCAAATCAAAGTGGATATTTAATGACCTCTGCACACCTTCTGTGCATGCAGACAAAACCTTGTAAAGCAAAGCAGCTGGTTAGACTGAGTCAGCCTACTTCTATACTGTATTTTGGGGGGGGGGGCTCTGAGGCAGATTGACTTAATTTTCCAGGTTGTGGTACTAGATAATCTTGAATCGGATCTGTGCTGTATTGATAGGTCTAATTTTCAGCAGAGGAACTGGGAGGAGGGAGAGGTTTTGATGCTAATTAGAAGTACTTTGCATGATTGCATTTTTGTATCTCTGAGAATCCTTGATACTCTCTAATTATAATTATATAGCAGACATGCAAATTTGTATTATTCGTCTCTTTCAATCCTCTGCAGCTTTGCTTTGACAGTTCTGTTGCATCTGGTTTATATAAAATCAGTGCTTGTGCCACTTTGAGAAGCAGCAAAAACTTAGATCTTTTTTTTTTTTTTTTTTGCATAATGCCATGACAGCAAGACTTGCATGTAGAAGAAAAGGATCCCCTTCATCAAAACCAACAGATGGGTTTTCAAAAACAGAAGAATTGGGTTTTCTGAAACAGGTCCTCTCATAAGACTGTTGATTCCAACATTGAATATTACTTAGCTGTATTATTTAATTTCTAACTAGTGGTGGAAGCCTCAGAGGTAATGTTATTGCAGCATCACTTCCTAAATCCTTCTTTGGTTTTCTTTAGTATCCTTTGTTTATCCAATTTTGCTATAATTAGTGGTCCAAAGCAATCCTGCTCAGTGGAAAAACTTTTCCTTATTGTGGCTGTGACTCTAAATCTTGATTTACTTCCTTATTTCTTTTAAAACAAGAATCTCCAACCTTGGCAATTTTATGACTTGTGGATTTCAACAGCCAGAATTCCTCAGGCAGCCATTAAGTACATGCTAGCTGAGGAATTCTGGGAAGTGAAGTCCACAAGTCACAAAGTTGCCAATGTTGGAGACCCCTGCTTTAAAAGATACCTTAAAAGTTAAAACTGTTTTTTTTTTCCTGAAAGGTTTTTTCCTTGATTGCTCATTCCAATATTTACTGTAGCTAAACCAAATTATGAGTAATTTAAATGATATAATCCTTCTTTACTTAACCTTGTTTCATTTTCCTCCATTTTCAATTTACCTGTTTTAAAGCCTACAGGATATATAGAGCAGGGAGCGCTATATTTTTAAAGCAATGTTGTTGATATTATTGATGATGCCATGTGAAATCAATGTTCGTGTTCTACTTTAACTCCACAATTTTGTTTGGAACCCAAGTTTACAAAATTTATTCAAAATTAAATGCTATATATGACTGGCTAACTAATATATATATATATATATATTTATATATAGTATATATATTTACTCAAGAATAATGTAACAATGTGTTTTCTGAACAAATGCAATTCTTGTAACTAATCCAGAAGCAAAATAAGACTATATGTAAAAAAATATTCAATTAAAGGGTTCTAATTCTATTTTTTAATGTGATTATACACACACACATATATATTACATACACACACACACACACATACACACACACACACATATATCATATATATATATATATATGATTCTTGCAGATGGATATATTTGTAATTACTTCTAGGGTAACTACATATCATCATGTAACATAACACTAGTAATCAATCTGAACTTCAAAGTTCAACTTCAAAGTCAAACACACCCTACAGAGTCATTATGTAGGGGGACAGTAAACAATAAATAATTATGTTAAAAATTGAATTTTGACCTTAGATGAACAGTCCCTAAGGAAGCCCATTTGCCAAATTAAAACCTTGTAAATATTCTGTAGCTCATAACATTTTATAAATATGGTTGCAAAATTTCTAATACTAGACAACAATATTTGTCAATAGATATGATACAGTTATTAAGGCAAGCCATACACTAAAAATAAAGAAATTAACAAAACATCCTTATGCACATCTACACTGAAGTCCCATTAGGCCTGGTGGGTTATACCTCCAAATAGGAGTAGATAGAAAGTAGAGTATGTAATTTATCTTTGGGATGCAGAAATGCTCAGCCTTGTCAATTTCCAAAAATGGAGCTTTATTTTGTGCTTAAAAGTAAAACAAGACTTTCCTGGGAAAGGAATCAAAATAATTCTCAATTTAATAAGCTATTACTTCAGGAGTAACAATGCTTCTTTAAAAACAGATATCCTTTTTCATATTTATTAGATTTTAATTTTTCGCTAGCTCAATGCATCTGTGATTAGTAATTACTGTGTTAATAATTCAAATGCAAAAGTGACTTCTAAGACGATTTAAGAAGCACAAACAGAGCTGGGCTGCAATATTCAAATGACCACTAGATAGTAGTAAAGAGATAATGGAAACTCTTAACATTATTTTTCCATCTAGTGGCCATCCAGAATCTTCCAGCCAAGATTTACAGTAGCAGCAGATCCATCACTCATCAAAGATCCGTCAATATATGAGGTTAACAAAATATTAAGATAGCAAACTATGCTTACCTATAAGAATCATTCAGCACAATGGGATTTCCTTTTGGCTACATGTATAACTGACTGCATCTTGCATAATATATAGTCAGAAATTAGACCTAATATGTTCAAGTGTTACTCCCTAGGGCAATGATTTAGGATGGATGGCTGAATTTGAAGACTTCACATAGGAAGCGAGGGAGGAAAGAAGGAAAGAAAGAAAGAAAGGGTCAATATACAAAGAATAATAGTAGAAGCCCCTTTCCTCTATGATGTTAAAACGCTAACTGATGATGTTCTGTTCTTGCCCTGATTCAGCCTTTACAAATGGAGTTGTCAGCTGAAAGACAGTTCTATCAAATTGCATGTAGTCCTCAATGCTCTGAATTCCTCAGTAATCTCTGAGTTAATGCTTCGCTCTCCCCTTAGCCGGCCAAAGAGAACAAATGAAGGGATCAGAATGTTTGAGGAAGACACAAGGGAAAATTGACACACGGTTGTTTGCGATGGGAATTAACACGTGATGTTTGCCTGAGTATCCTCCGTCCTTTTCTCTACCTCCTGTTTGCAAATTATATCTCCGAATTACTCAACCACAGGTTCCCGTTTTGTGCGCCGCAGCCCTTCCCCTCCTAACCGCTGTCCTCTCGCCCCGCTCGCGTGAATGTAGGCGGCCAGAGTCTCTTTTTAGGAATATTCCCCTTTGACGTGCTACCAACCTGCATAGCAGCTTCGTGCCTCATTGTCAACCGCGCGCCTTTTCTTCCTCTCTCCGCTTTCTTCCACCTCGCGGGTTTACTACCGCTAGGATCCAAGCAGCAAACCGAGCCCACAAGCCAAGCAGCACTCAAGCCACACTCGGCTCAAGGCAGGAGCAACAGCAGCGAACGACACGCTCAGCCGCTGCTCCGCCAAGGGATCCAGAGCAGACCGATCAGCACGGGAGCTGTCCACGGTGTCATTCCTCCCCCCCCCCGCTTCGCAATGATCTGTGGGAGTTGTAGTCAGAGCCGACTAGGGCTGCTGCCCAATGGAAGAGGAACCTTCCTTACCCACAACTACGTCTCCCAGGGGCGCTCGCGGGCCTTTCGCTTCGCCCTTTCATTCCCCTCCCCAATGCAATCGCCCCATGGAAACGGAAACAAGGGTCTCCTCGGCTTTATATTTTCCCAACTGTTGGGCAAGAACTTTCTGCGGAAGGGAGAAAAAAAAAAAGCCTTCACCCCCCAAAACTGGGATTTCTCCATCAGACTAGGCGGAGGTAGAGTGGACCTCGCCCATTCTCCACGCTTTCTAGCCGGATTAAACCTCCATTCCCCAAATGGGTTTCCTTCCATTCTGGCGCCTTCGGGTGGAAGGCGCTTCATTGGGTAGGAAAACTGCTGCCAGCAGAGACCAACGCGTTCCTTCGCTTAGCGTGGACCTATCGAGGCAGCCCCTTGATTATTACTTTTTTTTTGGGGGGGGGGGGGTCGGGTAGTTTCATCTATGCTGGGCCTCCCCACCCCTTTTAAAACAGAGGAAAAAGAGCCCTACCTTGCCGTACAGTTCCATCTCGGCCTGGCCAAACGGGGGCTCTAGAGCCCAGCGGGCAACTCGCCCTCCTGATTTTCCCACACAACAAAGGCTGGCACTGAGTGAGGCGGAGGGAAACCGGAGGAGAAGAGCCAAAACGCCGAGCGTGGAACTCGCTTGTCCCTGGAAGCTGGAATCCTGTAGCGCCTTTTTGGAGCATCGGCCGCCCCAGCTCCGAGCAGAGTTTTTCCTAGCACCGCTCTTTAGCGGGAGCGTAACCCGGGAGAGTTCCCTTTAGGCACTTTTGGTTTAATTAACCCCGAAGCAGAAGACGCAGGTGCGGGAGGAGCGGGCGGGGTGGGGTGCATCAGAGGCAGCGCGTTGTGGAAACGGCAACCTGCTCAGAGCAAAACAAAAGAAGTGCCAAAGCCAGGATGGCGAGGTAGGTTTGGACCAGGCTGGCTGTTTGTCAAAGACTAGAGGTTGCGCGCGCGCGGAGGGGGGTGTTTTTCCCCTCCTTTTGATGCCTTCCAGGTGGACCGGATTTCCCTAATCCTTCCTAGCATCGTTTATTAGCTGCCTGGAGGTTATATGAGCGGAAGTCTAGAATGTTTGGAGGGCACCGGTTGAAGAAGAAATGGTGTTGTTTTTTGGTTGATTTGCTTAATTCATCCATCTGGGATCAAAAGGTAGCAGTTGCCAATCTCCCTTCTTTAATGATTTATTTATTCTAAACTTTTATCATTCACCTATCTCCAAAGGCTCTGGGCAGGTTACAGAAATTTAAAATTACAAACACAACAGGCACATAAAATTATAAAAAACAACCCTAAGCCCACCATAATAAAGTAACCTTTCCCTAAGCTGGACACCAATTACATTTAGCTAGTCTTGAAAGTCTGATGCAATAAAACAGTCTTTAAATTTTATTTAAAAACTATGAGGATGGGAGCCTCATGTAGTTCTCAAGTCAGGAGTTCCAAGTATGGAGGCCATCACCAAGAAGGTCTTTTATCTCCATGCCTCCCTCACTTCAGAAAGAAGAGGGATTCTTGACAAGGCTTCCAGAGATACTTTCATCAAATGGAGAGATTTTTTTTTAAAAAAACATGAATTTATTTACAAGTTGTACTGTTAATCAAAAGGAGACTTTATTATTACTCTTTCAATGTTTTCTGTCTTTTCAATTTAGAAATTTGCTGGAATTGTAAAGACTATTCTATACTTCATTTTCCAACCATGTGCCATGTGTTTATACCAATGTTTCCTGAAACAAATAAAAGATACAAAGGTACAGAGACTGTTACGAAAAAAATCATAGAGCTCAGAATGATTTTGTAACTTATATACATTCCACCTATTTCATTTGCTATTCATTTCTTGCGTGTGTTTGCTGAGGGAAACACACACACACACACATATATAAAGAATATATTCATTTGTAACTGAGAATTTTTCAGCCTAGGATATCATTTATACTAACCAAGCAAGCTAAAAATTGGCTTTGGTTTAAGAGGTCGTGAAGATCACTGCAAACCAGAATAAGTGCATAGAAGTGTAGATGGGCCAATCTTTAATTACTCTTCTAATAGCAAGTTAATGTAATCCATTGCAAATAATTTTAGAAGCAAGAAACAAAAATAGGCGGCATTATATCTAGGAGAATTCCAAAAGGGAGAATCCCTCCTTTTCATTGCTGAGATCTACCTGCATGCTTTTTCACTTTCCTTAGGTACAGATATATATTAGTTTTGGAAAAAATAACCCATATGTTTCATAATTTAAAATATCTAAACTGAACCAATTAAACTGGTATGTTGGGAGCACCCTTAAAATTAGTGGTTGAATACTTATTACTCCTTTTCCAACTGTCTCCTTTTCTTCCTAACTCAGTAGAATCCATATTGGGGAAGCTGAAAGACCATAACATCCATTATCACTTATCATGATCTCTTCTTTCACAGGTACCACCTTTAGTAAAGTCAGATATCAATACTCCCACACATTATACACTCAGATAAGTGTGCATCTTAAGTGGAATAAACTTTAGAGAATCTGCTATTGTCTCCTTTCTGAGCAGCTTTCCAACTCTCTCATCTCAACTAGCGGGGAGAGAAAGAGAGCCAGTTCAGAACCAATTCCCCCAGGGAACAAACAAGGAAGATTTGCTTCCATCCTGTTGTTGGCTCATATTGCAATAGTGGAATGACTAACTGGTTCAAAAATAATTTTGTCTACAGAAAAAAATTGTTGCAATTTGATAAGTCACCTCATAGAGTTCTACATGACTATGTTGGAATAATTCCAGATTGCATTATACTTTCACTTGCTACTTCCAGTCCATTGGCTTGTAAAGGGGTGCCAGAATGTGTTGCGACATCAAAAATGGATGAAAACTGTGATATTTTACTTGTCTACTTCAGTGAACAAAAACAGTGACAACTTTGCTGTTTATTCCTGAGAATAAAGATGAAATGTTGTTTACAAATCCATCACACTTTTTTTTCCCTTTATCTGGTTGAGATGATACCCCATCACATTGTTATTATCTCTAGCATTGACACAGAAAATAGCTTTAAAATAATAGCTGGGTTTTACTGTAGACTACCAGATGTAACTTAAAGCTCAGGATTTTGACTGTAAACAAGATGTATATTTCTAACACCATGTTGATACTAGCTTCTCATCATTTGAAAGATTATACATTGTAAAAGTTAATAGGCTACTGAAATGTAACAAGATAACTAGCTAAAAAAGGCATCAGAGACAAAGAGATTCTTAATGATTGGTAAAAAAATATTCTTTGAAAATATCAAGATGAAACCATTCAGACATTTTTGAATAATTATTTTCTTTACTAAAGTATAACCAGAAAGGAGCAAAACAATGTTGTGTTTTTATATTAGATCCTTAGATTGGTAGTGTTCTCCATATGATAGAATTTTATTTTTTCATGAAATTCTTATTTGGCAGCCAGAAACAGTAGTAAAAGAAATATTTCCAATGTAAATAATGCATAGCTATCATTGAAAATTAAATATTTTATAATAAATGCAACAATAATTAATATTCCTATTATATGCATAAAGTACATGTAGCTTTCCCCAGATTGAGACTTTCAGAATTTCTAGCTAGCATGCTTATTGACCAAAGTGGTGATATATTAGGCAATTATATATGAGGACCCAAGATTGTTGGGGGCAATAAGCTGACTTTGTAAAAATGCCGCTTGAGGGGGCCAAAAAGCCCTAGTAATAAGCAGGCATATACAATGGAATGAAGGCTATTGCTGAGCACCTAGCATGGTGCTCCAAAGACTGTAAGCCGCCCTGAGTCTCCGGAGAAGGGCGGCATATAAATGTAATTTAAAAAAAAAAAAATTGTAGGCCTAATATATCTGAGCAGCATTGGTTAGAAAAGATGCAACATTAATTCAAGTGATCTATCCCTTATTAGAAGGATCTTCTAATAGAGCTAGAAAGGACTATTTAGAGACTGTGTCCAAACCCCTGCTTAGTGCAGCAATTCAGATTAAAACACCTAAGACAAATGGTCCCTCAGCTAACAAACATAGAGAATTGAGTCAACTGCTCACTGTGTTTCAAAGTTGTGCTGTAATTACTATGGAAATTCTCAGTCATGATTGTCCCAAAGGTGCTTTTTCAAAAGGAAACTGGACTTTGTTTTTCCTTGAAGATGTTTGGCTTCTCATCCAAGAATCTTCTTCAGTTCATGTAATGTACTGCAATGAGTTTCTTTGTTGACTAAGTATACATAGCACCAGAAGTAACATCTACATTCATGGAAGTGGATGTTTTCTCTCATCTTGCCTGAGACTCTTCAGCTGCAACTTGGGAATGGATGGGAGATGAACTAGCTATGAAAGAAGTACATTCTTATTCTCATTGGAATAGAAATATCAATGCCTGGTTTGGTTGATTACCACTCTCAATGATTTACACAAAACCTTCAAAGAGTACCCACCATTTGAAAGAGTCACACCACCAAGAATAATAATATCTAAAACTCAGGAGCAGATATGAGTCATCATTATTTTTTCTACAGCCAAGACAATTCCTTTACATTTCCCATTATCTGAATCATTCAAGATCAGCAGACATAGGAATTAAGGCCACTTATATAGGCAGCCCTACCTACATTTTTAAAGACTTCGACTTTACCCGTATGATTTTGAAAATTTGATGGAAAAGGTACTGAGCTTTTGTATGTGTGTGGTATGTGTTGAGGCTTCATCCATCTCTCACGAAGTTGTGTGATTCTACAAAGTTTAACAGAGCCTAAAGCAGTTCTCCAATTGCTCAAATTGCCCATTTCTGCTCAGAGAGGAACCCAACTGTTCTTCAGATTATGTAAATTTTGTAACAAGTTCTTGGTTCAAACAAATGTGACTGGGTGCATATTCAAGATAAACTACATTTGGAATTTCATCAGAATAAAACCTACTTAAAGATGCATTATTGGAGAGAGAAGGAATATATTTTATGAAGAAAATGTATTTGCCACCCTCATGGTCTCAGTTGGGATGCCTTGTCTGCTATCTTGCAAATTTTGATCACCCCTCAGATATCTATGCTTACATATATTCAATCTGCAGACACCAGTCTATTTAAGTTTGCATATATGTACATATAAATAGGTACATGTAGAATGCCTTTCATATTAAATGTAATTTCCTATTTCCTTTAATATTTCTCTCTATTTCCAATTATCTGGCTGCTTCTGTCAAGACTTAGCAATAGGATAATTCTCAAAAAAGAAATTCTTTTTGATGATTTCATCAATTCTAAATCTATTTGGAAAACAATTTTGACAAAGTATAATCAATCTTCTGTTCCTTATGAGATTAAATACAGAAGACAGTAATCACAACAAGCTGTTTTAAAACAAGACATCTGTGTTTTATTAAATTCAACATGGATATTAAATAATGGTTTCTAGCCAACTATCTTTTCAAATAACACGATGCATTTAAATTTTATTGAACACATAGTTCCAACCTATATGGAACAGCTCTAACTTGAATGAATTAAAGATTGTGTTTACTGTCCTTTTGTGTTAAATGTTTAAAAGGCAAAGTGGTTCAGAATTCTGAAATTTGTTTCCAATTGTTTGAGAAAAACTGAAATGGAAAGAAAATGCTATGCCAGTTACTTTGTTAAAAGAAAAATGAGAAATCTATAGCTCCTCAGAAATTGTGGTACCACTTAAATTCCCATTATCTGGGATAATTGAATATTCTGGGTGGAATGATGGAATTACAATCCAGCATTCAGGCATAATTTCCAATCCTCATTCTGAGAGGAGAGGACTATAAAATGGCTATACCTGATCTGGAATATGGTGGTTCAGAGGCAAAACTGTATTTATGCCAAAAAAAATTAAGTTTGAGGAAGAGTCATAGCCTTTTGCTTTCATTTGCTTCTGAAAGAAAACACCCATCAAATCATATTTGTTACTGAGAAGTAGTCATCTTGAGGTTACTCATCTTTTTTAAAATAGTAGTAGTAGTAGTAGTAGTAGTAGTAGAGTTTTTCATTTAAGGTGATTCCCAAATATTGACTAAAGACTTTTTTTTACTTCTTTATTTAAAAGAAAAGGACATTCTTTTTAGGACACTAATGTTTACATTTTTTGACAGAGAAGATAGATGGTTTGTGAGAGGAGTGAACAAACTCATTTATGCCAAAGTGGAAAATTCTTCCTTCAGTAGAGGTGAAGGTGTCAGACACAACCTGCCCCCATTTTTTATCCTGTTCCCAAGGAAGTTCAACTTCACAGTTTCACCAGGGAGTCCACACTTAATGATCCCTAAGAATTTTAGGAGTTGGTACACTCCAGTGACTCTCTACCTTTTCATGTTCCCTGCTTAACCAACTTGTTCAGATTGAAGAAGCTACTTGAAAAAGCAGCAAAACATTTCAGACTAATAAAAAAGTTAGTCTAGTTGCCATGACACAATTTCCAGACAATTCTACCCGGATGACTGAGAATTTTCATCAACATATTGATTAAAGAGGATACATTCTAATACAAAGCTACCTAAGTCATTTTCAGTGGCCACTGCATTCGTCTGAGGTGCTCTTCCCACCTCAAAGTTGTATTTCCATAGTATCAAAGGGCCACCAAAATATCTTTTTTTGCTCCACTTCAGCAACTACATCTACTTTGATCTTTCTTCTTACTGTTCTCTTGTCTTTTTATAACCATCACAAGCCTGATAAATCATCTTTTAATCTGCTTCCCCCACTGATTTGTGGGGGTCGGGGGTGGGGAGGGCATCAGCAACTAACCCAATTTTTCACATGGTTCCAGAAAACCCACTTTTTTAAAAAAGTTAAAACCCACTGTGAATATTGGCCTAATCCAGTGAGGTCAGGAATGAGTAATCCAGGGTCTGCATGAGTCATCTACATACACTTTGTAAGTTATAGCACCCATTTCTCTTTCTGCTCTGTCGATGTCAAGATATCTCTGATAAGATCCTTCTGACTCACAGGAAGGGCACAAAGGAACAATAGGCTCTTCTTGAAATCTGTTGCTCAGAATCACATCAGGTCCCCAACCATGAGTTTTCTATAGCTGCTGGAATTACAACGATCAATTTTTCAACATAGAATTTCTGTGTATCTGTTGGTTGTCACATTGCAAAAACTTGTCAAAGTCATTCCAAGGCTGCCACTCCTGTTAGATCTCTGGTTCTTTTCAGTGCTGGCATCTTGAACAAAAGTCTGGGTTATTAAAATTAAACTTATTTTTAGGAAGCAGCTAAAATATTTTTAGTCAATTGCTTCTAGAAATACCTCACCCACCTACAATTTTTGTTGTTCATTGCAAAGTTGTGTCCGACCCATCGCGACTCCAGGGACAATGTTCCTCCAGGCCTTCCTGTCCTCTACCATCCTCCGGAGTCCATTTAAGCTCACGCCTACTGCTTCAGTGACTTTATCTAGCCACCTCATTCTCTGTCGTCCCCTTCTTTTGCCATCAATCTTTCCCAGCATTCGGCTCTTCTCCAGTGAGTACTTCATTTTCATTAGGTTTCATCATTTGAGACTTTCAAGAAGAGATTGGACTGCCATTTTTCAGAAATGGTCTCCCTTGGGGGATTGGACTAGATGACCTACAAGGTCTCTTCCAACTCTGATTATCTGTTAAATCTGTTAAAGGTGGCTAAAGTATTTGAGTTTCATCTTTAGGATCTGGCTATAACTTCTATGGAATATATATTATATTCTACAATCTGTAGCTGTGTCTGTGTTCACACATGAACATTTTTGTGTGTGTATCTGTGTATCAATATCTATATACAGTATATATTGTTATATTATGAAAGATCTAGTGGTCTAGTGGTTAAGGCACAGGCTAGAAAGATTGTGAATTCTAGTCCTGCCTTATAGCCATGAAAGCCAAATGGGTGATTTTGAGCCAGTCACTTTCTCTCAAACTCTCCTCACAGGATTGTTGTTGAGGTGAAAATAAGAGGAGAAGGTGTGTTAGATAAGTTCACAGTTTTGAGTTGATTTGTAAAAAAAATTACAAAGGCAGGATATAAACAGCAAACAAGTTAAAAGTAATGACCTGTAGACAGGGGTGGGAATCAAATTTTTTAACAACTGGTTCTGTGGGTGTGGCTTGGTGGTCATGTGACTGGCTGGGCATGGCCAACTCCACTCACATCGAGGCACGCTTCTCCTTGCCTGGCCTCTTGTGACTGTGGGGATACTGCAACTGTCATAAGGGTGAAAAAGGTCATAAGTTACTTTTTTCAGTGCCATTGTAACTTTGAATGGTCACTCCACACAAGCAAAGTACCAGCAAAGCAGGAAAAAAAAAACCCAGAGACGTTCCTGAGACAGGAAGTCTAATCCTGCCAAGAATGTAATAAGAGTTAATGGAGAGGCAGTTTCTGTAAGCAACATCAGAATGTTTCCTTCCTGCCTTCCTTACAGGATTAGTAATTTCTTCCAACAACCGGTTCTCTGAACTGCTTGGAATGTTAGCAACTGGTTCTAGCAAATAGGTGCGAATCTGTAGAATCCCACCCCTGCCCATAGAGAAAGGTTATGTAGAGCAGGGGTCTCTAACCTTGGTAATTTTAAGACCTGTGGACTTCAACTCCTATAATTCCTCAGCCAGCAAACCAATCTTAAAATTGACAAGGTTGATGTAGGATATCCTGGAATTGTTCTTCATGAAAGGTTGCATAAAAATGTTATAAGCATATAAGCGTAACATTAATATGAAAACTCCAGATTTCCTGCCACTAACCCCATCTCTTTCTTCCTCAGATTTGGAAGTGACTAATTTACAGGGAAGATTCCCATGAATCTTGCTGTATATCATAGGGATTCTGAAATGTCTTTGTCTATGCATAACCAAGGGGACAGGAACTTCAAGCAGCATTTTCTATGGATTCCATATTGTTGTGCCCAGGCAGGCAGCTGAGTCATATAAATTATCAGGACCCTGTGGCCAATGTGAAAAAGCATTGGAATAACTTATAATCATAGCACTATAGTTGCCATGGCTACTGGGTCAGCATGTTAAAAATTCTCTCCCTTGAAATTCACATAACAATCTACCATGACAGCTATGGAGAAGAATGTCAGTGTGGGAGGCTGGCTGCTCACTTTGCCTTTGCCATTGTGATGAATTTCTTGAAGTTGTTTGAGGAATGATTTTGAAAGCTTTTTGTGACATTATCAACAGAACCAGACCGTAATGATCCAGGTTGTTTTTACTGATGACTTGGTCTACAAAAATCGACATGTGGACCTTTTGTTGCAAGATGGAGATAAATGCTGGCTTGCTCACTCTTGTACTCTTCAGTATGAATATGTGAAGAATGCCTTTATATGGCTTCTTGATGCTGCTTCCAAACAGCAAGTTTCCCCTTTCCATATGTTCAGTTGTGATTGTCCAAACACAGATTAGGGTTGCTTGCAATATAGTCAGTTATTAGAATTAAGTTGACTGTGTCTATTTATTGTTTTCAGTAGAACGTTATCATTTTTCCCCTAAGAACGTGATTATCTGCAAAGTGCATCAGTTACTATCAGATTTTTGAATACTTAGGTTACATTCTCAAAGGTGACATAATTTCTAGGCTCTTTGAGTTATTTAATTTTGGGAACAAAGCACAAACACATAACGTTTACCTTCTGTTCCCATAAAATAATTCAGTTATGCATCCAGGTATGTTGCTACTTGCACAGACTTTTTACACTATATAAGCCAGGATTTATTACAAAAGACATTTGCTAATGAATATTTGTTTTTTTTTCTTTTTTTCATGCATGCAAAGTAAACTAATAAAGAGCATAAAAACCAACCAACCAACAAACAAATACGGTATCTCTATATGTAAATAATTGTAAACTATTAACAGAATGCTCAATAATTCCTAAATTATCTGACACAAATTTGACAGGAAGTGCATTGGTCTGTGAAGAACATGGAGAGTCTTTCTGTATCCCTTCCTTAAGCAGCCATCTCTTTTCTATGCCTAAGTTAAAACATTGCACTGAATCATGAATCATGGCTGAATAATTTTTTTTTTTGGGGGGGTGGAATTTAAATTCTCATATCTTAAAATTGCCAAGGTTGAGAAATAATAACATAGCAAACTGTGTGAACTGAGCCTTTATGATGGGTTAATGGATTTTCAAACTCAGGCAGTAATAGTTAATTTAACCGAGAATGGTTTTTAATAAATAAACTATAGTTTAACCAAATCATGGCCCAGAATAATCAGCCATTCTATTCTGCGAGTGAAAAGAAGAGTCTAAACACAGCTTTCTCATGATGTTTTCACTAAGATATTATTTAAACCAGATGCATATTTGCTTTGATCTGGCCTCAACAGATGTTATTAATCTGGACTGTCTGTTTTGTGCCTGCTAGGAATCACTATAGCTATCTGCTTTCTCTGTGGACTTAGATGCCAGCCAGTCCAGATAAGGAATACAGGCAGCCTTGCTTGTGCGGTGGGTTGGACTAGATGATCTACAAGGTCCCTTCCAATTCTGTTAATCTGTTATCCTACTTTACAGTCCTCAATTTACAATTGTAATGAAGCCTGCCCATTATGGTCACATGTTATAATGGTGATAAAATGGGCCAGCAACATAACTGATCTGATTTTACAATATTTTCCAGAACTGGTCAGAACCTGCTGAATACCACCTCTGAATGGTGGGTAGGAGTAGGGATAGATTACACATTTACTCCCCTTATTTTCTGAAAATACTTTCTTAGAATTCTTTATTGGCCAAGTGTGATTGGACACACAAGGAATTTGTCTTGGTGCAAATGCTCTCAGTATACATAAAAGATAAGATACATTCATCAAGAGTCAAGAATCATAAGGTACAACACTTAATGATAGTCATAGGATACAATCTTATCCATGTTTATTAAATTGGTTGGAAACAACTTGACATTAAAAAAGAAAAAACAAAGGGACACCATTTGTCCATCCAATAATTTATCCATCTCAGAAGTCTAAATCTGTATTGAATAATGTTTCTAGGGTTTAATGAGAGTAACTATTTTTTTTGAGGGACGTGCTTCTCATCATCAGTAGTTACATAGTAGATTAATGTACATCACACAACCAAGACATTACACCTGGAAAGAAAATGTAAATACAGTATAGTCAACAGGAAATGAGACAAGATGTTGATAAGGTTATAGATATGACTTGTCAAGAAGACTGAATGTGCAGTACTGATGTTAAGAGCACCTTTCCAAACAGACCTCAGAAAACAATCAACCCACCCATTTGCTTTTCTGTGAAGAAAGTCAGCACCCATCCCTCTCCTAGAAGAATGAAACATTCTAGGAAATATCGAAAAAGGAAATATCGAAAATTATATTTTCTGGATGACAAAAAGAGAAACATGTTTTTAAAGACAAAGCAGCTCCCTGCCGCCAGCAGATGTTTGGTGCACATTAAGACTGGGCTAGCCTATCTGCAAAACAAAAGACCTCAGCTCCAGGGTGATGGGATTAAGACATGACCCTCCAGAACATACTAGAATTAGCCCTCTACCCATCTAGCAACAGAACTCACCACATGGCATCTGGGGATTATTACATCACACAGCACAGTTCAACCAAACTTATCTCAGAGAAACTTCTAGGATTTGCATATGACCCCTATAGCAACCAATAGGACACATGCCCTTGCACAAGAACAGGAAGCTCTAGGGCAAGGCCCAAGAGAGGGTATAAATATATACAGTATATCTCTTCACTCCATGTGGTCAGCTACTCAGAATCACACTAGCTTGATGGTTCTGCACCACCATTAAAACATCCTTCCAAGCAACCTCCATGTTTCTAGTGTCTTTCTCACCACTTGGAACTGAACCCAGATGGACATTTCTTCCAATACCTGTGAGTGCCGAGCTTATTTTCCACTTGCTTGCTCTATGGAATCTAAACATTTATGTTTCCTCTATATGTAAAAGCATTGTGTAAGCTTTCCTGTCTCCTCCCCACTGTTTACCTTGTCTTTTGAAGCTCTTGCAAAACATTTCATAAGGGATTTGTGGCATCTGTACGACTTTCTAGAATGCTAAGTGCAGAAAATGCACAGAAATCCCTATGTACCTCTAAGGAACGGTAACCTTTCACAGTAGCTTTGGATCGTACACAACCTATTATACAACTTGTTGATTTGGAAAAAAAAGGAAATCTCGCATCAAAGTGAAAGCTTAATCTCCCTTTCTCCATGGACTCTTCTGTGGTGCAAGCCTCTGCATGTTTACAGAGAAGTAGTTCCATAAGGACCAAGCAATTATGTCTAGGCCCCCAATGTCACTTTAATGAATTAGAAAATAACATATCATTTTAAAAAAGCAGTGATTCTTGCTGAATTCTTAACTGCATCCAATATTGTTTATGTTCTATTAATCATTGGTACTTGGGGCACAATCCAATAGCTTTATCACCCTCAAGCAATAAACCTGCAAATCACTAGTAAGACTGCACTCTTTGTTTTAAAGGTCATTATAGAATATCTAGATCATATTGGGGTTAACTATAGGGAGGATGACTTATTATGAACATGTCCTACTGTCTTCTTTATATTTATTTGAATTTTTGTATTACTTTTATGATACTTGACGATGGTCAATTGACTTAATGTTTCTCTCTCCTTCTCTCTCCCTCTCTCTCTGTCTCCCTGCTCTTCCTTCCTGCTCTCTCTGTCTCTCTCCCTTCTCTCCCTCCCTCCCCGCTCTCTCTCTCCCACCCTCCTTCCTCTGTCTCTGTCTATATTTATTTATTTATTTATTTATTTATTTATTTATTTATTTATCGTATTTTTATACCGCTCCCTCTCCCAAAAGGGACTCGGGGCGGTGTACAGTCTAAACATATAAAGATACAGTCAACAGTAATTAATTCAGAATTGAATATAGATAGATGAAAATAGGATAAATGAGTAAAATAAGTAAGTAAGTAAATGATTGAGTCCCGTCAAATAGAATTAAAAGTCTTATTTGAATCTAAAATTTAAAAATCTCAGAAAACCTTTAATTGGCTAGGCCGGCCTGCTTAAAAAGTAAGGTCTTGACTGCACGCCAGAAGGTTAGGATGTCCGATGTGTCTTGTATCTCCGGGGGGAGATAGTTCCAAAGGGAGGGGGCTCCCACAGAGAAAGCACGTAATCTCGGGGTCGCCAGCCGACAACGATCAGGTGGCAGTATCCCAAGCATGGCGACCCTGTGGGAGCGTACTGGGCGATGGGAGGTTGTTTGTGGCAGAAGGCGGTCCCGTAAGTAGCCAGGTCCCGAGCCATGGAGCACTTTAAATACTAATAGTACCACCTTGAATCGAATCCGGAAGGCCACAGGAAGCCAGTGCAGTCTGCGGAGAAGTGGTGTTATGTGGGTGTCCTTGGGGGCGCCCATAATCATCCGTGCGGCTGCATTCTGGACTAACTGTAACCTCCGGAGACTCTTCAAGGGGAGCCCCATGTAGAGAGCGTTGCAGTAGTCCAATCGGGAGATAACGAGAGCGGAAGTGACTGTGCGAAGTGCGTCCAGATCCAGAAAGGGCCGCAACAATATCTCTCTCTCCCTCCTCTCCCTCCTTCGTCTCTACCCTTCTCTCTATCTTCCCCTCCTCTTCCCCTCCTCTCTCTCTCCTTCTCATAGGAGCCAAGGAAACTTTCCACCTTATACCTCGAGTACCAACACAAGGGCACTACTTACCAAATCTGGCATCTTTCAGGAGGAGAGATTGTTTGAGACGTGTGTACAATTTTGTTTATTTGCAAATATACAAATAGAATGTAACTGGGGGACGAAAACAGCACAGACAGCTTTTAACATTGTTATTAAAGAAGGGTCATTATTGGGTTTTTAAAGCACAGGCCAATCTAATTAATTTATATCTTAATATTTCCTTTTTTTCTTTTTCATGTTTTAAATTTGTCTTTCTCTCTTTGCTGCTCCAAGAGTCTCAGAGTGTTGCTATCATCTCTCATTTTTCCCAGCAAGATCCAGCATGGCTCTTTCCATCTCACATTTCTGAGATAAGTGTTTCCTGGTGTACTTAGCACATTTTACTGAAGCTTAAGTTCTGCTTCAAACGTACCCACAGTGACTCCATTAACTAGGAGGAACATAATTGCGGTGTGGATACATCAGGATATAAAAACCTTGAGTAATTGCTTTTCAGAAATGAGATATGAATAAATTCTGAAACCCAGCACAGTATGACTACAAGTGTATACGGATACAGTAGATAAAAGCTGGGTTCTCTTCACCAGGAAGATTGACATTAGCCAAACATTGCTGATCATTCATACCTAGATAAATCCACTAGGAATTACCAAGGACATAGGATAGATTGGGAAGTTGAAAGAAAAAAATATCCAAGAAGAATTAATAGCAAACCAATTCCATAATACCAGCAAGAAAATGGTATGGAGCATAAGCTAAAATATACTTCATTTGTACGTTTTTCTTTCACTGCAATGCAAAGTGATATTGGAAGAAGGTGGCCTTTGCCGACAACCTCAGATGCAATGAGCTGCATGAATCCTGAAGACAGTATTGCAATGTGGGGATTTAGAGCATGGCTCAGAATAGCTAACAAGTATACCTGCTCCAAATGATAGATCAATGAACAAATCAAACTCAGTTTTCATTCAAGGCAATGAAATAACCAAGCTCAAATTCCCCTACTTAAGACACATTATGCAAAGATGTGGCTCTCTGGAGAAGGCTGTTCTGTTGGGGAAGGTGAAACAAAAGACATGAAGAGGAGAACCAACAACAAGGTGGATAGACTCAGATACAGGGATGATGAGTACATCATTAGAAGGCATGAAAAACCAGGCAAAGAACCAAACTGGGTTTCTCCACAGATTGAGAAAATCTAGCTATATAGTTGCTAGGAGTTGAAAATAACTTGATGGCATATCAATAAATTCACCCATTAATCCATAGCCTGTCTTTTTCCTAATGTTCTTTCTTGTCAATCGATATTTGGATTCCTATTTTATACTTAAGACTAGTTAGAAAGTTTTACTATATGACTAGATCAGGCCAATCCCTCTCATTTAGGATGATTAGCATGAGAACAATTTCTTACATTGACACCAACGCTAGGGGTTTCTTCACAAAAGAAAGAGATGTATAGTGGAAAAAATTGGGGAAGAAGTGGTTTGCTGCCATAGAAAGTGGTTTTCTAGTGTAACCTGCAAGAATGGATAGTTGCCTATAGAGAAACAATTTCTTGAAATAGGATTAATTTGGCTAAACCAGACAATGAGATCAAGACTATTCCTTATGTGTACTCTATGGTTGCTTGGAAAGAACAATGATCTAAGTGTTCTGCCCACCAAAATGATATTTTTCATTGCCATAGGGCTGTGATCAGGGGTGGGATTCTACAGGTTCACACCTATTCAGTAGAACTGATTGTTAACATTCTAAGCAGTTCAGAGAACCGGTTGTTAGAAGAAATTACTGGCCTAATCCTGTAAGGAAGGCAGGAAGGAAGCATTCTGGTGTTGCTTACAGAAACTGCCTCTCTGTCAACCCCTTCTTGGCAGGACTAGATTTCCTGTCTCAGGAACTTCTCTGGAGTTTTTTTCCCCTCCTTTGTTGGTACTTTGCTTGTGTGGAATGACCATTCAAAGTTACAATGGCACTGAAAAAAGTGACTTATGACCGTTTTTCACACTTACGACTGTTGCAGTGTTCCCACAGTCAGGAGAGGCCAGGTGAGGAGATGTGTGCCTCAATGTGAGTGATGTTGAGTTGGCCATGCCCAGCCAGTCACATGACCATCAAGTCATGCCCACCAACTAAGCCACACCCACAGAACCGGTTGTTAAAAAATTTGAATCCCACTCCTGGCTGTGATGGCGAACCTATGGCACGTGTGCCAGAAATGCAGAGCCACTTCTGCTGTCACCCAGAAGAGCCCCACTGTGCATGTGCATGCATGCTGCTGCCTGACAGCTGACTGTCGGGTATCTGCTGTGCATGCGTGGGGGCCAGGGGTGCATGGAAGACATGTGCACATGCACAGAGATGTGTGGTGCATGGGGGTCTCATGCACATGCTTAGAGACATGCAGCACATGCAGGGGGATCACACACGCATGTGCAGGGGGCGTGGGGCCCCCTGCACGCATTGCCTTCTGGGTGCTGGCATGCGACTGCATGCACATTTTTCAGCACGGGAGCCCAAAAAGTTTAGCCACCACTGTCACAGGGTCTATTTCTTCTGATAATAAATATATTAAGGCTGTAATAGACAGACTCAATTTTTTAATAAGTGGTAACTGGAAAGAATTTGACAAGCCTTTTCCTCTCTGCCAAAGAGAACAAACATCTTAACCCAGAATTCTCTATGCCTTTAAAAATTACTTCAACTGTTACATATTGAAGTGTAGTGAAATATTTGTCACTAATTACCTCAATGGAGAAGAGGTTCTCTTGATTACTTCCAATTCTCTTGGCTCATCCTGCTTTAATTCTTATTACTTTGTTCAATCTAGATCTATTTTTGCTCTCTCTTTCTTTGTGGGAGGAATCGGGGGGCGGGTTGTCTTTGCCAGTTTGTTGCAGTTTAACTGTAGTCAACTGTTCCAGACTGAATTTGGGGTTATTGTTCTACCTGTGTTACTTGTTCATTTTGGTTTCTTTTCAAAAGGAATACTCAGGTAAAGTTCAAATTGAGGCAGCTGTCAAAAGACCTACTGACATCAATGTTGTCCTATCACTTCCAGGAACTGACTGCATCTTGGTTAAGCGTATTGGTTAACATTAATCATATCTTTTCTTCCAGTGAGTCCCTTGGGAGGGTATTCATGGATTAATAAGGTCCTCCAGGATCACACTGTTTACCAGGGAGTTACAATTCAGAAACATGTGCAGATCACTTCAGAATAGTTTTTATTCACATCTTTGGATGTACACACCTGTTTCCCTACAAAATGATCAGCCAAATACATTTGAAGCACCATTAACTATATAAAAGTCTTCTCAAAGTCCTTGTGCATTATTGGAAATATACAATCCAGCAGGTAAGTTAACAACAACATGTCTTTCTATCCTTAAAACACCTTAAGTGTCAGCATATACAGTAACAGCTGCAATATCTCTCTCCAGCCTATAATTATCTGGGTTTTGCCTAAGGAAGAGTTCTTAGAAATGAAATACTTGGTTTTGGACATCTTCTGTTCACCTAAACATTTGTAAAATTATGTTTTTTCAGCTTAGGCACACCAAAAGTTTTTTAAAAACACACACACACAAATGAGCCAGGATTGCAATATTTTCTGTCTCTGACTTTCCCTATTCTATAGCCTTCAGATATTTGGGACAATTGTTAGAAATGGACACCTGATATGGGAAAAGCCCCTCTGAGCAATTATTTAATACACCAGTTTTCAGACTGTGCATTTCTATGTAATTTACTTTGTTGAAATGAATAGGAGTTAGATAGAACGTAGTGAATGGTAGATTGTATCCAAGAGTAGCAACAGTTTATTTTATTTTATTTTTTTTTGAAAAATCTGGAATAGTCTTCTGTCCAACTTGTTTCCAAGCAATAGCAAATGCTATCTCAATTTATTTAACAGGCAGTAGTGATCATAACAGGTGTTGCTTTTTGGTTCTTTTCAGTTGCTCATTAACCATAATCTTTAACAGTTCACCCTATTTTGCTCATACCTTGCTATTGATAAAAGATGTGACACTGTTACGTAAACATCCTACAGTGTAAAATGAAATATCTAATGCCTCTCTTTCCTCTGGCAATTTTTTTTTATTTTTGCAAAGCTGTTGAGTTAGGGCAACAACTATTGATTGAAAAACATCCTCAGCCTTTATAACGAAATTTCTATGCAGAACATAGAAACATGGGACTGGCAGCGGCTTGGATGTCTTATAGTCCAACTCCCTGCCCAAGACAGAAGTCCTTATACCATCCCAGACAAATGGCTATCCATTTTTTTTTCTTAAAAGATGGTATACCCACAACTCCAGAAGGCAAACTGTTCCATTGGTTAATTGCTCTCACCATCAGAAAGTCTCTCCTGAATGAGCATCCACCCTTGCTTCTTGTTCTGCTTTCAGGGGCTTTGAAGAATAAGTCCACCTCATCATCTTGTGACTTCCCCTCAAGTACTGGATGACAGCTATCATATCACCCCCTATACCTTGTCTTAGTTAGGCTTGAGCCATGATGGTGAACCTATGGCGCATGTGCTGGAAGTGGCACACAGAGACTTTTTTGCACGCGAGCCATCGCCCAGAACAGATGCCCCAGGGGTGGGATTCTACCAGTTCGCACCTATTCACTAGAACCAGTTGTTAACATTCTAAGCAATTCGGAGAACCAGTTGTTAGAAGAAATTACTGGCCTAATCCTGTAAGGAAGGCAGGAAGGAAGCATTCTGGTGTTGCTTAAGGAAACTGCCTCTCTGTTAACTCTTATTATATTCTTGGCAGGACTAGATTTCCTGTCTCAGGAATTTCTCTGGAGTCTTTCCCCCTCCTTTGCTGGTATTTTGCTTGTGTGGAGTGACCATTCAAACTTACAATGGCACTGAAAAAAGCGACTTATGACCATTTTTCACACTTACGACTGTTGCAGCATCTCCACAGTCATGAGAGGCCAGGCGAGGAGATGCATGCCTCAATGTGAGTGACACTGAGTTGGCCACGCCCAGCCAATAACATGACCATCAAGACATGTCCACCAGTCACATGACCACCAAGCCATGCCCACCACCTAAGCCACGCCCACAGAACCGGTTGTTAAAAATTTTGAATCCCACCCCTGAGATTCCCCCATCAGCCAGCTGATTGTTGGGTATCTGACGTGCATGCATGGGGGGGGGATGCACGCATGGGAGGCACATGAGCATGCGTAGGGGGGCGAGGCAGGGTCGTGCGCATGGATTGTATTATGGGTGCAGCCACGTGTGCGTGAGTGCATGCGCTGTACTTTTAGCATGCAATGACGAAAAGGTTAGCCATCACTGGGCTAGAGATACCTAGTTTCCTTAATCATTCATTATATCTCCAGATTTCTTATTATCTTTGTTGCTCTTCTCTGGACTCTTTCTAGGGTCTCAGCATCTTTTTTGTATTGTGGCAACTAGAGCTGAACACAGTATTCCAGGTGTGCTCTCAATAGTGTAATATAGAGTGGTACTATCACTTCTTGTGATCTTGAAACTATTATTCTGTTGATGCAGCCTAGGATTGCATTGGCTATTTGGGCAGTTGCAATAAACATCTGGCTCATACTTGAGTGATGATGCACTAGGACCTCAGATCCCTCTCACAGTTACCTTCATTGAGCCAGGTACTGCCTATTCTACACTTCTAGATTTGGTTTTTCCTGTCTAAGTGAAGGAACTTACTGAACTGCATTTTATTGTATAGGGACCATTGGTCTGATTTGTCAAGGTTATTCTGAATCTTGTCTGTCTTCCAATTATTAGTAATTCCACCCAACTTGGGGTCATCTGCAAATTTGATGAGTTTCCTTTCTATCCCTCTTCTAGATCATTTATGAGGATCACCATTGCATTTCCTACAGATCTTCTATTCAGGGCCTCTTAGTCCTGAACACAGATATATGTTAAGGACTTAAGAACAGACTTGACTCTCAACTTTAAGTGTCATGATTGACTGAAGACAACTCTGCAAACAGTGGAGACAGACCACCACAGTGAAGAAAGATGGACCACCAATAGACGGATCCTTCACAACCTATCTGGAGAAGGAGAGAACAGGAGATTGCCTAAAAGCATTCCAAATGGCAGCTTCTCATGAGGGGATAGTAAAACAGCATTCTCTCATGGCACTAAACACCAAGAAACACAGGGACATCTTGGTCTTAGTCGTGGCGAACACTTAAAAAAAGACACTAAGCAACTGAACCGAATTTGTAATCTTTTTTGGAAATGATCTATTTAACCATCTTGTGTATATATGAGACCTTCAAATCCCTGAGTTTGACATCTGGTAAGTTTTATCTTCTTTCTCTGACATAAGAACTTTTAAATAGAGATTTAAGAGTTTAAAAATGGTATATAACTGGTAAAAGAAAACTGATTTAAGAAAGTTACAAAGACTAGAAAACCAGAGAAATTTGGAACATATGTACTTTGATTAGATTTGAAAAACAGGTATATAATTAAATAATACATCCAGGGACTAAAGGACTAGGAGAAAGACCAAATATGTATCCATCAACATTCAAATTAAGGTTTTAAAATGACCAACCCTGATATAACTTTGAGTTACTTAAAAGTATCTTTGGAAAAATATCTTTGGACTGAGTTATTAATAACTAATATCTTAGGTATCTTTAAGTCCCAATAAATTATTTTTAGAAGATGTTCTAAAGGTTTAATGATTTTAAAAACTAACTTTTAGTTGACATAGATGTAATAGGGCTTGGAAGTATGGAGTATAATAAAATTGAAGATTATTAAAATGAAAATACAACAGGTAAAGCAAAGAAAGGACTTGGATAAGGACTGTTGTGACAAGAAATTCTAAAGGATGCCTCTTTATTAGATTTACAAAGTAGGTTGGCAATGGATCTGAAGAATTTTTGGGAATGCCAAAGGTTGATGAAAGACCATAATCTGTGACACCATTGGAATGAATTAAAGGCCAAGATTTTGAAGCACAAAAGAAAGTTGGATTATTTGATCAGGGATAAAATATTCATTTGATATTTTGTTGCTTCTAATAAACTTTTTGCTGAACCAAGACTGAAAAGATGATGATTTTTTAAAAAACAAATTTTATTATTATTTTAAATAAACATACACAAATACAACATAAAAACATCAAGCCATCTTCCACTTACTTACATACAGTGTGTTGGTTGGTTTACAAATTTTTTTGTGCATCCACTTCATAGTCATCACTTACAATTACTTGTATACATTCTCCTATTATCTATCAAATATTCCTAAATACATTAATATCCTTATTAATCTATCATTTGACTATACTGTTATTTATTCATGTTATGCAAAATAATCCATATTTTTATTGATTTATTTTATGACCATTCATATTATCATCCCAAATCTATCCCATAGTTATATATCTTAATAATACATCTTTATATATTTCTAAAATTCTACATATTTCACCATATTTTATTGTCTAACCATTGATAAAATAAATCCCAAATCTTATAAAATTGTTTATCTTCTTGTTCTCTAATTTCAAATGTCAGTCTACTCATTTCAGCACAGTCCCTGATTTTCTTAATAACTTCCTCCTGCGTTGGTATTTTCTCGTTTTTCCAATTTTTAACAAATACAATCCTAGCCACTGTTAATATACTTACAATCAAATATTTCAATTCCTTACTGTATATTTCAGGTAAGATTCCCAATAAGAAAATCTCTGGTTTCAAGTCTATGTGTTTTTTTGTCATTTTTTCCTACCATGTGTGGATTTTAGTCCAATATCTTTTAGCATCTGCACATGTCCACCACATATGGTAATATGAACCAGGTATCTGATGAAAAGATTTTTGAATTCTGGATATAGATATGGGTTAGGTTACAGAAAGAAAAGTTTTTTTCTTTGCAATTTAAAAAGAGGATGAATTGTTATCATGTTAGCTTATGCTCAGTGTGATGAAGGAAATCACTATTATTTTCTTCGCTTCCCTTTCCTTTTCCTTTTCTCCCTCATGTTTTTTTCTCTTGCATTTTTAAACTTCTTTCTTTTATCTTTTAGTTTGCATGTATTCTACTATGTCTGTTGAATACTTCATATATTATGTCTATCTTGCTTTATTACTTTATAAGCAATTCAAAACAGCTAGCATATATAATACTCCTTCTTCCTCCTATTTTCCCCACAATTTTCCTCACTGTGAGGTGAGTTGGGCTGAGACACAACAACTGGCTCAAGGTCACCCAGCTAGTTTTCATGCCTAAGGCAGGACTAGAACTCCCAGTCTCCTTACTTCTAGCCTGATAGCTTTACCACTATACTAAACTAGCTCTCTTTACTTATATAAAGAACAGATTTGACTCTCTTCCATTTATACTTTGCAACACAAGGCTGACTCAACTGAAAATACCCCATGCTTTCCCCAAAACAGATGACATAGCCTGCTTTGGATTTTGCTGTTACTTTTTCTTCTTCTTTACAAGTCCAGCTTGTATTTTTTCTAGCAGCAACATAGAAACAGATCAGCATAGTCTTCTTTGAAGACTTTTTTTTAACTTCCCAGGCTAGCCTCCAGCCTGGAGTTTTTTTGTTGATTCCATTGCAGAATTCAACAGATCTAATCCAGAACAGAGATCACCAGCCAATGACAAATGGGTGTGCCACCCATCCAGGGAGAAAGGAAGAAATCTTTCAATTAAGGACCAAAATCAAACACTCCTGCTTTCTTCATTGAGGGCACCGGTACTTCTGAAATCTAACACTAGCCTGAGGTTGCACATTATATCCCAAAGTTCTCCAAGCTGCTATGAAATTATGGCATCCAAATATTACCAACTCAGCTTGAATCTGAATTGACAATGCTCAGGTAGGAAGCAGATCTCAAGTAAAATGAAATAACAGAGAGTTTTATTACCTACAATTTTCCAAATGTCTGTTTCTTTAATTACAGACCAGAAGGATTGTAAAAAGCATATTGGCTTTTCAAAGCCAGAAAGCGCTATCTGTGGGCAGCATTCTTTTCAATAAACTGTTATTCTATGAATTTGGAATATGATGGAATAGATTTGATATGGTGAAATGAAACGTTTCTATCACTGTGGTAGGAATACACAATACATGACACAGCACAGAACTACACACCTATTCAAATATCAAGATATCTTTATACATGCGTTTAATTCCCAGGTTGTGGGCAAGACTGGAAATTGGAATAAAAAGCTTTAAATCTGAAGAAGACAAAAGGCAAAGTATTTCTGTTTTGGATATGGCATAGTTCTGACCAGAGCTGTCTTAACGCATGGGCCTGATGGGCACTTGCTCATGGGCCCCCACGAACATAGGGGCTCCATACTAAATCTGTGTATGTTAGCCCTTCAATCCACCATGTGTCACATAAATACAGCAACATATTTATTACATATTTATTTGTTGGAAGTGCCAATAAAAGAAATATATGCTTAATTTTATTGACCATTTACATTTTTATTCCTGTGAGTAGTTGTTGTAAGGGCTCCAGTACACTGCTTTGCCCTGGGCCATAATAACAATAGCACTTAGACTTATATACTGCTTTATAGTGCTTTATAGCCCTCTCTAAGTGAGTCAGCATATTGCCCCCAACAATTTGGGTGCTCATTTTACCCACCTCGGAAGGATGGAAGGCTGAGTCAACCTTGAGCCTGATGGGATTTCAATTGCCAAATTATAGGCAGCTGGCTGCAGAAGTAGCTTGCAGTATTGCACTCTAACTACTGCGCCACAGAGACTGTTAAGATGGCTCTGGTTTTGACATATGGCTGGCATGTTTGCTCTGTAGAAAACCGAGATTAACCCATAGCCAGTCCTTTTAATTTCTATGTGTGGATTAATTGGTTTCTTCTTTTCCTTTGTCTCATGTAGCAAAATGTCTTGGATCAGCTAAATGGACCTTTTTTCCATCCATTTTTGCCACTTTGTAATTCTTCAACATTGCCAAGAAAACTGTATGGCTATAGCCATGTAATCACCAGCAGCTGAATATTACCTTTTATGCAAATAAGATTTTCCAGGTGACTTTGCAAAGGCTATACTGAATAAAAACCAGAACAATATGATTACTAATTCTGGACACATATAATCAAAAGTCAACATCACATCATATTTATGTATGTGAACTGATATAATTAAAAAAAAATCTACTGCAATTTAAATAGGAAAGAAATACATCCTATCATAATGCAGATGTCACCTGGTCTTTTTTTGGCTGTTGGGGCATCAGCAAGTTCAGGAAGCTGAAGGAGAGAGAATTGCCAACTCCTTACGCTGTACCAGATCTGCCAGGAGAGGATAGTGCATCGCATATCCATTGATATAATCATACAGATCAGATTAGGATCTTGTTGGTGCAATTATTCCAAAATGGCATCTGAAGCCACAAATACTGTGGCAGAAAAGCCAAAGGCTGGGTAGTAAGAATTTGTTTATAGGCCACAGTTTCCACTCTGAGTTCTCATGCATCCACATGTATCTGAAGCATAAAAATGAGGGCAAGTACATTGATTGCTGATTGCTATCAGCAGGACATGTATGAAAACATGAGAACTGGGCAGCCTCTTTAATTAAAGCCTGTGCCGCCTTTCGGGTAAGCTCAGAAAGACGTGCAGGTCGACTCACATCCGTATTATTGTACTTCCATTGTATCTAATACGCCTCAACGTTTTCAAAAATGACCTTATCCATTTGAGCTGTAGAAAAATAATTGCCTTTCTTTAAAGTTGCAGAGGCTTTGTATAAAATGCAGTTTAGTAAGCCTCCCCCAAGCTGCAGAGTTGTAAAAAGGAGAGCAAAAGATATCCAGAGAAGCACCATTTTCAGGGGACACATATATGAAATGCAGACTCAGTGATACTACTGTAGTTGGAACCACAAATGGTTGGTTGCCCTTACCCAGAGTGTGTGCGTTAATGGCTCCACTTCACTCTTAAGCAGGGGGGTCCACAATTTATTATAAAAAAAAAAGTCAAGATGGTGACCATGACTGGTTGATCAAGAATCAGATATGTACCATCCCCCACTAAATTTCATAAGCAGAATAAATCTGTGTGGGATTTTGCTGAAGCATATTAATCCAGGATGAAAGGGCTAGTTTACTTACTTTTGAGAAAAAAGTCAAAATTGCATACAGTTAAATTTAGAGGGAAGTATAGATTGCAATCATTATATATTAAACACAATCCTGTATTTATTATTTTCAGTGTAGCCATGCTGACGAACTGGCATTATGTCATTTTACCACAAGAGGGTGCTACAATACAGATTATAAATTATTCCGTTACAAGTTTTTTTTAGGAAAAGTGAGAGAGAAAGACAAAAAGTCTAGGCTGGTTATTTTGTTGGGCAGAATGAGGTATTTCTCTCTGGGAATGATAGAATGAATGAAGCAATGCAGCTATTTTTTAAATATGTTATCATCTGCCTTGCAGCAAAAGCCTTTTATCTCCTGTGAAATAGCCTTCTTTCTTTTTACCTAATTCTCAGGATGCTTGAAAAGGTCTTTCAAATTTCTCTTGGGGATGTTTTGTATCTTATTTTAGTATTGGAGGGAGTGTGGGGAGTTTTCATCAGCCTAGATGCTCGCCAAATTTGTGGCGTCCAACTCGTGGTGTCATGTTGCTGTCATGTAACTGTTTCATGACGTTTTTTCCCTTTGTGGAATTGGGGTGGGCACGGCCTGCGCATGACTCATCTGGCCTGCGGGCCGCCAGTTTGACACCCTTGGAGACACCCTGCCTCCCCTCGACGGTATATATCGGGTTCCTTGTGTTAGATAGTGGGCTGATTGAAGAGGCAGAGGTAGATCTTTGATTTCAAACTCTTTATTGCAACAGCAAAACCCAGCAACAGTCTGTCTGACAGCTTGCCCTTTTATAGGGAGCTGTCAGACGGCTTAGCCAATGAAATTAAACTATTTTCCCGCCTTGGTGGTGGACCTGAGTGAAGCCTTTATTCCTCAGCTTCACTCCTTCATTAGGATATGCAACACCTTGCTTGTGAGAAGTTCAGTTAATACTTGCTGTCAATCATGCAAGATGCATGCTGGAAAATATTGAGAGACAGATGTAATTTTTGATCCTTTTACCATGAAAAACTTAGATTAAGGATCATTATTTGAAATTCTACAAAAACTTGGAACAAATGGCTGAATTGTGGCAACATGGTTTTCCAATCCATTTTTTTTGCAACAGCAATAAAATGTTAGTGTTGAGCCTTTTATATGCTTAAAACCATTTTTTCATATAATACATGGCCCTCTATAAGTTTTTGAAAAAGTTAACTGATTATTGCACACTGAGATCATAACACATTTACTCCCCTTTGCATTGACTATTGAGTCTTTCATAATGTAGTTAATTAGAATTATTGTATTAATGATATAATGGTTTTGATGGTTCCATATACATATTAATACTTAAGTCTGGACTGCAGGAAGCAGAGACTATAATCAGTAAATGCAATTTATTTCATTTCCATTCTTGCTTTGCTGAGTTTGATTTAGAACCAGATTGAATCTGATGCATTAATCCACCTGTCAGTTCTTATACATCAGTCCCTGAGCTTATCGGAATTAATGTATATATAGCAGGCAGTGTCAAAAACATCTTTTTCATCTACGTATAAGGTGGAACTGATGTATTTAGTAAGAGAGTTATGCATGATTTAGTGGCTAATGCGGAACTGTGAGTTTGGCTTACATGATTGATATAGGTAGTCCTTGACATATGAAGTCTGCCCATTACAGTTTTGCAGGTCCATTATGATTATATGTTGTGGCAGTTGCTAAACAATTTTATGACCTCTTTTGCAACAGTCATTAAGTAAATGCCATAGTTGTTCAGTGCTGGTTTTCAGCAAAACCTTCATAAAATATAGTCATGGGACATTGGAAACAGCCATAAATGCAGCTCAAAGTTTGGTCATATGACCATGACGGGATCTGATGGCCAGAACTTCAGAAGTGGGTTGTAACTATCCTCAAAGTAGTTCCTTCATAACTTTAATGGCTGGTAAGTGTTTGATCATAAGTTGAGGATTACCTGTACTTCATTGGAAATATTGTAGTAGCTGCCATACTTCTCAGTACATGCATATTTGCAAATTGATTGTGCTATTCCCTCTGAAACCACTGCATGACCACTGTGCTGTGGTGGCTCAATATTGCAGGCTAATTCTGCCGACTGCCAGGTGTTCAATTCTGATTGTCTCATCTTTCCATCCTTCAGAGGTCAGTAAGTTGAGGACCCAGATTTTTGGGGGCAATATGCTGACTCTGTAAACCATTTAGAGGGGGCTGTAAAGCACTCTGAAGTGGTATATAAGTCTAAGTGTTATAGTTATTGCTAAATATAAGGAGCAAAGTGCAGAAAAAAAAACCAGTATGGACATACTTTTCCTCATTCCAGCCCCTCTTCCCCCAAATAAAAAGGGAGGTTTTGTTGTTTATTCGCTAGTTTCTATGTGTTTGTCAATTTCAGACACTTCCCCTCCTTGCGGGGATGGGAGATAGGTAATTATTCAACAGTAAGTCAGTTGTAGTTTTCTCTGGCTCTATAGCGGCTATCTACTTGAACAATCTCTTCTTCATGGCAATTTATGCTTTGATGGCTTTCCATGTTTTTGTATGTGGTATTATTTTAACTTGTTCAAATGGGGTTTGGAAAGCAGGAAGACAAACAACCTAGAGAAGTTCAGGCAGAGTCTGAAATGAGATCCACCCTATTTCTGCTGCAGGGCTCTCACTGTGGAGTTTTCCCCCTCTGGCTGGTGATAGACTGGAAACACAAAGACAAAGCTACAGAGGAAAGCCAATCACATTCTCTGTAATGAACGGTCAACTTATTCACAAATCAGGACCACAATAAGTTGTCAGGGACTTGGAATATGTAGGCACAAAATAGGCCAGTTAAGGATTGGTAATGCAGACTGCAAATTTGATGTGTGCTGATTCAAGGATGAATAAGACAGATCTCACCTGTAAACTTACTCTCCATTTCTTTTCTAGGCTTCCGATTCTTCCCTTTATACTGACTTTCTGCAGCCCTTTTCATCACAAGACTTTCCTTTCCCACACCAAGTGTCCCTCCATTCTGGGACGTTTTGTGTGAGGTGAAAAAGAATGGAGTTATGATATATGGGTTTGATGATTTAAAAAAGTAGATAATGGAAAAAATGAAAGTAATATTGTAACCTTTGAGTAAAAAGTCACTTTAAATTTATACGTACAACTGTTTCAAATTTAAAAATGGCTTATTTAGTACCCTGTGACTATCACTAAATGTTGTATCTTAGGATTCATGATATATGTATTTATCATGACTATGATCATGATTTGTCACTTATATCTTTTATATACACTGAGAGCTTATGCACTGGAGACAAATTGCTTATTGGCCACACTTGGCCAATAAAGAATTCTATTCTATTCTAAAACAAAATTGGGCATAATTTCTTTATGTTTCTTTTTTTCCTTTCTAAACTTTTGGCTTTGGGTTTTTTTCTTTATTTTTCTTTCTCTTATCTTAATTGCTAATTAGTGATTGCATTTTTATATTTTTAATATTAAAAAAATCTAATAAAATTATCAAAAAGATCTAATCAAGTTATCAAAATGCTTACTAGATCCTGGCTGGAAAGAACATCTACAGGATGCCAACTATGTCCCTCCTTTTAAGTTAGGGACTGAATTCTTATGAGGCTTTTTGAATGCACTATGTTGAGGTAATTCCCTGTTAGGAGAATGAGTGCACACAGGGAGACATACTGAGAGTAATGCTGAATAACACATACACGGCACACAGATACACTGTATAGTAAAATGTAGGTTTTACTTCCAGTACACTGTTAAGCAAAGTCCAACACAGTCCAAATCATAGATGATTTTCAGTCCAGGGATAATCCAATAACAAAGTCCAGTATCCAAAACAGTTCAGTAATAGACTCACATCAATCCATGAATAATGATGATCAATAGCAGTCAATAGGGAAATGCAGGAACACAAACATCGACCATCTAGCAAAACTCTCTCTCTGGCTCTCAGTCAGGCTCAGTGAGAAACCAGGTTTCTGGCTCCATCTTATGGCCAGTTGGGATACCACACCCAGTTACAATTTTAGCATTCCCTTAAAGAGACAGTATTAAAATGTCTATCCTGGTTTATATATTTCCAACCCAACTGTTAGGTGACTTACATTCCTAACACACTAGGTTAACTTTAATCTGTGGATTAATTGTTTTTGAAATATCAATTTATTGGAGTATTTTTGTAAAACTTAAAATCATACAGGCTGTTTGAAAAATACATTCAATTGTATAGGGAAAAAATACTGTTACTCCCACATCGATGCTACTATGTCAACACATTTGTATGGGCAAAAACATGTACTCTAGCATGGCATATTAGACAGCAAGGGTGGAACACAAGAAGCAAAATGATTGACCATGGCACAAGTGGACAACACTTAAATATGGTAAGTAGTTAGTATAATTCAGGTTTTCAGGCCAGATAGATTTGCAAATCAATTTTTCTCTGACAAGTCATCCAGCGTAGGATTATTGACTGAACTGAACAAATGGGAACATTGCTTTTTTAAAAAATACAAAGAAACAAATGGATTCTAATAAGATTTAGAGCAAAAAGGACTGTCATGGCCCCATCGGAGCCTGAGAACGAGATGGAGGACAACGGGAGGAGCAGGATAAAGCAGTCCCTCGGGCCTGGGAAGGGTCACCAGAGAAGGAGACGGGGCACAGGAGGATCAAGCGAGGGGGGAGGACAGGGTAGGAAGTAGAGCAGTGAAACAATGGAGCTCCAGCGATGAGCAATTACCTCTCCCCCCCATCCCCAAGCACAAAAAATGGAGACGAAGTGGGATCAGTGCAGGGCAACCTGATGACTTGGGAGGAAGGCGCCCTGCCCCTTTTCACAAGGCTCACCTGGGGAATGAGATTTAAAGATTTAAATGCTGTTGGGAGGGGCATTTGTCAGGAACAAGAATTGCTTTTTCCAGTTTCATGTGCTGTTACCAATGTCTGGATACTTTGCTGTGTTTTGTCTTGTTTGCCATGCTGGCAAATGAGATGGCTTCATACGAGATTGCAATGACACAGTTATACTCCGGGTGATGCTGCAGTCCCAGGAAAGTCTTCCTGTGACAAGGACTCTCTGAAACCAAACTCCTTGAACTCTGGCTGCTCTCAGAACTGGGCTGCTCCTCCGGATTAATACCCTGTTTCCCTGAAAATACCCTGAAAGTAAACCCTAGCTTGATTTTTACATGTGAGCCCAAAATAAGCCCTAATTCAGATCCCACCCACTCCAGAGTTCAGGGGTAAAAATTAAGTTAAGGTGGGGATGTGGGGGTACAGCTGCCCTACTATTTACCTTTGGACAGTTGTAGCCAGGCCTCACATACCCTGACATCTGCCTTGCTGGCCCATTTCTTCTGCAGCCAGCAAGGCTGGCAAGGCTTTCCTGAAGGCCTCTGTAGCTGATAACAAAGTTCCAGATTGACACGGAGCTCTGTTATCGGCTGCAGAGGCCTTCAGGAAAGTCTTGCTGGCTGCAGAAGAAGTAGTTCCTGAAGGCCTCTGATAGCAAAAAGGAGGCTGGGGGTGAGGCACACAAGTGAGGTTAGTCAGTGGATGACATCCCTTGAAAATAAGACCTGGTGCCTTTTTTGGTGGCAAAATATATATATAAGAAAGGATCTTATTTTGGGGGAAACATGGTAGTAGCTAGGACCTATTGGAGGTGCGTGTTTAGAGGTTGGCTCCTGGACTTGCAGTGAACGGTGGGACTTACAATAAAGAGGAGTTAAGCCTTCGTTCTGGCTGTATTGTTTCTGTGCCTAGCCCCAGGTCATCACAAGGACTCAATTATCATGCCACAACAATTTGGACCCTTGGCTGTGCCAGTCTTTTAGAATATATCATTCTATTTGGCAAGGTTTATTTAACCTGTAGTAGAGAAATGTATCACAAGGGGTCGCTCCTGTTTCTTTTAACTCTACAAAGGAATAATTCCTAGTTACTTTAGCAACAGTAAGTATCCTACTTAGCAACAGCTAGATTCTTAACCTCCGAGCAGCTGATTGGCAGGATTTCTCCAACCAAAAGTAGACATTTAGAAGATCAATCAGTAGGATTTTACAGAGAAGGTGGAAACAAAGTTTCTAGGCCATCACAATAAGTGGTTCTTTTATTATGTTTAGTTTCTCCTTCTGCAGTTTGAGCTCTGGGTTCCTTGTGCTCAGCTTTATTATCTAGTGCTTTAATGAAATAGCAGGTTTTACAATAAATGCTAACCAGCTCTTTTCTTTCACAGAAAGTGATGCCAACCCAAAGAAAGAACTTCAGTTGCTACCATTATAGATGTAAGGGGGAGACCGTTGTGTCTTTATTAGCGTATTATGTTATAACCAATTTTATCCAAGAGAATTTACAGAACCAATTTTGAGATTTCAAGAGTGTGAATGTAAGTATTCATCATCATCATCATCATCATCATCATCATCATCATCATCATAGCCACTGTTTATCCACTGCAGGATGAAGGCTTCTTCTACATGTTTCCAACCAATATGGCGATGAGCTTTCTTTTGCCAATTGGACCCACAATACTTGCTGATATTGTCAATTCATCTTGTTTTAGGTCTCTTTCATGGACACTTTTTATCAAGTGGGATCCATTCTGCTTCTGATTTAAGGAGGTTGGATGTGTGCACCCAGACACATTCCAAATCACTTTTTTTCCCTTTGAAAAATCCAGAAAATTGTATTTCCCTGTCCTTATATAAGCAAAGAAGAATAAAAACTAAGACCAGTCAGAGACAAATCATGAGAGGGAATCCAAGGCTTGGTTAGGAGCCTAAGGGTTAAATAATTTACCTGTATGTACAATATTGTATGTATCTTCTCAATAAGGAGTCTTTAGAGTTATTTCCTCACAATTGCTCAAAGCATAGCTTGGCTGGAAATAGGGTGTTGGTGGCAGATTAAAATGGTGGTGAAATTCAACCTTCTTTCACTCATTCATACGTCTGTCTCTCTGTATTTACACATATATGCAAGCGTGCAAATTTACCCTCCAACAGGCCAATCACAATAAGAGAAAGTACTACTGTACTAAAGGACCATATGTTAAAAGAGTAAGGAAGTGTTTTAGAAGAAAATTCCAACTAATACAAACATTTAAAGTTATTTATAAAATGTATTGTCATTGTGCATTAATTTTTGTATACCCTGTGTATAAAGATAAAAAGCTGGTTCTTAATGCTAAGACACTAGATACCAGATACTGTGTCTTTTAAGACATCTTTTAACCAGAATTTGGTGAAAAGCCACAGTGGCCTGATTCACATTAAACTTTTCTCTGATGAATAAAGTTAATAATTATTTTTTCCCCTGCTTTTTTTTTTTAGCATTTTGGTTGCGTTTAAATAACTCAAGTATTAAGTAAGGCATGTTTACTGTACTCTGTAGTTTGCACTAGTTTGGAGTTTGCACTATCTACTGTACCACATCAAATACCAACCAACTTAGCCTGGATTGTGAACCTCCCACAATTGTTGAAAATTGGGTGGCATACAAGTTTATTGGTCACATAAACAGACAGATGTTTAGATTGGTTTTGGCATTTTTGCCCACCTATTAAGTCTTTCCCAAGGACCTATTATGTATGGGTAATTTTGTTGGAAACAGTAATTAAAGTTCTAACCAAGGACCCAGGAATTATTATTAAAGCGTTATTATTAATTATTAAGGTAGCATTTAAGACTATAGGCATTTTCAAGTGGGATGTTTTTAGGGTGTTCAGGGCTGATAAATTCAATATTCCCCAATATTGAGGAAGTCCTTTAGATATTTCTCCAAGGGCTCCAATGACAATTGGTGTAAAAACTGATTCCTTTTTCCATTTCCATTTCAAAATGTGCAACTTTGATCTGCAAGTCCTGATATTTCTTATTTTTCCAATTTCTTTTCCTTAATCCTTATTATTATATATAAGCAATGTGAAATCACAGTGGCAGATTCTTTAGTGTTGTTGATCTTTATACACATTGATTTCTTTTGAATATCCTAGGATGTAGTAATGTATCAGCATAGTATCTGTGCAGATCCAAGCAATGTGGCCTTTCGTAATTTACAGATGGAAATTTTCTTAACATACAGATTTTCTAAGTATCATCCAAGATTTGTTAGTTTGGCACCCTGTGTGCCAGTAACCACTGGTGGGTTGATTGCTTGCTTCATTCCATGAATCTGGTTTGTTATGAGTGAAAAGTTTATCAGTTTGCATTTGGAAATCCCACAATTTTCTCATTTTTACCTTTTTTAAAAACTTTATGTTCTCGCCAATGTTTTTTCTATTGGCACATGTTATTTTTTACAGATGTTCCAATGAATGTTTGTTGTTGCTTTATAACCTGGTGTGATCTTCTTGCACAAGCTGAGTTTCTTCTTCTTCCTCCTCTTCCTCTTCTCTGCCACTGAAAGTAGTGGCTAGTTTGTGATTTACTGTCTCTCAGACCCAGGATTGTAAATATGGGCAGGTGCAGAAGAGCAATGCCCAGTCTGGAGATATTTCACCTCCAGCATTTTTTCATACAGAAACAGGGGCAGATTGATGTGCCCCTTGTTTGCTTCTGGTTAGGATTGCTTCTTTTAAATCATTGTAGTTCCAACTTTTCTCACTCCTGAAAGACTTATTTTTACTTTGTATTTTATTTATTTATTTGCCAAGTGTGCATTTGATAATATACACAAGTATAAACATGATTATTAATACATGAGATACGAATAAAAGGGAACATTAAGACAGGGATGGTAGGCACGTTGGTGTGCTAACGCACGCCCCTTAGATGGATTGTTTGTTTATTCTAGATTCAGAGGTGGTATTCAGCAGGTTCTGACTAGTTCTGGAGAACCGGTAGCAGAAATTTTGAGTAGTTCGGAGAACCAGCAAATACCCCCTCTGACTGGCCCCACCCCCATCTATTCTCTGCCTCCCGAGTCCCAGCTGATTGGCTGGGTCTTCTTTTGTTGCCCTGCATAGGAGAATGGAACTGGAAAGCAGGTTACTGGGGCGGGGAGGGGATTTTGCAGTATCCTTCCCATGCCTCGCCTACCAAGCCACGCCCACAGAACCCGCAGTAAAAAAAAAACTGAATCCCACCATTGGTCACAATCATAATTATATCTGAATAATATCCATCTTATTGCCCAGGCGGGTCTGTTTGAAAGGATTGGGAGTAGGGGGGCAGGGAGATTCAAAGCCGCCGTCTTGGACTGAAAGCAAGTCCCGCAGGGTTCAAACAGCAAACAGGATCGAAGTGGAACGAGCAGAGGCTTTGTCGTCAAACACAGATCTAAACTCTCTCTTCCTCCGCCGAGAGCGATCGAGCGACCTCGGAGACGCGAACCACCAGCCCAGCTCCCGGGGCCGTTCTGCAAGCCGCGGCGTGCGCAGCTCGGCACTCCGAAGCTCAGGCCAACCCGCGCAGACCTTCACCTGGGTGGGAGGGGACGGAGTGACAAGTAGGGTTTGTGACGTCAGCGCTTGGGGGCGGGGCTTGCCATCGCTTTATAAAAACGATGCCGAACCTCCGAACGCTTCGCACAGCTATCGGGGAGAGCGGAGCCCGGAGAGGAGGAGGAGAAGGAGCGAGCGGGCTTGTTGGGTCGCTGGGGAAAGGGCCAGCCAAAGGAGCAATGGATTTACTGAGGACTATCGCTTATCAGCCGGGCAGTACAACCTCTAGCGGAGGTGGCGGCGGCGGCGGTGGTAGCGGCGGCAGTAAGATGGGGGAGCAGGCGCCGAGTAAAGCCTGCGGCGGAGACTCGCGGAGAAAGAAGGCGGCGGAGTTGTCCGAAAGCCACCACCATCACCACCACCACCACCATTCGCATTCGGCCCCCGAGATTTCTCGGATTATTACAGACCCTACCACGGGAAGGAGATATTGCCGCGGGAAAGTGTTGGGAAAGGTAAATTGCCCGGCGGCACTAAGAGCCTTTAGGAAGCGCGGCTGAGCTTGGACTAGTCATGAAACACGGAGACGGTTGCAAAGGAGGGCTAATGCGCCCCCCTCCTGTTCCCCCCCCCCAAAAAAAACCCATGTCTGTCCCCAAATGGGAGCTCTTGCCTCATCGCCGTTTTTGGCATTTGAATTCTTGTTTTTTGTGACGGCATTGCAATAGTTTTAGGTGACTCCTTTTCTCGCCCTGAGGCGCTCGGTCGAATGGCGTTCCAGGGTCTTTTCTTCTTTGTGCAGGCTTTTACCCCCTTCGCTTTCTCGCCTTTATTTCTCTTGTGGCCTCGGGGGCGGGGGGGCGGAAAGATAAACAAATGGAAGATTAAAGTAGATATTATTCGGTCCTTTTGTGACTCCCAACTCCTGGATTTGCCTTCTCTTTCCTGTACCCCCCTTCTTTCCTGCGTCGCCTGGCTCACTTGAAGCACTCTCTCTCTCTCTCTCTCTCTCTCACACACACACACACACACACACAAATAAATACAATAAAAATAAAAACAGGCTGTTGCTATTAGGGATCTTGTGACACACTGTAAGCCTCCTGTCTGGAGAGGTGGTTTCACAAAAGGATGTGGAAAAACTACACAGAGCTTGGCTTTGATGTAGGGTGAGGGATATAGTACGTGTACATGCCATTATGGAGAGAAACGGGTGCACTATATGCATTTCTCAAAGCAGGAATCCAAACATCTGGGTTTGTCTTTTTTCCCTTTCTTTTTGTCAGCATATGCAATAGAGAACTGTGACTTGCTTTTGTGCATGTGTATAAATTGGGGATGATAAGGTTGGGAATGCACAGGAAGGAGATCTGTTGCTTTGCTGTGAAGAAATGTTGCTTATTTGCCTTTGTGTGATGATTTTGTCTGGAGCTGAGTAAATTGGCTTCATTTTTAAGTACTAGGAGAAAGGTATTCTTAGGTTGTCTGTGGTGAAAATTTAGGTCAGATTTGGGGGGGGAGGGAACCCAATCCTCATCAAAATCTTGGACTCATTGTGGGCGATCTGTTGTTCATAATTACATCTTTTTTTTTTGGTGATTTCCCAGTTGATTTAGACTCCTCAAAGGGAGGGAAAGAGGGAATATCTTGCTTTCTCACCCTAATGTGCTTTCTCCTCTGCTTTGTGTCTGTAGGGTGGCTTTGCAAAATGTTACGAGATGACAGACCTGACCACAAACAAAGTCTACGCTGCAAAGATCATTCCTCACAGCCGAGTAGCCAAACCTCATCAAAGGGAAAAGGTGTGTGTGTGTTGACTGTGACTCCCCTTTCAGGAATCTCTTCAAATGCTTGGGTGGCCCTTCCCTTTTCCTGCAGTGGCTTGCTCACGTGTAAACCCTTTCTTCCCACGGATGGCAGGAAGCAATGCTAATAATCCTTTTGTTTGCCTCTCCTCCTTTCCAGATTGATAAAGAGATCGAATTGCACAGAATGCTCAACCACAGACATATTGTCCAGTTCTTCCACTACTTTGAAGACAAGGAGAACATTTATATTCTCCTAGAATACTGCAGCCGAAGGGTGAGCATCCGGTGGGCGAAATCCAGTATTCACTTACATGGAAGCAGCAGCTATTGTAAAAATGTTTTAAAATGTAAAAGGTATCTTCCAGAGGCAGCCTTTATTCCTTGCCCTAATGCTAGTATTTTTGTTTACATATGTTCAGGCTTAATGTGTGATATCAGGAGTGTAACTCTCTCTGTCTTATATATTTTTTCCTTCCTGTTAGTCTATGGCTCACATCTTGAAAGCAAGAAAAGTATTGACGGCACCAGAAGTGCGATACTATCTAAGGCAGATTGTATCGGGACTAAAATACCTTCATGAACAAGAGATTTTGCATCGAGACTTGAAGCTAGGTAAGCTGATGTTCTCTCCTATGTCTGGCTTGTATTAGATATTGGAAGAACAGGGTAGTTTCCCCGTCCCCCATGCATTGTTTTACTTCTGTGTTTATATTGCACTCCCAGAGATTAATAGATACAATCGAAAGAGAGCCTTGGAATGCTTGAGTAATAGCATTAAGTAGTCATTCATAAATAAAAGTTGGCTAGCTATTTGCTGACCTCCTCTAGACACAAGCCAGCACTTGTCTAATATGTTAATCAACTGGTGCTCAGCTTCCTTCTTTCCCCACTCTTGATCTGTAGGTAACTTCTTCATTAATGATGCCATGGAATTGAAAGTGGGTGACTTTGGTCTGGCTGCCAGGCTTGAACCACTGGAACACAGGAGAAGGTAAGGCTTTCAGAAAGAGGACTATTATTTGGGTTTAGTGTCTTCTGTTGTCTAGCTTTGAAGTCTTGGGTTTTACTTAGGAGAGATGAAGGCTTCCACAGGATGCAAAGATTGGCCTTTAAGACATGGTATCTGATGACTCGGGCAGTCATTGGATACTCACGCATTCCACTTGTATAATTTACTTTTGGATGTGCATGGGCCTTTTAGGTACTAATGCATTTCTCAGCATCTCATAACATGAGCCACATTATCTGAGCTGCTAGCAGTGATAATTACTAACAATGAGGAGGTCACAAGTTTCTCATCCCTTGGGGGCAACTCATGCTGTCTTCTATCTCTGAACAATTCCAGAATATTACAGAAAACAGATCGATGTAGAGAAAATTAACTAAGTGAATTGTCTTAGGGATAGCAGTTACTGACTCTTCTGCAGTAATAACAAAACTATTTAAAACCATAATGAATCTTCATATAACCTGTTTTAGGGAGTATATAGTCAAGGATAGCTTGGAGAAGTTTGAATAAAGAAGTAGAAAGGGGTTAATAGTTAACCTTCCCAGTATGGAAGTAACAGCCAAACTAATAAAAGTAAAAATTCTTTTAAGTTCAAGTCTTGGTGACCATGTAGATATTTCACATAGTTTCTTTGGTAATAAATAAAGATGGCTTACATTGCCTTCAGATGTGCTGTTCAACTTCTTAATCTAGCCTATACACTTACATTTCCTGGTGATCTCATCCAGATACTAACCTGGTCTGACATTGCTTAGCTTGTTTGACATCAGCCAGGACTTTGGGTGATAGGAAAGACTTGAACTTAGACAACAGTTTTTTCTTCTGAACTGATAGATTCTAAATTTTGATTTTACTCCATTTCAGAACAATCTGTGGCACACCAAATTACCTTTCTCCAGAAGTCCTTAACAAACAAGGGCATGGCTGTGAATCTGACATATGGGCCTTGGGCTGTGTCATGTGAGTATTTCTTGAGGATATTAAGCTGGATTTTCAAGCTAGTGCTTGAAATTATGGGAAACTGGTTGGGTTTTATTAAAAATCACACCACACGGGCACATGTTGCGCTATATTGGTACAAAGTAATGTGTGTTGTCTTTTCTATCATTTTGGACCTCTGGGATCTCTACTTTCATAAGGAGATTGCTCTTTTTTTAATTTGGTAGATAACGAAAGTCTTGCGTTTGTCTTCTGACAGGTATACAATGTTATTGGGAAGGCCTCCATTTGAAACAACCAACTTAAAGGAGACCTATCGATGCATAAGAGAAGCAAAATACTCTTTACCATCGTCTTTGTTGCCTCCTGCGAAACATTTGATTGCAAGCATGCTGTCCAAAAATCCAGAAGACCGCCCCAGCTTAGATGACATTGTTCGGCATGACTTCTTCTTGGTGAGTAGTAGTATTTTTGCTGGGAGTTTTCTGCTTTTGGGATTTCTTCTTTCAGTAGTGAAATTGGCTGCTGACAATTGATTGTATATATACGTATATATGTTCTCTTTCTACAGGGTTTCACTCCAGACAGACTTCCACCTAGCTGTTGTCACACAATTCCTGACTTCAATTTGTCAAGTCCAGCTAAGAATTTCTTCAAAAAGGCTGCTGCAGCTCTCTTTGGGGGCAAGAAGGAAAAAGCAAGATACCTTGACACACACAGTACGTATTCATTTATATCTGGGGGGTCTTTGCTGAAAATTTTTATTTTATTTTTTTTAAAAAAATCTGGTTGCAGTACAATTTTTGCATGCTTAGCTTCCCTCTGCCCATAAGTGATGGATACTTAGTAATCAACTAGCCATATTCCTAAATAATTGGTGTGCTGGGATATAGGAACAACTAAGGCAGGGGTTTTCAAACTTGGCAACTTTAAGACTTGTGGACTTCAACTTCCACAAGTCTTAAAGTTGCCAAGTTTGGGAACCCCTGAACTAAGGTTTTAAGTTCTTGGTAATGATTAGTCTGCAAGGCAAATCATGACAAGATTCTACAGCTAACAAGCTTGCCCAGCAGATGCACCGTAGTGTTCTTTAGATTGAAGTATCAAATTTAATGGATCTGTATTTTTTTTTAATTTCCCAGATCGATTGGTGAAGGAAGATGAAGAAATATATAAACTTAGGCATGACTTAAAGAAGACCTCAATAACTCAGCAGGCCCTGAAACACAGACCCGAAGAGGTAAGCAGAAATTACCCCTGTAGTATGACTTCATCCTTCTGAAAGTTTGAGCATTTCTAAGCCTGATTAGAAGGGACTTACAACAACTCGAGCATCAACAGCTTGAGCACAATATTGTGAGCAAGATGTAACCTTTCACAACTGAGTGCAAGAACTCCACGCTTCTGTTTGTTCCATATCTCAATAGTACAAATGAACCACCATCTGGATTTCTTTGCCCTTTGCAATCCTTTAAGATACTGAACTCCATCTGTGATTGAAAGCTTCATTCCACTCATAATTTTTTTGCATTCTAAAACTAAAACATGTATTGTAGAAGCTAAAGTTGGTGAGAGTTGGGTGAAGTAAAGACAGTTCAGTGATTATTGACTAAAATATGAAATTGAAGCTATGTTCCAGGCTTAAATGCCCAAAGACAGAGTTTGTGGTTCCTGTCAGATAATTTTTAGCAGCTTGAAAACTTTTTAAAATGCAGTGCAAATTTATGACTTTTTGAATGTATTCCAAAATTTAGGAGTTGAGTCATTTGAAGGACTGCTTGCTTGTATATTCATCTGGGATCAGATACATAAACATGTATCAAACAAAATTCTCTCTATCCTTTTGATGAAAATGACACTATGTTTTCCATCTCTGATATTCACTGAACTATGCCTTCACTGATAAAAAACATTGTATGCATTTTAACCTCTGTAAAGTTTATGTCATGGTTTGTCCCAAAGGTGCTTTTTTTTCTTTCAAGAGGCAACTGGACTTTCTGGTTTTTCTTTGAAGATGTTTCACTTCTTATCCAAAGAAGCTTCTTCAGCTCTGACTGGGTTGTGGGGAATGGAAGTCAGAGCTGAAGAAGCTTTTTTGGATAAGAAATAAAACATCTTCAGAGACAAACCAGAAAGTCCAGTTGCCACTTGAAAGAAAAAAAAAGCACCTTTGGAAGAACCATGACCTAATGACTGAGAATCTCTATAGACTTCCTGTCATGGGCATTTTTGTTATGCATTTTTCAAAAATGGAGTAGCAACAGGCATTGGATTCACCTAAAAAAAATACTATTTTTTCCCTCCCAGGAGATCCAGCCTTCCAGCACCACTGTAGCAAAACCTAGTGTGCTAGCAGAAACCAAGCAAATAGATGCAATCCGGATGATTGTTCGAGGAACTCTGGGAAGCTGCAGTAGCAGCAGTGAATGTAAGTTGTGGCAAAAGGGCTTTTTAGTATTGAATAGGTGGGTAGGGGTAGGGAGTTCAATCAAGGACGCTAAATGAATGTCAGAAGAATAATGTAAAATACAGTCTTTGGAAAGTCTTCTCTCTTCCACTCATGGAAATACATCTAAATAAAAATCATAAATCTGATAGAAAACTCAGGGGCTAATAAGATATAGCTTTCTCTAAAGATCACAAAGAGGTCAGGGTTTGGGGGAGTGCTTAGATTCTGATGGATCTCTTAATTCTTCCTTTCCCTTTCTAGGAAATGTGGTTCTAGCTCTATATTAAAGCAATTTATGTTATATTTCTCTAAGCAATTTGGTAGAGCAAGTAATTGTGTATTGAGATGGCCATTTTTTGTCAATTGCACTCCTTGAAGCATTATTCATGAGTTTTTTTGTCTCCTGCTAGGTCTTGAAGATAGTACAATGGGAAGCGTGGCTGATACCGTCGCAAGAGTGTTGCGTGGATGTTTACAGAACATGCCGGAATCTGATCATATTCCCAAAGAACAGCTGGCTGTCTCTTTCCAGTGGGTCACAAAGTGGGTTGACTATTCCAACAAATATGGCTTTGGTTATCAGCTGTCTGACCACACTGTGGGTGTTCTCTTCAACAATGGTGCACACATGAGCCTTCTTCCGGACAAAAAGTGAGTAGCTGTTTGATTAGAAATCCAGATGTTGCATGAGTTTCCATTCTATTATCTGCTTGAACTTAACACCTTTGTCTTTGCTTTTGCTCCTCCAGAACAGTCCATTACTATGCAGAACTTGGACAGTGTTCAGTTTTCTCCGCTACTGATGCTCCGGAACAATTCATCAGTCAAGTCACTGTCTTAAAATACTTTTCTCATTACATGGAGGAAAATCTCATGGATGTAAGTTAGAGCAAAAGGGTATGAAATGTGACTTAGATGGTGGTTTATATAATGAGCTCTGTTCTAACTTTGCTATGTGCTGTTCTTAGGGTGGAGATCTTCCCAGTGTCACTGATGTTCGCAGACCAAGACTTTACCTCCTGCAGTGGCTGAAATCTGATAAGGCGTTGATGATGCTTTTCAATGATGGCACGTTTCAGGTAGGTGGAGTAACAAAGTTTTCTCTGAGCTTACTCAAGATACAGTAGGATGTGCCCTTAGTATATCTATGACAGAAGACCCATGAGGATAGGATTTTATATGCCCATCAAGCAACCTAAGGAAGTTGATTTAATATCCTTTTCCAGCAAGTAACATAAATAGCCTAATCAGCTGTCTTGCAAAAAAGATGAGCTACTCTTTGGGGCTTCCTAACCAAAAGTGGGTATTTCCAAATTGAGGGTGTCAGTCATAACTATTAGAGAAATTGAAATCAAGATCTCTTGTCATAAAAGGTATGCAGAAAAAATATAATAAAGAATAATATCAAAAGTGTCAATTTACTGAAATGGAGCATTATGTCCAAATACATAGTGCCATGTATGATGGTGCTCTTTTGAGTATTGCCAATATTTTCCATGAACTCTTTATTTGGTCTGGGCCTTCATAATAACCCTAGGAAAAGATACAGCTGCTTTACAGAGTTCTGAACAGGTGCTAGGTGAGCACCCATTTGCTCCTAAAGTGCCTTCTGCAAAGTTTTCAGTTTACATCAATATTTATCAAGTCATAGAAAGTGCTTTAGAAATGCTTTAGAAATGCAAGTTGTCTTTACAAATCTAAATCCTACTATATACAATAAAAGTTAACTTCAAAGTAAAAGGGTCATTGCTTGAATTTTGCTGCTATATTTAGAGAAATTTATTGTTTCATAAGCAGGTAGATTCTGCAATGCATGACCAGAATTTTAATTTTAATTTTCATGTTAGTAAAAATCAATGTGGTTTTAAGAGTAATAATCAGTATTCAGGGACCTTCAGGAATTATAGTGGGCATTTTCCAAGAAACCCATTTAAATCCATCTATCCTGAATGAGACCCAACATGGCAGGCATTTAGCTAATAAGTTGCTGAGTAGGTCCAAATATCAAAGATATTATTAAGTGTTTTTGTATGGTATGGTTGAAACCAGCATATTAAGTTTCAATTCTTGATTCTTTTCAGGTGAACTTCTACCATGATCACACAAAAATAATTATTTGCAACCAAAATGAGGAATATCTTCTTACCTATATTAATGAAGATAGGTTATCTACAACATTTTGTTTGACGACTCTTCTGATGTCCGGATGTTCTCTGGAACTCAAGCATCGAATGGAATATGCACTGAACATGCTGTTGCAAAGATGTAATTAAAAGAACTCTTCTAAAACCAAAAAGGACTTAACTCACTGAAGTCTACAGTGAAGGCAGTTGGATTAAAAAAAAACAAAACCTAGCATGTTGATGGATGTGTGAGGAGTAGGGACTGGTACGATGAAATGTCTCATCTTATGTACTGGGCTGGGACCAGACATGAAGCTTGTAGTCTTTGTTGGATTAATGATGTGGTGGCCAGGAATCCTTTGGAATGTAGCTTTCCTTGGTTCACTCCTTTTGAAAGAGTTGAGTTGGAAGACATTTCTGCAGCAAACTATTGGAGGACTTGAAACTGTGAATAACACTTGAGGAATTGGGAGGGAGGGAGATCTCGATGTTGTGGAATATCTGTAAGAGGCACCTCATGGCTGCTTAAACTGTGAACTATGGCCATATTTTTTTTCTTTTCTTAATTCTTCCAAGAACTGATCACACTTGTGGCTGGCAAAGTGCATTCCTTGTTAATAATCTTTTTTTTATTTATTACAGCCCAAAGCAAAGTATTTATTACATACATTTTTTTGTAATTGTGATTTTTAAATATACATTTGTTGGCAATAAAGAGTGGGAAAAACCTGAACTGATGGTTTCCATATGATTTTTCTCTGGCATGTACTGTGTTCCAAGAAAAAGCAGAAGGCAATGCTCACAGGAAAATGTCTGATTGCTTAGTTAGCAATCAGTCTGCTTATGAATGTGTAAAGACCAAGCTTTCCTGTCCAAAGGAACCTACAGTTTTGTTTGCTTAATGGGCTTGCTTTATAGAACTCATTGATAGTGGTGTGGCTGCAGGGCAGTGGGAATTAAATAATACTTTTAACACAATTTCTATTAAGTTTATGAAAGTTGGGCTCCTCAATGCCCTTTCCCATCAGGAGAGTTGGAGAAAAATTTGCTTTGCACTTTTTCATACAGATGAGAACAAGCTAGGCACCCCTTTATGGTATTTCATGCTGCAGTTTTCAGTGGAGAAGTTGGCTCAGAGAAAAGTGGTCTTTTTAAAAGGTTTAACTTTTTCTAAGGATTGATGTAACTGAATGCAATATTTTAATATGACTCATCCACCATAATGTTTAATTGTTAGGAAAGAAAACATACCTAAAGGAATACTACGTGCTTAATATCAGAAACAGTTTAAATGGGATATGGATACTCTTTTGATAGGCTTATGCCTTTTTTGACAATTTTAATACTTTTAATTGTAGATTAATACAAAAGAGTGCTCGTGTTGGTCCTGTTATGAATCCATAAAGATTTAACAATTGAATAAACATAGCACTAACAGGTAATGTTCCACTTTTCCACTGGCAGCTTTATACAGTGCATGAAAAAGGCCAAAAAATAATAATTTATTTCTTGAATTTTTCTTTTTAATTGCCTCTATCATGGCCCTGATGCATTGTGCAGGAATGTAGAATTTGGCAGATTAGTCTTACAAAAGGGAAAAAAATGTTGGGGATTTCCTATGTAACTGAGGCAAATAAAATGATTCAACGGTTATTCTTGCCTGAGGGATAATGGGCACAATAGAGAATTCAAAGCAATAATAAAGGCACATACCATTCTGCACTGTATTAACAGTTTGGCTATTGCCAACATAAACAAGATCCAGCTAGAGAAAGGTATGAACCAATATTAGATTTGATGGAGGTTAACCACAGCTTCCACGATGTGTGTTGCAGTTCTGTTAGATCAGAGTCTTGAAACTTGACAGCTTTAAGACTTGTGGACTTCAACTCTCAGAATTCCTCCTCCAGTCATGTTAGCTCAGGAATTCTGGGAGTTGAAGTCCACAAGTCTTAAACTTACCAAGTTTGAAGACCTTTGTCTTAGATAAAAGCTTTTGTAGAGAAAGCTACTGGCTTGCATATGTCTCTTTAACAATGCTTCCCATTTCAACTGCAGTAAACATTTGAACATCCTGATACGTAGTGAGTACAACCTGTATTAATCACTTAGACTTCTTTGCCTTCTAAACATAACACTGGTGTGGAGTTGTTCACAGAACCTAGTATAAAAGGAAGCGATTTCCAAGTTTTATCTATTTGGACAGTGGAGATTTAGGAAAGCAGGCTTATTTTATTCACAACTTATTGATTGCCTGTTGTTTTTGGAATCAGGAAAGCTTAGTGTCCATGATGTTATTGTTTGTTCAACTATATTACTTCCACTGTGCCCTCAACAGTGTTAGAGGATATCACAATAACTGATTTAATAGTGAGACATTAAATGTTTGGGGAAAGCAGAATGGTCATATCCTGTCATATTCTTGACATAAAATCTTACTCTGAAGGCATCCAAAACAAAACAAAAAACTTTGTAATAAGTCTCAAAAATTGGCACCATTGTCCCCTTTGTCATATATAAAGACAAACCAAAAGATGACAATGTTCCTTCAGCTTGGTCTATTCCTTAATATTCTGTTACAAGGAAATCCTCTGTATTTTAGACAGCAAAATCTTGCCACTGCTGTTACTGCAGTTCTTGTTGGGCTGCAGATGGATGAATAATCTTTTGGGGTTTTTGCCATATTTAATTATCACATTTCTTTAAACCCGGGTATTTTTCTTCCAATTTTGACCATGGTTTCTCAAAAACAGTCCCCTACAATAATAGGTACTTTTCATAAATACATGCATTTTTTTGCTTTTTTGTTTCTGTTTTCTCCTTAGCACTTTTTGTAACTAGAAAGTAGAAATTTGTAGGTAGGCTTAGTTGAGGCATGTTTATTCACAATTTTGACTGGTGAACATTTTTTTTCTTTGGAACTGGGCATTTAGTACAGTTTTCATGAAAACATGCACTTTTGTATCTGTTTCACCTTAGCCAATGTTTTAATAGGAAGCTGAAAGGTGTAGTTATCTTAATTCTGCAGTGTACATATCACTAAAAGTTTTCACATGTATTTGCTAGAAACTGCAAAAGATAGATTAAATTGCATTAAGAAATAAATTTAATTTATCCCTATCCCCACTGCCCTTTGTTACCTGGAGACATCAGGACCCATAAAGACAGAATAGAGAAGTGTGGGAAATTAAATACCACTGCAGTAGGAAGAACATGATGATTTGCTCATAGGTCTACAACTATACTTCATTCTTTATAGGGCAAATTGGAGGGAGTTGGCACGGATTTATTTGTCCCCTGGTTAAGATGCTTAAAATTTAAGGTATTCCTTCATTAGGTCATTGTGGGGCTGGTATAAAGTTACAGTATTACCTCTCTTGCACACTTCCAGAAAGCAGTCTTCTAAAAAAGCTACCAATTCTTGTAATTTATGTCCAAGTGTTATAGCAACTGGATTTGCCTGTAGTATTCTTTTCTTGAAACGGGTAACATGATATAGAGACCTTAAGAGGGGAAAAAACTTAATTTAAAAGCTTATGTGAATAATGTAAGGCAAACATAGATAAGCATGCAAGGTTTTTTTTTAAAACCAAACATCACATGTCCCTAATCTCCACAATGCTTTTGCAGTTATAATCTTTACATCTTCAAACATGAATTGATTCCACCACTACTTCAAAGGAGATCCTACAAAGATAGTTTGCCTCATTTCATCTAAAATTGTGGAAGATGTAGTTGCCCTTTGCTGATAAGATAAGTTCATCTTATCTTTTCTCACTCTTATCTCTCTTATCACTCCATCTCTATCTCTCTATCTCTCTTCAAGAGCTAAGAAGAAGATCTGGTGTCTTCAAATTATATCTTCATCTTTCTTATTTAATCTAAGGGGCAATTCTGCACAACAGCTATTTTCCCTTTTGCTACTAAACAAATGGAGTCAAAAGATAAAGAGGAATTGGAGAGAGAGATAATCAATATTTTAGGAAATGATTCCCAATAAGAGAAATAAATAGATTCATCTTTTGGAAGGTAGAACCATATATTTGCCTTGAACAACAGTGTTGAAGTTACACACATAGACACACATGTTTTTGATACCCAAGGGGTGCCTTTTCAAGAGGCAACTGGACTTTCTTGTTTTTCTTTGAAGACATTTCACTTCTCATCCAAGAAGATTCTTCAGCTCTGACTGAATGGTAGGGAATGGAAGAATTTATATTTCTTGCAGACAGCTGGTCATTTGCATTTTTTTTAGAAAGTCGTTGAGGCCATCTGGAGGTTTATCTGTTTCCTCAGGTTCACCTGAATAGTGCAAATGGGACAACTATGATCTGCATGACTGAGAATCTCCATAGACATTTTTGTGATCCATCAGTTTGCCTTTTTTTAAAAAAATAAACATTTGTGACTGGCTATGACCATTCTACCGTATCATTTTCTGAATAAGGTTGCAGTAATACTGTGATATGAGAACGATTGATATAATAGATATCTACATCCCAAACATACATTTTGTGCTGCATGAGAATTTACAACTTCGATGAACTCAGATGAATGAAGACCTTCCATCCCATGGTAGTGTTGACTGAAAGATGAATATGGGCTTGATACAGATGAGTGATGAGTGAGTTTCTAGGAAAACTCATATTGTAGCTGACTATTTTTCTTGATTTTTTTTTGTATCTCACTGAATATAGCTATTGATTGACATTTGTCATTTCAAAACTTAAATGCCTCTCTTAAGGCAAGCATTTAAATATCTAGAATTCTGAGACAGTTTTTAAGCATAAGTTATTAAATGTTACACCATTTAATTAAAATACGGAATACCCTACAATATCCTTTTTCCCACATTAGACATAAAACAGTTTTCCAAAATGATTTTATTTTATACTCAGTGATTCATTTTATTTATTGTGAAACTCAGTTTTCACAATAAATAAAATGAATCACAATAAATAAAATGAATCACAATAAATAAAATGAATCACAATAAATAAAACGAATCACAATAAAGAAGTCTAGTGAAACTTTGCCTAATCTACTACTATCAGATGTGTTAATACTGGTTTTGGGATTAATGGGAATTATAGTCCAAAGTATGTAGTAAGCACTAAGGTGCAGAAAGATGTATCTAGCATGTATTTATTTATCTATACATTTTATCGGCCACCCATCTTATCACAAGTAATTCTGGGCAGCTTAGGATAATAAAAGAATGCTTTTGGATGGTCCATTTTAGTTTACATTAAAATAACAATAGCACTTAGACTTATATACCGCTTTATAGTGCTTTACAGCCCTCTCAAAGCAGTTTACAGAGTCAGCATATTGTCCCCAACAAGCTGGGTCCTCATTTTACCCACCTCGGAAGGATGGAAAGGTGAGTCAACTTTGAGCCTTGGTGGGATTTGAACTGCCAAATTGCAGGCAGCTGGCTGCAGAAGTAGCTTGCAATACTGCACTCTAACCATTGCGCCACAGAGGCTCCTGTATGAAAATGTTTTCAGGTTGAAATTAGGGGTCTTTTCTGAGCACCTAGTACCCTTTATTTCAACCCTGAGCTACAAATATTTTCTTTTATTGATGTAATACTTTTATATGTAGAGTGGGAACCATTTCTGCATAAAGATGGGAGTGCTCAAAAAAATAAAAAAGTAGAACAAATCTGCTCCTTGAATGAATGAGTGTTCATTCAATGAATGGACCATAAGTGGATTTGATGATGTTACCTACAGTTCAGTAATGAAATACCTGCAAGAAAACAACCAAGGTCTGAGAGCACCAAGGACCCTTCAACAGTATTACATGTAGTCCTTGACTTATAACAGTTCATTTAGTGACTGTTCGAAGTTACAACAGCACTGAAAAAAGTGACTTATGACCAGTTTTCACACAACCGTTGCAGCACTCCTTTGGTCACATGATGTTATGACCTGAAGTGTAACACAAATGTAACAAAATCCAAAACGTAAATAAATGTCCTTTAATGCCTCCAACTTGGCCCCACTGTTCAATAATTTTCAGTCTTCAAAAGAAAGCAATACAGTCCGAACTTAATGAGCAGATAGAGGTGAAATAAAAAAACCAAAACAAACTACAATGAAGGAATTTCCACAATGGACCAGGATAAGTAATTACCAACTTCAAGGAGATAACAAGGCACAATCTATTGGAAGGATGCCAATCAAGATAACTTCACCCCAAAATAAAACACGCCTTGCTTCTGGCAAGGCTGTGTTTTAACCATTTATCTTATATACTATTCTCCCCAGCTGCAACCAATGAGGGGGATCATGGTCGCTTCCTCTCTTGTAAGCAAAGTTGTTTCCTTCTCTGTTCCTCCCTGTGTGTTCTAGGATGAAGAGGGGATAGGCCTCATTCTTCCTCTGACTGCCCAGCTGGCCTCTCCCCTTCCCCAGTCTCCTCCACAACCTCTGGAGCCACACCTCCATTCCCTGTTGACTGTTCCTCCTCTCCCTCAGAGTCCGACTCTAACAAAGGCATGACACATGATCAAAATTTAGATGCTTGGCAACTGACTCATATTTATGACGATTGCAGTGTCCCAGGGTTATATGATCACCTTTTGTGACCTTCTGACAAGCAAAGTCAATGGAGAAGCCAGACTCACTTAACAACCGCGTTACTAACTTAATAACTGCAGTCATTCACTAAACAACTGTGGCATAAAATGGGGCAAAACTCACCTAAAAATCCCTCGCTAAGCAACAAATGTTCTCAAAGGTCTCAAATGTGGTCATGTCGAGGACTACTTCTATAAGATTTCTGTCTCACAGTGCTAGCTGATATAAACAAGCCCCAATGGATTCAATGAAAGCTGACTCTTAGAAAGTATTTATGGGAATTAGGTTTATTCATTACATCATTATTATACCTTTCCCTTGAAATCCTATGATTCTTCCATCATTTGTCCTAATTTGTCCTAGGGTGGAGGCGAGGGAGGGAGAGGGAGAGAGAGAAAGAGAGAGAGAGACCAGCTGGCTCAAAGCAATCCCTGGTTGACTAGGGTTTTGAACTTGAGTTTTCTCTATTTAAATATATCATCTTAGCCACTACATCAGACTACAGAACTGAAGAAGCTTCTTGGATGAGAAGCAAAACATTTTCAAGGGAAAAAAATGCAATCCAGTTGCCTTTTGGAAAAGAACCTCTGGGACATTCATGCTGAACAGTACCATGATCTGGTTAACAGTAATTTGAGTAGTCCAGAGAGCCCTCAAAAGATGTATAATATTGTCAAGCAAAATAAATGTGAGATGGCAAAGTTATTGTTAGACACTCTCCTTGGTAACAAAATGCTGGCAATTGCAATGAAAAGTAGGTCCTATTAAGCTAGTTTAAAATGTTCCTGTGTGTGTGTTTCATTTTACTTTTATCAAATATCATTATATCCGTAGATGATTTTCAGATGTTTCTACAATCAACAACAGTTTATAATTCTATATATTACAAATGTGCAATCAGAAATCTCTTGAAACGAAAAGCTGTGTTATATTACCGTAGTATCATCAGAGGTGGTATTCAGCAGGTTCTGACCAGTTCTGGAGAACCAGTTCTGGTAGTGGAAATGTTGAGTAGTTCAGAATTCCACTTCTGACTGGCCCTCTATTCTCTCCTCCCATTGAGTCCCAGCTGATTGGCTGGATCTTCTTTTGTTGCCCTGCCCAGGAGATCAGAGCTGGAAAGCAGGTTAGTGGAGTAGAGAGGGAATGGGGAATTTTACAGTATCCTTCCCCTGCCACACCCACCAAGCCATGCCACACCCACAGAACCGGTAGTAAAAAAATTTGAATCCCACCACTGAGTATCATGTCCAGTGAGGTGCAATTGTATTCTATTTGATTGGTTTATTAATCAAAACCTGGAATGAAAGAACCAGTAGTAAATGGCAAGCAGCATTTATTTCCTGTTCAGACAAGCTTTAGAATATCTACAAATGTACTGTAAATGCCTGAAGCCCATAGGAAACTTTAAACTAAATGGCTAGTTATAAAATCCAATTTGAAATTCTCCGGCTTTCTACGAATGTAAACTCATGCTCATAACCTGTAGCTTCCTGTCTGCTTCCCTGCTTTTTATGCCTTATTAACTTCTGTGATGGCAAACATCCCTCTGATTGAATTGCAACTGCTTAATTAGACCAATACATTCAAATTAAGATCTTAAATGCCATTTAAATATACGGCGTTGAAATCTAATATCATGGTTCATCAATGTTTGGAATTTTCTTTAATAGAACATAAGGATTTGGCCTCTGGGATTTATTCTTTTTAATTTTATTTTCAGTATGAAATCTCCCCCAACAGCTTTAATGAAACCAAGCATGTCAAACATCAGCATTTAAATGCATCCCTATTCATCCCAGTAAGTAGATATAGTCATGGGAGGGGAAAATGTACTTTTGTGGAACAGAATGGCTTCCTATGATAGTTTACTGGAGTGCTAAAGAATGAGACTGAATGCAGAAAAAGGAAGAATGCGAGGGGCATATCTGAAATTCAGGAAGGAATGCTGGGAAGACAAAGTATGACTCACCCCCTTAGCTATGTCTTTGATGCTTCTGAGATTTTGAGGCACTGGTTCAAATCAGGTCAGTAACTGACAGAGGGCTGTTCCCTTTCTTGACAGGTCATTTGCCTGTGTAAAGAAGGCAGATTACTGGGCACAATATTCAATGTTTTAATCTTAACTGAATAAAAAGTTTGTGTACTGAAGAGCCACTTGTTGGCTGATTGCAAAGCACTGCACAAGTTGTACAATCTTGTTAATATTTCACAATGGTCATGCTGCCTGGAGGATGCTGGTAATTGACGTCCACTTATCTGAATGCTCTCAAATGGGAGAAGAATATAGAGCGATATAGAATGTAGCATCAAGGTAGAAACCGGGATACTGTGTGTTCCATTTCTATGTTAGGCATGAAAGCGGGCTGGATGACTTTGGGCCAGTCACTCTCTCTCACGTAACCTACCTCATGAGGTATGTGGGGAAAACAGAAGGAAGAAGTATAGAACATAGCACATACAATAATAGAGTTGGGAGGGACATTGGAAGCCTTCTAGACCAATGTTGGTGAACCTTTTTGGCACCGAATGCTCAAACCAGAACATGCCTGCACACTGGAGCATTGGAAACCTGAACACCAGCTGGCCAGTGCACATACACAGGCCGTCAGCAAGTCTTCGGGTTTCTGACACATGCATGCACACCGGCCAGCTGGTCTTTGGGTTTCCAGCACTCCGGCATGCGTGAAGACCAGTTGGCCGGCGCGCATGTTCACCCCAGAACTGGAAGAGGAGCTGGTGATGGCGTGCATGCCCAGAGAGGTCTCTGCATGCCACTTCTGGCACCTGTGCCATACATTTGTCTTCATGGTTCTAGACCAGGGGTAGGGAAACTTGGCTCTTCTATCACTTATGGACTTCAACTCCCAGAATTCCTGAATGAGCCATAAAAGGTTCCCCATCCCTGGCCTGCTGGCTTTTCAGTTGTGGGGGAAATCAATTTTTGACTGGAATGGGACTGTTTAATATACAAATATAGGACATATTCTTCATTTTTTATTATATGTATTTACATTCATAAATAATATGTCCTACATTTGTATATTAAATAGTCCCATTCCAGTCAAAAATTGATTTCCTCCACATCTGAAAAGCCAGCAGGCCAGGGATGGGGAACCTTTTATGGCTCATTCAGGAATTCTGGGAGTTGAAGTCCATAAGTGATAGAAGGGCCAAGTTTCTCTACCCCTGTTCTAGATGAACCCGTGCTTGAGAAGGAGACCCTGTACCATTTCAGGTAGATGGTTGTCCAGTCTCTTTTTGAAAGCCTCCAGTGATGGAGCACCTACAACAGAAGTCTCCAACCTTGGCAACTTTAAGATTTGTGGACTTCAACTCCCAGAATTCTCCAGCCAGCATAGCTAGCTGGAGAATTCTGGGAGTTCAAGTCCACAAGTCTTAAAGTTGCCAAGTTTGGGGAACCCTGACCTAAAACTTGTGAAGACAAGCTGTTCCATTGGTAAATTGTTCTCTCACCATTAGGAAATTTCTGCTTAGTATGTTTGCGGCATTGAGTTATTTATAAAAAATAATAATAAAGGTGAGATATAAATAAATAAAACTTAGCTACTTAATTATATTACAATAAACACTGCACCAACATTTTATTATGATTTTATCTTCTACACATTTGGAAAGATAATTGCTTGCCTATGTCTTTTATTTCAAAGGAAAAAAAAAGTTTGAGGAAATTTAGGAAGATTGCAATGCTTATTTATTAAATTTATATCCTGCCGCTCTCACTGTCAAGCAAGTTATGCGGTAAGTGACAGAGACATATGTCTTTCACTGTACAAACATTTCTCATAACAGCTGTAGCTTTTATTGTGTCTTTCCCCCCCAGGCTGGGAAGCATGGGCTACCATGAAGAACAGGGAGTGACAGGGAGATGCATAAGCTTTAAAAGCCAGCAACAGAAGGATCTTCTCTGCCCTGAAACAATGTATGAAGTAAAAACAATAACAATAATAACAACTCTTTTTGCAAGGGAAGAAAAGATTTCGTTAAAAGATTTCGACAAATTTTGGCCCAATATTATTTTTCATGCCTCACAAGAATGGTCCGGATTACCTTGATAGATTGCTCAACAGAAACCTGCTCTAAACCTACTAGATGATTTCTGAATGCACTTGTTCCTTGATAGCTGTGGAATGTGCTATTTTGTTAAGCTTTGGCAGTTCTGTAGATAAACATAGAGTAACTGCCAAGTTTCAATTCAAATTGCAGCTCTATGTTTAACCAGCAGATAATGCTTAAAAGTAGTTTAAAGGCACAGAGAACATGAAAACATTGATGGATATTTTAGTTATATGGGAAAAAAACATGCTTTCAGTGCTCCTAGCTGTGTGACTTCTGTTTGTGTAAACAGAGTAAATGGAATGCAGTCAATGGATATCAAACCTAATTTATAATTTAAACTTTTAGAGCTTTCACTCAGCGATGATTTTAAAGGCAGTTCAATAGTAAGGTGCATATTTTTCCTCATGGAAGTCTTACGTTCAATGTCTGGAATTCGCAGATACATCTGCGTAAAGATTCTTGCCTCATATATTGACAATTGTAGCCAGTCAGGGATATTCTATGAAATGGATGAATGCCCTGACTCAAGATAAGGTAGTACCTCCCTATGATTCTTAAGTCATCCTAGCCATTCCACTTCCTGTAATGACAAGTGTTGTCCTCCCCTAAAGTTGAATCCCTTTAACTACTTCTTATGGCCTACAAATGGCATTGACAAAGATATCTTTAGCATGACCAGAATTTGTGTGGTTGGTAAGGTACGCTGATTATTCATCATCCCTGAAATTATTTGCAGCATCAATTTAAAAATAAAATAACCCCTGTGGTATTAGTATGTCACTGAAGATGTATAGTTATCTATTGGAAGTTTGATATGTATACCACCAGCTTGATTGAAACTCTGTATTACTGAATCTCAACTGGAATGATTAAAAGAAGTGCCCAGCTGCTTCTAATCCTATCGGAATGTTTTTGCAATGTTAAGAAAATAAAATGTATGTCAACAAGGCATAAATTTTAGACAAACAAAACAATACTCTCAGACATTATAGAAAAGGTCCATAATAATAGTCTACATGGGAGGATATGTATTGTCCTTTGTATTTAAAGCTGATTAAGTGCTATACACAAAGAAGAGGACTAAGGATGTGTATGGCAGAGGAATTCCATCTGCTTTGTCCTCCATGTGCTTCTGGTTCTGAATCAATGGTGGGATTAAATTTTTTTACAGTTCTGTGGGCATGGCTTGTTGGGCATGGCTTGGCAGGTATGGCAGGGGAAGGATACTATAAAATCCCTATTTCCTCCCCACTCCAGGGGAAGGTTACTGCAAAATCCCATTCCCTCCCCACCCCACTAACTTGCTTTCCAGCTCCATTCTCCTGTGTAGGGCAACAAAAGAAGACCCAGCCGATCAGCTGGGACTCGGGAAACAGAGAAGAGATGGGGGTAAGGCCAATCAGAGGTGGTATTTACCGGTTCTCTGAACTACTCAAAATTTCTGCTACTGGTTTTCCAGAACTGGTCAGAACCTGCTGAATACCACCTCTGTTCTGAATGAATTTCTAAATCATGCAGTGAGTTCCAAGGATAGAGGAATCTCTCTATTATAGACCATCACTCTTTACATGTAGAGGGCAAAAAGACAGAGATACTGGGATCATTACAATCTGAAGAACAATTTATAATATTATCTAATTTAAAGATCAGATGGTATGGATCTACTTTAAGATGTCCTCCTTTTTCTAAGATCCTAATGTCAATTATATGAGAGATGGCTTTCTCCTATGCTGCTCCCAAGCAATGGAAGGCACTTCCTCTACATTTGTCCCACTCTTTCTACTTTTAGGAAAGTAGTCCTGTTTAGCTAGATCATTTCAGCTGTTTGGAGTAAAGCTGCCTTTTGCAATTGACTGATGGTGAATTTGTCAATGCCAATGATGTTCAAGTAGTGTTCAAGTTGTTTCGAAATTGCATTCAAGGCACCTATGACTATTGGTACTACCTTTGCTTGCTTTTGCCATAATTGTTTTATTTCTATTTGCAGATCTTTATATATTATTTTATTGTCTTATCTAGTTTCTTCTATTTTATTCTGCTGTTTCAAGGTTCTGCCATATCCACCATACAGACTTTTTTGACTTTCTTATTTACAATTGTTAAGTCTGGGGTGATATGTGGCAGGTGCCTCACTGATTGAATTCTAAAGTTCTCGAATACCTTAGTCTATGAAACTTCTCAGCCACCCAAGTCATGGTTGCCCCAAGCAAAACCTTGAAAGAAAAAAAAACAAGCAAGTCCAATTGTCTCCTGAAAAAGCACCTTTGGGACAGAGCACCTTAGCCTCATCAATTTCTATTATTTTATTTTATCGTTCCACCATTTTTTGCTTGAAGGCAAATGGTTTTCTTGCTTAGCTTCCAATGCCACATCAACCATCCATAAATTTTTGTCTTTATTATTGACAATTGTTAAGTCTGGGGTATTATGCAGCTGGTACCTGTTTTATTATTATTCAATTTATTGTTTAACATTTTAATGTTTTTTATAGGCTTTTAATACTTATAAGCTACCTAGAATTAAAGATTGGTTTGTGCGGAGCTGAGAAGACATCTGGTGTTACCATATGTGATTTCTTCAAGAGAAGATTCTGCAAACCAGAGACTGAGGAGTTCTGGAAGTTGAAGTCCACACATTTCAAAGTTTCCAGGATTGAAAACCACTGCTTTTATCAAAACATCATAATTTAAAAGGCCTCTCTTTTGTAATAAGCTGCTTCCCTTCACCAATGGGGGTCATCCTAGGGAGTAGTTTTGAAGATGACCCAAAAGGTTCTGTAATGATACATAGAAATGACTGGAGGAAGAGATGCTGACTGTTTCCTGTCTGGTTTACCAGGAAGGATTGACTGATTCCTAAAGGAGGATACCTGTATCTTCCATCAGAAAGGACCATTCCTAATTTTATTTTTGGAAAGCAGTCTGCTATCAAGATTTCAGAAGCACAGACTCTCCTTTAAATCTCATTTAAAATGGGGAAGGCAGCTTAGATCAAACCTCTTAAGAATAAGAGCAATTCCACATGGAAACAAGTTTCCTGCCAGGGATGGGCTCCCCTTCACTATACAGCCATCTGTTTGGCACACTATAAACTGTATTTTGGCACAGAACAGAGCTTTGAACTTGTGGCCTAAGCGGCCTCTTACAACTCTGTGATTTTAGAAAAGAATTCCAGGTGTTCAACATCTGTGAGAATTGCCATTTTTAATAAAAAAATCCATTTCTTGCCTATCATGACCCCAAAGCAAAAAAGAAAAGTCTTTTGGCACTCTCAAAGATTAACACATTCATTATTGCATACATTTTCATGGCTTTAAATCTATTTCATCAGATGCATGAAATGTTATCCCAAGTTGGCAAGTATGTGTACACAAGGGCGGAGAGAAATAAACGTAAGCAGCCAGATCAAAGGAAAATGTAATGTAATAAATACAGATCGTGACGATTATCTTAAAGCTTAAACATTGATATTAACAAAAGCAGAAAAGACAGAAATGAAAATAGCTTCTAATGTTTCAGAGACTTAGCTCACCCTAACACTCATGAGCATTTCTGTTGTGGTTGTAATATTTCTAACATAGAAAAGATTTTTACAAGTCCATTTCAGTAGAATATTTTACAGTCTTTAAAAGTCTCTATCTCTCCTAACATAATGATCAAAGTGTGGTGAAATAATATATTATTTGCAACCACAATAGTTTGCAGAATTTTAGCTCTTTTATACTTGCTCTAAAAATATTTAAGACTTTTCCAAAGGATTGTTGAAAGATAGAATCCTGGTGGAATAAAGTAATACAGTGCATAATCCAAGAAAGCATTTAAAATAATGGCAAAAACTTCATTATAATTTTTGTATGGAAGGAATACAATTTAGGAGATTAAGATTCAAGCCTACTCTCAGCCATGAGGCTCACTTGAGTATTTTGGACTCGTAGTCTTCGGTAAGTCCAGCCTACCTCAAAGGGTTGCTGTTGTGGGGAAAATGTGAGGGGGTACTATATGTATTGCTTTGAGATCCTGAAGAAAAGTCAAGATATACATCTAACAAATAAAATAATAACTGAAATAAGATCATAAGCACAGTTAAGGTTTCATTTAGCAACCACTTCACCTAATGACCAAATTGCTGGTCCCAATTGTAATCACCAAATGAAGACTACCAGTAGTTAACTGTCAATCTAATACAGAGAGACCTCATATCATTCTTTCACAATACAGATATGAAATTAGTGAGCTTTAGGGCAATTTAAAGCATTTACACCTAGTTTTTTTATTCCTTCTATGCTGGGCCAGTAAAGCAATTCATTAGTGACATTTTTCTAAATGCAAAAGCTCAAGGAAGGATTTTAGGGATTTGTATGTAATTTCTTCCTCTAGGCTTTCACTTCCCATCAAGGATAGCAACTTGTGAGGAACAGTGCAGAAATACCTTTGAAATGACATTTGTCTGTAATAAGGAAATAAGATCAGGTCAGGAGAGAAAGTTGGCACATTCTTTTCGTGTTCAACTGCCACATAATTTATCTGTTGACTTTGCCTCATGCAATATCTGTGCAATGGTATCAAATGGACCACCTATCATGTGAGCGCATGGCAAGACAGCAACTTAAAGTTATGTCCTATTCATGTTTTCATTTTATTCACTCCTTCATGTTCATGTAATTTATAAAACTCTGAAAAGCATGTTTTCTTGGTGATCTCACCCAGAGGTCAAAGAAGAATAGCTGTATATGAAAGCCACCTTGTTCACAATATTCTAAACTAGGCATAAGAGCAGTTTGAAGAGTAATGTCATACTTACACGTTGAGACAAGCACATGGGTATAAACCTGTAGTTTATCTCCATAAAAGAAAGAAATTGTTGCAGAGTGGGCTTGTTCACACAAGAGATCTTAGATATCAATCAGGGGCCTCAGCTGTAGTGTAAAGACAAGATGGAGCCTTTAATCATACAATCATGCCTGCCAGCTTAATTTTTTTGGACATTTGTTAGGATGCCTCAAAAGTCAACTCTAAAGAGTAAGGATCTGACGTATCAGCAAATGACAAGGATTTTTTATTTTTTTAAAGGAGTCAAATGAGCATAATAGGATTAAAACAATCAGAATAATATGTGAAATAATATTTCCTTTTCCCTCTTGCTCTCTGTAGAGGAATGTTAAGAGTGAGAGTGGAAACTTTACTCTTCATTCATTTTTAAATATCATAATTCATCACTGGCTATGTCATATCCTTATGAAGCCAAATTAAACAAAAGGCAGGCAGATAATGCTTTCTATTTCTATGGAGACAATGTAAGGGGGAAAAGGCAGAAGGAAGGAAAAAAATGATGCTAATTCTAGTCCCTTCAAGCAGGAGAACTCATCCTCAGCTGAGGATTTCTTCTCTTCCTTTTCTATCACAAAGAGACAGTAAAGGACCTGTTGAAAATGCTAAGAAGGGGCTGTGAAAAACCTGTACCTTCCCCAAGGTACATTATTCTTAGCTATATTCTGTACCGCAATCATATGGGCTGTTTGAAAGACTATGCATGATTTCCTGATAGTGAGAATAATTAATCTGTAGAATGGCTTGCCTTCAGAACTTATGGGTGGTCCATCACTAGAGGTTTTTAAGAAGAGATTGGACAACCTTTTGTCTGGGAAGGTGTAGGGTCTTCCCTTGGGCATTGGGTTGGACAAGACCTCCAAGTGCCTTCCAACTTTGTTATTCTGTATTTGGCAGGGTTAGGGTTAATTATACAGATAGTTCTCAATTTATGACTTGATTCTGAAGTTCCAACAGCTGTCCCACCATAGTCATTTTGTTTGCTCAGCAATTGCTCCATATCAATAGCCATTTGCAGCATCTTGTAGTCATATGACCATGGTTATGACATTTTTGCCAAAACCTGGTGTTTATTTCTAGTTTTCGGCAAAAACACCCCAAAGCAAAGAATGGGTTCACTCCTTAATGACTGCAGTTTTTGCTTAATGACTACAGAATTACTTGATGCCCGCTGCAAAAAAAATGGTCATAAAATCAGATCGATCTTATGGGTGACCTGCTTTACAGCCATCACAACTTATTACTATAATGAGCAAACTGCATTACATTTGTAAATCAAGGACTACCTGGAACCAAATAAATGACCTTCCCCACCTTCATGTTCCTTTGAATAATATTTGGGAAATATTCTGGGAAGCTCATGAGGGCCTTGGTGGCCTAGTGGTGAAGACACTCACCTCTCACTCGGAAGTTTGAGAGTTCAATCCTGAATAGCAATAATACTTAGACTTATATACCACTTTATAGTGCTTTACAGCCCTCTCTAAGTGGTTTACAGAGTCAGCCTATTGCCCCCAACAATCTGGGTCCTCATTTTACCAACCTCGGAAGGATGGAAGGCTGAGTCAACCTTGAGCGACTCAGAATTGAACTGCTTGAGGAAGCAATGAGTTAGCCCTGCACAGTACTGTATTCTAACCACTGCACCACCACGAACTCCATGAGGTGTCGGGAAGGACATCTGGCCAGTAAACAGCCAGGTCCATCCAGTCCTTACTCCAAATTAACAGATTACAGGACCGTAAAATGAGAGATATTCTATGGAAGCCCATACCTGGCATTTATCCAGCCTTTGCCTAGATTAAACAGAGATTAAAATGGGAAGCCTGAATATAAAGGAGATATTTTGATAGCATGCAGCATCTGCTTTCCTCTCCTCTTCCTCTCCTCTTCCTCCCCCCAACCCTCAGTCAAATTTGGAGAATAGCTAGCACATAAAACCCCAAAAGCAAATAAAAAGACAATAGGGCAGCAAAGGCTTCTGCAAAATCCTATGGAAAGTACATAGTGGAGGGGTTACAGTAAATATACATAACCTAGTTTCCTCTGGTACTATGCATCTCTTAAGAGGGGGAAGATAGTGGAGCTACTCAATTATCTAGATATCGTTGATAGAAAAAGGACAAAAATCAGTCTATCAGCACATCTATCAGTATATCTACCAGCAGCAGAGGCACATAAGTCAATATGGTGGTTGAAACCACACTATCAATTTCCCATTTCTGTTTCGAGTGTTTTGTGAACACAACACATTTAAAAAACCTGTTTTGAACAGAAATTGTGACTGCCAACTTGGCTTTTTGTTTTATCCTCCCTGTGAACCACCCTGAGTCTGTTCATTATAACCTAGTTATAGTCATAGTTACAAAAAAAAAGTGACTGAATAATGATGAGTACAATCATTATAAGATGGTGGCACAGTGATTGGAATGCAGTATTGTAGGCTATTTCTGCTGACTGCCAGCAGTTTAATTCTCACCAGCTTAAGGTTGACCTAGCCTTCTATCCTTCCAAGGTCAGTAAAATGAGGACCCAGATTATTGGAGGAAATATGCTGACTCTATAAACTGTTTAGAGACGAATGTAAAGCACTATGAAATAATATGTAAATCTAAGTGCTAATTAATGCTATTGCTATTGCCATAATCTTTTTGTGACAGAAGCAGTATGAAACTATTTCCAGCAATATTTCTTTGTACTTTACTCCATCTTCAGAATATTGACCAGCCATTATTTTTAGCCAGAATATTGTTTTTGCACATGATGCCTAATGGCAACTTGGAGGAGGGAGAAACTATATTTGCTTGCTATGATTGCATTTTATTGCTCATGGGTTTGAATGAATGCAGAAAACAGAAAGAAAATGCAACCCAGATTGTACCATGAGTATGTTCCTGTCCTTCATGAGTCTGGGCCAGGATTATAGATGCTGTCATAAAACATGGTGTCAGCCTGAAATTATGACCATATTCAGCCCCCAGAAGGGAAATCAGAAGCCGTGGGACATAAATTACTGCACTGTCTTGGAGTTAACAGGTACTCTGGGGTTATGTGTGCATTCAAGCCTCAAAGATTTTCCCCCAAGTGCAGAAAAAATGTCATCTCTTGCAGTCAACAAATAGGGCTGTCTGTCCTTATTGTGGCACTTTTAAGTAAAGTGCCCCATCTGCTTCAGACAGCAGGTTTTACCTATTTTTAAATGTTAGCAAATTGTTAACTATTTAGTTTGTGATTACTTATATTAAAGTTGGATATGGAAAAATGTGTTTTTTTTTTAAAAAAAGTGCCAAATAATTTTAAGCGCTCTGTTTCCTGATTGGGATAGGGGATTTTTTTTTGTTCTGTTTTAGATATAAATATGTCAAACTGCTAATATCTCTGCTTTGGAAAAAGAAAGGCAGGTACCTTCTACTTACACTGGGGAAAAGTTTGCAGCATATTACTCAGAGTTAACTTGGAATTTATTATGTGGACTTTGAACTGGAGAAATTCCCTTTGAAGTTAAGGTTCAAAAAGGCGGTGAATAGTGCAAACTTAGAAGTGACACTACTTTGGGATTATTGTAATATCCATGATGCTTTGCTATATGACAGACATTAATCAAAATGATTCTAAATACCAACTACTGTATAGAATTGATATCCATGATATTCACAGTACTATCATCTCTCTCTCTCTCTCTCATCTATCTCCATCTATTTTATTTGTCATATCAACCTACCTACCTACTCACCTACCTACCATGTTTTCCCAAAAATAAGATCCTGTCTTATATTTTTTGCAAAAAAAATTTTCCAAAAAAAGGCACCAGGTCTTATTTTCAGAGGATGTCATCCACTGACTAACTTCACTTGTGTGCGTCACCCCGGCCTCCTTTTCGCTGTCAGAGGCCTTCAGAAACTTTTTCTTCTGCATCTGGAAAGGCTTTCCTGAAGGCCTCTCCAGCTGATAACAGAGTTCTTTATCGATCCGGAACTTTGTTATCAGCTACAGAGACCTTCAAGAAAGCCTTGCCAGCCTTGCTGGCAGCAGAAGAAATGGGCTGGCGAGGTAGGTATTGGGGTGTTGGGGTGTGCGAAGCCTGGCTATAACTGTCCAAAGGTAAGTAGTAGGGCAGCTGCACCACCCCCATTCCCACTCTATCTTAATTTTTAACCCATGCACTCTGGTGTGGGTGGGATCTTAATTAGGGCTTATTTTGGGCATAGGGCTTATATTGGGTGCACATGTAAAAATCAAGCTAAGACTTACTTTCAGGGTAGGTCGTATTTTTTGGAAATAGGGTATCTATCTATCTATCTATCTATCTATCTATCTATCTATCTATCTATCTATCTATCTATCTATCTATCTATCTATCTATCATCTATCTACCTCTGTCCATTCTTCCATCCATTCCTCAGCCTCACTAATGGATTGACTATGAATTAGAATCATAAAAACATTATACCAGGATTAGACCAAAGATCTCTCTAGATCAGTATTCCTTAACTGTGACAACTCTTTCACACATCTGGAAATTGCCACAGTTTGGAAACATTGCTGCAAATAAACCTCCCCTGTCTCCTAGTGACCTCTCTGATGTGTTCAAGATATACTATGATATCCATCATAGCCTTCTTCTACTTATTTATTTATTTATTTATTTTATTTGTCAATTGCTTACAAGATAATAGTTATAAGTATAACATAGTTATGAATACATGGATACATATAAGAAAAATAAAATATAAAAGAAACAATAGGACAGGGACGGTAGGCACATTGGTGCGCTTATGCACGCCCCCTATAGACCTCTTAGGAAAGGGGTGAGGTCAATAGTAGACAGTCTAAGGTTAAAGTTTTTGGGGTTTTGGGAAGAAACCACAGAGTCAGGTAGAGTATTCCAGACATTGACCACACTGTTGCTGAAGTCGTATTTCCTGCAATCAAGTTTGGTGCGATTAACCTTGAGTTTGTATCTATTGTTTGCTCTTGTGTTGTTATGGTTGAAGCTGAAGTATTCATTGACAGGTAGGACATTGCAATGTATGATTTTATATACTATACTTAGATCGGACCGAAGGTGGCGTAGTTCAAGGTTTTCTAGGTCTAGAATTTCGAGTCTGGTGGCATGAGGTATTCTGCAACGAGTAGAGGAGTGAAGAACTCTTCTTGTAAAATATTTCTGGACTTTCTCAACTGTGTTAATATCAGATACGTAATGTGGGTTCCAGACTGATGAGCTGTATTCAAGTATTGGTCTAGCAAATGTTTTGTATGCTCTAGTTATTAGTGTAATATTGCCAGAGAAAAAGCTATGTAAGATTAGGTTAACAACTCTTAGCGCCTTTTTGGCTATGTAGATAGTAGTGGATAGCTTTTTTAAGAAGTAGGCACATATTCCATCCGGTCCAATAGATAGAGATGGTTTTAGATTGCACAGTGCTTTTTCAACATTGTCTTCTGTAAAATCGATATGTATTAGATCATTGTAGTTGTCTGTGGTTCGACTAGGAAATACTGGGCATGATCCATTGCTGTTTACAAATACTGAGCCAAAGAATGTGTTAAAGAGGTTGGCTTTATTGTGTCATCATTGCAGTCTTTACCATTAGGTCCTTTCAGGGGTGGGATGGACCTTGAATCTTTTAGTTTGTTGTTTATAAAATTGTAGAAAGCACGGGTGTTCTTCTCAATTCTTTGGATGCCAACTTTGTACCAGGAAATTTTTAATAGCTGGATTTTTCATGAATCTGTCTAGATTTGTTTTAAAACCACTAAATTTGGTGGTCATCACCACATCTGATGATAGCAAAATTCCACAATTTAACTATATATTGTTGAAATGGCTGTCCTAAATTGCCCTCAACTCCTATTTCCCAGCAATAAAACATGCATTTTTAGATTGGTGATCAGAAATATGCACAGTATTCCAACTGTGATCTCACTATTGATTAATAGATAAAAACGTTATGACAAACTGTAAATAATCTGATGACATTAACAATTTGACTATCTCCTGTTTTATCTCTGTCTCTGAACATATGTTAATAAATTTAAACATACAACTCCCAACATCAGAGCCTGCACACTCCATTTCACACATCCCTCTATTATAAATTATAATATTAAAATTGCCTATTCATTCCTATTTTTTTCCAGTTCTTTAAAAGAATCTAAGTGAAAGCAAAGAGAACCACTGAGGGCTTACAACAGCTTTATAACAGAATGTTCTTTCTGAGAATGAGACTAAGTCTTAACAAGCTTCATGAAACTGTTTGTTCTTTGGGTGATGGAAGATTGGCCTTCCTCTAGCTATGCTATGAAAACAGAAAAAAGGGACTCTTGGATCCATAACATACTGGGACATGGTGAAACCTGCCTGTTCAAAATATATATGATTTACTTAAAGAATATGATTCCCATCACTCTTTACTTCTTTCCTCTATGTGAAAATACACATGAACTGAAGCAGCCACTGAAAGTATGATACAAACAATACAGTCTAAACTATCAGAAAACGTTGGTAAGAGTTAACAAAATGATATTAGACATTATATTGCTCTTTTAATGTTTGTGCACACAGCTAAAATAACTTCTGTATCTGCCAGTGTTTAATGAAACGTTACACTGATGCAAACAACTCATGTTGTATCACACGTTTCTTGAACAGATAACACATTTGGCAGTCCCACTGAGTCAAAATAATGACAGCATGAATAATGCAATGGATCTCACTGAGCTAATTCTCTCCATTGCAACCAACAATTTCCCCTATTTCTCTTGTTTCACATATCATTGCCACCCTCTTCTGTTATGCTACAATCATGGACTACAGTCAGCTTAGGCAATATATGTCACAAACAGAAAAGACTGTTTAATATTTCATGCTTTACAGAAGGAAAATGGAAAGAGCCTAACATCCAGCCTATAAGCTATTGTTTATGGAATGACCACTTATTTTTAATGTATGAGCCTTAAATTATGGCTAATTGCAAAAGAAGATGGCTGGCCATTCAAGTGCTTACTTAAAACTGGCACATATCTAAGGCAATGCATATGCCCCTTCTAACCGCCCCCCCCCCACTTCACTTTTTTTTTAAAAAAAAAATCTAATTACCATAGGTAGCAGGAAACATAACAGGGGATAAGCCAAGCAGATGAAATAAATCTGAAAATGAATTTCCCCTTCTTGTTTCTTTTGCACAGATAGTATGAAAGCATCTGACTGTGCACAAACTTTATCTCTACTAAGCACCATAGCAAAAGGATTTGGTTTAAAGTGGCAACGTCTCACTTTAGAAAAATTGCCTGGGAGGATTTCATTTCACTTGCATTCATTTATTCCTGGCTAATGAGTCTTCAGTCGTGTTTTAAAGTATAATGATATATATGCTAATACATTATTTGTTCTAGCCACAAGTAATTGAACATCTCATTGCTGAGCATCAGGGCTGATGCAGTATGAATGCATAATGAGTGCTGCCACAAATGTTGAACTTTTTTATTTTCTGAAACTACTTCTTGTATTATGACTTATTTCTGTTATTCACATTTAAAATAAAAACAACAGTAAACAACAACAGTCACCTGAAAAACCTTTGAATGACAGTCAGGCTTATAGAATAAATATACATACAGAAATTTATTTACATATATATTATATAATTTCAAAATCTTTGTGTAAGCAATTAACTTGGTTTATTTATTTTCAACAGTCACTTCCTCTTTAGAGGAAGGAAGGGAGGAAGGAAGGAAGGAAGGAAGGAAGGAAGGAAGGAAGGAAGGAAGGAAGGAAGGAAGGGTGACAAATGGACAAACAGGCATTTAAAAAAATGGTGGGGGTTCTAAAAAGAAAAATATTTGAGAAATCTACCCAAGTTTGCACTCTATCTACTTTTCCTGTCTACCTCCATTGTTTTCTGCAGGCTTCAACAGATTGTCTCCAGGAAAAAGTCTGTCTGTCTGACTCAAAAAGGTTCTCAATCCTGATGTAGATGATGGGGGAATAAATTGTTTTTCCTGCATCAGACAGCTGAATCCAAATCAGCAGACTCAGATTACCCAGAAGAATATTTCACATACACATTCAGAAGACTTTCTTGACAGGGTGAGACTGGAACATATTACCTCTAAAGTTGGTGGAGTTTGTTTCCTTGAGGATTTTGGGAATTCTGTAACAGAGCAAATTTGTATTGGCAGAGAGAGTGGGTTAAATGATTTTTGATGGATATCTGTCTCTATGATTCTACTGCCATATGAAACAGCTGCTACTTACAATGTGAAATCCAGTATGTCTGGAGAGAGAAATTGATCTATAACTTCAACAATCATGCTTAAAATCTTCCTCTCCAAACCAACGGAGAATACTGCTAAGCAATATGTACTTAACAGTTTCAAGTTTCATCTGTGCTGGAAGCTCTAAATTATGATCAAACCACATTTGAAACTTAAACTTATATTAACCTACTGACATGCACAACAATGAAGGCAAGTTGACACATTCCTTAGTAATAAAAGAATTGAGTCTCTCTTGGAAATGAAAAATAAAAGTTAGCATAGGGACACTTTCAGCTGTTTAATGTTGCATTATAGGAATATCTAATAGAAAATTCATCTGATATATACATCAAGTTTATCTGCATTCTGGCTAGAAATGAATGTTCAAAGACCCAAGACAATTCCATTTACAAAACGTATCCACTTAGCTCAAAGCTAGGATTGGTGTTAACTTTTTAACACTCTGTGAGCATTGATATCGTTTTGTGATTTCTACAAAGATAACTCCCTATATTTCTAGGTCATCTATGGGAACTCATGCCAGTTCAAATATTGGAGAATTTGTTAAGTTGAAAACGTATGGCAGTTTAAGGCAGTTTGACTTAATTACAAATTCTCACTGATAAAATTCCCTTGAATTTGTTTTTCTAGTGAAACAAAAACAAAAGGCATAATCTATCCACTATTGACCTCACTCCATTCCTAAGAGGTCTGTAAAGGGCGTGCATAAGTGCACCCATCGTGCCTACCGTCCTTGTCTTATTGTCCCCATTTATTCGTACCTATTTCCCATATTCTTACTCATGTTTATACTTATACCTATTATCTTGTAAGCGATTGACAAATCAAATAAATAAAATAAATCTAAAATGAAGGGGAAAAATACTAAGGTAGCTTCAGCACACTGGAGGCCCTTTAAGAATAAAGCAGATTGAAATTGGGAGTCATCCAGTTTGAGGAATCAGGCACCAGTTTACAACAATCAGTTATCAATGAACATATTGGAACATGTCATATCATGTTGAAAACCACATACTCATGAAGGCTTACAATTAAATGCATATCTTCACTCAAATCATAAGATTCCCAACTCTTTTCATAAGGTTTTACCGATGCTTAATTTATGTATTCATAGAGAAAATCTTATCTATGGGGTTGCTAATAATCACCCATTACTTAATAGCATGCAATCAATCAATTTATATACATTGAATTAATGGGATTGGGGAGAGATTGTGGCAACCGATTCTGCCTGTACCTCTGTACAATTAGCACATATCAGCATAAACATATCAACATAAACATATCAACATAAACATACTACAGAATATGCACATAGCAATGGTACATAACCTTTCAATGGATGCTCAGCACAACTAATGTTGTTTACATTTGACATTTGTTTGACATCTGTTAAATCTGTAGTTCTTGACTTACAACCATTCATTTAGTGATCCTTCAAATATACACTGGCACTGAAAAATGTGACTTATGACCATTTTTCATAGTTATGACCTTTGCAGCACTCCTATGATCACACGATCAGCATTAAGATGCTTGACAACTGATTCATGTTTATGATTGTTGCTGGGTATGTGATCACCTTTTGTGACCTTCTGACAAGCATAGTTAATGAGGAAGCCAGAATCACTCAACAACTAGGTTACTAACTTATCAACTGCAGTGATTCACCTAACAACTGTGGTAAAAAAAAGTCATAAAATGGGGCAAAACTCATTTAACAAATATCTCACTTAATAACAGAAATTTTGGGCTCAATTCTCGTTGTAGGTCGAGGACTACCTGAATATACTCTCCTATTAAATTCTGTGTCTTCTTTGCTGCAGGTTTTACTCATCAATTAGTATTTTTTTTAAAAATCTCATCTTTACGTTTTGATTTCTTTATTGTCATTGTACGTATATACACAATATACATACAATGAAATTCACATAACACCCAGAGACCAGACCCAACACACACACACACACATACACACACACACACGACAATCCCCAAACACACCCCTACCCACCAAAATTCCCCGCCTCCTAAAAACACATAAGCATCCATACAACAGACCAAGTAATACTGTCCAACAGGTCACTGATGGAGGTCCTTAAGTTCATTGTTAAGTACAATTATAACTCTGGGATAAAAACTGTTCAGAAAACATGTGGTCTGAGTTTTAATTGTTCTGTATCTTCTGCCACAAGGCAACAGTTCACAAATAATACCTCATCTGATACACTCCCTTAGAAACTCTTGGTGGCTGAATAACATGGGATATATTGCACTTAACTACTGGTGATGCAGTGGTTAGAATGCAGTATCGCAGGCTAATTCTGCTGACTGCCAGCAGTTCAATTCTGACCTGCTCATTGACTTAATCGTCCATCCTTTGGAGGTTGGTAAAATGAGGACCCAGTTTGTTCTGGGCAATATGCTGACTCTGTAAACCAGATGATCATTTGGTAATGGAAATGCTTTCCTTAGTTTTCAAAATTGCATTAGAATCCTTTGTATCTAGCATAACAAGATTTTAAAATTTTCTCTTATTACTACATGATGCTATGTTAGGACTTCATTCTCATATAGACTGAACTTTGAATGAAAAAAAGTAATTCTCAGTCACATTTATTGGCATTTCATTTACACTTCAAAAGACTAATGTACACCCATTAACTTGCAAATATCTGACAGGTGTACAAATTATGTTGTTCTCCTGCACCAAATTAATGTATGTGCCTCTTAATCCTGCTTATGCGGTCATTATAAATCTGGTTCTCATAATATAAAGAGCAGAAGAGGAAAACAACTTGTTTCTGGGCTTTACCTCTGTATGAATAGAAGTCTCATGAAAATGTGCTATGTACAGTACCCCTGCTCCATATGCAAAGAAAATGGACCTTTCCAAAGACTAGATTAATTCCACCATTTCATTACAACTTTTGTTTTGATCCAGTAGAGCCAAGAGTGCCTCAAACTACCTTCAGAATCCTCTTGAAATTGTCATCAATGGACTTAAATCATCTTCTATAAAGCTTTGTTATGAGTAATTCCTGGATGTGCTGGATCTCCTTTCCACCACCATAAAACGTATTTTTCTCTTAACAATTTCTGTCTAGCCACTAAAATTAAACCCATTGAAATTTAAAAAAATTTTTTTAGAACTACTAAGCAGTTTATTGGGTTTTAAAGAAATAATTCTGATACATGAAATCAGCAAAACACACACAAGATTTTGCCATTGCCTCATTTTTGTGAATATTTCATTGGAGGTAAAATTAGGTGTAACATGACTACCAGCACTGATGATGTTACCTAGTTTGGTAATGAAAGGTCTGCAAGAAAACAAGCTCAGAGACCACCAAGGACTCCTTATTTGGTGTAACATGTAAGGTTATCAGATGAGTTGATTAAAAAAAGAAAAAGAAGGGACCAACATTTTAGCAATATAAGAAGCACATGGTAGTAGCAGGGGTGGGATTCTACCAGTTTGCACCTATTTGCTAGAACCGGTTGTTAACATTCTAAGCAGTTCGGAGAATCAGTTGTTAGAAGAAATTACTGGCCTAATCCTGTAAGGAAGGCAGGAAGGAAACATTCTGGTGTTGCTTACAGAAACTGCCTCTCCATTAACCCTTATGACATTCTTGGCAGGACTGGACTTCCTTTCTCGGGAACTTCTCTGGAGTTTTTTTTAACCTCCTTTGCTGGTACTTTGCTTGTGTGGAGGGACCATTCAAAGTTACAATGGCACTGAAAAAAGTGACTTACGACCATTTTTCACATTTACGACTGTTGCAACATCCCCACAGTCATGAGAGGCCAGGTGCCTCAATGTGGGTGATATTGAGTTGGCCACATCGAGCCAATAACATGACCACCAAGCCATGTCCACCAAGTCACATGACCACCAAGCCACGCCCACCACCTAAGCCACGCCCGCAGAACCAGTTATTAAAAATTTGAATCTCACCTCTGGGTAGTAGGCAAAGTAGAATGCTATGTCCTCCAGGGCTCACCCTGTTGGGAGCTGAATAAGCCATGCCACACCTATTGCTCTCCTCACCAATTTCCTGGGGCAGCTGCGTATGACCAAAAGTTACCCCACTCTAGGGCAGGTGTTTTGTACATATTACTCTGAGAATCTCCTCAGAGCTGTCTTGCAGATTGGTGAGCCAGCTAGATCACAAGTCTCAAAGTTGCAGTATCATATTGCCGTTACGGGACGTTTTGCAACCTTTCCCCCTTCGTGGAGCTGGGGTGGGCGTGGCTTGTACATGGCACATCCAGCCCACAGACCACCAGTTTGACACCCCTGAGCTAGATAGAAAGAACTACTGCAACTAAAAAGGAATATGTAGCAGATAGTGACATGGAATTGGGCTTTCTTGGGCTGCTTCTGCTATTTCCACTTGTTGAATTGTTGTTCTTACTTGAAAAAAAGCAGTTGCCGTGTACATATAATAACTTCCCACTTCATTGTGACAAATAAGACATTAAAGCAGTTTGTCCTCTTTAACAATTTAAACAAAGCAATTAGAAGACGAACAGCGGTAGATGCAAGCATTTCATATTGACTCGTCAGTACCACACTTATACTGGTTGGTGTTCACACATGTTATATATCTAATTAATGCTCTCACTGGACTTTTTGCTCCATGTTGATTTTTTAAAACTGTGTTGGTACTGATGAATCAATATGAAATACTTGCATTTAACTGCTTTGTTTAAATAAGTCTTTAAATACACATATCCTGGTTGTTGTTCCTTTTTCTCCCACCAAAAAGTTTTTGCTTGTTAGTGGGTCTCATGCACTGATAAATTATATCCACTTATTTCTACTGTCTGACACTTCCACTTAACAAATTGGTTAGGGTTACGGTTATCAATCAATAGTTGACAAATTCCTCTGTGAATTGATGTATACATGCCATAATTACAACAAGGATATTACGCCAATCAACTATGTCTAGGCTAGGCAAAAACTTTTCAGACATGTGATTTTAATACTAGTGGTAGGCAAAAAAGGAATAAGATACTCCCTTTTCGCCATCTTGCCTAGTTTGATTTTGGGCATCCAAGGTGATTATATGATTGGGCTCAGGGAATATACTCATCTCTGACATTCTTTCTCTCCATTTAGACATTGTATATATACTTTATGTTTGTTTGCATTAATTTTATCTTTCAATTTTTTTTTTTTTACTAAAAATCAGATATAAAAATATTTCCTTCTCACCCTTATGGGTGTTATGTGTCTTCCATACTCTTGGGTCCTCTACTCTCTACTAGGAATTTGAGAGCTCTGTGCAGGATCTTAGCTGTTCCTAACACTGCGCTGGACAGAGACCTCTGATGTTGTTCCTGGGATCTGTTAGAGCCAGTCTCCCAGCTTAGGAATCACAGCCCGAGTGCCCTTACCAGTATTGATACCACTTTAGCCTTTACTTCCCACATCCTCTCCAATTCCTCTTTAAGGCCCTGGTACTTCGCTATGTTCTCATACTTCTTCCTGGTGTTGCTGTCACCTGGCACAGCTACATTTATTACAACTGCTGTCTTTTGGTCCTTGTCTCATCACTGTCTTTCCTTGTGAGAGTTTGCTGCTAGCAACTGGTTCATTTGTGCTGCTAGACATTCGTGCACTGCACTGCTGTTGTTGTTGTTTTTAGCCAGTAAGTGTGGATACTGTCTGGGCCAGGTGCTATCCAGCTCTTCATGTTCTTGACCTACAGCTGGATGTCAACTACTGTAATTGTAACTAGTTCTTGGTGTGGGAGTTTGCTGTGATCTGCACTAAGGACCTGCAGTCACATTGCACCTGAGGTTATGAGTCTTGTCTTTCTCCAAGATATTCTTCCAGTACTGTTCACTTTCTGCAGATGATGACTGTGCTATATTATTGTACTGCCGTTGGAAGTGCATCTTGGATGATAGTTTGGAGAACACGGTATTATTTTTCTTGGCCTCTGCTTCTCTAGTGCAGAAGTCCCCAACCTTCCATGAAATCAGCACCAGGGGCCAATTTCGTGGAAGACAATTTTTCCACGCACTGGGGGGAGATGGATTCGGTTTCACTGTGCAGCATAGTTCCTAACAGGTCACAGTACTGGTTCGTGACCCAGGGATTGGGGACCCCTGCTCTAGTGTATCTCCTTCACCTAGTAGTCAGGGCTGTGAGGCTTTGTGTGGTTTGACTGGCTGGAAATTTGGGGAGTTGAAGTCCACACATTTTAAAGTTACCAAAGCTGAGAAATAGTACTCTTATCCTTTCTGTGGTGCACATGGTTAACAGGAAGAGACAGTAACATGGAGATAACTAGTCTCACCTGTGAAGGACTGTCTTTACCATCCAGGTTCAATTCAGCCCAGTTCCAAAGAAATCTCTCACTTGTACCCCAATTCACCATGGAATTCTTTTCATTTCATACAATTATCTGGAGTTCATTAAGTCAGAGTTTTTCTAGAGGGCATCTAATGGTTAACATTTTGTTGCCATGTTTCTAACATTTGTTATTTTTGTTACCAGTTACTCCATTACTATTATTTTTACTGCATGGATTGCTTTACAACATTTCTTTTATACTAATTATTATGATGTTATCATGAATATTTTAATTGTTGGTTTAAGATTCAAGTCTCATATCTGAAGCAAGCAGGTAGAGAAGTCTTACTGCTCTTGGAAGTCTATTGGTCACCAGTGCATGACTCATAATTCGAATCCTGATGGATAATATCAAATGGAAGTTGTCTTTTTAACTCAATTAGTAGATGAGACACAAGACATAAAGACACCTATTGTTGCTACAGAGCTCTCAAGCTTTAAGCTTGGTGCTCCTTCTAGAACCGCATAGGCATGTTGACCTTAACAATCTGGGTAACGTTCCCAGAAAATGCACGTCACACATTGACAGAGGAGCCGGCATGTCGGATGTTCTGTAAAATAAATATTCCCTAAAGTGATAAAAGTCTGGTGCCAATTTATCCTTTTCCATTGTGAAATTTTCACAGGCTCCTGCTAGCTGTCTATATCTGCTCTTGTAAACTAAATTAGTCAGTCCCATACATTATATTAACTCAAGCATGTACAAAGATTATGTTGGCTGATACATCCCGTTTAATATCACAACAGATGTCTAGGCATGCCCTGCATGAGTTGTTGCAAAACCACAGTCCAAGATAAAGTTTCTGAACAGGAAATTTAAGCTTTTAATCAGGAGTTAGTGACATCCACCAAATCCTTGCCTGGCAAGAAAAATGCGGCCTTATGCAGGTAATTCTCACTTAAGGATTGCTCTGCTTAGTGATCATTCAAATTTATGACAGCACTGAAAAAAGCAGCTTTTTGACCCATCCTAGAACTTATGATAGTCACAGCACAGCATGCACATGCACATGATTATCATTTGTGTACTTCACAATTGACTTCCAACAAGCAAAGTCAATGGAGAAACTGACAGTAAGTCACAAGCGACATTGCGCTTAACAACCATGGTTGATTTGATTAATGACTTCAGCAAAACTGATGTAAGTCCAGCATGGTCACATGTTTTGCATCACTTAACAGAGTTGCTAGTCTCATTGGTGGTCATTAAGTGAGGATTACCAATACTACTGCTGCATCATTGACCTTTATTGATTTTTTCTTCTTTTTTTAATGATTTGGAACTTTTACAAATGAGAGAACTTCTTTTCCATTGTTTATATTGTTTAATTCCATCGTTTATATGATATGGGGACTGGAATCTAAAACAGAACGGTTACAGGAATTGGGCATGGCTAGTCTAGTGAAGAGAAGGACCAGCGGGGACATGATAGCAATGTTCCAATATCTGAGGGACTGTCACAGAGAGGAAGAGATAAAGCTATTTTCCAAGGCACCTGAAGGCCAGACAAGGCATAATGGATGGGAACTGATCAAGGAGAGATTCAACCTAGAAATAAGGAGAAATTTTCTGACAGTGAGAACAATTGACCAATGGAACAACTTGCCTTCAGAAGTTGTGGGAGCTTCATCATTGGAAGCTTTCAAGAAGAGATTGGACTGCCATCTGTCAATAATGGTGTAGGGTCTCCTGCTTGGGTAGGGGGTTGGACTAGATGACCTACAAGGTCCTTCCCAACTTTGGTAATCTATTAAATATATTGCAATTTCTGAGATTTTTATTATCAGGAATTTGTTTTCCACAAGCAGTCTACAAATCCAATCTACGCAACCTGGGTGTCCTCCTGGATGTACGGCTGTCACTTGAACATCACATCGCAGCCGTCTCCAGAGGGGCGTTTCACCAGATCCGTCGGATCTACCGGTTGCGGCCCTTCCTGGATCGGGACGCCTTGCGCACGGTCACTCAGGCCCTTGTCACCTCCCGCCTGGACTATTGTAATGCCCTCTACATGGGGCTCCCCGCGGGGAGCATCCGGAGACTCCAGCTGGTGCAAAATGCAGCCGCGCGGGTGATTATGGGGGCGTCGCGTAGCGCCCATGTGACGCCTCTCCTGCGCGAGCTGCATTGGTTGCCGGTGGCTCTCCGGGTTCGCTTTAAGGTTCTAGTTTTGACCTTTAGGGCGACCCATGGCATGGGACCAGGTTACCTCCAGGACCGCATTCTGCCAGTGATCTCCAACAGGCCGGTGCGTTCCCACAGAGAGGGTCTGCTCCGGGTGCCGTCGGCCGCTATGTGTCGTCTGGCGGCGCCAAGGGGTAGAGCCTTCTCTGTGGGTGCCCCCGCCCTCTGGAATACTCTGCCACCGGAGCTCCGTACCGGCATGGACCTGAGGGCCTTCAGGCGCGCGTTGAAGACCTGGCTCTTTGAGCAGGCCGGCCTGGGCTGAGATAATGGTTTTAATTTGGTCTCCATAATATTTAATTTTAAATTGGGGTTTTAAGGGGGGGGGGTTTAGTCTCAGTAATCAGCCATTAATTTAATAGTTTTTTAATTTTTGTATATTTGTGGGTTTTAGATGGGCTGTACACCGCCCTGAGTCCCTTGGGAGAAGGGCGGTATATAAATGTAAATAATAATAATAATAAAAAAATAATACTGGGGAGGGGTATTACACTCAAAATGCTCTGCTCTACTGAAACACCTGTACTCATTATGGCATCCATATTATGTACTAGACTCAGTAAATTATCACAGCTGTGATTCTGGTGATTTCCTTTCCGCTGGAGATAACTGAGGAATTTCTCTGATGAAAACCAACAAAACAGAAGCATAACGAAACTACAGGGAGGTAGATTCAGTTTAGATTAGGGAGAATTTCCTGATGGTTGAGAACTGTCAACCCGTGGAACAGGCTGTTTTATGTTCCTCTTCACTGGAAGTCTTCAAAGAGAGATTGGATAGCTGTCAGTCATAAACACTTTAGCAAATCCTGCCCCAAGCAGGGAGTTGGAACAGATGATCTCTGTGTACACTTCCAAACTTATGGTTCTATGAAACTCCAAATAAGATGACAGAAATCATTATAGTGGATCACCAAATCAGTCAACCTTGACTATTCTTTGGAAGGACAGATACTGAAACTGAAGCTCAAATACTTTGGCCACCTAATGAGAAGAGAGGACTCATTGGAAAAAGTCACTGATGTTGGGAAAGATTGAAGGCAAAAGGAGAAGGAAACAGCAGAGGAAGAGATGGTTAGATAATGTCATTGATGCAATGAATATGAATTTGGGCAAACTGTTGACAACAGTGGAGGATAGGGGGACTGGGGTGCTATGGTCCATTGGGTCAGGAAGAGTTGGACATGACTCAATGAACAGTCCTCAACTTACAACCAATGTTTGGCAACTGTTCAGAGTGACAATAGCACTGTAAAAAGTGCCTTACAATTGATCCTTACACTTATAACTGTTGAAACATTCCCATGATCATGTGATCACCATTTGCAACCTTCTCAGTGAGTTTCTGGCAAACAAAATCAATGGAGGAAGATGGATTCACTTAATAACTGCAGAAGACAGGTTGTAAAACCAGGCATGACTCACAACACACACTTTGCTTAACAACAGAAATGTTGGCCTTCATTGTGATTGTTATACTTTAAAGGAAATTCATTGGAGCTGTTTCATCCTTGCATCATAGAGACATAGAAGGAATTTAGTATCAGGTATTATTATTAGTAATCAATAACTAAAGATCTTCATATTTGGAAATCATCAAAACACCATTTCAGATGGCAATGTATCCCAGAAACGACAGCCGTTTCTATATTTCACAGCTATCTCTGTGGGTTTTTTGGCCCAGGAAATTAAGCCTGCTACAACTTCTTTTTGATCTGTTGACCTGATCTTAGTTTAAAAAAACAAAACAAAAATAAGCAGAACACTGGTATTTGACCTCTTTTTTTCTTTCACCTTCAACAATACCTTAAATTGTCCTTGTTTTCGGTCATCAAGGCATATCTAAAACTGCTAAAGGTTTAAAAATTTTTTTTTAGTTTTAATCCCAGTTGCCGATCTTCTTTCTCAAATCTGAATCCTTTAATTCCTCTCTAATCTGTTTAATAGGGAAAAGAAATGACCCCGTATCCCCTGATTTTTCAGGACTATCTACAATTTGTTGTGATATGCACTGTCAAAAACTTTGGCTAACCAATGAAGCAATAATATCTTTTTTTTAGATTTAAAAAAATCACCTTGCTTTTTCCATTATCTGTTCGGTGTTACCTTTTCTATTTCCTACATTGTTAGATTCAGAGCACGATTATTTGATCATTTGAGCATTCTTTTGAGCACTGGGCATTCTTCAGCATGCCTGTTTTAGCATTTGAATATACATTGATTTTTTTCCAGGTCCTTGGCCACTTCTATGTTTTTCATACCAGCTTCCAAATCATGTATAATCCTTGAACTGCATCATCTTGTAGAATTTTAAACAGCTATCCTGGTAATTTATCAACTGCTGAAGTTTTATTAGCAATGTTTTCTGCAGCCTGTTTAACTTCACTTTCTAGATAATGATCATATTTTTAGTATATGTCAGAGATATATTCTTTTGTATATTCATTCCACCTTTTCTTTATGTCTTCTTTTTCCAGAGGATTTTGGCCTTCTTTGTACTTGTGTGCCTTTTGTACTTCTTGGTAATTTTTCATGTCCATTGTTTCCTTTAATTTCTGTATTTGCCTCAAAGAAATCTCTTGTTTTCCCCATTCTATCGTTATTCTAAGGCTTTTGCATTTTCTCTAGAGTTCAATGTCTGGCAATGTTTGTCTCTCATACCTTTTGCTTTCTATTTTTCATCATTTTTTTAAATGTACCAAGCTGCCCAAAATTGCTTTGAAATAAGATGAGAGGCAAATAAAATTATTACTATTTACTATTATTATTACTGATCGTTGCACAGATTGCCAGATGTTCAGACTAGATTGGGCATTTTTGTCTACCTATCGAGTCCTTACCAAGTACCTGGGATAGGCAGATGTGGATGTTTGATGATGTTGCAGATGTTTGATGGTGTTATTATTTCTATTATTATTACTATTATGAAATAATCAGCAGAAAACTATTTGGCTTTCTTTTGCTTTCTGCATTTTGGGATATTTTTGTTTGCTTTATCTTTAATTTATTAATTTTAGTACCGACTTGCAGCACTCTATTTATACTTAATGTTTTGAAATAAATCTTTACATTGACCTTATGAAATTTGCTGTATTTATTGTTTTGATGCTTTTATTTGTTTTCCTTACTTTAAAAAGTCATATTTTTCAAAAAGGGTTAGAAGCCTCAATCAGAACCTCTTGTTACTTTTTGTTTATTGAGTAAAATTTGTCTGTTTTTTAAAATGTTTCATAGATTGTTTAGTTTTGTTTGCCTCACAGAATCCATTGGAATTGAGCAGTTAATAAATTCAAACAAACAAACAAATAAATCTTTGCTTACATATAATATAGTGACATTGATTTTGGTGTTAATCATCCACATAATGCTTAAAAGCATTATCTTTTAAGATGCTGGAAAAGTTATTTGATATGAAATTGAATTTTCTATTGTCTTCTTTTCTGCTTTGTTTTGCTCACTTAGACTATATTTTCTCATTATTATGGAATTCCAACTTTTAGGATTCTACTCTCCAATAACTGGCATGTGAGTTTGGGGGTATATTATTAATTTATATTTGATTTACTTTTGATGTATCTGCAAGGTGTTGGAAGTCACTACAAAACTGTTACCTTCCACTTCTTCTGTGTTGGCTTGCTTTGGACTTAAACTGAATTATTTTTTTGAATTGTGTTCAAGTGATGGATAAAATAAGAGTCATATCCAAATGATGGATACTCTATTCCTTCCAGTTTTTTTTTTCTACCTTAGGGGATCTGATGCTCCGCTGATGTGAAAGAACTATTTCATTCCATTTTGATTGGCTGATGCCTTGACATCAAATAGGTTCATGCTTAGTCATGCCATGATTTAATCATTTGGTATAATACATAGTATACATATTTCTGCAGTAGCAAATTTTCCTTTTGTTTTTGCCATATCGGCATTCATGGGTTGTGATACAGTCATTTCAAAACCACTAGTGTTCCTTGTACTTGATTTCTATTTGATTACCATTTAACTGGAAGATGACTTATCTTCTTGTAATGTGTTGATATTAGGCAGAAGATGTTGGTAGATGATAACCACATATTCGCTAAATTAATTTGATGTCTTAAGTCAAACTCAAGGCCCGGGGGCTTAGATCTGGCCCATGGGGCCACCCTGGAAACAGTGAAGGACTGGCTTGCAGTGCCTCTGCCAGTGAAAGTGGAGCTTGAGAGGGCCACAAACAGCCTTCCCAAGCTCCATTTTCACTGACAGAGGGTTGCAGGAGGCCATTGCAGCTGAAAACGGAGATCAGGAGCCCATTTTTGCTGGCAGAGAGAGAGCTTGGGACACTACAGGTGCCCCCAACATAAATGATGTCATGCTAGCATGCCCATCTTGGTCACACCCACCTTGCCCCCCCAAGATTAAACACAACCCTGATGTGGCCCTCAATGAAATTGAGTTTGACACCCCTGTCTTAAGGTGTTAGAACATTGCCCCTTTTCTTCCACTAAATTCAGACTAATTCAGATTTAGTGAATGCCAGTTCAGTCACCATTTTAACACATGAAATTCAGTGGTGGGATTCAAATGCTTTTACTACTGATTCTGTGGGCATGACTTTGGTGGATGTGGCAGGGGAACATTACTGCAAAATTCCCATTCCCTCCCCACCCCACCCCACTAACCTGCTTTCCAGCTCTCCTGTGCTGAACAACAAAAGAAGACCCAGCTGATCTTGGGAGGCAGAGAATAGATGGGGGTGGGGCCAATCAGAGGTGGTATTTGCCGGTTCTCTGAGCTACTCAAAATTTCTGCTACCGGTTCTCCAGAACTGATCAGAACCTGCTGAATATCATCTCTGATGAAATTGGGTGGGGAGATGCCATCTTATTTTGCATTTTGGCCTCCCAAATATCTTGAAGCAGTTGTGACTGGAACACTCAGAGGATACAGACAGGAAGCAGCAGGTGAAAATAGGCAGAATCACATCTGATACCTGTACGATAAACACAGGAGCCCCCAAGGCTGTGTGCTTTCTCCACTTTTCTTCTCCTATATACTATTGACTGAATCTCAAACGATCCATCTGTAAAAATACTGAAGTTTTCAGATGACACAACAGTGATTGGTCTCATTTGAGACAACAACGAATCCACATACAGACAGGAGGTTGTACAACTTACCTCATGGTGTAATTGCAACAATCTGGAATTGAGCACACTCAAAACCATAGAAATGGTGGTAGACGAAACCCTCCCATATTACCACCACTTACAATACTAGACAACAAAGTATCAACAGTAGAGACCTTCAAATTTCTAGGTTCTATCATATCACAAGACCTAAAATGGACACCTAACATTAAAAATGTCATCAAAAAAGCACAACAAAAAATGTTCTTTCTGCGCCAACTCAGAAAGCTCAAACTGCCCAAGGAGCTGCTTATACAGTTCTACAGAGGAATTATTGAGTTTATCATCTGCACCTCTATAACTGTCTGGTTTGGTTTTTCAACCCAACAAGACACAGACTTCTGAGGATAATTAGGACTGCAGAAAAAAAAACAATTGCTATCAACCAGCCTTCAATCGAAGACCTGTATACTGCATGAGTCAAAAAGAGGGCTGTGAAAATATTTACAGACCCCTCACATCCTGGACATAAACTATTTTATCTCCTACCCTCAAAACGATGCTATAGAGCACTGCACACCAGAACAGCAAGACACAAGGACAGTTTTTTTTCCCAAATTCCATCTCTCCTTATTGCCCATCCCCTCAGACTTGTGAATGTATAACTGTAACTTGGTTGCTTGTATCCTTACTGTTTCTTATTATGAATTGATTGCTTATTGTACCCTATGACTATTATAAGTGTTGTACCTGATGATTCTTGACTCTTGACGGATGTATATTTTTTTATGTACACTGACAGCATTTTCACCAAGACAAATTCCTTGTGTGTCCAATCACACTTGGCCAATAAAGAATTCTATTCTATATTATACTGTATGTGACCCATGGGTTTCTCCCATTAAGACAGTTTACAAAACCATAACCGTTAGCTTCTGACCTTCTACCATATGCCTTCAGAAAACATAATGTCTGTGCCTCTTATTCACACTGTATCTTCCTTAATTCAAGCTGGAACACTTGCTTCAATTGAGTATATGATTTCCATGTCCTGCAAAGGCTCCAAAGTAGCTGATCTGCTGATGAGGAATTTAGAAGAAGGAAGGCTAATCTTACACTATAATTTATGTCTCTTAGATTCCACGGTATCTTTCTGATCTTTACAGCAGATGAAAAGTTTTTGTGTTGCATAAATTTCATATTCAGAGACAAGCACCAATAGGGTGTGCTTCGTCCTACATAGCTTTGAATTGTGAGCTTTGAAGTTCAATAGTGCAATTCAGCAAGTTCAGTTTCTTAACAGAGCTCAGCTACATTCTAAATGGTATTAATAGTCTTCCAACTATGCCATTGTTTTTCCCCAAGTGAAAAGAGTCAGTCACACCCTTCTTGATGACAAAGGCCCTGCTTGGGCTTCATTGAGTTTCAGCACCTTTCTTCCCACAGTATGTATGCATGTATATGTATGTGTGTGTGTGTTTGCGTGTCATTCATTTAATGCAAACAAGCCTAATGTCCAGTACCTACAAATTTACTACCACAAGAATATTCAGCTGAAGGCTGAGGAAAAAAAACAACTATCCTGCAGAGTAGTTATTTTCTTCTAAATCATCTGTTCAGGGTCTTCCTCCCATGCTGAGTTAAGAGGCTATCCTTCCTTTCTGAAGCTGCAAAAAAACTTATTGGCATGACATTTGTTGTCCCATCATTAATTTCAGTCTTACCTCTGTTGCTTATATTCAGCTTCAGTACTGTTTGTTGTTCTGATTTTACAAACACAACTTGTGGTACACAAAGTGATTTGATTACTCTTGTAGCTTGGGAGTCCTCTTTCTTTTGCACATCACCAGCTGATGAGGAAAATATCTTTTAATCATGGACCACAGCAGGAACGGGGCAGATCTGCAGGAATCTGAATTTTTAGGCTTCTTCCTTTAATTTATTGAATTAGATGAATACATTAAAATAGAAAGAGAAGAATCAAAGATATAGCTAAGTCATTAGTAACTTCGTTATGTAAGCAATACACGACCTTCTAGATGCTTCCATATTCTGCCTGGAAAATAATGGTGTGTGTCTTGGGAAATTCATCCCACTATTTCAGATTGGACTGAACTGATAAAGGCCACAAAGTTTAAGGGCAGCTCAACAGTGTAACACAGTTGTGCAGTTCTGATATAAAGCACTTCTGTGTTCAGCTCTTTAGGAAAACAACAGCAGAATTATGGTGATGAGGCTGACCAAGGACGAAGGGAAGGGAGGGTATGCCAACATCAGCTTGAAATTGCCAAGAAGCACCACTCCGATCCCATCCACTACTGACGCCTAATATTGTCACCAACATAATCAGTGGTGAGGCACATGAGATTTAACATGCCTGTCAGTTGTCTTTGGTGGGTGTCAGAATAACAGGGAAAACAGTATTTAACACTGGCACAGCTAAGGATGACTTAAATATACATACCTCACTCATGGAGTCAAAGCAAAAGCAGGGATCAATATCATGGTGTAATGACAAGTCAAAGATGTTTCCAGACACATTTATAAAACTGAATAAATTTGCACTGCTATTCCTGTCTTGTACTCAGGGAAGTTTACACCTAAGATGGCTGAAGAAAATGGTGTGCAGACTGAGATGACTGGTAACATCTTGGAAGGGATTTTGTCCAAATTGCAAAGTTGAATAATTTGTCTCACTTTTTCTTCCAGGAAGGCAGTAGCCCATCACTTTCCTTTCTATGGGAAAATATTACTGCACATACATATATGGTATGCAGGCAAAACAAACAGTTTTAAAATTCCTTTCTTGTATTTGCAAAGCATTTCTTCAAGAAGACTTTTTGCTCATATTGATATTATAGTATCAACTGAGCAGTATCATGGCTAGAACACTTGTTTCTCATATAGAACATCTTCAGTTCAAAACGCAAGAAGTATGACTGGCTCTGTGTGTTTGTGTGTGTGTTGTTACTAATTATTTTATTAAAATATTTTTGTTTCCCTGGTTGCAAGGTGGCAACCAGGCAGTGTGGACAAGCCCATAGTTAACTGCAGGTTGAAAAGGGCCTTCATTCAATTATCACATAAAATTGAGAGAGAACAGTCAAATTGATCAAATTGTAATGTGTGCAAAACCAGGCTTCCTAAATGATGAGGGATTCTAAAAGCAAATCCTTTAAAAAGAATGATAGCATTATGAATTAATGTGGAGGACAAACAAAAAACAAAAAAACAGAAAGTATGGGTGTAAAGTTGTGTGAGATGTAGCCAAAGTGAACATAGTAGTTTGTGTCCTTCTTTTGGTTTATTAGGTCTTCAGTTAAGTCAAAGAGAAGATTCAGATAAACAAAGGAAATATTGTTTCACAGATGTGGCAAATAATGTTGTGACTATTTCAGTTCCTTTCTTGAGAGAAAAGGGCAGAAATAAAAGGCATGGGGAACAGTTTTTAAAAGCTAGGAAATAGGAAGGGAAGCCAGAGCCTTCCAGCCCAGGAAGAGTAGCTATCTGACTCATGATTGTTCATTTTGAGTCAGGATGAGTGACTTGGCCAGGAAAGAAGATGTCTTAAAGATGTGTGAATTTCAACTCCCAGAATTCCTCAGCCAGCATCAGTACAATGGCTTTATTCCTTACAATTTTATGTATCCATATTCAATCCACCAAGATCCCAACTAGGTCCTTGTTTTAATTCTCATCCTACAGGAAGATGTAATGAAACTGAGCAGAAATCACATCAGAAGCAATATGTGAATGGATGACAAATTCTTGATTTTAAAAAGACTTTACTATGAGCAGGGTTGTCGAACCTTGTCAACTTTAAGACCTGTGAGTCCACAAGTCTTAAAGTTTCCAAGATTTTGACATCCCTAGCTTAGAGCCCTAGATCTACACATACTCCCCAACCTTTCTGAAACCTGAGACACTCTAGTCCATAAATATTTGTTAAATATTTGCTTTATAAGGGTGACAATTCTCATCTGATTTTAAAAATGAGAAGCTCTGACATGCCACAAGAACACTTCCTTCTCCAATGAAAAGGATTACTGCCAATTTCCCACACCCGTACCTCACCTACTAATATTTCTTGCAAGCTCTGATAAATGCATTATAACAGGAACTGTTGCCAAACTCAGCTTAACATCATTATTGACAAGCTATAAAACTGCAGATATGTCAAGAAGCTATATTTTGGTATTCAAAATGTACAGAACATGGTATACTTTCAACGGTATTCTAATTCTTTCATCAGTTATATGTTTAAAAGGCTATCTTATCCTGGAGACTTTCCCTCCTTTTTAAAAAAGAGCCCATTGTAATTGGCATATCATATCCTGAAGATGGTTTGACAAAAAAAATCATGTAGAATTGAACACTGAGGCAAAATGAAATAAATGAGACTGGTCCAACTCTATCATGGCATCTACAGCAATTGGGAGGAAATTCCCTTGCACATTGATTCAATACAATATAAATATCTGACTAAGCGATTAAATATTGATCAATCTAGAAGCGCTATTCCATATAGGCTGCATGTTTGACCAAAGTGGTTCTGTTTGGTGCTCATAGTACATGAGAGTCCCATCATACAGAAGGGAAATATATATAATCCTACTGACATTTGCTACATAAGAATTAAGATTTAAGTAGTAGGGAGAAAAAAAGGAGGAAAGAATAAGGAACATTCAAATGACTAACTGAAATTAAGCAAGGACTTAAATTACCAAATAGGGGAGAAGAATTCAATAATTAGTGAAGAATGGTGGGGGACAATATGTATAGGGATTACAGGTGCATATATTTGCTAAGGCCTTGGCCTGCATATGATCTTTGACTCAGACTTTGGGTGCTACATTCCAAAAAGTAACCTAGGTAAGGACAAGTGGGCAGGGCCAGCACAAAACCTAAATTTCCTTATCTTTTAGTTTGAAAATGTCATTACTTATTAAATGCTTTTTCTTTTCAATCCATTAGCATTTTTGATGTGGCGCTGGGAATCTCAGTCATGGATTTTGTAGGCCTCAGGCAGCCTCAGGATTTACATACTTGATGAATCACAATGTTGTTAGTCTGTGTATTTGTTTTGGCTGCCCAAAACATTCCAACTCCTCCTCCTGCTATCCTATTTTAACCTCTCTTGTCAGAATCCACAGAATTAGCTTGATCTCTTTCCCATTATGTTCTCTAGGCCCAGGACCTACACTGTACCGGGTTAAATATTCATTGCCATAAAATATAAGGCTTTGGAGTTATATTTGTATATATCTAAGGACCTTTGTACAGACCCAGTTTGGTGTAGTGGTTATAGCATCAAGCTAAAAACTGTTTTAGTCCCACCTTAGCATAGAGCTAGGCTGGTGATCTTGGATCATTCCTCTCTCTCAACTCTAGGAAGGAGGCAAGAGCAAACCACTTCCAAAGACTTTGCAGGCTCAATCCAGGCATGCAAGTCAATGCTGACTCAAAGGCACAGATACAAAGTTCTGTGTCTGTTTGTGAAATACATAATCAGTGCAAAGATACCTTTCGCTGATAGATGCATTTTCCCCCTCTGCTCCCTGTAGACCTCCATTAATATGTAGTGATCCAGAAACTCTGGTGGAAGGACACAACAAAAGGAAAAGACAAATGAGAGAGGTTGTGAACAAGTACTTGACTAATTATTTTAAGTATTTTACTTAGATGCCCAAGAATGCCTAAAATATGCACAATGAAAATTATCAGTTAAAACTTATAAAACCAAGCAATACAGGAAAAAGGAACCTCTGTCTGAGATACACACATTAGCTTGTATTTGACTACTGAGCAATGCATATTTTATGGATCACTGAGCATAGTGTTATTTTGATAAGGTGGATCTTACAGTAATTTCTACTGTCCATTGACATTTTTTGTATAAAACTAGTTTCCTATATTATGTGTCATTAGTTTCCTAATCAAATAGGAAAGTAAGATATGTACATGTTAAGTAACTGGCTTAAGAACCACAAAAACAACAATAGCAAATATTTGCCAATTTGAAAATGTTTGCCCACAAGCAAAAGTCATTGAAGGACTATGTCCTTTTCCTACATCATAGCTGTTTAAGACAAACAATTTAACCAAAGGGTTTTAGTTTCTGTTTTAATTTCTTTCTTTAAATAGCTAGTTGCTAAAAATATAAATTTTCTGTTTTATTTCCCAATACTGTGCTTCATCATTGATCACACCAAATGCTGCAAAACTGAAAAGTAATTTCAATGGACTTAAATAGCCTCCCTAATCAATGCCTTCCTTCCCAGCCATTTCTATCAATCCTTTGACTGTAAGCCATTAGTGACCACTCAGTACCTTGCTAAGAAAAATATCAAGATAAAGAGCAAAAGATTCTACATACTGCCAATTTATACATATAGATACAAGATTAGAAACAATTCTTATTCTATAAATAGAAAAACAATGTGTTTTTCCAGAATGGGGAAGACTACAGCAAGGTAACCAATATATATGGGAGTCAAAAGCCAAATGCCTGAAAACTGGCTGTTTCATATGATTCAAGGGCCAATGCAATGTTTTGGGCCCAGAGTGCGTGCAGTCACAAAAATTCTGCCAAATAATTGCTAATTAACTTTTATGTGTTGGATAAATGAACTATACTTGATTATTTATGTTAAGATAAAATTAAATCCCATCAGTTTGTGATTGGCTCCACTTTTTTGTTCTGGCTCAATTCACTACCTGTTGCTTTTCCCACCCAAATTGTACATCCATGATATAAATCAAACTGTCCTGAACTAAATGAGTAAATAATGTGATTTTATCTTGTGATTCTATTTTGAGCCTCAACTTTCTATTCAGGGCAAAATCAGGCAGAATATGAGTGATCAGTTATTGCAAAAGCAAAGGATTATTCCTCTAGCAGAGGAGCTTTAATATTTTCTTCCACTCTCTTCGTCAAATTAATCTATCTCTTTAAAAAGATTAGATACTTAACTGGGAAATATCTAAAAGTTTAGAACATGCTTAAAGGAGGACAACAACATGATACAGGGACTCAAGGAGATGTTCTATAACAGCAGCTCCCAATCTTTTGGGCATCAATGACCAACAGATGTTTTTCTGTGGACTGGAGCGGGCATGGTTTTTCATACTGCCTGCATCCCACAGATGGGCCTTCACTTGTTTGTACAGACTGGTTTCTGGCATGCTGCACCCCAGTGCCTGTCCACATATCAAGGGCACCCCTGTCCTATAAAGACAGCCTAAAGAAAAGTTGCAATTTTTCATCTATGGAAAAAAAATTAAAGATACAATTTCTGTGTTGAAATATATGAAACATACCAAGATGGTCACAGACTACATTCCATTTCCATAGAAATAATGGATGTCAGTTGCAGCTACCTAGATTTTATTTAAATAAAGGAAAAATGTCCTGACAATAGATGGAATATCTGTGTAGGTTGTAAGTTCTCCAACTTGGAGAGTTTTAAAAAGTGGCTGAATAATTATGTCTCAAGAGTAGTTTACAAGAAGTAAACAGTGAAATCAAACCCTTTTTCTTCTTCTTCTGCCATATGTATCAGAATACAAATGTGATGAAATACAAAAGGGGAGATTGTATCATGAACAATATATACTGCACACTTTTTATTGGGAATATTGGTCACACAATCAGATACATTCTTCCATATAACATCAGCTAGGGCAGGAATAATCAGCTAACGATGCAGTTCTGCCTTCTTACTGATATTTCTAAATAGTGACACTCTTTTATAGGGAAATTATCTTGGCATGAATGCTTTGATAATGAGCTCTATTATATCAAAGTTCTAATTAACTGAAGTACTTTTGTGGAGTGGGGGTGGCAACAGTATTAATCCCAAAATCTCACAAGGTAAATCAAAAGCATAACATTACTGGAATGGGATTAAAATGCTCCAGATTGTACTTGGTGACATTTTTTGGACCAAGCTTAACTACTTAAAAGCTTTAAGTACAAAGATATTTGCTAGAGCCAGGTTACGGCAACTGGTCTTTCAAATGACTTTTAATGGTAGTGCACATAATCTCCAGTCTCTTTAAGTCTGCTAAAAATAAACCTTTTTAGCAAACTTGTTCCACAGGTTCATGCAACATTGCCTAGGTTAGGAAAACTCTCAGATGCTACATATTCAGCTAATGTTACAAGCAATAGAAAAAGCATAAAAACATATATAAGATAGGATGTTGTACTGCTGAATCCAATGTCAAGCAGAAGCGTTTTTGCTTGAACCAGCCAGAATAAAAGTACAGTTTTCTCTAACTCTGTTGTCCTCCAAAAAGCTTGGACTGCAGGCACCATCTTCTTAACCAGATAACTTTAGATATAGCTCCCGCTATTTTTTGTCCTCAGTTCCAAGGAAAGTAGAGCTATATATAAAGATGACAATTATACTTGAATTGAATGTGCAAATATACAGTCATACAGTCATTCCTGAATTATGACTGTACTTCAAACTGCAGGTGGGAGATTGAATATTTGGATTCTCTTCCATATGCATGTGCCTTTTAATATGTCACCAAGAATGAACTATGTTAGCCGTCATTCTTAAATCTTTATTAAGAGTTTAAAATGCTGCAGATGACATGTTTTTCTTTGCCTGTTTTTTCTATTCCTTGCAGGTGGCATGTTTTGAAATTTCAAAAGAGAAACATTCTATTTATCAGTATGAATAAGAGAAGAAAGACAGCAATCTGTTTTAACATTTAAAACAAGGAAGCACACGTTATAGAAAATTGGCCATTAATATTCTTATAGCTTTTCCTTTTAAACATCTATTTTTAAAAATTGTTTGAAAGAATTCAAGACCAGCTCAGCCTTTCTATGTATATTTTATCTACATTTCTATTTCTTAACTGAAATGCAAAATTAAATCCCAACAGTGAGATTAAATTGGCTCAAGAGGAGGAAGGATAGGATAAGGAGGTTTAGTATGGATTTTGAACAAAGTTGCTAGAACATTTAACATCAACTCCCTTGGTCATCCTGGCTTCTCTATCTTATCAAACTGTCAGCCTGCACAATTTAACTTAATGAATTATCCCTAAACCTTGTGCTCCAGAAATGCACCATTTGATATTGGATTTCGAGGCACCTACCCAGTCCCAGATCATTCCTTGATACTCCTTAACAACTGGCACCTAATTCAAGATTAGTGTTCTCTGCTGCCACTTTGCTGATTTTTGCAAAAGGCTATTACAATCCTTCTCTAATCAGTGGAATAGGTGGTGTTTTGAAAACAAAAGAAACTGCTATTTTATTTTATTTGATTTTTCAATCACTTACAAGATAATAGAGATAAGAGTAAACATAAATATAAATACAGGAAATAGGTACGAATAATTGGGGACAATAGGACAGGGACGGTAGGCATGATTGTGCACTTATGCTATGACTGCCTTATTACTCAGAGCACATAAGAGTAAATTCAATGCAGTTCTGCTGTATGTCTTTGGGTTGCGGTGTTCTAAAATACCTTCTGAAAATGATTGTTTGTGAGCAAAGAAAGGCAGGGGTTAATTCTGTCTCGAAGCTGCTTTTCAGGAAGTGATGCTTGGCTCAATGCTCCCCAACATTTTCATAAATTACCTAGGTGAGGAGATAGGAAGTACCCTCATCAAATTTGCAGACAATGCAAAACTGGAAGGGATTCCTAACATCTCAGAAAATAGAGTCAAAGTTCAAAAAGGTTCTTGATAGTCTTGGACATTGATCTCTACTCTAGCCAATAAAATGAAGTCAGTGGCAAGAAATATAGGTAATTGCATTTAGGTGGGAAAAACCAACTGCACGGGCACAAGATAGATAGCATGTGGCTTACTGGTAGTATTTGTGAGAAGGTTTTGTGTGTTGTTGTAAGCCACATGTTAAGCATGAACCAAACTGGGCTGTAGCACCAAAAGAGTAGATGTGGTTTTGACATAGGACAGATATAGTGGTAAAATTACAGAAAATGATAGTACAGGTACTGTAGTCCTCAATTTACAAGTTAATTGTGTCCATTTGAAGTTACAACGGCACTGAAAAAATGACCTGATCATTTTTCACACTTATGACTGTTGCAGCATCCGCAAACAACATTTGGATGCTTTGACAACTGGATCATTTTTATGATGATTGTAGTGTCCTGAAGTCATGTGATCACCTTTTGCAACCTTCTGACAAGCAAGTCAATGGGGAAACAAAGATTCACTTATCAACCATGTTACTAACTTGTGATTCACTTAACAAATTTCTCACTTAAATTTGGGCTCACCTGTGGCTGTAAGACTGTGTACTAATCTGTGCTGTACTGGTGAGATCTGGAATGCCATGTTCATTTCTGGTTACCCTACCACAGAAGGAAACTGAGAAATGGGAAAGAGTGCAGAGAATGGTGAAGATCTTGGAGGCTAAAGATGTGAAGAACATTTAAAGAAGATGGGTGATTTTAGCCTAGAACAGAAAAGACTAAGGGATGAGTGTAAGTCTTCAAATACTGGAATGGCTGTAATTTTATTCTCCAGAGCTTCTGAGGGCAGGATAAGAACCAACAGATAAACATTTTACAGAGGAAGATTCAAACTCAAATTGAAAAATTACCAAACTGAGGATAATTTAGTAATGGAAAAGCCTGCCTGTTCTAGTCATGGGTGCTTCATTGACTATGACCAATGTCAATTCCAACATCCTTTTCACATACAACAGCATCTAACCAGCTACCACCATCCTGCAGTCATTCATGTGATTTCTTTTTCTTCCTGACTGAAGAACTTTGCATCTACCTATATCAAGTTTCATTTTGTAATTTTCTGTTTCTCAACTCTGTTAATTTTGATTTGAATTTTGTTTCTATTGCTTGGGCAAAAGCCTCTATATCCCTTCATAACCTTTTTCAAACAAAGATTAGACAGCCATTTGTCTGACATAATATGCGGATTTTTATCCTGAACAGGTGTTGGACTAAAAATCATCTAATTCTGTGGTATTACTTTATTTACTTAAATCTATATGTTTACCAACTGTCAGTGAATCTGAAGTTGCTTGTCTGAGAAATTGAATAAATGGATAATTTATAATTAAAATTAATAATTGTTTTGGGGTTATTGGCTATTGAGGTTTTATACTTGTAAGTTGCCCAGAGTTACTGTGAGACAGGCAGCCATATAAATTTTCTTAATAAATAAATAAAAGGACATTACTTAATGAAGCAATCAGGAGTGTTGCAACCCTCACAGATTGTAATTGCTGGAAAAGTTAGTTCTCATAGGTGAATATCCAGCTTGAAAACTTACAGCAAAGGGAATTATCCTTTTTAGATAATTGGCCCCACTACAGACTTGTTTTTATTGTTAGATTTTTTTTTCATTAATAGTAATCTATAATCTGCAGTTTTATAATTTATGACTATTATTTCAAGTTTTGTACATTAGAAAACAGTGTTGACTTTCTTCTAGCACTGGCTTCTTTTAACATAGCAGGCTAGATGTGAGTTCTAGTTCCATCTTGGCCATGAAAGTCAGATGGGCGACCTTCGGCCAGATACTCTCTCAACTGCACTCACTTCACAGGTTATTATTGGGAAAAATAGGAGGAGGAAGTATTATATATATATATATATATACCTGCAGTTATTTGTAAAAATGAAGGTGGGATAATAATAAATAAACAATAAACAAATAAAAAAGTAAATATTCCATCCTAAGTTATCTTTTATCAAGGCTAAACAATCTAGTTAGCTTTTTCTTTTAAGTCTTTATTTCCAGTTCCTCCTCAATGTCCTTCCTTGCACCTGTTTCAATTTGTCTAACTGTCTCAAAGTGACAGGACAGAATATGACATAGTGCTTAGGTATGATTTGACCTGTGCAGATACAGTTGGCCAATTATGTCTGGCGATATGGAAACAGTTTCTATTTGCTGATTTAGGTGCCATGACACAATGCTGAGTCATATTGATGTTAATCCATTTCAACTCAAAATCCTTTTCACGTACAACAGCATCCAACTAGCTAGCACCATCTTGTCGTTATGCATGTGATTACTTCTTCTCCCTGAAAAAAAATTGCATCTGCTTCTATCAAGTTTCACTTTGTTATTTTCTGTTTCTGAAACCTTTCAATGTTGGTTTGAATTTTGTTTCTGTTGCTTGCACAATTGCGTCTATATCCCTTCATGTCACCTTTTTGAAGTGATTCCTGTTAGGAATCATGGGGACCAAAGTAAGTTGCAGAAACTATCTATAGCAAACTGATAAAACAGGGAAGTTTTGTTTGTCTGAAGTGCTCTATCCCTCCCACAAAAAACCTTAAAGAAACATGTCTCTTTGTTAACAATACAGAGCTTTCAGGATAATATAGTCAAGAGTTTATCATAGAAAGCTTGGTATATTCTCAAGATATAGACACACTAGTTTTCCACATTGAGTCATTTTCTTCCTCATGTTTAGCTTGCTTGATAGCATGTTGTGCCTATGTTCACCCATTATCTGACCATTATGAATAACTTTCCATTCAGGACACAAGAGTCAGACCAACTGAAACTTATGGCCGTAGATTACTCCATCAATGAAAGTATTTTTTCAAAGACCAAAGGACACTCTTGTTCTGCAGACCTTATTTGAAATGTAATGTTTGGTGATTCTTTTTTACTAATTCCAACCCTTTTTTCCCCTGAATTGTACTTAAAAGTTCAGGTCAGGGTGAGAGCTGTCTAAAATATGCAGTGCACAACATGGAGCATTCATTGATGCCAAGAAAAATCTGCACTCACATGCCTCAATTAAGGGCAACACTGCTAAAGCATTATTCTCTCTCCATCTGAGGCAAGTCCAGACACAAATTGAAATATCTGAACTATGCCAGCTTTTATTAAGCATTTCAGTTAAGGGAGGCCTTTTCATTTCTTTCTGTGCTCTCCAAATCCCAAGTATGGAAGGCTTTTCTCTATTGTGTAGAAAGAATGCAGCCAAGTTTCTATGCAGACTGTGTAACTGCAGGCACAGTTTATTGACTCTATCCTCTGTACTCAGTGTAGTTAACTCTAAAATCTGAATATCCATAGCAAAACCTCCTAAAGGAAAGAGTATAGCTTAATAGCCATAATAGTCAGAATATAGAACTTCAGCATGGAAAGTTGCAACTTCAAAAGCTACCTGCTAAGCATCAGGTCAAATTGTAAACAGGGATGCCTTCAAACACCAAGGTAAGAGGAGGATCTGCACTTTTCCTGCTGTTGCCACAACCATACGCTTGCCCACACTATGCTGCCTCCTGTGAACACAGCAGTGACTCTCCTCTTATTATTTTCACAATTGGCTGCTCATCTATACCACTATTTTGCAGTGACTTTGTGCACCTCATTTAACTTGGTCAATGCAGGGTAAGTGAATATCATATAACTGAAGTAGCAGTGCAGCACAAGGTTAATTTAAACTCTGATTTATTTTGGGTTAAACTGCATTCGTCTGATCAGCAGGGTTTATGAATACCATGACCCAGTCAAAACTCAGGCTTGGTTTGCACACTCCCTCAGTTCTTTCTGAAAATGAGTTGGAGATATGGAATGTCCAATAAAAGAAGCCTCTTTACTAATGAGACCTGGCAATTACCTCTCAAATGATAATCAGCTACAACAGTTGTTAGCTATTATTAATAGCTTCTTGGCCAGTTGGACAGAGATGTAAAGAAACTTTAGCAGTGTTCTCCTGGTGCAAATGTTCATGGGATATCCCCAGGAATTTTCTGGAAAAGCAAGTTATGATTTTATACTTCCAAATGATGATTGGTGATGTCATGTGCACTGTAGATCCATTGGTGATCAGATTGTTTTGGCTTAGTGCTCCTGGATGACTGTCTTACAAAAGGAGCCTGTGCACCACCCAGAAAATTCCTTAGAGTAGTGCTCCAAAAGGCAGTGGAGAATAGGGGGGTCCTGTTGTGCTATAGTCAGTTGGGTCACAAAGAATCAGATATGACTTAGTGATTGAACAATAAATGCTTCTATTGTGGTCACAGTCAATCTCAGAGAGCTGTGTCTAACAATGTCAGGTGTGAAAGATCAAGTTTACATGTGAAGGTACAGTTAAATTGCTAATCATGCCTATGCACAGGACTCTTCTCAACTAATAATTAGCATCTGCTTAGAGTTAGAGAAAAGTCCATGGAATTCAAAGGAGATTGGACTTAGTTTGCTTGTGACAACATGAGGATTCTAGGCTGATCCCTCTTTTGACTCTGCCCTATGCCTTCTACACATAAACAGTAACTGGTCTCACTAGCTGATTTTGGGGACAAATTGAGAGCTCGGTGGGAGCAGGGCTTGACCTCAGTGTATTATTGAACTGACTCTGCCAATTGAAACAGCTGCCTTACTTTGTCTGATGGTTCCCACTCTTCACTTTGGAGCATAAATACCTATCAGAAAGCAGAAGAGTAAATATGGCAAAACTGTTTCAGGAAAAGAAACCATGGATTTGATTATCACATGGGGTGACTTTGAGCCAATCACATCAAGTGATTGGAATAATTTAAAAACCAATTCTGGCAGTATTAAAAACAGCAAAACAAAACTTTTATTTGTTTGAAAAACTGGGCTTGAAAAAAGTAGCAATGGAAAAGCTTTGTGAGGGAATGTTTAGTGGTACCATGTTATTTCTGTTGTTAGTGCAAGTTCCTTCTATTCTGAAAAAAATGAAAGGTAGCCATACTGGCCAAAAATGAAAATCCAAAAATCAGTATTAGGAATACTTTTATGAGGTCCACTCATAATCACAAAAATGAATGTAAGCTTTATATTTTGCAGAATTCTTCAACAGGCAAGAGAGCCAACAGCAAAAAAAAATATCTGCACTTGCCTATGTCTTATGCTAATTGTGAGAGTAACAATATTCTACATACTTTTCCAAGTAGCCTTTGAGATTTCCAGAATGCCTGATGGATTGAATAATTGTCAGTCTGTTGATTTTGCAAAATACAAATTCCAATTGTTTCACAAGCTTGTTTTCAACTTTACGTGAAACATACAAATGACTTGATAGATGGAAAATAGATGTAAAGAGAGAAACATTACAGTTTTTATAGTTAAAGGTAATGTTGTACAATGCCTTTCCTCATCTTGGAAGGTAAGCAGAATTACCCTTGGTGTTTGATTGGGGATCTTTTGGGGATTCCAGAATTGTTGGTTAAACTGAGATTAAAAAAAAAAAATATTCAGAAAAATCAATTTCTAACTGTTTCTGTATCACTGCCAGTAAAAGGGAAACCATCATCAAGAAAGAATCTCAGCTTGAAATCACCTTAATTTTTCCTTAATTGTCCATTAATGTTCTCTTATCAACAGAGCTCCAAGAATATAAATACTCTCCAATTCATTCTACATAGGTAGAATTCCAGCTTTATGTGGACCTTCACATATATTAGACTCTTTCGTCTCTCTATTGTTCTCAACATGAGATGAGTGTTGTCAGTGCAGACTTGGACTACTGCTTGGTTTCATGGAACACCATTTGGATGCATGGAGTTCTAATCTACCTTGATATCATTGATATACAATAGAACATGCAGGTATAGATCTCAGTAAACTAATGTAGAAATAATATAAATATAACCTTTGCACCCTGTAATTCCTTGATTCCACTGAAAAAAACATTATTGTTATTTTACATGGAAAATTGGAGCCCCCCCCCCCTTTTTTTTTTTCTTTTTTAACTGATGGTTTTGTCTTTTGTCTTCTCTATATTTACCTGAATAAACAAAATAGGGTCTTATCTGGGGGTGGGATTCGAATAATTTAACAACCAGTTCTTTGCCCTAATGAATTCTTCCAACTACCAGTTTGCCAAACTGCTCAGAATGTTAACAACCAGTTCTCCCAAAGTGGTGCGAACTGGCTGAATCCCACCATTGATCTTATCCCCCTCCATGTGCTTCGTATTAGCTGCATTTGAGGCCTTTTGTATCAGGGTTATGGGGGGCAAGTTTATTCTAAATGTTTGTGGAGAAGCTTGACTGAGGCATTTAAAATTCCACGAATAATATCTCCTTACTTATCAGAGACACCATGGAACGTGAACATAAACGTCCAAATGCCATCTTATTTGGTCTCGAAGGCACTAATGAATCTGATGACATTACCAAAGTTCGTGATATCATAAGCAATGCAAATACAACAAACATCGCTCCTGAAGATATCATTGAAATAACCAGAGATGGCCCTGAGTTCAAATACAATGACGGTTCTGTGGCCCCAAGATTTTGTAGAGTTGTATGCAAAAATGAGTCCAGCAAACACATATTCATTCATACAATAAATACCATTGCAAAAACCAATCCCAACCACAAAAAACTTCGCTCAGGACCAGACCTATCCATACTGCAAAGAATCCGCTCCCGTGAACTCTGCGCTGAACTCAAAAACCGTCTAGACAATGGAGAAAAGGACCTATACATTGACTACAGAGCTGATTGCATTAAAAGAAAGTCATACAACCCACAACTCCTCATCCAACCTCACCCCATCCAATCCAATATCACTCAAAACTAGGCATGCATGCCCCTAACTACCTCTATCCCAACTACAACTGGCCTTAAATGCAAGCTACTCAATGCAAGAAGCCTTGTAAATAAAATACCAGAATTTCTCCTCTTACTAAATATGAATAAATTCGACATCATATTTGTCTGTGAAACATGGCTCAGCGCATCTCTCCCTGACTCCATTACCACAGTAAGAGACTATCATGTTTACCAATCAGATCGTGAAATCCGTAGAGGAGGTGGTGTTGCTATCTTCTATAAAAAGTCCCTATATCTAAAAAGCATCCAAGTTACCCAGGAGTTTGCTATTCCTGAGACCATCATCTGTGAACTGTCCTTAAATATCACATTTCGGTTCTTACTATGTTACAGAGCCCCTGATTATGACATCGAACATGCAAACAAGCTAAATTTACTACTAACATGGGCAGCATCCTGTCCACACGCTTTCATCTTTCTTGGTGACTTCAATCTATCCTCATATTAACTGGACCTTTAATGAATGTACAACTGAACCCACACATGCAATCTTCTACAATGCAGTAACAAATCTGGGACTAGAACAACTGGTAACCATCAACACTAGATTTAACAACTGCCTCGATCTCATCTTCTGCAATAGTTTGAACTCAATTTACGGAATACAAATTAAAGAACCCTTTTCCAACAGTGACCACAACATGATTGACTTTTGTCTCAACATACGTCCACACAAAAATCATCACAATGACGGAATCCCCAATTATAACTTCAAAAATGATCTTATATGTTCTATGATCTTATAAACAATGATCTCTCATCCCTTGATTGGCAATTTCTATTCTCTGGATGCAATACTGTAGAATACCATTACAACATAATTTTACTTGAAGTCAAAAGAGTCATCAAATTATATATACCATTAACAACATACCATTAACAAATCAGAAAAAACAAATTACCCAAAACAATAAGGAAGCTTCAATCCAAAAAGAAATCACTTTGGCGGAAAAACAAATCTGGTCATGTTGCCAACTTCAAAAGCAGATACAAAAATTTAGGCCACCAGATAAAAACTGAATGCACCAATTATCACATTAAACAAGAAGAAAACCTTCTATGCACCAATTCTACCCATGCTTTCTACAATTTTATAAACAACAAACTAAAAGACTCAAGGTCCATCCCACTCCTGAATGGACCTAATGGTAAAGACTGCAATGATGACACTATTAAAGCCAACCTCTTTAACACATTCTTTGGCTCAGTATTTGTAAACAGCAGTGGATCATGCCAAGTATTTCCTAGTCGAACCACAGACAACTACAATGATCTAATACATATTGATTTTGCAGAAGACAATGTTGAAAAAGCTCTATTCAATCTAAAACTACCTCTATCTATTGGACCAGATGGAATATGTGCCTACTTCTTAAAAAAGCTATCTCCTGCCATAGCAGAACCTCTAAGCATAATCTTAGAAGAATCTTTCAGGACCAGCTCCTTGCCCAAACTATGGTCACAAGCCACGGTCATCCCCATCTTCAAAAAGGGAGACCCCAGCCTAGTAGAAAATTACAGACCAATCTCTTTATGCTGCGTCACCTGTAAAGTCATGGAATCAATTATTAACCAATCCATCATCCTCCACTTAGAAACAAATAACCTACTCTCTAATAAACAATTTGGTTTTAGGAAAAAACTATCACGTAATCTGCAACTCTTACATTGCAAAACATATGGACTACACAACTCGATCAGGGCAAAGCAATAGACTCAATCTACATAGACTTCTGTAAAGCCTTTGATTCAGTGGTACATGACAAACTACTCCTAAAACTAAAATCTTATGGTATCTCTAGACACCTGCATAACTGGATAGAAGCATTCCTGTCAAACAGACAACAAATGGTCAAAATTGGGAGAGTCCTATCAAATTCTATACCTGTCAACAGTGGTGTCCCCCAAGGCAGTGTTCTAGGACCAACTCTCTTCATACTCTACATAAATGACCTCTGTGATCATATCAAGAGCAACTGCGTACTCTTCGCTGATGATGTAAAGCTATTCAACACCACAGAAAATACCGCTACCCTTCAAAAAGACCTTGACTACGTATCAGAATGGTCAAACAAATGGCAACTTCAGATCTCAATAAATAAATGCTCTGTCCTACATACTGGCAAAAAAAATCAGAAAATAAAATACAGGCTGAATAGTCAAGACCTTGTTGATGACCCAAACTCTGTAAAGGATTTTGGAGTACTCATCTCAAATGACCTAAGTGCTAGAGCCCACTGTAACCACATAGCCAAAAAGGCACTAAGAGTTGTTAACCTAATCTTACATAGCTTTTTCTCTGCTAATATTACACTAATAACTAGAGCATACAAAACATTTGCTAGACCAGTACTCGAATACAGCTCATCAGTCTGGAATCCACATTACGTATCTGATAGTAACACAGTTGAGAAAGTCCAGAAATATTTTACAAGAAGAGTTCTTCACTCCTTTACTCGTTGCAGAATACCATATGTCACCAGACTCGAAATTCTAGACCTTGAAAACCTAGAACTATGCCGCCTTCGGTCTGATCTAAGTATAGTATATAAAATCATACATTGCAATGTTGTACCTGTCAATGAATACTTCAGCTTCAACCATAACAACACAAGAGCAAACAATAGATACAAACTCAAGGTTAATCACACCAAACTTGATTGCAGGAAATACGACTTCAGCAACAGAGTGGTCAATGTCTGGAATACTCTCCCTGACTCTGTGGTTTCTTCCCCAAACCCCAAAAACTTTAACCTTAGACTGTCTACTATTGACCTCACCCCTTTCCTAAGAGGTCTGTAGGGGGCGTACATAAGCGCAACAATGTGCCTACCGTCCCTGTCCTATTGTTTATTTCATATTTTATATTTTATTTTTCTTATATGTATCCATGTATTCATAACTATGTTTTACTTATACCTATTATCTTGTAAGCAATTGACAAATAAATAAATAAAATAAAATAAAGAATCTAGGTAGGTTCATACTTGGATGGGACAATGCTGCAGAAAATTAAATAGCTAAAATGGCTTGAAATGGCTTGCAAACTGTCCACCTTTGAACTAAAGATAAAACAAAGGGCGCATTAATGCACAGAAGCACTTAAAATATAGGAATAAATATACTAAGAGAATGGTGCATTCTTTACCCAGAAGCTTTATTTTTAAAAAATATGTTTTGGAAGCTAGGGCTTTGAGGATATATACTAGTTTTGCTACAGACCTCAGTGCATTGTATGATAAATAAAAACAGACTCTGTGTTATGACATTCAAATCTGCCCATAATTGGGATTAAGCTATTTGAAAGATTCCATTCTCCCATTATGCCTGTGTCCTTGTTTGTGTGGCCTAGGAGAGGACCCCTAGTTGTGCCATTAAGCAGCATGAGAAATATCCTCCAGCAATTCATTGCACATGCCAGGAATAAGAAGTAAATTGTTCATTATGGATTTGTTGCTGTAGTTTTATGGCAAGGACTGGGAGAGCCACTTTTATGGGTTCCTTTTTCAGGAGTCAATGTACTATGGATGATCTTGGGAATGGCACAGTTTGACTCAGGGTTCTATAATAGTTCCAGAAAGTGCCACTTACTACGGGTCCAATTTGGCAGCAAAATATAAAAAGTTCCCTGCTTTAAAATGCCAGACTGAACCCTTGCATTTCTGTCTTTCTGCTATCAAAAAAGGAGAATTTGTAAACCACTTAAGACTTAGCACTGTAAAGCACTATGGAGCAGTATATAAGTCTGTTATTGCTATTTCTATTTATGCACTAAAGCTGATTTATCTGCTGAAATCTATTTAGCTAGTTAAGGTATTTAGCTTTTTCATTTAGCTTTTCCCTGAGGTTTAGTTTTTCCTCTAGTTTAGCTTTTTCCTTAGGGATTTGAATTGATTTGTTGCTATAGTTTAATTATAATTCTACTTTATATTTTACTGTTATTAGCTATAAACTATTAAAAGCCTTGGAATGAAAAAGAAAAAGGCTACGCATTCGTGTGTACTCACTTATACAAAGCATGCCTCTATTTATCCTTTGCTTTGGTAGCAAAATATCATGGGCCATTTCCAAATAAAGCACACCTACTCCCTTCTCTTAATATTTGGATTCTGGATAGGCCATTTCACTTTAATTGCCACATCCATAACAAAGGCTACTGTTTTTCAAGCAACAAGCCCAAAAACCTCTGATTGAATTTTCACTTGGGAGCATTGAGATTAGAAACTTAATACAGATTCTAGTGGAACCAGATTTCAGTCTTCTGTAAGATGTTTCGATTAGACAAAAATCTATATCCAAGGTCAACGGCTCCAGGCAAAAATTCTTTACTTCCTTGAGCTGGATTTTCATTCCCGTCATGCTGATAATATATAATGATGATTTTGAATGGCATTTTCCCCTTCCTGATTAACAGGAGTCCCAAAGTGAGAAGGAATGATGGTGTATTAAAATTAAAAAGCATTGGGGACTGTGTCATAAAGCACTGGTTTTGAGCACAAGCAAAGCTTTGTTTCCCTATGAAAATAGATACTAAGAAAAAAGGGCAAAAATCCCCATCTTTCCTGCTGCCATCTGATAATTCTCTATCTTGCACACAGACACATGACTGGTCATTTAGTGACTGTTCAAAATTATGAAGGACCTTTCCAAAGGTCTTAGGATCCCCATAGTTACATGATCACACTTTGGTCACTGAGAAATCAGCCCACATTTATAGCAATAGCAATAGTACTTAGACTTATATACTGCTTCACAGTGCTTTACAGCCCTCTCTAAGTGGTTTACAGAGTCAGCATATTGCCCCCAACAATCTGGGTCCTCATTTTACCAACCTCAGAAGGATGGAAGGCTGAGTCAACCTTCAACCAGTGAACTGCCGAATTGCAGGCAGCTAGCAGACAGCAGAAATAGCCAGCTGTACTGCACTCTAACCACTGCACCTCTGTGACTCTTTGCAGAGTTCCATGGTGACAAAACTATGTTTCATGATGATTTTGCCAAAGACTGGAATTTACTTCTGGTTTCCTGCAAAAATCACTGGTTCACTGGTTCACTTAACGATCATGGCATTTGCTTAACAATTATGGTGATTGCTTTATGGCATTTGCTTAACAACTGCTGCAAAAAAAGGTTGTAAAAATAGATCCAATGATGTGATGAGTCATTTTGCAACTGTCACCACTTAACTGTAATGGCTGTAAATCCATTATGGTCATAACTTAAGGATTTCTTGTGTACCACAAATCCAACATAACAGCCATTTCTGTCTTTTTCTCTTTTTTGCATTAAAACAACAACAAAGTGAATTAAGTGCAATTGTTTTGCCATAGCAGTTTTTTTTCATCTGCTGAATTATTATTAAATAAAAAGTAAACCTGAGATTCAGGATTTTTTCTTGTTTTGTCAATATATCTGACGAATGAAAAACACAGAGTTGCAGACTGATGTGCAAATTCCACAAGCTAGTATATATTGCCAAAATTTTGATACTGTTTATGTATTCATTTTACAAATATAAATGTTAATCATTCCCAAATGATTCCGGTTGGCTGACGCGAGAATTATATAAATGTTAAACATATGAGTAAACATTTAATACCCTCCCTAATGGCTCTGAAACCTGGGTAAAATCTGTCATAAGGAAGGGTGTGTGCATCTCAACTAAAACATTTTAATATGAATCTTCTTGAGACTCTCCTTATCCTTCTGCAGAGGATTGAAAACTGTAGAAACCCCACCCGCCGAATGTATGGAAGTACAATAGTATAAACTTCATCATTGCATCAATGGGCATCAGCTGTACATTGGGCTACTCTTGAAAGTTTGATTATTTGGAAGCTATAGCTCACTGGTGGGATTCAAAATTTTTTACTACTGGTTCTGTAGGTGTGGCTTGGTGGGTATGGCATGCTTGGTGGGCGTGCTTGGTGGGCATGCTTGGTGGGCATGGTAGGGAAAGGATACTGTAAAATCCCCATTCCCACCCCACTCCAGGGGAAGGTTACTGCAAAATCCCATTCCCTCCCCATCCCACTAACCTGCCTTCCAGCTCCGTTCTTCTGTGTAGGGCAACAAAAGAAGACCCAGCCAATCAGCTGGGACTTGAGAGGCAGAGAATAGATGGGGGTAGGGCCAGTCAGAGATGGTATTTGCTGGTTCTCTGAACTACTCAAAATTTCCACTACTGGTTCTCCAGAACTGGTCAGAACCTGCTGAATGCCACCTTTGCTATTACTGGTACAGAGTGCCACAGCAGTTCTTAGAGGGCTCCTATGTGACCCATGTTACATCACGGCTACATGAGTTGCCCTTGTTGCCAGCGTGCTTCCAAATGCAATTGTAGGTGTTGGTTATTACCTTTAAAGCCCTGTATGGCACAGGTCCAGGTTACATGAGGAACTGTCTACCCTGGTGGGACTGGCCCACCCAATCTGCATAGCCAGAGGGGGCATACTTTGGATCCTGTCAGTCAAGGAATTTCAGCTGGCAGGGTCCAGGAAAAGAGCCTTCTCTGCCATGGCTCCCTGCCCTTTGGAATATCCACCCTGCCGACTTTCTATAAGAGCCTTAAAACCTGGTTCTGCCAGGTGGCTTGGGCTCCAATGGGGGAGCTTTGGTGGAGCCAAAGGAGGTGGTTGATTAATTAAGAGCTAATCTAACCTCCCCACTCCCCATGCACCTGGCTCCTCCTTCCTTGTCCATCTTGCATTGGTGATTTTATTTTGTTTGTATTGTCATTTTATGTGATGATTTTAATTGTTTTTTTTATCCTGTAAGCTACCCAGAGTCATTTTGAAACCAGATGGGTGGCAAATAAATTTAATAAACTAAATTAGTGAAGTGAAGCCATTCTCTTCCCACCACTTCTGGCTCAAAAGGTCTACGAGTTATAATTATGTCCCAGTTACATCTAAGGAAGTTGCATAAAAAGAAAAGTTACAGGCCCTTTGGAAACTTGAATACTGTATGACTTGAATACTGATGTGGTAGAATTACATGTGAAAATCTGCAAAACTGACATGGAGTAGAATTATATTGTCCACATTTTGATATTGTACAGCAGTTATTCCCAAGAAAGCTCCTGAAATGTTTTTGTCCATCTACATAGCATTTCGTTAAATGGCAGGACAGAAAATTTTTATGGCAAGTGTGAAAATCGATCTTTTAGGTCTGTTTCCATTTTGCCTACAGGTTTCTGCTGACTTAGCAAAAAACTAACCTAATTTTTTTAATTTTTGGCTTCCTCTTACAGATATAACATATTTTCAGTCATGCCTATGCCACTGAGAAAGGCTTCAGCATGTACAAATTTCACTACCTCTTGAAGATGAAAAGAAACTAGGAATTAGCGAAGGATTTGATTAAAAAATGGAATATTGATTCAACTGAGGACAGAATCATATGAGAAATGAAATGAAGGCCTCCTTTTGCAAAATTTTCTGATCAGAATCCATATGGAGAGATTTAAAAAGTCAAGATTTTAGCCATGGCAGAACAATGAAAATTATCACATTAATTACAATATTGATTAATACTGAATAATTGTCATAGTACAGAGCCAGTTTGGTCTAGTAATTAAAGTCCTGGCTTAGAAACTAGAAGACCATGAGTTCTGCCTTAGCCATGAAAGTGGACTGGATGATTTTGAGCCAGTCACTCTCTCTCTCAGACCAACTCACCTCACAGAGCTGTGGTTGTGGGGAAAATAGGAAGAGGAAGGAGTATTGTGTGTGTCCGCCCTCTTGAGTTGTTTACAAAAATAATAAAGGCAGGATAGTTGTTAGGTTTTTTTAAGAACCTGAGCTATATTGGTTTACCATATATGGATGCTAGTCATAATGACTAAACACTTTAAATGAAGCCAGGATATTGATTGGCTACAGGAAGCAGGATTACTATATAGCAAGAAGCCAGAGAGCACATTGTTGCTGCTGTTGCTTGTTGTTGCTTGTGGTTACTATGGCTGCTACTGGATGTTTCTCTGCTACTATGCTGCTTCTTCTACTATTATTTATTTATTTATTTATTTATTTATTTATTTATTCGTACTTCTATACCGCTCCCTCTCCCAAAAAGGGACTCAAGGCAGTGTACACTCAACAAACAAGATAATACAGAAAACAGAAGCGAAAACAGGTAAATAATCAAGATGGCCAAGAATCACCCCTATAAATTTCCAAAATATAAACCCCAATGATCTTATTTGGCTAGACCGGCTTGTTTGAACAGCAAGGTCTTAACTGCGCGCCGGAAGGTTAGGATGTCTGACATGGCTCGTATATCCAGGGGGAGACAATTCCAGAGGGATGGGGCTCCCACAGAGAAAGCGCGTAGTCTCGGGGTTGCTAGACGACAGCGATCCAGTGGTGGTACCCCGAGCAAGGCAACTCTGTGGGAGCGTACTGGGCGGCGGGAGGTTGTTGGTGGCAGCAGGCGATCCCGTAAGTATCCAGGTCCCGAGCCATGGAGCACTTTGAAAACTGTAAGTACCACCTTGAAACGAATCCGGAAGGCCACAGGAAGCCAGTGCAGCCAGCGGAGAAGAGGTGTTATGTGGGCGTCCCGAGGGGCGCCCAAGATCATCCGTGCAGCTACATTCTGAACTAACTGTAACCTTCGGAGACTTTTCAAGGGGAGCCCCATGTAGAGAGCATTACAGTAGTCCAAGCGGGAGATGACGAGGGCAGAGGTGACTGTGCGAAGTGCGTCCAGATCCAGAAAGGGTCACAATTGGTAGATAAGACGAATTTGATAAAAAGCACTCCTGGTGGCGGCCGCAATATGATCATCCAAGGATAGCCGAACGTCCAGGAGTACACCCAAGTTGCGTGCCCTTTCCACAGGGGATAATGTCTCTCCTCCTACTAGGCTACTCAGCAAGTATCTTCATCACTCTGCAACTATATTTCTCCATTGCTGCATTGATGTATTGAAGTTGCTGTATTGCCTGCTGACTATGATGGTTAGTTGTATATTCTACTGAATTATGAACTGTGTATGAACATTGGACTGAATCTTGGATTGTGCTTATACCCCTGTATATAAAACCTTTACCCTTCAACTTCTGAGCCTGTGTGACTCTATACTCACTGCTACAATTTTGCACACTACTTCCGTTTGCTGCATACTCCTTGATAGACAAGGAAACTCTGCTAAATACTTATCAATAGTAATAAATAAATATCCAAGCCTTGCCCCTTTTGAATGTGTATCAATATCACACAGTTGGTCAAATGGGCATGGCTTCAATCAACCTGCCATGAGTTCTATCTTGATACTTCAGACCACTCACTATCACTCAAGGTACTGTTGATTTCAACTTATTTTGTGAATTTTGAGTCAATAATCAAAGGGATAAGATATAAAAACGGCATGTATTTGCTGTTATTGTATGTATTTGTTTTTAGTGTTGATTTACAACTAGGAATATAGAATGCTCAAATCCCCCTTTACTCTGAACTGATTTTTACATAGATGCCTCATAGTCATGTTACAACTATGATTCATTATGCCTAGATATGATTCTTATTAAACATTCTATAGAATTATACCTGTGTAGGATTTCACAGCTAGTATCTGTTGGGTTTTAGGATTTAGTGACTAAGGGCTAGACAACAGATTGTCTGATGTTTCAGTATAGAAAAGTTACAACTATAGTTAGTAACTTTAGAGGCCAGCTGATCTGATACATGAAACGTTAGGAAAACTGTTGTCTGGAGCAAGGGTTCTCAACTCCCAGACTGGATGGGCACTGGCCTGCAGTTTACCAGGAACCAGGCCACGCAAATGAGCAAAGCCACATCTGTGCATGCACAGGATCCAGGCAGCAGATGAAATCCACCACCCCTACCATTCTGCAGAAAAGCCACCCTCCACAGAACCGGTCCCTGACACCCAAAATATTGGGGGCTGCTGATCTAGACCATGGCTACTAAACCAGAAGCCCAACACTGTCTTATAGAATTGTTGCCTCATGAGTTATTCTCTTGAGTTTCAAATGTGGAAAGCCAGGAAACGGGCAGCCTGCTGGGGAGGAAATTAATAGAGTATTCACACACATGCACACATGCATACAAGTCACATTGCAAGCAAATGCTAAATTAGCCCATTCCATTCTTCCTTACCAGGGGTGGGATTCAAATTTTTTAACAACTGGTTCTGTGGGCATGGCTAGGTTGGAGGGCATGGCTTGGTAGTCATGTTATTGGCTGGGCATGGTCAACTCAATATCACTCACATCGAGGCACGCATCTCCTCGCCTGGCCTCTCATGACTGTGGGGATGCTGCAACAGTTGTAAGTGTGTAAAATGGTCATAAGTCACTTTTTTCAGTGCCATGGTAACTTTGAATGGTCACTCAACACAAGCAAAGTACCAGCAAAGAAGGGGAAAAAAACTCCAGAGACATTCCTGAGACAGGAAGTCTAGTCCTGCCAAGAATGTAATAAGGGTTAACGGAGAGGCAGTTTCTGTAAGCAATACCAGAATGTTTCCTTCCTGTCTTCCTTACAGGATTAGGTCAGTAATTTCTTCTAACAACTGGTTCTCCAAACTGCTTAGAATGTTAACAACTGGTTCTAGCGAATAGGGCGAACTGGTACAATCCCACCCCTGCTTCTTACCCATGAACATATTTCCAAAACTCACTTTTCTTTACAAGAAATGGTGGAAGGAATTATCTTTCCTCAAATAAATGAGTACTGGAGAGAAAAATGCAGAACTTTTCAGTACAACACTAATTCAAAACATATTTCTGAACTCAAAGTGTACAACTTTATGTCCCTGGTGTTTGTTGAATCCCATTGTTTTGATGAAGGAAAAAAAGAAAATCTTGCTGAAGTTCATGCAAGATTGAATCTCTGTGTAATTTGCAGTAGAACAAGGGGATGAGATTAGTTTCAAAAGTTTGTGGAAAAAATGAATTCAGTAGAGGTGCCTGTTCAGAAGGGCCTGTCCTAAGCATAAAGCATCACCAGCCCACCATATGAAGAAAAGATGAAAGAATTTATAAGTAGATTATTTCCCTGTAAAAAAAAGGCATAATCCTTAGCTTGTTTGGTATTTTTTATATTGGACTTGACTACCTTAATGCGCAGGAAGCTCAGGAAAAGAGCAGAAAATGTGGAAGAAACTGCCAGAGCATTAAAATCCCAGTTAGATCCATAGCAGAATACATTAATACATGTGGTGCATGAAGAATGACTTCCTTCAATATGCCACCACTACCACCTCACTGTATCTCCTGGGAATCTGCCCAGGGCAATGACTGGAATTCTTTTATTAGAAGAATAATTTGGGTTTCTATGAGCTGGGATGAATGCAAAAACAAATAAAAAATGAAATTCAGACATACTGTACAAAGGAGATTTTATTTTCAAGAACAAAAGGCTCTGTTCTCGAGGGTAGACTACAAAGACAGTGAGGTGCAGGGACTTGGTTTTATAGGGAGATTGGTTTTTGCTGTGAGCAGTGAGTGTGGTTTATTTATTTATTTGATTTGATTTGTCTAATTGCTTACAAGATAACAGGTATAAGTATAAACATAGTTATGAATACATGAAATGGATACATATAAGAAAAATAAAAAGAAACAATAGGACAGGGACAGTAGGCACGTTGGTGCGCTTATACACGCCCCCTACAGACCTCTTAGGAAAGGGGTGAGGTCAATAGTAGACAATCTAAGGTTAAAGTTTTTGGGGTTTGGGGAAGAAACCACAGAGTCAGGTAGAGTATTCCAGACATTGACCACTCTATTGCTGAAGTCATATTTCCTGCAATCAAGTTTGGTGCAATTAACCTTGAGTTTGTATCTATTGTGTGCTCTTGTGTTGTTATGGTTGAAGCTGAAGTATTCATTGACAGGTAGGACATTGCAATGTATGATTTTATATACTATACTCAGATCGGACTGAAGATCCAGAATTTCAAGTCTGATGGCATAAGGTATTCTGCAACGAGTAGAGGATGGAGTACTCTTTTCGTGAAATATTTCTGGACTTTCTCAACTGTGTTAATATCAGATACATAATGTGGGTTCCAGACTGATGAGCTGTATTCGAGTATTGGTCTAGCAAATGTTTTGTATGCTCTAGTTAGTATTGTGATATTACCAGAGAAAAAGCTACATAGGATTAGATTAACAACTCTTAATGCCTTTTTGGCTATGTAATTACAGTGGGCTCTAGCACTTAGGTCATTTGAGATGAGTACTCCAAGATCCTTGACAGAGTTTGGATCATCAACAAGGTCTTGACTATTCAGCCTGTATTTTATTTTCTGATTTTTGTTGCCAATATGTAGGACAGAACATTTGTTTGTTGAAATACGACTTCAGCAACAGAGTGGTCAATGTCTGGAATACTCTACCTGACTCTGTGGTTGCCATTTGTTTGACCATTCTGATACATAGTTGAGGTCTTTTTGAAGGGTAGCAGTATTGTCTGTGGTGTTGAATAGCTTTACATCATCAGCGAAGAGAACGCAGTTGCTCTTAATATGATCACAGAGGTCATTTATGTAGAGTATGAAGAGAGTTGGTCCTAGAACACTGCCTTATATACTGGTTTCACCATATTATTCCTGTGCAGTTTGGGAAACTCCTACTTTAGGCTTCGATCTTGTGTGAGATCCAGAAAAGATAGGTTGCACTTGTCCTCAGATATGTAGATTCCACCTCTGGCATCTCCCTTTATTTTGAGGGAATTTCTATCTCTCCTTGGAGCCAGTGAGGTGCCAAAAGTGTGTGTGTGTAGGGGGGAGGGCAGATCAGAGGCCTTTTAACTTCTAACACTTTCAGTCTTTATACGAATGCCTGGTAGGCTTTTCAGCAACATAAAATGTCTTTTTTTTTGTCTTTGGCTTTTAGCCTGAAGGTTTTTAATTATATATACAGTTTTATTGACCAAATTTTGTACTTGGTTCATTTAATTGCTTCTTTTAAAGTTTGCTTGAATAAATAATGAGAAATAAATAAGACATAACTCTAAAGCTATTTTCATATTTTCTTCCCATGTGGGATTCTGGATTAACTCAATAAAGAGAAATATATTGGGAGACACATTGGGAGATCAGAAAAGAGCCAATGGAGAAAAGGTTGTGAGCTCCCTTCCTGGCTATTCTTCCTTTCTGAATTGTAGCTTCCCAACTCTGTTTTTTAAAAGTAATTTAGATGATTAGGGCTTCTTTATGCCTTTGAATCCTACAGCAAGAGGGGCTTCTTAGGAAGATGCAGCCATGTGGAATGTGTTCTCTAAAAACAAAATATTTAAAAACCACTCTTAATGTGGCTTATTGAAAAGAACAAAGGTAATTTTTTTAATGCAACCACATTAAAAAAAAATCTAAGAAGTGCTTAAAAATGTTTCAGAAAGTTCAATGCATTGTTCTATCTGCTCTGGTATTTTATCTGGACCATCTGGCAGAAGAGCAAACAGCAGGAATGTTGAAAAGCCAATGGATAAGGAAAAAGATCAGCAGTAATAGCAAGTAAAGAATGGTCCACACATGGAAAAATCTGGGATGGTGGTGTTACCCCATGAAAGTCATTCTGAGATAATAATAACTGTGATATAATAAAGAATGGAGCAGCTGACAAAAGTCAGGCAAGAAGACATCTGAAAAAGAAGGCAAACTAATTCACTGTTACATTATATCTTGTATTGATCTAGTTCAGGGGTGCTTAAATCTGACCCACGGGGCTACCCTGGAAATAGCAAAGGATTGGCCTGCAGTACCTCTGGCAGCCAAAATGGGGCATGGGGGGGGTGCCCCATTTTGGCTGGCAGGATGCTGTAGGAGGCATCCGTCCCATCTCCTCCCCCCTCCAGACGGCCCTCGAAGAAATCTAGTTTGACACCCCTGATCTAGTTGGTCTCTGGCAATTTATTTAAAGGGAGATATCAAAATGAATGTAAAGATCAAAAATTCCATAGAAGTATCTACACTTAATTCTAGTAAATGTTTATTATGTAATCATGCAGCACTGCTGGAAAACCAGAAAGACCAACCTGAGGATAGGTCATCATGGAGAAAATCTATGTGGTCACTAGGAGTTGATACTAACTTGATGGCACATAATCAGTTAGTCAACCATGTAGAGAAAAATAGTTATTTCTTGCTTTATATTAATAGGATTCAACCTGAGATTCCCTTACCTAAGTTCATATATTGTACTCAGAAATAAAGAGACTCATTTGATTTGGACTTGGTGTGTTGCATGTATTTTGCCATTGTGGTTTGTAAACTATGATTTACTGCTTAGTGCATTTTGGGAACCCAGTCAGTTGAGTCAGTTTTCAAAATACACTAAGCCACAATTGTGGCTTATTCAGTATGTTTAAGCAAACTTTGGCTTAATGAAGAGGCATTCATGGGAAAATTAAAAACAAAAAGTCAGCATTGATCATGCAGTTGAAGCATTGTCCTGTCACTTTGAGGTCTGCTATGGAGGTCGAAAGAAACCTGATATTAAACGTGTGCCAGTCATTTCTTTGCACAAGGTTTGTTCCACATATCCTAGGAGAATCCAGAGGGGCATTGTTGGAAGATATTGGCACATATTACACCGGAGAAAAAGCACACAGAGGTACCTCTAATCTTCTATGTGTACTTGCTGGGGCCCAGAGGTGGGTATTCAGCAGGTTCTGACCAGTTCTGGAGAACCGGTAGTGGAAATTTTGAGTAGTTCGAAGAACTGGCAAATACCACCTTTGACTAACCCCGCCCCCATCTATTCTCTCCCATGGCACTAGAAAGCAGGTCAGTGGGAGGGAATGGGGATTTTGCAGCATCCTTCCACTGCCAGGCCCACCAAGCCACGCCCACAGAACCGGTAGTAAAAATTTTTGAATCCCATCACTGTTGGGCCTGTGATGACATAGATACGGGAGAGGGGGGGAGGTGACATCTGGGTTTGATGCAGGATCTCTTTCCCCTGTTACTATAGCTGTCCTTGTCTGAATTTGCTTCAGAGCGGGCACGTGGCTTTCTATATATGAGTAAAGGGTCTAACACTCAGTGCCTGAAAAAATGAACAGTACAGAAGACTTTTTTTTTTTTTTTGCAAAGGGATCTGATTGGAATGGAATTGCAGTCTTGGGCAAGGAAGAAATGCTATGCTTACTCTCTACAGTGATCTCATCCAGAGTGATTTAAAAATAATTTTTGACTCTCCTTGAGTGCTGTGAAAGATGAGATATGGTAAACTGCTGACAGATCTCTCCAATAGGTGGGCAGGGGTCAACAGCAATATCCAAGCCAGATGTATTGCTGCTAACTATGAGGTGGAAGAACTGGAGGAAAAAAAAGACATCACTTGTTTCTCTTGGAGAGGTGCTTATAACCATTGCTGTTGCGTTGCTGCATTCTTTCCTGCCACCCTTAATAGAGCACTGGGGGAGCAATAAAGGTTAAATCAACTTTTGCCATTGATTTTCTTCTTGATAGAAGAAGATAGATGTTTCCAAAATTCTAGCATTACTGAATTGGGAAGACTGTTTAAATTTATGTCCTACTTGAATTGACAACCTATACTTATTGTGCTTCCTTCTCTTTCTTTTCTTGTTTCCATCTTGTAACCTATCCAAGAGGTCAACATGAATTTGGAAACTGATCTGAAAACGACCAGCCAATTATTGAAATTACTAGCTTGCTGAGGATGATTTCACTGGCTATTGAAGGAGGGACCTGCTCAGCCAAAAGAAGACAAATGCTAATGATTTGGAGGAGAAAGATTAGCACTAGCAATAGCACTTAGATTTATATATAGTTTCACAGTCCTTTACAGCCCTCTCTAAGTGGTTTACAGAGTCAACACATTGCCCCCAACAATCTGGGTCCTCATTTTACCGACCTTAGAAGGCTGAGTCAACCTTGAGCCTGGTGAGATTTGAACTGGCAAATTGCAGGCAGACATCAGACAGCAGAAGTAGCTTGCAGTACTGTATTTTAACCACTGTGCCACCACGGCTCAATTAAAATAAAATCCTCAATACAATTATAATTGCTTTCTTCAATAAGATTTTTTTTTTTTAAATTTTGAGGTGTTTAGCCCATCTTGAGAAAGGATGCTTATTAATAAGCAGAAAATAAATCCACAAATGATTAAGCTCAAATTATCCTACTTTGGGCACATTATGCAAAAACCTTGCTCACTAGAGAAGGCTCTGATAGCTAGAAAAGGTGGAAGGAAAGAGAAGAGGATGACCAGAAGAAGGTGGATTAATTCAGTTACAGCAGCAGTTTCATTCAAAGCAGAAGAGTTTGGATTAGTTTTTAATCTTATTTAACTTGGCCTTTGAGTGAGCATTTTACAAATGTTCTTAAACATACTTATTTTGTTCTCATCTTACCAATGTCCCTGCTACAATTTAAAGGGACTATTGGGGAAGTTATCTTCCCATTAGCATAAAAAAGAAATTCAAGACAGTAAAAAAAAAAAATTGAAACGTGCTGTGTGCAGAAGGAGAAAAACCTTCAGTTTTTAGAAAAGTTCAAAGATTTGTATGACAAGGGATCTTTAAGTACTAACAAACTGCAGTCATTTCTTTTCTCTTTCTAAGAGAATCATAGTCATGTTTATTAATATTAAAGGGAAAATTAATCAAACACTAGCAAATATCGAATATTATTAAAATTTGAACTAATATTTTCCTTTAGTATTGTTGGAGCTCTAAGGAGTTGCCCAAAATACTGAGCTGCATTTAGTAATTGACTGAGTAGCATTTGTAGCTATTTTAAAATGTAAAGTATCAACTGAAAAGACTCTTGGCAGCATGAAGAACTATTCTCCACAGCTGCTTTCATATGCCATGAAAGGTTAGCAAATTGATCATTATAGATTTGTTTACTGTAGTTTTTCCAAAAGTATTCCTTCTCCTTTTCCTTCTCCTTCATGGGCCACAATACCTTGGCTGTTCTTGGATGGTTACATCCTGCCCAGTGGTGGTTTTCAAATTTTTTTGCCACCAGTTCTGTGGGTGTGGTTTGGTGGGCGCGCTTTGTGCATGCACGTGCCAAATGCACCCTTTGCGTACACGCAGAGGGTTTGCTACTAACCTTCTCCAGCAATCCTGCACTCTCTCTGTGTCTTCAACAGCTGAGGCGCAGTAATCGGCTGTGCCACACGAAGGAGCTGAGGTTGAAAAGGAGGAAACAAAGGTCAGTATAGAGCCAGGGCAGGGGGGAGGATCCAGACAGCTGATCATTGGAGCGAACCAGTTGGCTCACAGATGATCGTCGAAACTACTGGTTCCGGTGAACCGGGCCAAACCAGTAGAATACCACCACTGATCCTGCCCCTACTATTAGTTAAATTAACAGGAACTGAAGCTCATTCTCCCTGTGAAACTTGGTCCTCAGGTATGATGGTACAACTCTCATTAGAAATTCTGGGGGAGGCTACTTAGGAGCCACATTCTATCATTTCCTGTACTAGGTAGCTTATGGTAGAACATGAATCTCGTTCATCTGCTCTCAGTACTATTTTCTCCAAAATATCAGTATCAGTGTTACAATGGTCTCATCTGTAGTTTGCATGGATTTCACTCCATATTTCCTCTTTTTCAACAGAACTTTCCCCCAAATGATATAGATATATAATCATTATATAATTCTATAGAATGATATAGAATAAGAGAGAAGTGGGGAGGGAGTTATGTTGGCTAAGGTAATGGACTAGGATGGAAGAAAGCCAAGTTCATCCCAGTCTCAGCTACAGAAACTTTCTGAGCAATCTGATTGTTTTGGAGCGGCAATGAAGAGGCACACACGTATAGTGATTCAGTCTTTTTGTTTATTTGCTGGACACCGACTGACTCGGCGGCGCGGCAGCCCTTCTTTTAAAGGGCTCCCGCGCCTAAGCCAGCCAATGACGGGGCGAGGATCTCCCGCCGGAATGTAGACCAATGAACAGTAAGTATTTCAAATATTAACCAATCCAGAACACCCCTCCCTCCTTGGTCCAGTCTGACCAATCAGGAGCCGCGCCTATGTTACGTAATCACGTAGATAGGCGGGGCTCCTGTGAGTCCGACTGGACCTGCGCGGCTCAGTTGCGTCGTTACCATCGGCTGGTGCGGAAGGACCTGTTGCTCCTCTCGCCTCCGGCCCTGGAAACTTCGAGCAGGTCGAGCCGGCTGCGTCACTACCAACGGGCCTAGCTGGGCTAGTTGACGTGGCCATGCCGCTCCCTGCTCGGCCTGGATTATCGACGACCCTGTCAGATGTTTCAGCGGGACGTTCTTCAGGATCAGGTGCGTAGCAGCGCGACCCGACCGGAGCTAGAGTTGAGGGTGTGTGTGTGTGAGTTAGGGCGTCATTGTTTGTTAGTGGGCTTCCCTTATCCTGACTGCTTGGTGGTTGCTCCCCTTCCCCCCCAGGAAAATCGCCAGGTCTGGGACGGGTGCGAGTTCGAAGTTGGTCTATGTGTCGCTTCCAGCTTTTGCCATCAGCAGTGGTAAGCCGGTAAGAACGGGGTCCGGTTAGATGTGTGATGGTGGCTGGCACCCATAAGGGGTGCCCTACCAGGTTTTTAGCGTAAACTAAATCCCCAATTCGGAATGTTCGGACTCTGGTTGAAGAATCTAGGGGTTTATCTGTAGAGTAGGTAGGGTGTAGTCTATCGAGAGGGGAACGTAGTTTTCTCCCCATAAGTAATTCAGCAGGAGTTTTGTTAGTAGTGCTACTAGGTGTAGTGTGTTGGAGGAATAATAATTTGTCGATGCGTGCTTGTATAGGGCCCTGGTCTAACTTAAGAAGGGTCTCCTTGGTAAACCGGACCATGCGCTCGGCCCGTCCATTCGCTGCCGGATGTGCCGGTGCGGTTAAGGCATGGCGTATGCCCAAACTTGCTAAGTAGCCCTCAAATTCTGTAGCCGTGAATTGAGGGCCGTTGTCAGATACCAGGACGTCTGGTAAGCCGTGGGTGGCAAACCAGTGACTGAGCTGTCGTATGACAGCCTCACAAGAGGTTGATTTCATGAGGCTCACTTCTAACCAGTTGGAATAAGCGTCTACCAGAATCAAGAAAGTATGCCCCTTAGTCGGACCCGCAAAATCTATGTGGACTCTAGACCAAGGGCCCCTAGGTAGATCCCACTCAGTGGCTGGTGCCTTTGGGGGTGAGAGCCGGGAAGTCTGGCAGGGCTGGCAACCCGCGACCCAGTCGGTAACATCCTTGTCTAACCCAGGCCACCATACATAACTCCTGGCTAAACTTTTCATCTTTACCACCCCGGGGTGTCCCTCATGCAATAGTTTCAATATGGAATTTCGCAGTTTTAGTGGAATGACCACTCGATCCCCCCATAGTACACAGCCTTTTAGTACGGAAAGTTCCATTTGTCTCTGTTTAAACGGTCTGTACTGTTCTTGTAAATCAGAGTCAGGCCAACCCTTTATGATCCACCTACTCACGGTATGCAGTAGGTGGTCGTTAGAGGTTTCGTGCGCGATGTCTGCTGCTGTCATCGGGAGGTCGGGCAGGGTCTCAATCAAAAAGGTTGAGGTGCTGGGGTTTGGTTCAGGATCAGAGTCTGGTAACGGGCAACGACTTAAAGCATCGGCGTGCGTGATGGTCGGACCCGGGCGGTAAGACAGGGTGTAATTGTAAGCGGCCAGGAATTCTGACCATCTTGTCATTCTGGGTGATAGAATATGGGGAGTGGGTTTGTCTCCCGCCAGAATACCTAGTAGGGGTTTGTGATCGGTGATGATAGAAAATGATCGGCCATACAGGTATTCATGGAAACGTTTAATACCCGAAATTATGGCTAGTGCCTCCTTGTCCAGTTGACTGTAATTTCTTTGGCTTTGGGACAAAGTTTTTGAATAGAAGGCAATCGGAGCCTCTCTGCCGTTAGGTAGAAGGTGGCTCAGGACAGCTCCGATCCCAAAGGGCGAGGCATCACAAGTTAGTAACAATGGCAAAGTCTCGTTATATTGAATTAACACTTGTGCTGAAGTGATCATGTCTTTAATTTTGTTAAATGCTGTTTCTTCCCGATGTCCCCACTTCCACAACGTGTCTTTGTCCAAAAGTCTATGCAAGGGTTCCGCCACCGTGGCTTTCTGGGGCAAAAAGACATGGTAAAAATTTATCAACCCTAAGAAAGCTTGTAGGTCAGCCTTGTTAGTTGGTGTGGGGGCATTTTTGATAGCACGGGTTTTTCCTGCTGTTGGGTGGATGCCATTGCCATCGATTAGGTATCCCAAAAACTCTATTTTGTCCGTGATAAGGGTGCATTTGTCTTTTTTGACTTTTAACCCCGCCTCAGTAAATTTGGTAAGCACTTTTCTTAGGCGGTCTCGCAGTTGCAATTTGTGTTTAGCTGCAATTAGGACGTCATCGAAATATGGAATGACTCCTGGAATTCCTTGAAGGAGGCGTTCCATAAGAGATTGAAAAATGCCTGGTGCCACGCTAACGCCAAATTGGAGGCGATTACACTTAAAGGCACCCCGGTGTGTTACAATAGTTTGGGCTTCAGCTGTTTTTTTGTCAACGGGCAGTTGCTGGTAAGCCTGAGCCAAATCGAGTTTAGCGAAAATCTTTCCGCCTTTGATAGAATGTAGCAAGTGTTGTACGACAGGCACGGGGTATGCGCTCTGTTGTAGTGCATGGTTGAGGGTCGCCTTATAGTCCCCACAAATACGAACCGACCCATCTGCTTTTATAGGGGTCACTATAGGGGTCTCCCATTTAGCGTGGTCAACTGGTTCGAGGACCCCTTGCTTGACTAGTTTATCCAGTTGTTCTTCTATTTTTGGCTTTAAGGCAAAAGGTACCCGTCTAGCCTTTAGTCTAATTGGGGCTACCTTAGGGTCTATGTTAAAAGAAATCGGGTTACCCCGGTACTTGCCTAATTCTTCGCTGAACAGGTCCTGGAATTCTTGAATGAGATCTGCCTCCCAGTCAGCGTCTGTGATATGGTTGATACCGGTCATCCCTATTCCAAGCGGTTCGAACCATTCCAGTCCTAAAAGGCTTGGTCTGTTCCGGTCCACGATTGTTAGGGGAAGAATCTCAGTATGGTTGTTGAAGGTTACCTGGAAATGTCCAATCCCTACTACCGGAATTTTGTTTCCCTGGTAGTCTTTAAGCGTTAATTTCTGTTTGTCTAGTTCGCTTCGCCGTATGTCTGGGATCAATTTCTTAATAGTGTCCCACGAAACCATGGAAAGGAATGATCCCGAATCCACTTCCATTTCACAATTTTTTTCTTCAATTCTTACTTGCACGTGGACTTTTTTAACGTTTTTTGTATTAGAGTGACCAATTATTATTGTTTGGTGTGTTTCTTCTTTCTTGTAAGATGATTCTTTAAACTTTCTATTCCTTCCTTCCTGGCTCCAACGGTTGTTTGTTTTCTTTTCTCTCTCTCTTGGGGGAGGGCTTTCTCTTCGCCTGGGGCTGTAGCTTGATCGGGCTCTGCATACCCTTGCGATGTGCCCTTTCTTTTCACACTTTCGGCATATTGCGTCTATGAAACGGCACTCTGATCTGGGGTGGTTTCCACCACAACGGTTGCATTCAAAATCAAACCGCCTGGTTGCCCGCTCTTTTTTCCCTCTCGCGGCTTTTAGGTGGCAAACCTCGTCTTCTTCACTACTGGTCTCAGTTTCAAGATCCTCGTAGTGTGTTGAGGTTTTTCCTTGTTCATCATCAGCTTTGGTGGCTTCTTTGGATTTGTGGTGTGCAGCTTGATTAATCTGTTTCATTCTTGCCGCCGATTTGTGAGCAGCTTCGGCTGCGGTGGCTTCTTTGATGGCCTCTGTGGCTGTTATCTTGGGTCGGTTTAGTAACTTACTCTGCAATATTGGATCTTTTAAGCCTAAAACGATCCGGTCTCTCAGCGCCTCGTTGAAATCCGAGAATTCGCACTCTCCACCTATTTCTCTTAAATCTGCCATGAAATCGGCGATAGGTTCACCTTCTTTTTGGTTCCGGAGGTAAAACTCATGGCGCTTTATCAGGCAGGAAACTGTGGGAGCGTAGTGTTTCCTCAGGATCTTCTCTAGCTCGGGCCAAGTTAGCGTTTTGACATCGATTGGAGACGCTAGCGCCTTTGCCATCCGAAAAACGGCTTGGCCGCAGTGGGTCAAAAACACCGCTCTCTTCCGGTGATCCGACACTCCGCTCAGATCGCTACTCTCCAAAAACATGAGGAATCGGTCCACATACGTCTGCCATTCCTCCTTTGCCGGATTGAATTTCTCAGGCGGTGCGTTGCTTCCGGACATGATGCCGCTCGCTCTCCGCCGCTATTCACTCTCTAAACGTGTTGCCTCGATCCCACCTTCGTCGCCAGTGTTTTGGAGCGGCAATGAAGAGGCACACACGTATAGTGATTCAGTCTTTTTGTTTATTTGCAGGACACTGACTGACTCGGCGGCGCGGCAGCCCTTCTTTTAAAGGGCTCCCGCGCCTAAGCCAGCCAATGACGGGGCGAGGATCTCCCGCCGGAATGTAGACCAATGAACAGTAAGTATTTCAAATATTAACCAATCCAGAACACTGATCCAGTCACTTTCTCAGTCAAATCTCCCTCAAAGCTAGTTGTTATGTGAATAAAATGAATGGAGAACTCCACATAAGCTGCCCAGAGAAAAATCTGGATCCATACCTGACAATTATAAGTAACAGTAACAGCAGTGACATGAAACTGGCTCCTTAATTTAATTTTCTGATTGATTTAGAGTGTCTTTAGAATTCCTTTTGATTATGTTCTTATGTTGACTTTATTTTTGAACCTACCTCATCATTGCAGGTCTTGGAATTCTGATTTGTTATTATGCATCTGCTGAATTCTTAGAATTTCTCAAGTTGCCATCCTTAGCTTCAATCACTGAAATCAGAAAGGATGCTGACCTCTGAAGATCTAATAAATATAATGAAAAACATGACCTGACATAATATGACAATATAGTAATGTAATGAAGAATATTACTTATTGATCATCTTGCATTTAAGGTAAGTGCACAAGGCTCAAAAGCAGTGCTTATCTCCTTTAAAAAATGTAATACAATTTATTTTCCATCTAATTGCAAGAAAATGGTAGAAAAAGAAGTCCTCTGAATGAATACTTGTTAAACGAACAATCTTTAAAGTAGGTAATTTAAAAGTAATAACTTGGCTCTTTCTGATGTTGTCAAATGTTCCTCCTTAAAAACTGGAAACCAGGAACAAGTAGAAGTCATCAAGCTGGAAGAGAGAGACAGTTTGATCTAAACCAGGGTGTCAAACTTGCATCATCATAGTGGTGTCATGTGACGTATCATGATTCCCCACCCCCTTTCACTAAACTGGGAAGGGACGCAGCCAGCACGAGATGCATTCGGCCTGCAGGCTGTGAGTTTGACAGCCCTGATCTTAAACGCTGGTGGTTAAAGCACCAGGCTAGAAACCAGGAGACTTGTGAGTTCTAGTCCCATCTTAGGCATGAACACCAGCTGATTGATTTTGGACCAGTCATTCTCTCTAAGCCCAAGTCACCTCATAGGATGGTTCTTGTGGAGAAAATAGGAGAAAGTTGTGTGTGATATGTTTGCTATCTTATTTGTAAAAAAATAAAGGCAGGATACAATGAATAAAAATAAAGATAGGACAAATGCATTGCTCCCCATGAATTATGGGGAGCCCTTCTGATTTGGTGTCTGTTTCTTACAAATAATATAACACTCTTCAGACATTTGTAAAGTCTGTAAGTTTGACAAAGAGAGGAAGAACCAACATGATGTCACCATTTTCTTTTCACTGTCTTCCAATGGGAAACACCAACTCTGCAATGTGTGTGTACGTACATGCACATACTATGCTCCTATGAATGAAATCTGGTTCTGAGGTTTAGATTCCTAGGCATTAAAAGCCCATGCTCTTATCATAAACTCTCTCCCAGGCTCTGAGAACTCAGAGCAAAGACAGTTTTGTTTCACAACAACTGATTCTGCAAACTGGATCCAGATTTATCTCATTTGTGAACATTCTGTCAGAGACTAACCACACTTTCTTCCTGTAAAATTGGAACATATAGCAACTTGGGGCAGAAGAAGGAGGGTGGATGAATATGCTTAGGAGAAAGTTAAATCCTGTCATGTGGTTAAAGATGCATCTACTTTGAACTATTGTGATTATGCTCACTACACCAGACTCTGCTATCATAATTTCCTCCAGGTTCATGTTCTCAACTGTCTTCTCCTTGCCTTTTGTTCTGCTATCACTTCTTTGCCTTGCTGGTGAAACATCTGGGCTTAATCACCTCACTGATCACACCAAATTGTCACTTCACAAACCACTGCAGACCAAATTTCCAGGCAGTATTTCAGTATCAGAGAAGAACACATAATACTGTTGTTCTGGATGCAAAAATGACTTTGTTACCAGGTGGTTATATTCTACATTAATTCTGGAAATAGCTAAAAGTTTTATTCTTTTATGATTCAAGGTGGAAGGGAACTGCTCTGTATAAAAAGTAAAATTTAAACTTCATGTTTGTTCTTTGTATTTCCCTGAAGAATTAAAGCTGAAAACCGAAGCATTATGGGTAATACTAACATGTATACTTAACTTTCTTTGTACTCTGAATCATTATAGGTTTCATCAAATTGATAGTGCATTTTAGTGTATTTTTTCTCTCCAGGAGTAGTTTCCTCTTATCAAAGCTCTGTGTCTATGGAACATTCACCTCCCCCTCCCACCCCCTTATCAAATATTCAACAGTTCTTTTGGAGTTCAATTAGATTTGTCAAAAAATATAGACCATTAATCATATTCTATGACCCTTTGTATATCTCTACCAGGTGAACATCGAAGTATCTATTGAATCTCTTTTGCAAAATTATATTTACTTGTTGATTTTTGTTTATCTTGATATTTCACAAATTGAGCAAATATGGTTTAAGCTTTCTTCTAAAGCAGCGGTCGCCAACCGGTGGGCCGTGAGAAAATTTTGGTGAGCCGCAGAGAAATCTCACTCCCAGAGCACCCCCCCAAAGCAATTAATCCAGGCTGCAAAGGAACACAAGGCTGCTCAGCCCACATGGCCTGTGGGAACCCTCCCTGCCCACTCACTCCTTACCTGGCAAGCTTGTCTGCTAAGTTGCTATTTTTCCTTTTTCCGACCATCATCTGTTCTGTTCTGCTGTGCCGGGAGATTTAGATTAGCTAGGAAGCAGGAAATGGTTGGATTTCTTGCTTTCTAGCTAAGCACGGCTGAACCTCCCTTAGAATTGAAGGTTTGCTTGCAAGCAAATTCAGTGCAGACTCACGGAAAGCAAATTTGAGAGACTGAGTTAGCCAATGGCAGTCAGGTAGATCACTGAATGATTCTGTAAGCAACTCAATCTGCCCGTTTTGCTTGATTTTGGATAAAAATTACTTTTTTAAAATAAAAAATTCAATATTTACATGCATGGTATGTTGTGAGTTAATTTTGTGAGTTTGCTTGCTAGCAAATTTTATGTGACAGAATGAGCTAGCCAATGACTGATAAATAGATTTCTGAATGATTCTGTGAGTAGCTCAATCTGCCTGCTTTGCCTGATTTTGGGACAAAAGTTGCTATTTTTTTAAATAAAAAATTCAATATTTACATGCATGGTGTGTTGTGAGTTAATTTTGTGAGTTTGCTTGCTAGCAAATTTTATGAGTTTGCTTGCAAATTTTATGTGACAGACTGAGCTAGCCAATGGCAGATAGATAGATTTCTGAATGAATCTGTGATTCTGTGAGCAACTCAATCTGCCTGCCTGCTTTGCCTGATTTTGGGTAAAAATTGCTCTTTTTTATAAAAAATCCAATATTTATATAAATATTTATAATATTTACATACAAGCCATGCCCAGCCAGTCATATGACCACCAAGCCACACCCACAAATTAGGCCATGCCCACAGAACCAGTTAGTGGTCCCTGCGGTCTAGAATTATGAGTTTGGTGGTCCCTGAAGTCCAAAAGGTTGGCGACCCCTTTTCTAATGTGTGTCTCTAAAATGGAGTTATGTTCAATGGTGGGATTCAAATTTTTTTACTACTGGTTCTGTGGGCGTGGCTTGGTGGGTGTGGCAGGGGAAGGATACTGTAAAATCTCCTGTCAGAGGTGGCATTTGCTGGTTCTCCACTACCGGTTCTCCAGAACTGGTCAGAACCTGCAGCATACCACCTCTGGTTATGTTTCTATGAGGCAATAGAAAAGCCCATAATCATAATGTACTTTCAGTTAGGCGTCTTTTTTAAAATTCTAAAAAAATCATGATCCTTGAACATTCTCTGAAAAGTAACTCAGCAATTCTTAACATGTTTTCATCTAGGTCAGCTCATACAATCACAGAGGAAAAAATATATAAATTGTTTGTTATTAGCAGAACAAATTAGTTAGTTTGAACCAATTGGTTCAAAAATGCATACTTTCTCAGGGAAAATAAGGGCCCAAAATTAGAAAGAATTCAACTTGATTTAAATTTGTGTCTAATCTCTATATTGCAACCCCTCTCTGAAAAAGACCCAACCCCACAAGTTTCAGAATCACAAGTTGGAGGAATCCATTTAGGACTGAATCCAACCTCTTTTGAATGCATAGCTCTGAATAACAGATTCTGTTTTCTCAGAGACTTTAATCAAATAAATCAACATACAACTCAATGGAAGCTGAAGCCTTCCATTTGCAGATTTCAAAATTATGAGAACTCTTCCAGTTATTATCTATGGTCCAAGGACTGTAGCTTATGGCTGATCACATGCTTCACATACACAAGATCCAATTCTTATCTTCTTCAGAGAGGGCTGGGAAAGACCGCAACCTAAATCTTTGTGAACTGCTCCTTATCAATATAAACAATACTGAGCTATATCCACCAGCAGCCTGACTCATTATAAAACTGGTTCCTAAGTTTCTAATCAGATAGGAAGTATAAAAGTTAATAGAACTCAAAAAGTCCTGAACAAACTTGTCTTTCAATTTTGAATAACCTCTATGATATGCTTGGGAGAAAGATGTCCGTGTATGTTGAGAGACACACAAAGAAACCTTTTATTAAAATTCTTCCATCACTGAAGAGAGGATTTGGGGATTTCCCCACATTTAGTGACATCTCTTTATCCCTGGAAATAGTTCAGTCATGCCTGTTAATGTAACAACTTATCCTAAAGACATTAAAACACATCTTTCTTTTATTCTTTCAAGATGTTTTTTTTTCTCCTGAACTCCATTATGACAGAGATTCTTTTGTTGGTGTAATATTACACCAACAAGAAGAACTACCCACCCAAATATTGTAAGATCCCTATCTCCTTTGTTTTCAGTCTATTATGGAAGGAGAAGTGAAGACCTCAGAGGCTTGCATATAATTTTTGCCTAAGAATTTTCCTTCTGATTCCCAACAGGATTGCTTCAGTTCCGTGTTCTTTTGCCAATAAAAATATCCTTGGATAAAGAAGACAGGCAGGCCTGTCATGTTTGATCCCACATGTTATAATCTAGGTAATATTGCTTCTTACTCTAGATGTTCAAATCTGAGCTATAGCAAAATGAATGGACTCACCTTCGTTTAGGCAGAGGCTAAAAGATTTGGAAACAATATATTTGTATATAAAGTTAAGATGTAAATTGTGCAACATATGCAAGCTTGCCCACACATTATTAATCTCACTGTTAAATCAGCACATATCTCAATGCCTATAAATGGGAAAATATGTCTACTGATCAGACATGGATTACAGACTTGCTGCTTCCCTGCTGTTTTCTTACTTTGGGATTTTGTTTTGTTAATTTATAAACTGGACTTGAAAAAAAATGAAGTACCACAGCTGTTCAGGTTGCTTTTCCACAGAAAAAAAGCACTGTTCTAGAGAATGGTTGTGCCAGTTTCCTTTGAAAATATTAGCAACATGTCCCAACAATAATATGCTCCCATTGCCATTAGAATGGGGGATGGGGAATTCCCACTACTGTTTGCCTGACGCAGATTTCCTTCCTCCTGTTGCTTTCAGTTGGGAAAAAAACAGATGACTATTCTAATGGAAAAAAACACTTTCTCCAGAAAATATTATAATACTGTGCATATGAATGGACTCCATATGGTTATATTCATATAAATCTCATGCAGATAGTCCTTGACTGGGACTAGAATGTACGTTGCTAAGCAAGGAGGTGGTTATGTGAGTTGCAACCAATTTTATGACTGTTTTAACCATGGTCGTTAATTAAATCACTGCAGTTGTTAAGTGAATCATGCATTCATTAAGTGAATCAGGCTTCATCCTTTGACTTTGCTTGTTGGAAGCCAGCTGGAAAGGTCACAAATGATCATTACATGACCCTAAAATGTTACAACCAGTCTAAATACATGCCAGTTGCCAAGCACCAAAATTTTGATTATGTGACCATGAAGATGTTGTGATGACCATCAGAAGCCACATTTTTCAATGCTGCTGTAACTTTGGAGGGTTGCTAAACAAATGGCTGAAAATCAAGGGCTACCTCTATATTTTTGGAAGACATCAAATTTTGCTCATATGTTATTCCTATGTATGCAATTTGATTATCTCTCCAACAGTCTTGTGGATGCATGTTTCATTTCTCACCTACAGCTGGGCAGTGTCTGAATCACTGACTACATCCACCGCTTGAATATTTTGCTTATCATTGGAGTTCCCTGAATTTGAGATTGACAGTCAACCTGTACTTCAAATGAATACTAAGCAAGGAGTTTAAATGCTAGCTTCAGTATAGAAGTTTTATTTCCTTTTTATTAGAATTGTAATTCTTTTATTGGCCAAGTGTGGTTGGACACACAAGGAATTTGTCTTGGTGCAAATGCTCTCAATATACATAAAAGAAAAGATACATTCGTCAAGAATCATCATGTACAACAGGAAATTTATCAGGAAAAAAAACCAGCACATAGGTCAGGGGGGAAAATGATAAAGACATTTTTTTTGAAAGACTGGAAACCTTATATTGCCATTATCTGGAAGGATAAAGACTGAATCAATGACATGGATTTGGGGATTAAAAAAGAATAAAGAGGGAAAAGAAAGAGTAAGATGGTAACTACTTAAGAAAAAGAAGGGCGAAAGTCATAATTCTCTATTTTGTTTTTCTTTTAATTTTTATACTTCTATTATATTCAAAAATTCTAATAAAAATAAAGAAAAGAGAGGGGGGGAAACCAGCATGCCTTGCTTCACACTACAAGTGTGAAGAGGATATCCATTTTTCCTTGTGTGTGGCTGTGGATATGTACGCATGTTTTCCTAACCTGCTACTTTTGTCAGGAAAACAAATGGTAGGAAAACAAGGGAGTTGTTATATATAGCTGGAAGTTGGATCCTATTCAGCTACTTTTAAACTATTAGACCAGGGGTGCCAAACTCGCGGTCCGTCACGTGCTGGCCCGCCCAGCCCCAGTTTAACGAAGGGGAAAAAGTTGAAACTATCTGTCATTATGAATTTAACACCTCTGTATTAGAACATTAAACTATATATGTTTAACATGACAGGTAGCTGAAGCCCAAGCAACCCTCAGCATTAAAACCATTAGGTACCTTTAATCTTCCATGTGTACTTGCTGGGGCCCAGAGGTGGTATTCAGCAGGTTCTGACCAGTTCTAGAGAACCGGTAGCGGAAATGTTAAATAGTTCAGAGAACCAGCAAATACCATCTCTGATGGCCCCACCCCCATCTATTCTCTGTCTCCCGAGTCCCAGCTGATCAGCTGGGTCTTCTTTTGTTGCCCTGCACAGGAGAATGGAGCTGGAAAGCAAGTTAGTGGGATGGGGAGGGAATGGAGATTTTGCAGTATCCTTCCCCTGCCAAACCCACCAAGCCACGCCATGCTCACCAAGCCATACCCACAGAACCAGTAGTAAAACATTTTGAATCCCACCACTGAACCAAACTGACCATAGTGACAGAAGAGCTTGTTTTGACTCATTTTATTCTCACTAGCACCAAGAAATATATTGATAATTTAACATTGTTTCTAGGAAGGTGATGCAGGAGATGCCAGGAATAGCATTGGTCTCTTAAATATGCAGAATTTATTAATAGAATACAAACTGTTGACGCTACGTAATTATCACACTTATTACAGGAAGAGAAAATACCTTAGATGTATTCTCTCCATCCAATTTTTTTCAGATGAATTGCAAAAAAATGAATGATTTTTGAAAACTTTCAAAGATGGATGATCTAAGGAAAAACTTCCTTACCTTTACATTAACAATGTTTCCTTGTTCAACATTTTCTGTAACTAGAAGTGTGCCAGTATTTGAGTTTTTATTTTTAATGACTTATTTTTAGCATGTTATTAATAATATTCTTAATCGTTAAAAGAATTTAATCTTTTATGGCAACCTCCACAATATAGTCTCAATGGGCCTTGCAAACACAGGTGACTTGTTCCCTTACAATTAGGCTAACCTTTATCAGTCTGCTTAAGTCTTTCCTCATGCTCCTTTCATGAATTCAGAAATGTTGTCCAAATAGTATAACTAGTATAACTGAGCTAATGATGAAAGCAAGGGCATGCACAGCTTTTCTAAACACAGCAATGTTGAAAAGATACAAAGGAGAAATATTTCAACACCAATGTGTATAATATGCATATATAAAGTATGTGAACTGGATGTGGGGGGGGAGGGGGACCAAGATTGATGAAAGTAGTGTTGCAGTGTTGTAATGCAAGTTCTCCTCTTTTGCATGCCCCCAAAGGATAGGATATTCATTGGATGCACAATGCTGCTTTCCTTATTTGGAAAAAAAAACCAGAGTGAGTTTGTGGATAGTGCCCATGAACTAGTAGAGCTTATTTTGTTTGATGCTAAAATTACAGTCCGCAAAAACTTTACATAAAGTAAATTCACATAAAGTGAGACACTGAACCAATGGGTAAAGGGGGCTGTAGGATATGCTGATTTTGTGACTCAAATGCTTTGACATTTGAGTCACAATGTGCTCCTAAATTTTTCTTAAACATCTTTGGAAATCTATTGTGTCTCTTTTGTGTGTGTGTGGGAGAAACGGGGGGGGGGGAGGAGGGAGGGAGGGGGGGAGACGAAGAGGAAGAGAGGGAGAGATATGACAGTAGAATCAAGTTAGGCATTTTCTGAATGGTTGATATACCCAACTCAAAAGATTTGCAACCTCAGATTAGGCTGCATATTTGGTCAATATTGATGCTTCATGCAATATTTGAAGTGGATCTCACAAAAAAAGTGCAACACAAAGAGATTCCAAATATGAGGTGCAAAAAATAAACACAAAGACTAGATGCCAATTAAAGTTTTTTGTATGTCTTTGCTGCTATCTATTAGTTTTCTGGATTTTTGCAGCCTAGGACTGATAGACCTAACATTATACAGTTCAAGTTGGCTGAATCACATTTGGATTATGGAGATGGAAGAGGTCTGAAACAGAACGCAATGTTTTGGAGATAGATGATCACAATTGGATGATTGGAAAACAGCTTAATTTTTAAAAAAAACACATCAAAGCAAATGTAGTTTTATCATGAATAATACAGACTAGTCAGAGGACAGTTTATTTTTAGTAGCAGAGCTCTCATTTATTTCATTTAATAACATTAGCCTTTCTAAATATCATGCCTTTAATCCTATTTATTTTAATAATTCTATCCTAAGCATGTCAAGATCTAACCCTTCCATGCTTCCCTTTAAAGATATATGATTGTCAGCAGCAACAACAACAAAAAGATATTCAAAGCAACTAAAATAAATGACATTTAACTACAAGATTTCTGAGGTTCCTCTCATAGCTGTACTTGAAACCATTATCAAAGCAGTAGTTAAAGACTAATTTACTGAAAGCAAAAACAATCTGAAAGTCAGTTTGATTAGGCAGTTATGTAATAATTAGGGTTAATAATTTATTTATTTATTTGAATTGCAGTGAAAATATATTGCATATATAGTGTAAAGAGTTCTTGATTTAAAATACTGTATTATTTAAATAAAAAGATCACAACATTTTATCACAAATTTATGCACTAAAGCTATTATTACACATGAAGAAGCAATGACAGGGCTGGGATGAAAACAATCAAGCATTGATTTTGAAAAGTCCAGTAATGGTTCTTACAATGTTCAATGCTCAAAATGGTTCAGAGAAAATAGAAAACTGTTAAGAACTATAGGTCTCTCTCCGTCTCCGTCTCCGTCTCCCTCTCCCTCTCCCTCCCTCCCTCCCTCCCTCCCTCTCTCTCTCTCTCTCTGTGATAAGAACTCATAGAATGACCTTGCTTCTTATCAGCTTGCTGCAGCCTGATGAAATGGTTCCTGCTTAGTACAGCTGGAGGTGGAGACTGGGGAATTGAATTTTCAGAAGAGATGGTAGCCCAAGACTAAATCAATGATTTCTTGTGATTTTTGTGACCTGGTCATGATAATAAAATGAAGCTCCAAGCTTTCCACTATGAAAGGAGGACAAGTAGGATAGTCAAAACAATATGTAATGTTTTGGCTGGTAATAAAGTTATTCCTTACAGTGACCCTAGACCCTGGTATGATCCTACCTGGGCTGGATAGCAAATATTTATATTCATCATTGTTTCCGTGTAGAATTTCTGAATATAATAGCAGTAGTACTATTGTGCTTATTGCAAACATTATTAATAGTTCAGTTTTAAGGGAGTCCATTTGCAAGTTTAAGAACAATGTGATATTTCTTTCTCAACTATTCCCCATGCCTGGGTTGGTGATAATTAAAGATCATCCTCTCCCCATTCATGCCATACTTTTCTTAGCTTCCTTCTTTTATATGGGGTTAGTTAAATATTCTTTGCTTTCTCACAAATTGACCCTGAACACCAAGTCCAGTTTTTCAAATGGAAAGAAAATGCATGCGAGACTATAAACTGCCAGACTTTTACAAACTAAGTTACTAACCATGTCAACAAAGACTCTTAACCATGGTTTTCTTTTTCAAAACGGTGCATTTCTGTGCTTATTTATGTCTACAAAGAAAAAGAGGACATTTGGAAGTTAATCCTCTGTGACAAAGCTACTGTTATTATGCTTAATGCATATGAATCTGTGTACAATGGCCATCTCTACATCAAAACATGCATGTTTTTATACATCCTGCAGTTCTAAGTATCTTGCAAATTGTTGCCAATGTGTCCCAGACAGGAACTGGATTTTTTTTCTTTTCAGTTAAAGTGACTAAGAGTCTAGTGTCTTGAGCCCAGGACTGAAGCTTAACTGCAAGTGTAGATATGCTGTAAAACAGGACTTTTCAAACTTTCAGCCTTGTATGTATGTATGTATGTATGTATGTATGTATGTATGTATGTATGTATGTATGTAGGGATGGGATTCTACCAGTTCGCACCTATTCACTAGAATGTTAACATTCTAAGCAGTTCGGAGAACCGATTGTTAGAAGAAATTACTGGCCTAATCCTGTAAGGAAGGCAGGAAGGAAACATTCTGGTGTTGCTTACAGAAACTGCCTCTCTGTTAACCCTTATTACATTCTTGGCAGGACTAGACTTCCTGTCACAGGAACTTCTCTGGAGTTTTTTTTACTCCTTTGCTGGTACTTTGCTTATGTGGAGTGACCATTCCAAGTTACAATGGCACTGAAAAAAGTGACTTATGACCATTTTTCACACCTACGACTGTTGCAGCATCCCCACAGTCATGAGAGACCAGGCGAGGAGATGCGTGCCTCGGTGCGAGTGATGTTGAGTTGGCCATGCCCAGCCAGTCACATGATCACCAAGCCACATCCACCAACTAAGCCATGCCCACAGAATCGGTTGTTAAAAAATTTGAATCCCACCACTGTATGTATGTATGTATGTATGTATGTATGTATGTATGTATGTATGTATGTATGTATAACATGGAACCTCTGGTCAAGAAGCAATGCTCTGTTATTAGAAAATGGAATGTGTTTAAATGAACTCCCCCCACTTTTTTTGGTTTCTCTTAGAATCCCATCAAATTCTTACAGAATACAAGTGTTCCATGGAACACACTTTGAAAAATTTTGCCATAAAGCAATGATGATCAAGAAGATCTCTTAGATGAGATGGGCAGCACACAAATTTAATAAATAAAATAAATAAGATATATTGTATGTCAACCCAGTAACTTGGATTGTCCTAGAATCTAAAAGCCAGGTAATGGCATTTTCCTAATGCAGTTTCTGCCGTAATGCTTGTCAAGTTTGGACCATAAATGACTCCTGCATTTTGCATAACAATACAAATTTTAGAATAATTTTGAGAGATAGCTTCCATACAGTGTTGGTCTGTTTATGGACTGATGTACTTCATCACACTTTATCCTCCATCACTGGACCTAGTGGCTAGAACAGAGTTGTCAAACTCGATTTCATTGAGGGCCACATCTGGGTTGTGTTTGACCTCGGAGGGCCGGGGAGGCAATGGCCAGCTGACATCACTCGTGCTGGGGGTGCCTTTGGTGGCCCAAGCATTCTGCCAGCGAAAATGGGTTCCCGACCTCTGTTTCTGGTTGTGACGACCTCCTGCAACCCTCTGTCAGAGAAAATGGAGCCCAGGAGGGCCTCCCACAGCCCTCGTGAGTTCCGTTTTCAGTTGCAATGGCCTCCATTTTCGCTGGCTGAGGCACTGCAGCCTGGTCCTTTGCTGTTTCCAGGGCAGCTCCACAGGTCAGATCTAACCACCCCATGGGCTGGATCTGGTTCTCAGGCCTTGCATTTGACACCCTTGGCTAGAACATATGGGAGGTGGAACAGATTGCCCAGCTCTGTACTATAGTCCTATAGAATTAGAAAAAAGAGGGGGATGTTAATTGCTAGTATTAAGTCCCTATATTTATTGAGGGCAGATTTTCAAATATATTATTGGGTTTAACTGCCCCTTTAATTTTACAGCTGAAAACAAAACCCTCCCTTTCTGATCCTGTGCCTCTTGTTGAACCAAAAATCCCCCCCCCACACACACACACACTAAATCACATCTGTTGGAATTCAGCACTTTCTTTGTCAAGAACTAGAAGCTATGCCAAAATGACACATCTTGAGTGCACTTGTAGCTGCAGCAAGTTAATGTCTTCATATTTTTGGAAATTTACAGGAATGTGGTTAGCAATTATATGGTAAGTACTTCACTAATAATAACTCTGCTTCCTCAGTACTTATCCATCTGTTGTACTGCAAGAGCTTTTCATGCAAAAAAAGGCTCAAAGGAGACATCACGGAAGATAAAATCAGTGGTTTTGTGTTGTTCTGAAAGACCTTCCAGACTAAAACATCATAGAGTTCGGGTGCATGTCAGTGGCAGTTCGTGTCCTGGGTTATATTTTGCTCAGGAGGTTGAAGCTTTTCCTGTCAAGCTGTCAGAATCTTTTCTTTTCTAAATTATTCTGTGTAAATGCTGTTTGTCTTACATTTGGCTTTCTGCAGACTATGAACTATATCCTTCCAGATGGCTCTTACAGAAGTAGTTTACCTTTTCTAGTAAGAATGGCTCTGGGATTCCTATTTTAAAATGTGCGTTTCAAGAGACCATTTGGCTTTATGCTTATATGGCTGGTCTGAAAGCCATCAAATGAGGGGGCCAATGTCAAGATAAAAGCTGTTAGAGATGGGAGTCTTGGTACATCTCTCATCTGGTCAGATTTACAAACGTGCCTTGATAATCATCTGCATTTTTAAAACAAAATCTATTAGAAAAATTGTGTTTTAATACATACCGCAATATACAAAGTTGAATGTAGTTTTTCATTAAATGTTTCTATCTAAATATGTTTTGTCCCCAAGTATACATTTCTAAATATACAAGTGCATTTTAAAGTGCATATATTCTTCCTTGAACTGAGAACTGCTTCACATCACTTGGAGAAGCCCAGACTGTAGAGGATAAATATTCGGTCTTCACATTTTCTTGGAATAGCTTCCATATACCCACATCTGCATCAGTCTTACAATTAGAACCTACATAGGAGGAGAACTGAGGATGAATATCAAGATTCGGTGGATGATCTAGAAGCAGCACTGCCAAGGCAGGAAGCATTCAATGACAAACTTGCCCATTTTAGTCTCTGTATAATTAGGGCAGTACTGTAATCTGGTTCACTTGAGTTTGGAAACAGATTATTTAAAAGTTCTATCTAAAATATATATATCTCTTGCTTTCATTAGCAATTTTGCTAAGTTGATGGCTTTTCAGAAAATGCAGTATAGGGAACAGAAACAAGTGAACTCAAGCGTGTTATCAGAGATTGAGTGAACATGTTGAATAGGAGTATTTGGTGCTGGATAGTGGAGCAAATAAGCTAAAGTGTGGTAGCTAGGTGGGCAGAGAGAATAAGCATAATGGATGACTGAGTAAGCTGTTAAGCATGCATAGAGAGAGGACCAAAAGCATCAGAAAGCCAGAACAGTTCAACGAGAGAACTAAAATTTGGAGGAAGCAATATAGTATCCAGAAATGTACTTCTTCCCTCAGAAAGGACACTCTTTGCTTTAGTGTCCTGCCATTAAATGATGATGATGATCCATCAAGTAGATCTTGATGTTTAGAGACCTCATATAGTAAATTAAATAAAAGTAAGTCCCTCTTTTTTTAAAAAAAAAAAGTTGCTGTCTTTGTGAGTATATATGACAAAACAACTAGAGGTTGGTGCAGATATTAATGGACTGTTTATGCTTTGGGCGAAGTCTGTTTTGATGAATCCACTCCTGTCTCATGGTGGTCTATATAAACTGGGGCAGATAGCAGAGTGTAGGAGAGCAGACATTGGAAATGATGCCAGAACAGCTCCATAACTACCGATGTATTGCTAAGAGTTGAACAATGAACAGATTGAGCATTATAACTGGTGCATAAATGTAGAGTAACAACATCCATAATAATCTAAAATGAACATCAGTATAAAGCACAACCAGGAGAAGAAAGCTTGAAGGGTTAGTAGCTAATTAGAAATAAATATCATGCAAGGACATCCCTTTATAGGATCAAATTAGTTCTCCCCTGACTAGCCATGAAAAAAAGATTATGACAATCTAAATCTGAATTTCATTGGAATTATGAAACCAGATCATGTTTCCTTCCTTCCTTCCTTCCTTCCTTCCTTCCTTCCTTCCTTCCTTCCTTCCTTCCTTCCTTCCTTCCTTCCTTCCTTCCTTCCTTCCTTCTTTCCTTCCTTCCTTCCAAGTACGTACCTACCTACCTACAAAATTATGATGCCATTCTTTTCCCAAACCACAACAATCTCGTAATGAAAGTCCCAATTCATCTTTATTGCTGGAATATTAAGCACAAATGAAGGGAAAAAATTCTACATTTTTGCTCCTGGAACAGTGCCAAGCTTAGACTCAAATGTGCTTGCTTTAATATCAGGACTATCATGCAGTTTCTTTTAAATAGCTGTACCCTTAATATAGCTATCAGATATCTAGCCAACCATCAGATGCTTCAGCAAGTCATTCTGCTCTATTTAACCCTATAAGTCAAGAGCAAAGCAAAATAAATAGTAATTGCATTTAAACTCATTGCATTCTGTTTCTATAGCAGTAATTGATCTTGAATGCAAGTACTGTATACACTTTCCTGTCTGGCATATTATCTGCAGTAAACAAAAAAGGACAGTTCAATATTGTCATATGATATAAATCTAAAAATATTGATTGAAGGATATTTGAAGTAAGGTTGCTGCAGTGCTGCTTCAGTGACAGAAATGATTGCATCTGAGTTCCTTGGCAGATAGGTCAAGATTATTCAGCTAATGGGATCCACTTTGTGATAGAAATAACCTACTGGGATAGGTCAAGATAATACAGTTAATTTGAAACTGCTTTTAATATGTGGTTAGAACTAGCCTGAAAGGTACAGAAAGCAGTTCCATGCCATATTGGTATCTGTATAACTTGGGTATCAAAAATCAATCACATACTGTATCTCTCTCGGAGGAAATGCAATATATTTACTTTTTTTGAAGATTGCCTTATTCCTGCTCAGTTTCCTATGCCAACATTTGCAGATTTCTCCAAAATGTATGATAGTTTGGAATGACACTCATGCATAGCATTTGCAGACAAGCTACAGTTTTATAAGAACAGGTCCTCTCTCTTGGTGTGTTTTTTGGCTGTACTTTATAATCCCCATTTTTATATAAATTCTTCAGAGAATTGGAAGGGAGTATCAACAGTCTCCTCTAAGAAATCCTTTCATGTTGTATCTGTACTTGGAGATACACAACAGTGGACTAGATATCTAGCCTCCTGCGTCTTTGTGTCTAGCTATCAGCCTACACAGAGACACGATCCTGTTTCCTTGACTGTTTCTTTTTCAATCTGTCTCTTCAAAGCATTTGCTTTTGTCAAAATTGGAACAGATGAGAAGTGACAGATTTTTAATTTATCATGATAAAGATAATGTTTTAGTTGAGGTATTCATACCGGGAAATATATCAGGAAGACTGGTACAATTATATTTGTCTCGACTATTATAATTCCTGTAGTGAGGACATATAGCATGGTTTGTTTGTTCTGTTTTGCATTTTTGCTTCCAGATACTACACTTCACAAGAGGGAGAAAGAAGAACTGAGTGCTTTCCTGGTTTGAAGGCTCTTTATGAAAGTTGATAGATCTGTCCCTATCCCAATTGATCTTCCAAACACAAGAAGTACAGTGGTGTGGACAACAGCGTGTTACAGGTTGTCCTAGATTTATGACAGTAATTAAGCATGACATTAATGTTCATGCCAGTGGTTAAGCACCGAGACTATTGTTGCAGTGGTCATTAAGTGAACCACTGTTCTCATCAAGTGAATATTGCAGTCATTAACTAAATCTATTGTCTGCAATGGGCAATTGGAAGTAAATATTATTTTCCAACAAAAATTATAATAAATTTTTGGTCATATAAGACCAGGACATGGCAAACAGCTGTAAATATGAGCCAGTTGCCCAGCACCTAAAATATGATACAGGACCACAGGAGGGTGACTGTTGGAACTTCAAATCTGAGTCATGAATAACCCTGGGGTAGTTGGTCATAATGCCTTCAACACCCATCTCACAAACATACACACACACGTCCCCACATACACACCATTCCTCACCTGGGATTCTCGCTTCCTCTTGCTTAACAACCTGCATTGTCCTAGAGTAGAACTGCCATTGCTAAGCAGTCATATGACACCTTGCTTTATGTCCTCATAACTTAGGATGGAAATTCCGATCTCTACGTCCATTTTAATTTGAGGACCACCTCTATAGCAATAGCAATAGCACTTAGACTTATATACCATTTCACAGGGCTTTCCAGCCCTCCCTAAGCAGTTCACAGTCAGCATATTTCCCCCAACAATCTGAGTCCTCATTTTACCCACCTCGGAAGGATGGAAGGCTGAGTCAACCTTAAGCTTGGTGAGATTCGATCTGCCAAACTGCTGGCAGCTGGTGATCAGCAGAAGTAGCCTGCAGCACTGCACTCTATCCACTGTGCCACTGCGGCTATTTGGCTATAATTGCATACAAACAGAAAAGGGAGAGTGATATTTTTTAAAAATGCAAAGATTTATAAAAAAAAAAGTGGTTTTTTTTCAATAATAAGCCTATTACAGTCATAATGGCTATGCTTTACAATGTTCCTCATAAAGCAGGAAAAGTTGAAGTCAAAGGGTTGGATCAATATGGAACTAAATCAATAAGAATAAAAGGATGGCAAGGGAGAAAAAGAGATGGTAAAAAAAAATCAATATGATCCCAAAAGGTCATAAGAAGAAAGGCCCTGGATTTCTTTTTTTCTATAGATGATATAGATATATTTACAAAATAAAGTGGTTACATTACCCCAAAATACTTTGTTCCCGATGCATGAGTCTTTTCCATTTTTTTCTGATCTCATGGGTTTTGGCTATGTCTTATGCCCTAATGCAGGGGTTCGTAACCTGGAATGCATGGACTCCTTATTTATTTATTTATTATATTTCTATACCGCCCCCTCTCCCAAAAAAGGGACTCGGGGCGGTGTACAGCCAACTAAAAACAAAAACAGTATATACAATTAAAAACAAATTAAAAACAATTACATTAGAGGCCGAATATACAATTAGAGAATATAAAACTAATAAAAAATTTAAAATACCAAATTTTAAAAACCCCAAAAATCGTTACTGGGCCAGGCCGGCCTGTTGAAAAAACAGGGTCTTTACTGCTTGAACTCCTTGAAAGTCTATGCACAGATTTCAGAAGAATCATGAACTTGGATAGGAAAATATTACAATTAATTTTCACTAATTTCTTCCTGAAATATAGACTTTCATTTGATAATGATTGTAAACTAAATAGATTCCAAAAATATTTATTAACATCAATAAAGGTGCTTTTTCAAGAGGCAACTGGACTTTCTGGTTTTTCTTTGAAGACGTTTCACTTTCACTTGTCATCCTAGAAGCTTCTTTAGCTTCTTCAGAGCTGAAGAAGCTTCATGGATGAGATGCGAAACATCTTCAAAGAAAAACCAGAAAGTTTAATTGCCTCTTGAAAAAGTACCTTTGGGATAACCATGACCTGGATGACTGAGAATCTCATAGACATCAATAAATGCCACTTTACTGAAAATGGTGAATACTTTTGATCATGTGAAATATTTTAAATGCAATTTATTTATTAAATCTATATATATATATACAAGCGAAATACTACTCATGCATCATCACAAAAATCTCCAGAACCATGAAGCCTACAAACTTGAAATTTGGCACTTATGTTCCTCTTGGCTTCTAGGTGCTCACTAAGAAAGGATTTTTTGAAATGACCATCAGAGCATTGGTATTTCGCATATTATTATTAACATGCTCTGATGCTAAGGAGCTCTACTCCCCCCACCCCACCTGAAAAGAATTCTGTTCCAAATACAAAACATAAGCAGAGGAGAGGAGTTTCAGTTTCACAGAAGCAACCAGCTTTAGTACAGAACAATTGACCTAAGCTCTGGCCAGGTTCTTTGCTGTCTCATTCTTGCTCACATAGCAAATACTGTTTCACTTTCCAAACAGCCCTCAACTCTCTTATACACTGACAGGATGCTAGCCAGATGAATACCAATGGATGCTGGTAGGCAGAATTTCCCCCCCTTATTTTCCTCCCCAAAAACTAAGCCGACCACATAGTTTCGTAGAGAAGCACGGGTATCGAGCTAGTATATTTACATATCTGACTCCATAAAACTGACAAAATTAAAAATGCACAATGCAGAAATCCATAACCCCATTCCCCATTCATCCCACAGCTGCAACAAACACAATCTAACTAACCATTTGAATGGTTCCATGTCTTCCTGATAAAGTGTTGTAGAAAAGTATCAAAGCAGGAGCTAATCTTATCTCTGTGGGAATAATATTCCACAGGGAGAGAGCTAGCACAGAGAAGCCCCTTTTTCTTGGTCCCACTAGATGAACTTCTCTGATAAATGTATGCAACATACTACCCTGCCTCCCCATTCTGGTGGGCTAAATGTGGAGTAGCAGTTCTTCAAACAATCTGGTCCCATTAACTGATAAGGGTCAGTATAGTTTGCCATTCAAAGGTTCTTTTGTACTTTAATATCTATATTAGCCATTAACTTTTGATTGGAGATTTGAGATAAAATATTCTCATTCCTCCCACCACACGTCATATAGCCTAGGAAGACAGATTTTGTGACAATTTGATTCCAAGATTCAGTTAAAGATGTTTCTGTCAAACCATACTTTAAATCGTCAGATCAATCAACACATCAGGTCAAGTGCTTTCAAATTCATTTGGAGGATTCTATGAAAGTTTTTTTTTATACGTGCACAGCTTTTTAATAAAATCAGATCAAATCTATTATTTCATGGAAATAAATGCTTAACTTCAACTGAACTGCAAATTTGAATCAGAGCTTCAGTATACGGAATCACAAATAGCCCAAATAGTAGATATTTTGCTAAGAGGCCGGCCAGGCATCATACTTCATCTGACTTCTTAAAGTTTCTTCTAATCAAAAATAATAATAATGAAAAGTGCAAACTAAGTGTCAACCTTTGAGAATCTCTGACTCTACAAAAGGCCTCTCAAGCACTTTTAGTAAATAAAATTATCAGCCAGCTGCAGTTGAGTGTTTTGATCGGAAATGTGCTTACGTGACCTGAAAAAGATCAAACTATGGGTGTCATATGTGGAAACTTTGGGACTAGAAGATATATAGAGGAAATAATATTTGTCTTCAAGTAAAAGGATGATTGGGGTCTAACTATGCCTACCTCTGCACCCAAAGATCACCATAGAAGGGGTACAAATGACACAAATAGCTTTGTGTTGTCATGATGCAAGTTTTGCCCTTTTTTTAATACATGCATTATAATCAGTAGTGGGATTCAAACCTTTTTAATATCAGTTCTGTGGGCATGGCTTGGTGGGTGTGGCATGGCTTGGTGAGCGTGGCTTGGTGGGCATGACAGGGAAGGATACTGGTAAATCTCCATTCCCTCCCCACCCCATTGACCTGCTTTCCAGCTCCATTCTCCTGTGCAGGGCAACAGAAGAAGACCCAGCCAATCAGTTGGGACTCAGGAGTCAGAGAATAGATGGGGACGGGGCCTGTTAGAGGTGGCATTCCGAACTACTCAAACTTTCCCTCTACCAGTTCTCCAAACTACTCAATATACCCACTACTGGTTCTCCAGAACTGGTCAGAACCTTCTGAATACCACCTCTGATTATAATATACAAAATATGAAATGGATGACACTTGCATCATATGGGCAAAATGCTTAGTTTGTCATTTTGATTTAAATTGTTAAATTTTGTCAACACCTCTGAAGGCCTTTGTTTTATGAATAAAGAAACCTTTCCAATTCTCAATATTCAAGAAGTGCCTGTGTAGTAGACCAGTGTTTCTCAACCTCCTCAACTTTAAGGTGTGTGGATGGGAAAGTCAGACTGGCCTGGGAATTCTGGGAATTGAAGTTCTTCTGTCTTAAAGCTCCTGAGGTTGAGACACACTGGAGCAGACTCATAGTAAGGCATAAATGACTGCAGGCTGCAAATGCATTAGACCAGGGGTGTGAAACTAGATTTCTTTGAGGGCCTGATCAGTATTGTAGTTTTCCTCTGTGGGCTGGCCAGGGAGGGGGATGGGACAGATGCCTCCTGCAGCACCCTGCCGGCCAAAATGGGGCACGGGGGGCCTCACGCATCCCACGCAGCCCATTTTTAGCCTGGACAATCTTCTGCAGCTCCTTGCTGGCAAAAATGAGGTGTGGGGGGCTGCTTGCCCCATTTTGGCTGCCAGAGGCATTGTGGACCGTTCCTTTGCTATTTCCAGGCCAGCCCCATGGGCCAGATTTAAGCATCCCCGCAGGCCAGATCCGGCCTGCAGGCCTTGAGTTTGACACCCCTGAATTACACTGTAAATTGAATGGTACTGCATATTTTCAGCCCTGAGGGCCATGTTAACCACTCACTGGTACAACTTCCATGCCAGCAAAGAAAATACAAAAGGGGAAAAAAAAAACCCTAATTGACATGTCCCTCAATGTTGAACATTTGTTTAGTATGAACAATCCAACTATGAAAACACAATAAAATTGTTACTTTAGATCAGCCCTTCTCAACTTTTTTATCCTGAAATTTTTTTAAAAAATGACTTTCAGGTCTCAGAGTACTACTAACACATAAATTGGTGTTTGTGTATGTGTGTGTGTGTGTGTGTGTGCATACAGACACACATTCAAAAATGTTGCTAATAATTTCGTTTTAGATATCAAACTCATCAGGCCTGCTCTAGGGGAGAAACTAAAGGCCATTTTACCCCAAAGGCACATGCGGGTGAATCTGAACTCTTCCATATGTTGATTCTTTCATCTGGAAACCAATTTCTTTGAAAAAGTGGCACAATTTGCTTTCCTTCTGTATGGCACTTTTTCTCCTCTGTTGACGATGGGAGTGTTTGTTAGTGCATGTTGAAATAAGACACAGTATCTCAGAGAATCAATAAACAGACAGCCCTGAGATTCCATTACTTGCTTTTGCTGCAGGTGGGGAAATCCCACTAGGGTAATAAAGAACAAAGTACATGTTGTAGATGTGAGACTTGTTAGAGGAAATGATACAATCAGGGGAAATATGGCTTTGGGGTATCTATTGTGGAATAATAAGCATACCAATGTGCCTACCGTACCTGTCCTAATGCTCCCTTTTATTCTTATTCATTTCATGTATTAATAATCATGTTTATACTTATATCTGTTTATCTAATACGTGCTCGACAAATAAAATAAATAAATAAAAAAATATCTTTTTTTTTCCTTTTGGCTGAGATGGGAATGAAGTGTCCCTTGTTTCAATTCCATGTGCGTAGTTTCAAGACTTGTGAAATGTCACAAGCCAACAACAAAATCGATTTGATGCTAACTTCCGGCTATTTGAGTTTCTTTTGTAAATAAAAGTTCCCGTCCGGTTTTCCCCCCACCTCCATCCTCTCATGAGAGATGCACGGACTGAATTAGATCTATGTTTGCTGTATTCCAACATGATACTAAAAATAGATAAATAGGTAGCAGGTTTCATTTTTATCTAAATCAAATACATAATTTTAATTCATATTCATTTGGGCCTCCTGTTAGATAAGAAATTTGACATTTCAACCCGTAAGGGTTTAACACCCAGGGTCTCTAATAATAGCAGCCCACGTGCTTGGAAATAAAATGTGCATTGTCATGATGAGGAAGGCTTAAACCCCACCCCAGTCTCCTAAAAATGCAATACATCCTTGTGAATTCTCTGTTGAATAAATATAGTTTGTTGCTATTTCAATGGACAATAAGCTATCTGGATGTATTCCATTTAAAGTCAATCCCATGTTATCTTTCAAGTGCTTTTTTAGTTACTGATTAACATTGAAGGGCATTGCAGTTCATTAAGCCATTGGTTTGAAAATAATTGACAAACTGTGTAAAGGTCTCATCCACATTATCTTTCTCTTTGCATGTATGTGAATAATTGAGAAACCAGATATCTAGCGTTCACAAATGGGCAAACAGATCCAGAAAACAAAAGAGTGTTGCAAAAACCAAATTAAAAGATTTCCAGCTAAAATAAGGTCCTGCCAAGTAAAAACATTGTGGACATCTTTATAAACATGCAGAGACTTGTTTGGAAACTCTTTGTCTTGAGCAAGAATGAAATGTTCTGTGCTGTTGAACAAAGAAAAGCATATCACTAAAGAGTAGGATTTAAACAATATTCCAGTAGAGGGACATTGTTAATTATTTATTTATTTTATTTATTTATTTGTCAATTGTTTACAAGATAATAGGTATAAGTAAAACATAGGTATGAATACATGGATACATATAAGAAAAATAAAATATAAAAGAAACAATAGGACAGGGACGGTAGGCACGTTGGTGCGCTTATGCACGCCTCCTACAGACCTCTTAGGAAAGGGGTGAGGTCAATAGTAGACAGTCTAAGATTAAAGTTTTTGGGGTTTGGGGAAGAAACCACAGAGTCAGGTAGAGTATTCCAGACATTGACCACTCTGTTGCTGAAGTCATATTTCCTGCAATCAAGTTTGGCGCAGTTCACCTTGGGTTTGTATCTGTTAGAATAGAATAGAATACTTTATTGGCCAAGCATGACTGGACACACAAGGAATTTGTCTTGGTGTAAATACTCTCAGTATACATAAAGAAGGAACATTAGTTAAGAATCAAGAATCATAATGTACAACACTTAATGATAGTCATAGGGTACAATCAACATCAAATCATACTAGGAAACAGAGGATACAAGCAACAAAGTTATAGTCACAAGTGGGAGGGGATGGGTGATAAGGAGTGATGAGAAGATTAACAGTAATAGTAGTGTACACTTTGTAAATAGTTGAACTGTTGTGTGCTCTTGTATTGTTGTGGTTGAAGCTGAAGTATTCATTGATAGGTAGGACATTGCAATGTATGATTTTATATACTATACTTAGATCGGACCAAAGGCGGCGTAGTTCTAGATTTTCTAGGTCTAGAATTTTGAGTCTGGTGGCATAAGGTATTCTGCAACGAGTAGAGGAGTGAAGAACTCTTCTTGTAAAATATTTCTGGACTTTCTCAATTGTGTTAATATAATATGTTAATTTCCCAGAGGGAAGGTGATAATCTGAAACCTAATTGCTGCTAATTTTCTCTTACTTTCTCTTTATCCTTAGAACTAAATCCTGATACTTCCTCTTTTGTTTCAGGTTTTTGGACCAGTACAACTTCCTCTCAATGCTAAGAAAAATCAATGGCTCTCAGTGATGTTTCTAACAGTCTTTTATTTTTGTTGAATGAAAGTACCCTTTACCAATATATCTCCTCCAAGTGTTTGAGATTATAGTTTATATCATTCTCAACAAACATGGATGCTATGATTGGTCATCCAAAGCATCCATGAAAGACCCTATAGCATGAAGAACCTCTAACCCAGAGATCTAATTCCGTTCTTGGAGAATGCACATTCATCCTAAAAAGTTACTGTTCCTTTTCCCAACTCCCTGACCCTCTCTTCCCACCTCAATTTTATCTCTTTAATCATTATCTTTTCCCCAACCACAAAACTTAGGGAGCCTGCCTTGTGGGAATGTAAAGTTTTTCTTATATCTATATATTCTAAATAACTGAGTCCTTTCTAATTTGTTCCTTCCCAATATCTTACTTGTTGACAATCTGAGGTATTTTTTTTTAAATATAACCTTGCATAAATATCTAATCTATGGAGGTTCTCAACCATCCAGGTTATGGTTGTCCCAATTATCCCTCTTTGAAAAGGCAATTGGACTTGCTTTAGTTTTTTCTTTGAAAACATTTCACTTATCATCCAAGAAGTTCCATCAGTTCTGAAGAAGTGAACTGGAAGTGAATAGAACTGAAGAAGCTGCTTAGATGAGAAGCAAAACCAGGAAAGCCCAGCTGCCTTTTAGAAAAATTTTGCATATTAGGACCACCAATAATAAAAAAAACTCATCAACAGAGTAATAAGAATCTGAGAGTTACCTTGATGTGCTCTTAAGTAGATAAGGATCTCACTTAGTGGCTGCCTTTGCTTTTTTTATTTCCTGTATTTGTATATCATTGACTCTACATAGACTCTGTCTCATTAAGAAGAACCATACAGCTAAATTTTGCTTTTCTAGTTTGATCTTCAACCAATATCCCATTTTGGACAATATATTTTTGAAAGAATGGAGGAAGATAGCAAAATGGCATGCATTATATTTCGTGTGGATGTACAACCCAGAAATTGAATTTCTAACTACTTTGGGAAGGGAAAAACATGTGGAATGAGTGGATGACCATCATATAATTATGATCTGGAGTTGGTGGTAAACTATTTAAAAAAAATATCAGAGAATGTAAGTCTATTTATTTGTTTTTTTTTTAGATTTTTATTCCACCTTTCCTCTAGCTAAAGAAGCATTTGTTCATGTTATTCTGGAAAAATAAAATAGTGGCCATTTAATACTGATCCCTAAATGTTCTTCTGTAGGAGTGCAATTGCTCCCACCAAATCAAGAAGACCCTGATTGCCTATTGATTCATTTTTTCTCTCCTAGGAATTCTGATTTTAGAACATTAGTAACATAAGAGGCCATTGCTGTCAACCATGTGTATATTTTTCATATACTGAAGAACACACAACATAGAAACTAAAGGAAACAGGAAGGTCCCATCTCAATGGAATGAAAATTGTTTTGGATCATAATAAGGGTTGGCTTCCTCTCTCTGCTCCTTCAACCCCAATTCGCACTTCATGGACAACAAGAGACATATGAACAACTAAAGCATTTAAAAAGCAACAGATTTCTTGTGAGAGCAAGACATGTGGACTGCTATGTATTAGTCTGTGGGGAAGGGAATCAACGTTTATTTAATGTTGTTAAAGGAAGTGGAGTCTTGAGCTAGTTAAGCTATAAATGGAAATGCATATTGCAACAGTGAGATTAAAGAGGCTTCTGAGGAACCTATTCCACTCATAATTCTAGTTGAAAGGGGACGAAATAAGTGCCATTAGCAATACATCTAAGGTCTCAACTTTGTTTTATTTCTGTATTTCTTCAGTAAGAAAATATTATATATGGACAAGGACCAGAGCGGGAAAGCTAGACCAGCCTATTTGGTATAGCCAAATCAAATGTTGCACTGCATCCCATTCAAAATTATTCTGAATTTCATGAGAAGGTTTTCTTTCCCAAAAGATTTTCTGGCTTCTGGCATGGAACCCACCCAAGTGTTTCAGTGATCTGTAGATGGCTCTCCCCAAAATGTAGGCTCTAACTCTCTTGTTTTCAATTATTCATAGAGCTGAAGTAGATCTTTCCTAGAATTTTGGCAGCCTTAAATGGTTGACTTGCTGCACTGAAAGAGGGTGCTAAATGCTGTAGTTGTTTCTCACCTTGTTCCTGCTGATAGTTTGTCCGCATCTCTCCTTTGCCAGGATCCTTTTATCTGGCCATGCTGTGTTTTGTTAAATCTTGCTCAAGATAAAATATACACCCTCAAATCTTGTTGACATCTGAGCTCTAAAAAAGGCCAGCTGTGAAGAAATGTCATTGTTTGGTTTTACTGCTTGTTCAAAGCACATAGAAATGAATTTCCTCTTGGCTCAGGTTGAAGGATATGCCAGATGACAAGGCTTCCCTGTTCCCTCTCCCCCCCTCCCCATCCTGCCCCATCGGCTGCACTGGTTTCTTGTGTTCTTCCAGATAAGTAATGTTGCATTTGCATATGAAAGGAAAGGAAGCAGGAATTCCATTAGAAAGAGTGACAATAATCTTAGCCATCCCAATGCTGGTACAAATTGTTCAAGTGGCACTTTAATTTCATAGCTTACAGAAATCAAGTTTACTTTTGTTTTGGCTCTTCCAGCATTGAATTCACTTGAGAAAAGAAAAGGTCCTTGTACATAAAGACCACATGAGATGCATTACATGTGCCAGGTATGAATCAAATGTTTATGCTTAGCCTTGAAAAGCAGGATCTTGCAACAGCATGACACACTGCTACTTTCATTCTGATACAGGATTCAAGGAATAAGCAGCCCCATTTGCACACTAGGCACCTGGTTTGCCTCTAGGACAAATATTTTATTTTATTTAAATTTTATTTATTTTATTTTATTTGTCAATTGCTTACAAGATAATAGGTATAAGTAGAAACATAGTTATGAATACATGGATACATATAAGAAAAATAAAAGAAACAATAGGACAGGGACGGTAGGCACGTTGGTGTGCTTATGCATGCCCCCTACAGACCTCTTAGGAAAGGGGTAAAGATACAATATAACGGTGAGGATATAATATAAGCCTTGGCTGGAGAGGATTCGGGATAGGATTCTGCAATCTCAAAAATGAGGAGCAGAAGCCGAATGATTTAATTATATATTTAATTATCTCAAAGTAATCTTCCAGACAAAAAAGTCGCTTCTGAAATCTTGCCAAGAAAACTGCATGTAGTTGTCTGAGCAGGTGTCCAAACTGAGTCAAAGGTACTCCCCCCCCCCCCAAAAAAAAAATGCTATTGATCAGTGGTGGGATTCAAATTTTTTACTACCGGTTCTGTGGCCGTGGCTTGGTGGGCATGGCAGGGGAAGGATACTGTAAAATTTCCAGTCAGAGGTGGTATTTGCCAGTTCTCCGAACTACTCAAAATTTCTGCTACTGGTTCTCCAGAACTGGTCAGAACCTGTTGAATACCACTTCTGCTACTGATGATTACCAGCAATGTTAATAGACTCCCCCCCAAAAAACTCTGGCATACATCAGCCCTCAGGTGACTTTAAAAGATCATTTTAGAAAGCTTGGAATTCATTTTTATATGTATGTAATATCTTGTATGATACTTCAGAACTCCCCCACCCAACATTTTAGCAGCATCTTTGAACATGTCCAACTATTAGTGGAGCCAGGATAAAAAGAAATTGAGATTAAATTAATTTTCTAATTGACTGGATGTATCAATTTCAAGTTAGGCTTTTATGTTTTATGCAGCTCTTAATTGAGATTATTTGTGAGTCAAGACAACTGAAAATCATACTGAGCGAAAATACTGAGGGAAATTATAAGATTATACTTCAGGACATATTTTGTTCCATATGATGCTCAATGACAGATATATATTTCCTGATTTAGAATAATTTGACTCTTCTCTTCTTTTCCTTCATAATACAATAAAAGTTTAACACCTAAAACTTACATGTATTCTGAGCATTGAGTCATTGGATTGTTAAACGTACATGGCTTTCTCCCTCCTTATCCTGTTGTCGAATTTTCAGACTGAAATAGGTTAAATATATTCTATTTCTATATATTCTATAAAATATATAGTTTTATAGGTTTGTAGGAAGTTAGCACCCACCCCTCTCCTAGAAAAAGGAAATACCCTAGGACATATTAAAAAGGCAGAATATTTCCCTAAAAGGGAAGTAGAAACTCAGAGAGGCAGAAGCTCACCCCCCACCTTTGTTAATGGGTGGGCCATAAGGCCTGGGCCAGAGTATTCTACATAACAAAGGCCTCTACCCAATTTACCACCTGGCCTGGGAAGATTGCATCAGCCAGCACTCAGGTGAAGCCATGTGGTCCAGACAAAACATACAAAGTTACCTAAGACCTCCGATCTGGGAGTCTGACAGCCAATGGGATACAATTCTTACACAGGAACAGGAAACACTAAGGTGGGGCCCAACAGAGGGTATAAAACTAAGGGTCTCTCAGCATCTGAGAGGGGGGGAGGTTCTGACCCCCGTGGAAAGGGCGCGCAATCTGGGTGTCCTCCTGGATGTACGGCTGTCCTTGGAAGAACATATTGCAGCCGTCGCCAGGGGGGCTTTTTGTCAGATTCGTCTGATTCACCAGTTGCGGCCCTTTCTGGATCTGGGCGCACTTCGCACAGTCACTTCCGCCCTCGTTATCTCCCGCTTGGACTATTGCAATGCTCTCTACATGGGGCTCCCCTTGAAGAGTCTCCGGAGGTTGCAGTTGGTCCAGAATGCAGCCGCGCGGGTGATCGTGGGTGCCCCTCAGAGCTCCCACGTAACACCGCTTCTCCGCAGGCTGCACTGGCTTCCTGTGGCCTTCCGGACTCAATTCAAGGTGGTACTGATGGTATTTAAAGTGCTCCATGGCTCGGGACCTGGGTACTTACGGGACCACCTACTGCCATCAACAACCTCCCGCCGCCCGGTACGCTCTCACAGGGTTGCCCTGCTTGGGGTGCCGCCGCCTGATCGTTGTCGGCTGGCGGCCCCAAGGGTGCGGGCTTTTTCTGTGGGAGCCCCCTCCCTGTGGAATGATCTCCCCCCGGAGATACGGGCCATGACGGATATCCTGACCTTCCGGCGCGCAGTTTAAACCCTATTTTTCAAGCAGGCCGGCCTGGCCCAGTAACGGGTCCTTGGGTTTTAAATCTAAATTGGGTTTTAATTGCTAAATTTTATATTTTTAATTTTTAATTAATCCCTGATTTTAAACGTCTAAATTTTTTAGTTGGATGGGATACAGCCGGACTCGCTTATTTAATTTACTTTTAAATTGTATTTAAATTGTATTTATTCTATGTGTATTCTATATGTTTTTAGTAGGCTGTACACCGCCCCGAGTTCCTTTTTGGGAGAGGGAGCGGTATAGAAATTTGAAAAATAAATAAATAAATAAATAAATCTTGGCCCTTCTTTTCCTTCACTAACATCTTGAAGCATGTGATCGTCTTTTTCACTTTGGATCTCCAAGCCATGTGGTCCTGTCCACCATTAAACCATCTTTCCAAACAGCCTCTATGTTTCCAGTGTCTTTTGCCCCATTTGGAACTTAACCCAGAAGGATAATTCTTCCAATAGGTTAAAGCATTCTATTACTATGCTGCATGTTAATGTTGAGACCAATAGTTTCCTATACTGAATGTGACTAACCATCTGATCCATTATTGAAAAACTTTGATCTGAAGAGTATAATTGTTCAAACATGATTCAAAATCAATAGCTGCATAACAATGGGGATAAGGCATGTGCATGGTTAACCCCCATTCAATCATGGCAAGCACTTCCCCTTCCCCTCCCACATTCAATCAAGCATTTCAAGATTGACAGCTGATTCCCAGACATAAAAATGACACTTTCATCTAAGCACATATACAAGGAACTCATGGGCTGGCAAGGGAGACAAGTCCAGACTTGCCTTGGTAAAACAAGAAGGATTCCCGGTCAGTTTAATATCCATGACTTAACAGTGTGGAGGAAAGAACTTGCCTAGACTTGTCCAATTAGTTCTTCTTAGCCCCTTCCTTACAGGGGAAAAATATTGTCTTGGGAGAAAAAGAAGGCACAATATTTGGGTAATGTAAATACTATAGTATAAGGAGAAAGAACTCTGGAAAAAAGAAAATGAGAGAAAGGGTTGGATTTACATTAAGCATTACTCTTAACTAGCCAAATCCAATGGTTAGCTAGCTCACTGTATTGGCTTTTCCATCCAGAGAGGTTTATATCTGGCCTGCAGAACTCAGAGCCAGAAAGCTGAACACATCCCATCAATAGGATTACCAATAGATACCAATTTGCTTTGAAAGCAGCTTGCATTTAGAAAAGAAAGAAAGAAAGAAAGAGAGAGAGAGGGAGGGAGGGAGGGAGCGAGAGAGAGAGAGAAGGCTTTTCTGGGGAGGTTTACCTGTTTGACAGGTGACACAGTCTTAAAACTGCCCACATTATCAAGCCCTAATCACACCATCTTCCCCACTTCCTCCCAGAAATCCTGAAGTGGTAACAGTACTGCTACTCAGGTGGTCTGATGAGATCCTTAAAGAGATCCAATGTAATAGACAACTTCTATACTTTAGGAAAGAAATGGTAAGATTGCAACCTTAATATTCTCTCAGATCAAAGGCATTTAGTTTGTTTTGAGCCGAGGACCATGCAGAATCTTCTGGAATGTATCAGAAGTACATGAGAAAATGTATCAGAAGGCAAAGAGAAAATGGGAGGCAATCAAAATAAATGAGTGGTTCTACAATAAAAACCATATTTTTCTACAGTGCCTATATCTATAAACTTGTTTCCCCCTCTCCTTTCATTACTGACCTTTGCATACCTTATCCAGTCTTCAATCCACTAAATTGAATTCGGAGAGGCAGGTATCTGGCTAAGAACTCATTTATATCTGAATATGTGAAATTCATCTAGCCACAGAATGGTTCAGATTTCAGTAAACAACATACAGTAGTAATCATTTCCTAAGAAGCATCCTGCAGCTCACTTACTGAGTGCATAGTGTGTGTTTTGATGTGTTACCAAAGTACCATCTTTTTTTTAATCATCACAGTTCTCTTAAATGAAATATGTCATGGAGACTGTGGTTCTTCAGTGGAAGACCAGGTACTATTTGAATTTCTGCAGAAACTGATAAAAAGTGTTTTAAAAATGTAAGTAGGTCAAAGGCCAGCAGGTTCATGCTATGAAAGGCAGGCACATGCATACCCCACAGAGATGCATAACCTCATAGAAGATTTAAAAACAAAACAAAAGGAGTAAAATGTAAGTGAAAGTGTGAGCGCAGATGATGAAAGGAAGTGGTTATGAGACCCAGGCAAACAAGAGTCTTGCCAAGTCACAATGCAGAGGCCAAGGTGATCAGGAAACAACCTTTGAGAATAAAGCAGAGGAAATTTGGTGGAATTGCTAACAAACAAATTTAATCCAGAAACTTTGCTGGATATGACTGGTAATCTTTTTTTATTCAGTCATTTCTGCTTTGACATCTGTAGATGGCTGGCTGCTACTATAGGTGGGCCAGGCAAATTTCACATCAAGTCATAGTTATTGATAACCATGGATCACAGATAGTTAAAAAGACAGATATAACCCTGGAATTTAATAGAACTTTTAACAGAAACAACCATTAAATCCTTGATGAGGAATAAACTTAAATAAATCTCCCTGCTAAGGTAGATTGGACTGATCTGGCGCCTAAGGATAAGCTTGCCCTCCCTATGAAGATAAACAATATATCAAATAGAATCTGCCATGGTCTTCGACCCAAATAGAATAGAATAGAATTCTTTATTGGTGAAGTGTGATTGGATACACAAGGAATTTATCTTGGTGCAAATGTTCTCTGTATACATAAAAGAAAAGATACATTCATCAAGAGTCCAGAATCATAAGATACAACACTTAATAATAGTCATAGGGTACAATAAGCATTCAAATCATACTAGGAAACAGTCAGTATAAATCGTAAGGATACAAGCGACAAAGTTACAGTCAACAGTCACAAGTGAAAGGGGATGCGTGATAAGGAGTGATGAGAAGATTAATATTAATAGTAGTGCAGATTTTGTAAATAGTTGGGGACAATGTTGAGGGAATTATTTGTTTAGCAAAGTGATGGCGTTCGGGGGAAAAACTGCCCTTGTGTCTAATTGTTCTGGTGTCCAGTGCTCTATAGCATCATTTTGAGGATAGGAGTTGAAACAGTTTATATCTGGGATGTGAGGGGTCTGTCTGTAAATATTTTCACAGCCCTCTTTTTGATTCATGCAGTATACAGGTCCTTGATTGAAGGCAGGTTAATAGTAATTGTTTTTTCTGCAGTCCTAATTACTCTCAGGAGTCTGTGTCTGTCTTGTTGTGTTGCAGAACCAAACCAGACAGTTATAGAGGTGCAGATGACAGGTCCAATAATAGTGATTTGCACATCCTCTGGGAGATCCCCTAAATCAAAGGTCTGAAACTCACGTTGTCATGGCGGCATCACATGATATATCGGGACTTTCCCCTCCTTTGCTAAACTGGGCGTGGACATGGCAGCAAGTAACACTGCCGGCCCCCTGGGCCGAGAGTTTGACAACCCTGCCCTAAATCTTCTAATCCAGTGTTTCTGATGTTTTAGATGTGTGGCTGAGGAATTCTGAGAATGGAAGTCCACACAAGTGATTGTGGTTGAGCAACACTGTTTTGATGCCTTCTCTGATCAAGACCAAAGTTGAGAAACACTGTTCTAATCCCTCCTTTATCATTGCTTCATCTACCCAGTAGTGATTTTATTTATTTATTTATTTATTAATTACATTTATATACCGCCCTTCTCCCAAGGGACTCAGGGCGGTGAACAGCTCGTCTAAAAACCCACAAATACAAAAGTTAAAAATAATTAATATTAGAATTAGCTGCAGACTAAAATTAGGAAACCCCCCCACCCTTAAAACCCAATTTAAAATTAAAAATGGAGATCAAATTTAAAATCATTATCTCAGCCCAGGCCGGCCTGCTCAAGAGCCAGGTCTTTAACGCGCGCCTGAAGGCCCTCAGGTCCGTGCCGGTACGAAGTTCCGGTGGCAGAGTATTCCAGAGGGCGGGGGCACCCACAGAGAAGGCCCTACCCCTCGGCGCCGCCAGACGACACATAGCGGCCGACGGCACCCGGAGCAGACCCTCCCCGTGGGAACGCACCGGCCTGTTGGAGAACGTTGGTAGAATGCGGTCCTGAAGGTAACCTGGTCCCATGCCATGGGTCGCCCTAAAGGTCAAAACTAGAACCTTAAAGCGAACCCGGAGAGCCATCGGCAACCAATGCAGCTCGCGCAGGAGAGGCGTCACATGGGCGCTACGCGACGCCCCCATAATCACCCTCGCGGCTGCATTTTGCACCAACTGGAGTCTCCGGATGCTCCCCGCAGGGAGCCCCATGTAGAGGGCATTACAATAGTCCAGGCGAGAGGTGACAAGGGCCTGAGTGACCGTGCGCAAGGCGTCCCGATCCAGGAAGGGCCGCAACCGGTAGATCCGACGGATCTGATGAAACGCCCCCCTGGAGACGGCCGCGATGTGATGTTCAAGCGACAGCCGTACATCCAGGAGGACTCCCAGGTTGCGAGCCCTCTCTGTGGGGGGCAGAACCTCCCCCCCAATAGCCAGCGAAGGTGTCAGCTGGCTATATCGGGGCGCCGGAAACCACAGCCACTCGGTCTTGGATGGGTTGAGCCGAAGCCTGTTCCCGCCCATCCAGTCCCGCACGGCCTCCAGGCACCTAGACATAGTCCCCACAGCATCGTTGGGGTGGTCCGGAGTGGAGATGTACAGCTGGGTGTCATCTGCATACAGATGACACCTCACTCCAAGACCACGGATGATCTCGCCCAGCGGCTTCATGTAAATGTTGAACAGGAGGGGAGAAAGGACCGACCCCTGAGGCACCCCACAAACCAGGGGCCTAGAGGTGGACCTCTCCCCCCCCGCCAACACGAATTGCGAACGGTCAGAGAGGAAGGAGGAGAACCATCGGAGGACGGTTCCACCAATCCCCAACCCCTCCAACCGTCGCAATAAGATACTATGGTCGATAGTATCGAAAGCCGCCGAGAGATCTAATAGGACCAGGACAGAGGAGAACCCTCTGTCACGAGCCCTCCAGAGATCATCAACCAACGCGACCAATGCCGTCTCAGTGCTATGTCCAGGCCTGAAGCCCGATTGGAACGGATCGAGGTAAGTTGCTTCCTCCAGGTACTGGGGGAGCTGACGTGCCACCACACTCTCAACAACCTTCGCCACGAAGGGAAGGTTGGAGACTGGACGATAGTTGTTTAAAATAGCTGGGTCCAGGGAAGGCTTCTTGAGGAGGGGGCGCACCACCGCCGCCTTCAGGGCGGTAGGGAGCACCCCCTCTCTCAAAGAAGCGTTGACAATCCCCTGGAGCCAGCCTCGTGTCGTCTCCCTGGCGGCCGAAACCAACCAGGAAGGACACGGGTCCAATAAACAGGTGGTGGCATTCAGACCCCCCAGCAACCTGTCCACACCCTCAGCGGTCACAGGATCGAACTCCCCCCAGATAACACTCTCAAGACCTGCCCCGGACACCTCCCCCGGGACCACCCAATTGGAGTCGAGCCCTTCCCGAATCTGAGCGATTTTATCATGCAGAAATCGGGAAAACTCCTCTGCTCTACCCTGCAAGAGGTCATCCCGCGCTCTCGGTTCAAGTAGAGAGCGGGTCACTCTAAACAGGGCGGCAGGCCGATTTTCAGCTGATGCAATAAGGGCGGAGAAATACGAAGATTTCGCCGCCCCTATCGCCACAAGGTAAGTCTTAATATGAGATCTCACCTGTGTTCGGTCAGACTCAGAACGGCTCGCCCTCCAAATGCCCTCAAGACGTCTTTTTCGGCACTTCATCTCCCGTAGCTCCTCCGTATACCACGGAGCCAAATGGGATCTGTGCCGAGTCAGAGGTCGCATAGGCACAACTCGCTCTAGGGCCCCGGCGGCCGACCCCTCCCAGGTGGCCACCAGGTCTCCAGGCGAGCTGAGAGCCAGAGATTCAGGAAATGGCCCAAGCTCCCTCTGGAACCGATCCGGATCCATTAGGCGCCTGGGGCGGAACCATCTAAGTGGCTCCGCCTCCCTGCGGTGGGGGGTAGCGGAACAGAAATCCAGCCTCAGGAGGGAATGATCTGTCCATGACAAGGGTGTAATAACTAAATCCCCCCAATTACAGTCATTCAACCACTGCCCAGAGACAAAAATCAGGTCCAGCATGTGACCTCCCATGTGAGTGGGGGCAGAAACTAACTGGGTCAGGTCCATGGCCGTCATGGAAGCCAAGAACTCCCGGACCAACCCCGAGGTTTCACCGAGCGATGGCAGGTTGAAATCCCCCATGACTAAGAGCCTTGGGGTCTCAACCGCCAGCCCGGCTATTACCTCTAGGAGTCCGGGTAGGGCCGATGAGACGTGGCAGGGAGCCAGGTACGTCAACAAAAGACCCATCTGAACCCCTTGCCCCCACTTCACAAAAAGAGATTCACAGCCAGCCGTCTGAGGGACAGTGGCCTCCCTAGGACAAAGGACTTCCTTTATAAGCACCGCCACCCCACCGCCCCTTCCCTGAGCCCTAGGCTGGTGAAATGCAAGGAAACCTGGTGGGCACATCTCAACCAGAGGGACACCTCCCTCTGGGCCCAACCAGGTTTCGGTGACACCTACCAGGTCCGCGGCCTCCTCCTGAGCCAACTCCCAGATCAGGGGAGCCTTATTAACCACGGACCTGGCATTGCACAACAGCAGCCGGGTATTCAGGGCCTGAGATTCCGGACAACCAGGACTACAGGATGGGTAGGGAGGGTCGGAGCGCGCTACCGCTTGTAAACATCGGGAGCGCGATCCCCTAACCGGATATGGCCCTCCACCCCTAGCATACCTACCTCTCCCAGTTACCGTGCCGATAAAACTGGCCCCCGGCTGCCCACCCCCTGTCTGCCACCCCGACACGGGAACCCCCGAGGCCCCACAGGCGCGCTCGCCGGCCCGGCTGCCCCCAATCATGCGGCTGTCTCCCCGCCCGCCCTGATTTTCCTTTAAAAATCCCCTTAAAAATTTGCAGCCAAATTACCACCCTCCCGTTCCCGCCCCACATCCTCGGATCCAGATCCTCTTGCGGAAGGTCAGAGAGCTGAGGCCACCTATGGAGAGGGGGCATCCTCAAGCCAAACTCTGTCGTATGTATCGTGACCGCCGCTTTCCTCCAGGTGTAGCGCGTCACATAGAAATGGAATTCCAGTGGGTTATCGCCTCCCCCCGTCGTCCCCTGCAATACCCCGGGGGAAAGATCCAGGCAAGCATCCCCCCCTAGGCCACCACCTGACGATAAACCACATGTAGCGTCTACTACTATCCACAATGGACATAAAACCCAGCATGTGATCAAACTCATACAGTATATAAACACTCAATGTGATAGCCAAGAAGATATGGATACCTCTCCACTTTGTTGAAATACTATAGACCCCCCCATTTGAAAACTGATTATGTATAATTTGAATGTCCCCCTTTTTGCTTTTAAGGACAACACTACCTTGACCATTAAATAATTGAGAGCCTGCTTTCTCTTTCAAAAAAAGAGCAATTGTAGTGTCATTGAATTCAAGTCACTATATTCTCCAGCACTCTTCCCCCTCCCATCATCTACCAATTTATTTGCTTGAGAAATCCTCTCAGATGAGGATTTTTCTGCAATTCTCATTGGGGAGGCTAAGTACTATATGTATTTGCTCTTATTTAGTTATTCTGTCTGCATGCAAAAATTTAGGCACCTGATCAAATTGAATGTCTCAAGAAATTCTTAGGTAAATAGAAGCTGGAGCAGCTTTTACATGTACCAAGGTAAGTGTAACAGTGCTCTGCAGATTTAGATATATACTTACTATTTATGAATACATGTTTACAGATTTCAATTAAGAAAATAGTGCACATGGCACCCAGGAAGTCTAAAATGTGAAGACAGGTAGTCCTCAACTTACAACAGTTCATTTAGTGACTGTTCAAAGTTACAATGGCACTGAAAAATGTGAGTCATGACAGTTTTTCATAGTTATGGCCTTTGCAGCATACCCATGATCATGTGATCAAAATTCAGATGCTTGTCTAGTGGTTCATATTTATGACTATTGCAGTGTCCCAAGGTCATGTGGATCACCTTTTGTGATCTTCTCACAAGCAAAGTCAATAGGAAAGCCAGATTCAGTTAACCGCTTGGTTACTGTTCTGACCCATGCTCTTTTCCAACAAATCAAACACAATTCAAAAGGAACAGAAACCTTGTAATGCTTTTGTAAAATTAGCTGTGATAAGCACAAGCCTTGCCAAGTTGTGTGAGACTTGCCAAAAGATAACAGACAAGAAATAATTTGCAATACACAAATCTTCAACTACAAATTCAGGATCCTGGAATGTCCATGAAACTGGAGTTTCAAAATGTCTTTGCTTTCTGCAAAGTACATTTTCACAGCTGGCTTTTATCTTCTTGAAGGAGGGGCCATTACATTGCAGCCTTATTCCCAAATCACCCGTGCTGTTGTAACTGCTCTTTCCTCTGAGCAATCTTGCACCACGCGCACTTGGCACAGGCTCCTCGGGAACTTCTTCATCACTGCTGCCAGCCCCCACAATCTCTGAAGGCAGCAGTCTACTCCCTAATGGTCCTGGCCCCTCATCAGATCCTTGCTCTCTTCAGCCGCCCACACCTGCTTCCAGCTAACCACAACAGTTACTAACTTATCAACTGCAGAGATTCACTTAACAACTGTGGCAAGTAAGTTCATAAAATGGGGCAAAATTCACTTAACACATGTCTCACTTAGCAACAGAAATATTGGGCTCAATTGTGATTGTAAGTTGACGGCTACTTGTACTAGAACAAATGATATAGTGGAAATTCTTAAAAATTGGACCTAGTGTGGTTTTGAATAATGTAGAAAGACTTGAACTAGTGTTGATTAGGATCTGTTTCAATCAGAATAGAGTTGGAAGGAACTTCGAAGGTATTCTGGTCCAACCCCCTGTTCAAGCAAGAGTCCCTCTACCATTTTAGACAGGTGGTCTGTCTAGTCTGATGAAGCACTCACAACTTCTGAAGGTAAACTATATCACTGGTTAATAGTTCTAACTGTTACGAAGTTTCTCCTTAATGCCAGGTTGCTTCTCTCTTTGATTCATTTCCTTCCATTGTTTCTTGTCTTGCCTTCTGGTGCTTTGGAAAATAAATTGATCCCTCTCCTCTTTGTGGCAGTCCCTCAAAAACTGGAATCATGCAATCATCTCACCACCATCCCCAATTCCTGCAACCATTCTTTATATGCTTTTGTCTCCAGGCTTTTAATCTTCTTAGTTGCTCTTTTTTGCACTTTTTCCAAAGTCTCAAAGTTCGAACAACTGCTTATAGGAGATCTCAGCATGAACTTTGTTCAGATGTTAACAGCAGAAGCAGCCTTCTTAACGATCTCCTCATTTTCCAAAGTCTGTTTGTCAGATACATAGAAGAGTCACAAAATGTCATTATTACGAACACTGGATATGAATGTTGAAAGATAAATATATTGCCATTACTCATCAAAATTTGCTGGCTTTCTGAGGAAAAAGCCCTTTGTTATTCTAGGCTAGTAAGTAGGACAGCATCGATTTTGTAAAATCCCCTTGTGCGCCGAAACCACACTTAAAACAATGTCAGAAGTTCTTTGGTTTCTATTTGTTACTCATTTCTTATTATGCCTTTCTTCCTTCCTCCCCCCTCCCTGCCCACTTAAATATGTCTCAAATAATTCTATTGCTATGGAAACATACTTACATGGGCTACAAGAATTTGAATGGCAAATTTTGTTCCCTTCCTCTCAATTTCATGGCTATTTTTTTCCCCCTGAAAAGGGTTGAAGGACAGCAGATTATGATTCCTCATAAATGAACACTGGAAGTGCCATTGCCTTATTGCATCATCAGAGTTTGACAGAATACTGTACAGATATGAAATACAATTTCCATTCTGGACAATTTTTATGCCAAGGGACTTTCCCTCAACCCAGTATTTGTTCTTGGACCTCCATTTTCCTAATGCATCGGAAAAGACACCAACTGTCACCCGGACTTGCTATGAAATCAGACAGCCTTACAAATGTGCTAAATAAATAAATGATTCTGTAGTTCCAGAGTCCCTTTTAGAAAAGGAATAAGAATATGATAAATACCTCATCCTGCCCTCCTGTTTATAAATGCAAATAGAGGAAAAAATAAAGAAGGTAATGATAAACTTCTGTATCAATAAATCTTATTGCACAATTGGCAGAAAATAACAGCTTCAGATGTAAAAATCTAATTTCACAATATTTGGGGGTGGGGTAAAAAAAGAAATATTTAGCTATTTGTTCTCAGGTGAAACATCAAAACGACATCCATTCTTTGAAGTAAAATTCATTGAAATTGATTTATAGAAGTTCAATGCAGATTCTTTACAAATGGGAACATACTCACAGTCATTCCAATTTCTCAGTAAGGTATCTATGGTCTCACAGAAGAATCCTAGTTGCAAGAATTGCTGGCACAAGTAGCTGGAATAAAATTTGTTGGTTGATAGCTTCAGGGTCCATGAAGACTCAGATTCTACTCTTTTTTCCGTCTTAGGATGCTTATGGGCATACTCATTAGATGTCTGTTTTATTAAAATAAAGTTTATGTTCCCTCGTTTTTGAAAGTATGACCATTTTTTAAAAAAATTAAAAAATGATGTCTTTGAATGGGAACCTGGAAGAATCTTGAACTGCAAGAATAATTAACCAGTCAATTGTGCATGGAGTCACTGAAGGCAGTAATTATGAGCCCAAATTTTAAATATTTTGAATCCATAATGTGAAGGTACAAGACCCTAATGAAAAAAAATGATGAAAAATGAAAAGTAATTTTTAAAAAGATACTGAAAGAAGACAAAATACTTTGATACTTTCAGTGAAGGCACAACAAATATGTTTCATTTAGTTGGTGCAATATGAAGTTTTCTCATGTCTCATACTTAAACTTTTAAGTAAGTTTATCAGGGTGCCCAAATATATTTTGCAAGTTCTAATGCTAAGCTGTCATGCCCCTGGTGGAGACTGACTCTGAGCAGTCAGAGGAGGATCCAGGCCCATCCCCTATCTATCCTAGGGCATGCAGGGAAGAGAGGATCAGGGTAAAACGTGGTCTGCTCGGGAGAAGAAGATCAGGGTAAAATGTGGTCTACTTGGGAGGAGAGGGCCATGATCCTCTTCAGGTATGAGATCTGCATAAGATAACAGATGCTGGAGACAATTTAGTGTTTTATTCCCAAAGAAGATTTATCTTGGTTGGCGTTCTTCCAATGGACTGTCCCTGGTTATCTTCCTGAAGTTGGCAATTATCTATCCTGGTCTGTCATGGAACTTTATTCAATGTGGTTTGTTTTTGGTTTTTGCTTCATTATCAGCTCTTTGAATTTGAACTGTGTTTCTTTCCTGAAATGTTATTTTGAAAATAGTTTACTCCTCCACTATGAACAATTGAACAGTGAAGCCAAGTTGAAGGCATTAAAGGACTTTTAGTTACGTTTTGGGTTTTGTTATATTTCTGATATATTCTGGGTCATCACACTAAGCTAAATCCCACCTATCTTCTATCTGAGCACCTGTTTCTGTCCTGCCTAAATGTAGAATCTTACATTTTCTTTATTGTTGAACAGTATGTTATTGAAAAGAGCCAAATGTTTAAGTCTATCAAGATTCTTTTGAATCGTGAACCTGGCTTATGGATGTTAACAATCCATTTCCACTGCTTTGTGTCATCCACAAATTTTATGAACATTTCCTCATCTCAAGATGTTGAAGATACTGGGCCCAGGACACAATCCTAAGAATCACCACTGCATGCTTCTCCAAGTAGACATAGACCCATTAAGGATCAGGAGTTGATTACAGTTGTTTAGCTAACTGTAAGTCCATGTGGAATTGGGATGACCATCTTACATCATTCAAATTTATCAAGAAGGATCTTATTTAACCTATTAGAGATGCCAAGCTGTTACCTTTGTATGCAAAGTATCTATTCCATTGATCGCTATGTCAAGGGAAGAAGAAAAGTAGGAGAGAACTTTATTCAATTCTCACCAATATATGTGCAGAACTTGACACTGTGGCTCTTAATGACTCTCAAATGAAAATGTGCAAATTACCTCTACCTCTACCTGCCTGCCTGCCTATCTATCTATCATTATCCAGGCATGCACACATCCAAATCCTACAAAATGATACTTAATATTTCTCGTGCTTCATATTTTATTGTTAGTTTTATTAGAGATGTGTGAGGTTTTATTTAGCCACATAGTATTGTTTTTACTTCTGACTATATTAGATTTTTCCCTACATGATATTTCAGCATTTTTGGGATCTTTGTCTGGAATTTAGATTGTATGACATACGGTTGATGTTTTTAATGTTATTTTAAATTTGCTATCTCCCTAGAACTATGTTGCAGAGCAATGTTGAAATAATAAATAAATACTTCCTTGCCAGAAGAGTAACCCCAAACCAGAAACAAATCAAGAGAATTTAGCAGGAAGGAAAAAGGAAATGATCAAGAAAAACAGATACCAAACAGAATTTGACAGCATGAAGAACTTTAATGCCTCCTTTAGAAAACCACAAAAGTTTTTTGAAACAATAATATAAGTCTGGGGTTGGAACACAGACAGTAAAAATATACCTTCTGGAGAATATTCAATACTTAGATTTTAGATTGATTTTCACTGAAAACTCTATTTCTTTATTTTGCTTTTTGCATTTTATTATTCAGTTTTTGTATCTGAGCCAGCAGTGTAACATTTATGGATACTAAAAGACAGTAACACTCAAAGACAATATCAGCAGCACCTCAACTTTCAAGATTCTTGCATAAAGGCTTATGAGAATTAACTGCAAATAACATCTCATGAAATAGTGTGATATTCTTGAGCAAAACTGCATTATAACTTAAAATATTTAGAATCAGGAGATTCGGGTTAAAAATATTTTGGTACTCATGATATCATGTAAGGTTGGCAGATTACTGATTCAGGGATCTATTGCCCCGAATCTTCAGAAACTTTCATTGAATACACGGTAGAATTTTTCGAGGATAAGGACAGTCACAGGCAAAAATAAAAATAAATTGTAGCAATGGCCTTACCAGTGGTTATGTATAGCTATAAAATTGAGAGACAATGAATATCAACACACTTAGATAACAATTTGTATATGGTTACTAAGACTACCATGTATTCAAGGCAAAAACAATGAGTCAATCTTGAATCATATAAAGTGATGGTCAGTCATAAAAAAAAACTTATTTACTAAGATTGTATTACTATTATTCTTCTCCTTCTTCCTATTACCGATCTCCTCCCACTTATGACTATAACCTTGTTGCTTGTATCTTTATGATTTATATTGTTTTATTTAGTTTCCTAGTATGATTTGATTGCTTATTTAGTATCCTGTGATTATCACTAAGTGTTGTATCGTATGATTTTTGATGAATGTGTTTTTTTTAATGTATACTGAGAGCATATGCACCAAAGACAAATTCCTTGTGTGTCCAATCACACTTGGCCAATAAACTATTCCTATTCTACTCTATTCTACTCTATTCTATTCTATTCTAATAGAAGCTTACATTCTTTGGCTATGTGATGAGAGCAGAAGGAGGCCTAAGTTAAAAAAAAAGCAGGGGGGAGAAAAAAAAGACAGTGGCTAAAGTGGAACAGCACAATAATTGTAGTTTTGTCTAGTGGTTAAGGTTTTGGCCTCGAAACCAGGAGATCCCAAGTTCTAGTCCTGCCTTAGATATGAAAGCTAGCTGGGTGACCTTGGGCCAGTCATTTTTGCTCAGCCTTAGTCAACTCAAGGGATTGTTGTTACTATTAGTTAATGTATTGCATATCATACATGGACTAATACTATAAATTAATATTTCAACTAGATTAGTAGGACGCAATAAAATAATGCCAAAAAGATCTATGTTCAAATATCAATGTCTAGGCCATCTAACCATTGAAGTGCAACATTGTTTATATATTTTAAAAAATCAGGTGCTGGACCGATATATGCCTTCAGCTTACAGCCAATTATGATGTGATCTACAGTTTGATATGGGACCCTGTAGTCACACTGAGAGGAGAGTACTACATACTTTTCAGTGATAGTTTGGATAATATAGGTTAAATTATAAAATTGTTCCTGAACTGCAATGAGAACTTTACAATATTTGAGGGGCTCTCATAATGATGGGTGGTGGTGTCAAATTATTTTCCCAAGCATCAAAAAGCAAGATGAGAAACAATGGATGAAAAGTAACAAAGGAGAAAAGCAACCTAGAACTAAGAAGAAATTTCCTAACAATGAGAGCAATCAACCAACGGAACAACTTGCCTTCAGAAGTTGTGACTTTCAAAAAGAAACTAGACAATCATTTATCTGAAATGGCATAAGGTCTCCTGCTTAGGCAGGGCATTGAACAAGAAGACCTCCAAGGTCCCTTCCAACTCGATGTTCTATTTATACAGAAAGTCCAAACAGATGCCATGTGAGGTATGAATCCTATTCAGGATTGTCCATTGCTGATGTGGTAGTTCAAAGCCTGGCACCTTTTTTTGTGGGGTCATTTAGGTGTCTTCTTATGACTGAGTGTTCAGTGACCCATTTGGCTTTCCATTGGGAATTGAGGTTAAAGTTGTTGTGCAGATATTGTGCAAGTGAGGATGGCTGTTATTGGGAAAATAGAGGACGAAGGACTATTAGGAAGGACTATGTTTGCCACCTTGAATTATTTATAAAAATAACAAAACACAGAAAACAAACAAATGAATAAATAAATCAACAAATATCCTTGGAAGAGCGATTACAGGTAGTCCTCTATTTATGAACACAATTGAGCCCAACATTTTTGTGAAACATTTGTTAAGTGAATTTTGCCCCATTTTATGACTTTTCTTGCCACAGTTGTCATACCCAACTTGAAGGCATCAAGCTCATCCAGACTTGCCATTCCCTCCTTCAATATCCCTCCTCCATCGATACTCTTCTCCCCATTTGATTACATTTGATGAGCAGCGTTGAAGCAGGTCCTCTCCTGTTTTTGGAGATTTCTTCCATTGCCAATCTGAGCTAACATTAATAGTGAGGGATACAGCTATACACACTTTTGTCTTTTATTCTGCTTCTTAAAATATTGAGAAGAGCCAAAATATTACTGCTTAGTCACATTTCAATCAGTCAAAGTTTAGATTTTGCTTTTCAATGAAGGGAAAACCAGTCATTTTAGCTCTAACAGATCCACCCAAAGCATCTCTTGGTTAGTTAATGTTTTCTTGAGATGCTTTTGGATCAAAGGAGAAATTCAAAGCACAACAATTATATGGTAAAAGTAAATGTTTGTCTTTGGGTTTCCTTTAGTCAGTAGTAGTTAATTATGAACACATGAATTAGCAAGTCCGCTTAAAGTTGCACTGACTGGCAGGAACAGTGTTCAACCATCCAGTCAATTCCTTTGTATTTCACCATAAAAACAGACATAGAAATCACCTTCTTTGATTCCACCAATGGTCTTTTGGTTCTTCTTCTTCTTGGTCAACAAGATATTTATGGGATGCTAATAACCTCGATAGGGTATAATTACAGCACTTTTAAAATGGTCATCTGTCCAAACAATGCACAGTTCTCTATTTAAAGCTTTTTCAGAAGAAGCTTCTTAAACTGAACACATCATTTGGGTTGAAGGAAGTCTGTCCAAGCCAAACCTGGTTTAAACAAAACAAAGCATGGCCTTGAATAGTTAGCAGGCAGGTAATTTTTCTTCTTCCCTGCAGTAAAATGTCTTATTATAATAAGTTACTTTGTATTTGTTAATCTGCAATTTCTGCTCTATTTTAAGAAGAAATTCTTTCTTTTGACCAATGTATTAAGCAACTGTCTTGAATTGTCTCTCTCTATTGTTCCTGAGCAACTGCCATGCAGGGGCAGGCCTGTTGATCTTGGAAGCAATGTATTATCAGCAGGAATAGCAGTCAACTGAGAAATAAGATATTAATCAGAAAATGCATCTGGTTATTTTTGTACATGTGTATATCTGTATTTTCAAATTCAAGAGAAAAGAATCAGGGGAAAAAAGAGAATAAGAATGCATAGGTATTATTTCATATCAAAGCTATTTTTTTTTTTAAAAAAAAGTGAAAACAAAAATAAGGATCTAGATTCAATAGGGAAAAATAGGCCTTCAAGCTTTTATATCTCAAATAATGGGAAGATATTCTTCAAGGGTCTATTGTTCAAGATTAGGAAGCTCTCACAAGTGCTGGACATAATGAGTAAATTGAAGCATAATAGAACACTTCTTTCAGCTCATTAAAGTACAGCAACACTCTTTGTACATCTCTGTTAGAAAATATCCAACAAGGGATAAGAAAAGCAAAAAGCAATCCTATCAAGAAAAAAGTTCCTGGGTAGTAGAACTAAAGAGGTTTCGTATGCTCCAAAGTTCACATAGATGGTTTTGTTGGCATAGGAAAGGGGGAGAGTAGACAGGAAGTTTGCAAAACTAGTTTATGGTCTTTAGTGAGAATATGGGAAATACAGTTTTAATCTAGAATAGAATACCTTTACTGTCATTGCATTCCACAAATACAATGAAATTTGAAAGCTACTCCAGCACAGTGCCCCAAACACCACATCACAATCACACTACAGAGAATAATAATAATAATAATAATAATAATAATAATAATAATAATAATAATAATAATAATAATAATAATAATAATGGGGTACCTGGAAGGGGTACCCTACTTTACAAGATAAGAATCTGAGGCTGCTAGAAAGAAGAAATGAAGATTACTTCCCCAAGGAAAATTGACAGGTTCACTTGCATTCAGTTTCTCGTTTTCTCAACATCAACTGGGCCAAAGGGGAGGGAAAGGCTGAAAGCAGCACTCCAGTGTCATGACACAAAGTCCACATGTGATATTATATAAGCGTATAAAAGGGGAGTTTGCATTGCTATGGACAAATAGTATTTGACCAATTTTCTGATTTGGCCAACATCTCTGTCCTCAATTCATTCTGTCCAATTTCCGCCTTGCTTAGCAAATTTATTTTTAAGAACCTTAGGGGAAAGGTGTGATTTCAGTTAATATTCATCTCTTTAAGTAGTAGATCTTCAAAAGTATTATAGAAATGTTTGAACTGCTATCAGCTAATCTTAAAAAGGCTGATCCAGATTTAGATATTTGATATTGCTTCTTGATGTTGCTAACTTTTAGCTCTAAGTGCATAATTAAGTTGTTTACCACTGACTAGGAGGAAAGATCAACATGATGCAAAATCAAATGGAAAGGACAAAATCCTGTAGCCCCTAGAGACAGTAGGATTAATCAGAAGTCCCCACATCCACAAGATGAAAGACAATAGAAGACCCAGCCTCACAAACATTTTCCAGTTGCTATAGAAACTTTTACGTCTCTTGCCTTTCTGACATTTGGGCTCTGCATTTGCAGATAGGCTCAGAGCAAACTTGAATTCTTTGACATATGGTCAGAATTTAGGTTAAATGTCATAGCTTCCTTTATAATTTCAAATAAGGTAATTTCCTCCATTTAATGCTTGATGCAAAAGCATTATTCCATTATTTTTGCTGTAGCAAAAGCACGACTGTAACCAAACATTGGATAAAGACAAGAGTCAATCTGGAAGGGAAAGAAACACATTTTGTTGGAGTAATGACCCCATAAAATGCATGAGGAGAAAAGCTGCAATTTGCAGAGTGATGGGGATCATTTTGCTAAAAATATATGACCTACAAAAGTCACTTCTGGACCATTAGTTTTCTTTCTGCAGCCTCTCAAGTGAGGGGACATTTTTTAATATGTTTTTAACGATACCATGACAATATACAGATTAGCATGATATACCAGTGATTTATTATACTGATATATGGTTCATTAATGAATGTGGTTGTATATGATTAACAATTTAGAACAGTGGCAAGGAACTTCTAAACAGTCATTGACTATAAAACATAAGAGTGGTGGGATCTGTGCATGAGGGTGACTTTAAGAAAAAAATCAAGAAGGTTTCCTAAATTGTAAAATTACAAATGTCATCTCAATTTTTTACCACCCTCTAAACTCCAAAGATAGCTCTATATAAGAGAGGGAAACTGGCCCCAAACTTACGTAGCGATATTCCATAATTCCATTTCCCAATAAAAACTGCCTGCCTTGAACACATTTTAAAAAATGAATGCCCCAAATTAGCACCTTGCCTAATCTTTTAGCACTGAAATTTAATAAAGAAAAAAAGAAGCCGTGTTGATGCATAAGTGTGTACAAAGAATAAAAAGAGAATTTAATGCAAGACACATGAGCAACCAAACCACATTATCATAACTTGGGAAGTCTTCAAATCACAACCATAGCCAACTTTTAACTTTGCTAGAAAACATGCTTTGTTTGGGAGGAAAAATAAGAGGATTATTTTGCCATACGTGTTCTTCTAGAATAGAAGGATGTTTAAGGATGGTTACAAAAATACCACTATTGATTTATGTGTGAAAAAAATTGCCAAATGAAAGATCTTGCAATTTGGCTTTCTTACCTGAGTAACCATGGAATAGAAACTCTTTCCTTTTAGAGCAAAGCAATATTGCAGGAACATGTATGTGCATCCTTCAACAGCATACTTTAAGCAACACTGGCTGGGGAATTCTAGGACTTGAAGTCAACACAACATTGCCAAGGCTGAGAAACACAGATATAGCCAGATAAGTTGAACTAATAATATATATGGGTGCTTCTGACCCAAACAACAGTCCATTAATATGAAAGAGACCTTGAAGGACCTAAAAAAAAAATAACAAGCTGAGAGCAAAAGTTATGCATCTCATGGTCATTCTAGGAAACTTTGTGGATAAAGAAGAATTATCACTGCACATAGCCCAATACTGCTGCTAGTCGAACATATTAATAAAAAATCCAAACATTCTAGTGGGGATCCTTTGAACAGTTGGTATATTATTTTTTAAAATATCCAATATCCATCTGACTTGACTTTGAGCGTAAGCAAAACTATTCTTACAAACAGTCCCAATCCAAATAGTTACCCTTTCAAATGAATGGAAACTGAACAAGGAGAGATTTAACCTGGAAATAAGGAGAAACTTTCTGACAGTGAGAACAATCAACCAATGGAACAGAAGTTGCCCTCGGAAGTTGTGGGAGCGCCATCACTTGAGACTTTCAAGAAGAGATTGGACTGCCATTTGTCAGAAATGGTGTAGGGTCTCCCACTTGGGCAGGGGGTTGGACTAGATGACCTACAAGATCCCTTTCAACTCTGATTATCTGTTATTTGTTATCATTAAAAAATAAGGTTTGGATTATAGTATCTACATGCAGATCCTGAGTGACAAGTCAGAAAAGATTTGTTTGAGGATTTGTTATTTTAGAGAGAAAGGTGTCTAGCATTATTTATTCATTTGTATCCCATTTTTAATACTGCATATCCAGCACACTTTCCCCCTCCTATTTTTCCCAGGACAACAACCTTATAAGATTGTCACCCAAATGGCTTTTATGGTGGGACTAGAACTCACCTACTTTCTAGCCTACTAGACCAAACTAGCTCTTATTACATTTCACTTTATCTGTGCTATCAGTTCCAATATATGTCAACTCACACTTAGGGCAGAAGAATCTCCCTTTATGACCAAAAGAAAGGAGAATGAATGTGTCACCATGAAGGAGGAGATAAGGAAGAATAGAAGAAAGCCAACAATAATGCTAAAGACTGGATCTCTTCCTTTATAACCAAACTGAGTTCCCTCTCCCTGTCTAATTATCAGTCAATGATCAGATAGACATACAAGGCTACTTTGTATGTTCATGTATATTTAGTATTAAAATAAGATAATTTCAGCTTTGAGGTATTTCTCAGCCCTCACAATAATTCCACATGTATTGGAATAAAAGAAGTTATTTTTAAGGCAAGGGGTATAAATTGTACACAGAGCAGCTTGGTGGCAGTTTTCTTGAATAAATAAGCTTTGTGGGACACAATTTGAAAGAAGGAAAAGATTTCCAGAAACTCTAAGTGGCTCTGAACGCTTTTCATAAACTTGTGGCCCAAACTCTAGAATGTAGCCAACTGCTTGGAAATCTATGTCATAAACATTTCCTTTTTTATAATTAGTGATCATAATAATAATAATAATTTGTGGGGAGAGACATACAGTACATAATAAAGGAAACAGTCTATGGAAAGGAAATGTTCATGGGAACAAATCAGCTAAAGAAAGAGTTTGTAAACTCCTGTCTATGTACATGCATTTCTTCTGTGAGCAGAAATGATCACTGTTGCATGATTCTTGCAAGAAGCATTATAGTGTTGGATGTCCTAAAGGATCTGTCAAATAGATATGGGTAATTCTACAGATTCAGCTCCATGCAGCTGACACACAGACAATCCTCAACATGAAACATGGAAGATATCCTTGAGAAGACTTTGGGACAGAAAAGCAGAATATATCATTTAAAATAAATGTTACTTCATTTAAAATGATTTTCGTAATTTATCATTTAAATATAAGCTGTGCACAGTGTTTGGTCTTCTTAGTGCCATAAATCTCTGTAATCCTTATATATATAGCCAAGAGATGATTAATATAGTTAAGAGATTACACTTTTCATTTCATTTCTTTATTGCTTAGATGCTGAGGAGATCATGGCAAGGGCTCAAATCAATCTTTGAAATGGTTAAAAGCACGCACACAAGCCCATAACCTTTTTGGAAGAAAATCCTTTGTTGTTTAACACTGTAACAGTATAAACTCTTCATTTTAGTTTGCTCTTTGTCAATCACATAATACTTGTCTTGATCTTTTGATCAGCTGTGCTTTGTTATCAGCTAAATGACATTATAGTCTCTTACATCATTTCAGGATATTCTAAAACTAGCAGCCACAGGGAGGAAGTGCTAAAATTATTAACTCTTAGCTAACAGTTATTCTGTCAGGATTTCAAGAGCTCCTACACTGGATAAACTTATCCAAAGGGTTAAGACATGAATCTAATAGAGATAACGTGAATTAGAGATGATGTCATGAACATCTAGACTAGTAAAATATATCTAGCATATTTTTTTTCAATTTTATATCACGCAGTAGAATGTTTTCCTCTGACTGCATTCATTCAAAATTATGCACATTTTCCCCCTAATAGTTCTGCTTGTTTTTTTTTTTTATTAACAGCATTCACCACAGCATATCATGCATTATCATCAAACTCTGAATTTTTATTTTCATATGAAAACACCATCTAAAAAACAGTGCTTGTTTTTGTCAACATCTTGGCCCTTTTATCAATAATTAAACCAATACCTTCGCTTTCCTGCATATTGATATATTCATCAATTCCACCCCATTAGATCGGGCCATTTTTGTTCATCACTTCCTCTCACATTTATTTAGTTTCAGACAGATAACATATCTACTTTCTTTTCTTTCTTTTTTTAAAAAATTATTTCTTAGTTCATGTCTTTATCATTTATTCTTCTTTATTATTGAAATGTTTCTATCTTCTTGTTATGGTTCACCAGCAGCTGGTACAGACAGCAACAGAGTCGGACAGTGAGGAAGAAAGGAGACCAGGCAGGGAGTCTGGAGAGGACTTGAATGAGGGTCCTGCATTCAGTGCACGGATTGGGCCAGGACCATCTGGGAGTGGGGTGCTGCCTTCGTAGTCTTTGGAGTCTGGCAGCAGCGAAGCAGAGGACCCAGGAGAGCCTGTTCTCAGTACGTGTGTGCATAGAGCTGCTAAAAGGCGAGAGCAGCTGAAGCAGAAGTGGTGACTCAGGAGTAAGGCTGGGAGGTGATTGCTCCTCCCATAAGGGATAAAAGTCAGACCTCAATGACGAAGGCTTTGCAGGAAGCAAAGTAGTTCAATAGATTCTGAGTCCTCCTTGAAGCTCTGTGAACTCTGGTTGGTTTTTTCTGGGACTTTGGTTGGTTTCTGTTAAAATTAATTGGACTTCTGTTTTTTGACAGCATTCTACAGCACTGAAAGGCATGTTCTTATCTGGGGGAACTGTTTATAATTAATTCTGGCTGGGAATGAAAGTAATTCCCAGCATTGCATTAAAATAGGTTTTGCTTTTAAAATAAGTTTGTGTTTCATTAAGTTTGACGAAACCTGGGTCAGAACACTTCTGTCCTTTATTGCATTTGTATATTAAACAGTCCCATTCAAGTCAAAAATTGTTTTCCCCCAAACTGAAAAACCAGTAAGCCAGGGATGGGGAACCTTTTATGGCTCACTCAGGAATTCTGGGAGTTGAAGTCCATAAGTGACAGAAGAGCAAGTTTCCCTACCCCGGAGTTAAGGCATTCACATAAAGATAAGTGTACCTATATCAGTGCCACAGGTAACATTCTCTGTGTGTGGAAAGGATAGTATCAGTTTTGGCCAGTATATCACAAGTACAACAACAAACATGTTTTGTGCTTATTCAAGACAAGTTATCTAATCTAGATCTCTAATCTAGATAATATTTTGCAAGCTTTGTTTCGCACCTACCAGGAGGTACCCACAATATAGTAATATTTTTAAGATGATGATGATTCAGTGGATAATCTGTTTTTTATTGTATGGACATAGTTGGAACTTGACTCTCTCCCTTCTGGCATTTTACAGCTGTTTTCCATTTGCAATATATTATTATCAAAATGAATGCTGTCTATACTGAAATCTAAATCAGCTTTTGTACATGTATTTCAGACACAATAGGGGAAGATATATATTTGTGAGGAAAATACAGGGTTAGTGTCATGCCGAACATTTTATTTTATCATTTGAAAGCTTTGCACTGCAAAGCAAGCTCAGTGTTTATCCTTAGTACCTAAAGATTAGCACTCCTGTCGACTGATGGTTGGTGTGTATATTTTGTTTCCAAACAGAAACTTGGCAATCATCCAGCATCAGCAGAAGCTGTTCATTGTAACAAGAAAGCTTGGGACAATAATAAAGAAGAGGTTATGCTAAATGATTCATGATTGTTTGCTGGCCATAAATATTTCTCTGCAGCAAGCAGAAATGCAAATGCGTAATGAAGCAAACTATTGATGTTTTCTCCAGCTTTAAAAAAAATGAGTTTCAATACTGAATGTTAAACGAACTAACAAGGAACTCAAAATTCTTCTTATGGGAAAGCTTTTTTCTCTCTCTCTTATTTTAACTAATACAAGGCAGGTATACTGACCTTGAGGAAAGGACACAACAGAGACAACACATGCGTTGTTTCTGTCAGATGTCTGCATGGAGTGAAAATGGGAACAGAGGCAGATTCACATACTTTGTTTGCAACCCAATATCATCATGTCAAAAAATCTCTCTGAAAAAGTAATTGTCAGAGAGGCAGCTATCTCCTTCTGGGAGAAACAAAAATGAGGGTAGTGATATCTTAAACATGAAAAGATTTATTTGTTTATCTATTTCATCAGATTTGAATGTGATGAAATAAGCCATCACGCGTGGTGTGAGGGTGAGGTTTTATGGTTTTAAATTGGGTATTTCTAGAGTTATAAGTCACTATGGAAGGGTTTGATAGCCATATACATTTGTTTAATAAATAAAATTAAAAAAATAAATGTGATTTTTTTCCTCCTTCCCGAACCAAGGGCATTACAGTATAAAAAAAAGAAAGACTGCAGAAAAAACAATTACCACCCACCTGCCTTCAATCGAGTACCTGTATACTGCATGAGTCAAAAAGAGGGCTGTGAAAATATTTACAGACCCCTCACATCCTGGACATAAACTGTTTCAACTCCTTCCCTCAAAACGATGCTATAGAGCACTGCACACCAGAACAACTAGACACAAGAACAGTTTTTTCCCGAAAGCCATCACTCTGTTAAACAAATAATTCCCTCAACACTGTTCAACTCTTTACAAAGTGTACACTACTATTACTGTTAATCTTCTCATCACTCCTTATCACCCATCCCCTCCCACATGTGACTATAACTTTGTTGCTTGTATCCTGTTTCCTAGTATGATTTGATGTTGATTGTACCCTATGACTATCATTAAGTGTTGTACATTATGATTCTTGATTCTTAACGAATGTTTCTTCTTTATGTATACTGAGAGTATTTACACCAAGACAAATTCCTTGTGTGTCTAATCACACTTGGCCAATAAAGTATTCTATTCTATTCTATTCTATTCTATTCTATTCTATTCTATTCTATTCTATTCTATTCTATTCTATTCTATTCATACATGCATTCATACACACACACACAACCCTGTTGAGCAATGGTAGTGTTTCATACTTCTAGTAATCTATGAAAACTTAAACAATACTGCAGGAAATATTTAAGGTGCCATAACATTTTTTTCCATGCAAAACGTAGGAACTCCCTAGCACTTCCTACACACAAGGAATAGTGGAGTCAGCCATATGAGATGGCTGCCTCAGGTGACAGATGCTGCAAGCCTGTGATCAAAGCACTGTCCCTTTTGATGTGGCACAGCACATATTAAACAGGAGTGGGATTTTGATCACATTACAATGACTGTCATCTTGATTTTTTTTATACCTCCCCCCATCCTACATGGTCTTGAAGGAATTTCTTCTCTGAAAGAACAGCTCAGCAATGGTATATATCCAAACTGGCTTGTCCCCTCAGGGTCTAGGACCTTTTGGCTCCTATCCTTGGCCGTGCCTCCTCTGATTGGCTGGTGGCTAACTGTCCCGAGTGATGAAAAGCCCAGGACGAGCAGTGATTCATTGAATGGACCACACCGAAGGGCCTGGAATGGAGGATCCATGGCCCATTGGCCAGGACAAACAACTAGGGGCGTGCCAGCCAAGGAGAAAAGCTAGAGGTGAATGCGTGAAGGCGGAACCCTGGTGGAGAAGGAGGCACGGCCAAGTGTAGGAGCCGAAAAGTCCCATTCTGTCCCCCTGATTGGGTATAATGGATGACAGTAGTTCATTCATTGATTACATTTAGATGTATTTAAATGTGCAGACCAATGAAAATAATGCTTCTGAGTTTTAAAACATACATACTGTTTTTTTTAGTTGGCTCTTGCTTGATGGTATAGTGGGCTTATCAACAAGCACCCAGAAGTGAATCTAAGTAATATCAGCATTGTAAGGCAAATTCCAGTGTAATGGATGTACTTTGTTCAAGGGAGTTGCCCATCCTTTCTTCCTTTCTGCAAATCCCCACATTCCTGTTAAAATTACCTTAGGATCTGTATCTGTTTTGGCAGCTTGCAGATAGCTATAAGAGGAAGGGGGACTTTGAACCCCCAGGGTGTGTGATTACAGAGAAAAGGAAACAGTCAATATAACCCCTAATTAAGAGTCATGTAGCAAGAACTTGGCATTAAGAATGTATAATGCTGTTTATGCTTACTGTAATTTCAAAGGCTATTTCTGTAACTTTCACTCCAGATAACAAAGCAGGGCGTCAAAGATGCTTCCATTCTCATGAACATCTAAGTGCTTACTTTGCTTTCTGATTATATGCTCTCTCTGTGTGTATCTGTTAATCACAATTTTCAGTCAAAAATTGTAAAATATTGCCATAAAACGAGAAGGTCAATCAATGTGTTACAAAATTAACTGCAGTAAGATACTAGATCCCTTCTCGCCCAAAAGATATTCAGGGGAGAAGGGAGCCTAAAATAGACACAATATTGAAGAAATATTCTGTTTCTTGTGTTTTTTCAAAAAGAAAACAGAATAAAGCAGTTGTTCTTTAAAACAGAAAAAATAGCTGAATGAAAAACAATTTGTAATTGAAAAACAATTGGCTTTAGCAATTCCAAATGTACAAAATTGTAAACTAAGGTCCAAATAACTATTCTGATTTTTTTAAATGAGGCAGATTTGCAACATGGAATATCTGGATTTTTTTCATTCTGGGTTCAGACAACATTGGTCAACCACCTTTTGTGGGCTCTGAATGGGAGTGGTTCAACTGTCCTTGCCCTCTTGGATCTTTCAGCAGCTTTCAATACCATCGACCATGATATCCTTCTGGCTATGACTTGGGAGTGGAAGGCATAATATCCTTCTGGCTATGACTTGGGAGTGGAAGGCACCATTTTGAGGTGGTTCTCCTCTTTTCTCCATGTACAGTTCCAGTTGATACTAGTGAGTGAGGAGAGATTGAACCGTAGACATCTCTATTGTGGGATGCCTCAGGGGCTCAGGCATCTCTTGTCTCCTCTTTAACATCTACATGAAACTGCTGGATGAAGTTGGCACAGGCCAGCTACATCTCTCTATCCCTGGTCAGATAGATGATGCTGTCATGATGTCCAAGTAATTGGAGGCTATAAAGATCTGGCTGGGATGAACCAAATCTAGCAGCCATAAGGCATCTTGAAGTATCTTTAGTCGTTTAACTTTAAATCTCCTGTCCAAGAAAAAAAGAGGCCACATGATAAACTAAGGAAGCAAAGCATTACTTCAAAACAGAAAGCAGTGCATATGCAAAGAATTTAGAACAAGGCACATGGATGGGGAATTAGACTGGGGACACTTGTCAGCTATCTATGAAATAGCAGAAAGAAATAATACAAAGAGCTCAAGCCTGACCTGTAAGTTCAGTTTTTTTTTTTTTAAAGAAAAAAGAAAAAACAACCACTTCTGTTATTCTTCAGAAAAAGAGGGCAACATTAATGGCTCTAAAAAGGAAAAACCAAGCTGGAACCGATTGTCAGGATGTGTATATGGATGACCAGGTCTACTGTGTGTGCTTTTATTTTCTGAAATGGAAAGGATTAAATGATATACAGGGATTGTATTGTTATAAATGCAACAACCACATGCACACACAAAAATATATATAGAAGATTTTTGATGTAGAAGAAATCAGGAATCTTTCTGCCACCATGATTGTCAATGTGGGTTAAGGGATGCATGAATGAACAAGCAGAAAGCAGTGAAGTCCCATCAAGAAGCTGCAAGGAATTATCTGTATTTTATGTAACGATGTGCATTGGGATATAGCTGTGTGTGTGTGTGTGTGTGTGTGTGTGTGTGTGCGCGTGCGCGCACACGCTTATATGAATGTATGAGTGTCTATCTTTTTCTTTGTTTCTATCATCTATCTATCTTCTATCTATGATTCTATCATCTTCTATTATTTATCTATCTATTCATCTTCTGTCAGTCTGTCTGTCTATTATCTATCTATCAGGAAGGACAGGAATGTTGAAAAGAAAGCAAAATAAGTATTCCCAGGTTTGCCATACTTAATACCTTTATTGGAAAAACAATGTTGTAAACTATTTCCAAGTTTTGCAGTCTTCCAGAGGTTTTCATCAGATGGGATAGGGCACAAAACAGGCAACAGAAAAAAGCTTAAAAGTCCAATATTAGTGTTGAAAGAAATATCCTTCTGGGTTCAGTTCCAAGTGGGGAAAAAGACACTGGAAACATGGAGGCTGCTTGGAAGGTTTAATGGTGTATAGGGCCACATGGCCTGGAGCTCCAGAGAAGAATGATCACATGCTTCAAGGTGAAGAGAAAAGGAAAAAGGGAAGTCCAGATGCTGAGAGACCCTTATATAACCTCTGTTGGGCCCCACCTTAGTGTTTCCTGTTCCTGTGTAAGAAATGTATCCCATTGGCTGTCAGACCCCCAGGGGCGGGGGTCTTAATTTTGTAGGCTTGGTTTGGACCACATGGCTTTACCTGAGTGCTGGCTAATACAATCTTCCCAGAACATGTGATGAGATTGGTAATCCTATCATTTCCTGAGGGCCATCCTTAATCCCATCACCCTGGAGCTGAATGGGAGGGGCAGGGAGCTGCAGAGAGCTGCTTTGTCTTTAAAATATATTTCTCCTTTTCTCAGTCCAGGGAGATATAATATTCTGTCTTTTAAATATTTCTTAGGCTATTTCAATTTTCTAGGAGAGTGGTGGGTGCTAACTTCCTACAATAGGAAAGTCCAAGCTGAAGCAGTGAGTCATTTATCAAATTGCAAGTCTCAGTTTATATTAACATTCTGAAATAAAGAAATAATGTTCTCCAACCATCCCCCACAAGTTTGGGAAGCCATTTTTATTGCTTTGTCAAGATAGGAGAGTTAGAATTAGTTGTCAAAAATTAGTTCCCTTTTCATTAAACAAATATTAAAGAAAAAGGCATCAAAGGGAACATAAAGAAAAAATAAAGGAAAGATCACACTAGGACATTATTGTGATTTATATCATGTTCTATTTTATTATCCTAACAAGGTATGAACTATGAAATCTCTTGTACAGCAAATATAAATTCAGATTATAGAAAAATATATAGCACTGAAAAATGTAGATTACAGAAAAACTGTAATACCTTGGAGAAGGGAACTGAAAAAAGATTGCATTTGCAAACATTGTCTTCTTTTTTTTTGAAGTACTTTATTGGGTTTTTTTCTTTTTACATATCTCAGTTACTTAGTAAACAGTACATTATATATTATACATTCACATATCCTATCCGATACAATCTATACATATTATTTTTATACCTTCTATATCTATTATATACATTTTCTTTTCTTATTCCTATTGTCAAACCAATCATACCATTTCTCCCATATTGCATAGTATTCTGAGTCTACTTTTCCTTTTAATTCCGTGGTCAATTTATCTATTTCCATGCACTCAAAAAAAATTTGATTACTAAACCTTCGGATGGTATGCAATTTTTCTTCCAATACTGCGCATAGGAAATCCTTACTGCTTTGAATACATGTAATACCAAATACTTTATCTTTCTATTGTAATTCCTTTTTATTATCCCTAAAAGAAATAATTCTGGACAAAATCTATTTGACTTCCAATTATCTCCTATAACTACATTCGTATTATCTTCCAATATTTTTTCACTTCAGGGCATAACCGCCATGTATGAAACAAGATACCTTGTTTTTGTCCACATTTCCAACAGTTTGGTTTTAAATTTGGATAAATCTTAGCCAATCTTGTGGGCACCAAATGCCGGTGGTAGAACATTTTATGTTGGTTTTCTTTATAGGGCAAACTTTGTCTTCTTATGCAACAAACGCACTTACAACATGTAAAACTAAAATATCTGATTGTTTTTCCTTTTTTGCATGAAAATAGCCTTATTTAATCTCTGGTATTCAAAATCAAGTTTGTTGGGTTGTTTTTTGTTTCTGTTTTGTACTGAATACAATACATATAATGTACTGTAATCAATGTTTGACAAAGAGCAGGACATATTAGTAAGTAAGTAAGTTTATTTTATTGTCATTGCACCTCGTACAATGAAATCAAACACCATCTTCAGTGCACATCATGACCATGAAAATAAACACAAACACACATCCTTCACCCTCACATTGAACCGAAAACCCCCGACACCACACCAACACTGCATTATACAGCAGAATTCAAAAGAGCTATTACCCTGGGATAGAAGCTGTTTTTCAGCCTACTTGTCCTTGTTTTTATTATTCTGTACCATCTGCCAGATGGTAATAGTTCAAAAAAAGGGTTCCTAGAATGAGATGAATCTTTAAGAACGTTTTGAACTTTCTTAAGACAGCAGGCATTATAAAGCTCCTCCAAAGAGGGGAGAGGGCAACCAATGATCTTCTGGGCAATGATATTAACCCTCTGGAGTGCTTTCCTATCTACCACTATGCAATTGGCAAACCATACAGAGGTGCAGTATGTTAAAATGCTCTCTATGGTGCAGCGGTAGAAGGTCACCAGCAGTTTTCCATCCAGTTGTTATTTCCTGAGAAGTCTCAGATAGTATAATCTCTGCTGGGCCCTTTTGACAAGGGCTGCAATATGGGCATCCCAGGTCAGGTCCTCTTTTAGGGTAACACCCAGAAACTTGAAACTGGCCAGTTGCTCCACTCGGTCTCCATTGATAAGCAAGGGCTGGATATCTGATCTGTTCCTTCTATAATCCACTATAAGCTCCTTAGTCTTATTGGTGTTGAGGACTAAATTATTGTCTCCACACCACAAAAGCAACTGGTCCACCTCACCTCGGTAGGCAGACTCCTCCCCCCTGGACATAAGTCTCACCACTGTTTTATCATCTGCAAATTTAGCAATAGTATTATTAGCGTGAGTGGGAATGCAGTCATGCACATAAAGAGTATAGAGTAAGGGACTCAACACACAATCCTGTGGTGTACCAGTGTTAAGAATAAGGGCTGAAGAGATATGATTACCTGATCTGACCCTCTGTGAGCATCCAGACAGGAAATCCATAATCCAACGGCAGATTAAATTAGAAAACCCAAGATCCAGAAGTTTAAACACTAGTCAATGTGGAAGAATTATGTTAAATGCAGAACTAAAATCCACAAAAAGCATCCTCACATAGCCCCCCCCCTCCCACTGTTCTAGATGAGTCAAAGCAGTGTGAAGAGTGATGGCTATAGCGTCCTCAGTAGATCTATTTTTTCTGCATGCAAACTGGTGTTTATCAAATGTATGTGGAAGACCAGAAGTGATGTACCGGCAGACCAATTTCTCAAAGCACTTCATGATGATAAGAGTGAGTGCCACTGGTTTGTAATTGTTGAGGTTATTGATAGGGAACTTCTTTGGCAGCAGAACAATGGTGGAAGCCTTCAAACAAGATGGAATAGTGACCTGGGATAAAGAAGGTCCTGGTAAAGACTCCAGCCAACTGATCAGCACAGTCTGATTAGGTCTCATTAGGCCACTCTAAGTGGAAGAATATAAAAAGGAGACTTTTCACACCAGGAAATGATTTATCCAGCATCATCAGCTCATCACAGAGCTTTCTCTTTAGCTCACCTTAGTGTTTTACTTCTGTATTATTGGAGGAAAGATATAATGTTATTCTTTTTGCAAACAGAACTTGGTCCGGTGCCCAGGAAGAACCTGAGACTTTAGCACATGTGCTCCTTTGATGTCGTTTTTACTGTAACTTATGCTGCACTCTCATCTGTCAACATTTTGCCTTGATGACAATTGCCTTTGTTCCTTACAGTTTGACCAAAACCCAAAAACTATTAGGAGAATCCAAAAAAAATCACCTTTAACACAAAGCATAGCAATAGGAAAGTATTTCTTAAAACTATGGTCTAAAAAAAAAGTTGACGGAAAGATCTAAAAACCTAAACATTGCAATACAGTGCAATATAGGAAAGATGGAAATTTATTTATTCATTTCTGTAGTAAGATAATTCTATACCATCTTTCAGTTTTGCAGATAGAGAGGTAACCGTAAAGGCAAAACAGGCATTAAATGATCTACCATAGATATGACGCATATTGAACCTTAGTAACAGGAATCCTTATGTAACCACACTAAAATGGGATTCATTGAAACCCACAATGATAAGACTTACGTGGCTGTTAATCAGATACCACCAAGATGGGCCTTCCAACCTGCCACAGGCAAAAGTTCACCATCTTTTTCTGTTGCCAAAAATAACTAGTAGTTCTTTCAGTATCATTCGTGTCATCCTTTTCTTCTGCTTCCCTTGCTAAGCATGATATTTTTCTCCAATCCATCCTCAGTCCACTTTTATGCTCAAAGGATGAAAGTTTACCTTGTTGATCATTACTTCAAGAAAAAAAGTTAGGTCCTGAGGTCTATATTTTGAAAATAGGTTTTGGCCCTCCCAGAGAAGTAGTGAGTTTGAAGTGGGTTAAAGACTTTCATGTCGAAGAGGACTGAACAGGTTTAAAGGGCAAAATGTGTGAAGATTTATTGGATCTGGTGCTCAGTGGTCTTTAAGCTTTGTCACTGTGGATATGTTCTGGTCTTTGTTTCTTTCTTAGCTTTTTTATTGTCTCTGGTGAATGGTGTATAAATATGGGTCATCTCTCTGTCTGTTGATCGCTGATATGTTTGATTTTCCAAGCTTCCAGGAATTCACTACCATTTTTGCTTTTATCTTGGTCTTGGGTGCTCAGAGTTTTCCAGCTGAAACTTTGAATTTGTCCATGTGTTGTGAGTTTATGGAGTTTTCATCATGTCTTCTAACTGCTAGTTAGGTTTATGGATGCTCTTTGCTAATCTTCTGTCTGTCTGTCCTACAACGTCCCCCAGAATCACTTTGGATAGTGAATTGGACAGCATATAAATGTAATGAATAAATAATAGTTGTTGTTACAGTCCTCACCCTATGATTTATATCAGGGGTCCTCAAACTTGGCAACTTTAAGACTTGTGGACTTCAACTCCCAGAATTCCTGAGCTAACATGACCGGAGGAGGAATTCTGGGAGTTGAAATCCACAAGTCTTAAAGTTGCCAAGTTTGGAGACCTCTGCCTTACACTGTACTATTTATTGTATCTATTTTAGCCCTTATTTCTCGGAGGGGTAATTTTCAGTTTAACCACTGTATATGGAAAATATGATCCTGTTTTGAGGAGTGCAAAAGTGATTAGACTTGGGTGGCTCATTCCCATCTTAGATTTTTCAAGACAGAATTACAATGACTCTTGGAATGATGTGAACAAATACCCTGAATCACTTGTGAAACTTTAACAGATATAAAAAGTAATAGTAGTATAAAAACAAAAGCAAATGCAGCTGGTTCTGCACACTAACGAAACTTTACAATGGTGACAACAGTAGCAAAGCAGAAGTTTTTAGAACATAGAATAATAGAGATAGAAGGGGCCTCAGAGGTCTTCTAGCTCAACCCTCCCACTTGAGCAGATAACCCTATATCATTTCAGACAAATGGTTACCCAGTCACTTTTTGAAAGCCTTCAATGATGGAGCATCCACAACTTCTGAAGGCAAGTTATTCCATTGATTAATTGTTCTCACCATTAGAAAATTTCTCTTTAATTCTAGGTTGCTTCTCTCCTTGATTAGTTTCCAACCATTGTTTCTTGTCTTGTCTATTGGTGCTTTAGAAAATAGTTTGACCCCTTCCTCTTTCTAGGAGCCCTTTCAATACTGGAGCGGTGGCAGTGGTGGGATTCAAATTTCTTAATAACCAGTTCTGTGGGCATAGCCTAATCTGTGGGTGTGGCTTGGTGGTCATGTGACTGGCTGGGTGTGGCTTGCTACTGGGCATGGCTTGGTCATGTGACTGGCTGGGCTTGGCTTGTATGTAAATATTGTAAATATTTATGTAAATATTGATTTTTTTAATTAAAAAAGCAACTTTTACCCAAAAGCAGGCAAAGCAGGCAGGCAGATTGAGTTGCTCACAGAATCACAGATTCACTTAGAGATCCATCTTTCTGCAATCTGCTGCCTGAGTCTGCCCTGAAAAATAGAAGCTTCAGTCCTAAGGAAGGTTCAGCACTGCTTTTAGATTAGCTAGAAAGCAAAAAATCCAATGATTTCCTGCTTTCTAGCTAATCTAAATCTCTCAGCACAGAAGAACAGCTGATGGTTGTGGGGAAAAAATTAAAATAGCAACTTAGCAGGCAAGTTTGATGGCGTGCATGCGAGGTAAGGAGTGAGTGGGCAGGGAAGGGAGGGGCTAGCCAATAGTATGATTTGCTGGTTCTCTGAACTGGGCAGAATCATAACAACCAGTTCTATAGAACTGGTCCAACCAGGTAGAATCCCACCCCTGAGTGTGGTATCATGTTCCCACTAGTCCTTTTTTTCATTAGACTAAACATACCCAACTGCAATTTGTGGCCTTGTTCAGGGTAACCCAGACCATGAAAGGAAAGGGGGAGCATCAACAAGCATTCAGTTCATCTAGATTATTATTTTTTTCCTAGCAGATAAAGTCACTCCTATTTCCCACAGTTTGGATGCTAGTTGTGTGAGGCCAAATGTAGCTAGCGGGGGAGGGTCGCATGTTACAGTCTGGGATACTTTTGAGCTTGTGCAGTCTGAGGAAATGGAAGATGAAGCCAAACCTATGTTGTTTCTGGCTTCTGAAGGCGGTTGGATGAAGAATGTGTAGTTGGATCCAAAAGGTTGTTTCACTTCTTGAAGGAAGGAATTTATTTATATTTCTGAAAGAGCTGAAGAAGCTTCTTGGTTGAGAAGTAAAACATCTTCAAAGAAAAACCAGAAAGTCCAGTTGCCTCCTGAAAAAGCACCTTTGGGACCTCTGAAAGAAGTTGTGGTTTGATTTTTCCTGAACAAGGCATCTCTCTCCCCCGCCTCTCTCTGGTTCAATTTGACAACATTCGTTCTAACTCCAACCTTCAATTTTTGAAGAAGTGTTGTTGAAAAGAGCATGAGGAAAATAATTACAGAGACATATCCTTATGATATATACTGACAGTTTCCTAGTATGATTTGATTGCTTATTGTACCCTATGATTATCATTAAGTGTTGTGCCTTATGATTCTTGACTCTTGACAAATGTATCTTTTCTTTTATGTATACAGAGAGAATTTGCACCGAGACAAATTCCTTGTGTGTCCAATCACACTTGGCCAATAAAATAATTCTAATTCTTTTTATAACAGATTTCCCCAGGTTCAGACAGTATTCAAATACCGTATTTTCCGGCGTATAAGATGACTTTTGAAACCAAAAAAAGACAACTGAAAATCCGGGGTCGTCTTATACGCCGGGTCGTCTTATACGCTGGAAAATATTACGGGCGTCGCCGGGAGACGCTCCTCCCCTTCCTGAAGAGAACAAGATGGCGGCCGCTCTGCCGGCCCATCATGCTCCGCGGGAGGCCTGGTCGTCTTCCGTGTGTGTGGGAGAGAGACCGAGAGAGCCGCCCTGGGGCCAGAGGAGGAAGGTTGTACGGTCGGCTGATGCGAGCGCGAAGGAAGGAGAAGCATTTACTTGCAGCTTAATTTTGAATACCCGTATTTTCTGGTGTATAAGATGACTTTGAAAAAAGACAACCGAAAATCCGGGGTCGTCTTATACGCCCGGTCGTCTTATACGCCGGAAAATACGGTAGTCTAAATTTGATTTGAACAGTTTGTAATTTAGTTTGTTATGAGTAACTTCATTGTAATAGAATGTTACATGAGCTAGGCTATTAAGTACATTAAACCATAATGTGTTTGCAGAGTAATTGTGTTTTATTAACCTGCATTTAAAATTGAGTATGTTTTGTGAATGCAGTATAAATGCAGTTTACCCCAAGTTATTTAACAAAGAGAAGAACTTGAATGAGACACTGTCTCTCAACCTCAAAACTGTCCTCAACTATACTTCATCTAGCAGGGGAACCATATTGTCCTGAACTTTTTGAAAGGCAGACATGATAAAATTAATATCTAAACAAACAATAAAGCCACAAATTTTATAAAATATGCCCCTAAAATTAATATGACTGTGGCTTAAAGCCTGATACGCAGTATAAAATAAATGAATGCTTGTATCGCATGTACAGTAATGGGATTTCTCCTGTTCATAGTTGTCTGTATATTCAAAGCATCTTTCTTTGGAGGGCAATTATATGATTCCTGCTGGGAAACCAACCTGGAGCAGTAGAGCAACTGTTAATCAGTAGCGATGTTTTGTTCCTTCATACCACCCGTCTGTTTCAATCATATTCAACACAGCAGTCCTGCAAATTTCCTCAGCTTCCTATTAATATGTGACTCCCACTCATATTTAAGATTTTCCCCCAAGCTGTGCGTGAAACCTAAGCTGAGAGGTAGAGTTTAGTGGCAGAGAAGCTCCTGCACAAAAGGATATTTCACCGGAAGTCGCATTCACTTTTACCCTGGGGGAGTGGATAGCAAGCAGTTTCTTTGAAGTGTGCAGGGACTGCATTTTTTTGCTGATTACAACATACCAACACTACTTTGTGGTCTGCATCATACGATGACTAAAGGGCCTCTATAGCAGAGGCAGGATGTTGTTTCTTGTGGTAGAGCCCCACATGATCTCTTATCTCTGTGCTGGTGACCGATCATAGTTCACACTACACAACTTTTTCTTGAATAGGGTTTTCTAAAGCAGTGCCCCCCCCCCAGCCTTTTGGGCACAAGGGACCAGTTCCATGGACATAGTTTTTCCCACGGACCAGAGGGGACATGATTTCGTCTACTGCATGCATCCTGCAGATGGGTGTTTGCTTGTTTGTGTGGCCCAGTTTCTGCATGCCATGGACTGATGTCGGTCCATGGACCAGGGTTTGGGGACCCGTGTTCTAGAGCCAACAAGATCTGACTCTGAGCCTCCCCCTGTATTTGCTATTGCTAGTATTTGAGAAGCCATGTGACAAGGGAAGAGAACCAACAATTTCAGAAGTCTTCAAAATGATGCTGAATGATTGTTGGAAGGTTTCCCTGGAAACAGATTCTTAAGGCAATTCTTGGTCTCATAGAGATTTTTCAAGGACTCCTATGGGAATGAGGTTTTCGAAGAATCTCCACAGAAGCTGACTCTTAAGAGCCTGATCCTGATCCCCAAACATATTCTTTCTGAATATGATTATTTTTTTTGCAAACATACAACAATACATTCTGTTCCTAGATTTGTTTCTGTCCTACTGCGGACAAGCCTAGTAGGGAAAGGAGAAGAGAAAACATTCAAGCATACCTTCTTCTGCTCACTTTTTTCTAGTCCTATCCTTTTCTCAAAGCTTCTCGGGTCTTGGTGATCAGGTTTTCCAATCCCGATGTTCCTGCTCAACATTTGTCAAGACTTGTGCCTCTACATATTGTCTATAATTTGCCCTTGTATGATCACTGTAGAGTAATTATTCAATATCATTATGAAAAAGAAAAATAGGACTGTCAAACAACTTTGAAGGCCCAATAAAAATTGCTGCATTTTGCCTGCATTTATTATATCCTTTTATGAAATAATGTCCATGCCTTTGATGGAATATCTTCTTTAAGCTTTAATGATCTGGATCAGTGGTGGGATTCAAAAAAATTTACTACCGGTTCTGGGCCATGGCTTGGTGGGTGTGACAGGGGAAGGATACTGTAAAATCTCCATTCCCTCCACACCCCACTAATCTGCTTTCCAGCTCTGTTCTCCTGTGCAGGGTAACAAAAAAAGACCCAGCTGATTAGCTGGGACTCGGGAGGCAGAGAATAGATGAGAGTGGGGCCAGTCAGAAGTGATATTTGCCAGTTCTCTGAACTACTCAAAATTTCCGCTACTGGTTCTCCAGAACTGGTCAGAACCTGCTGAATACCACTTCTGATCTGATTTATTGGCCCATTCGTTATATGATTAACTAATTTTTTTTCTGTTATGGAATCTGCCACATAAGAACTGAGAAAGGTTTTGATGTTCTTTCTTCCTCCTTTCTCTAAGGAAAGATAATCCACAGGTTAATAAATTTTGTTTATGTTGTTTAGGTCTTCCCTATTCTGTTCTTCCTCTCAACCCAGGCTTCTGTATTCTGTTGATTGGATCATGAACCTTGGCAGAAACTGTCCTTTTTTGTGACATCAATTGTAACTTAAATAATTAAAGGAAGTTTATACATGTTCATCAGCTAAACTCTGACAAGCACAATAATCACATTTTCCCTAAGATTAGAGTGGTCTGCATTTTGCAAAGATTTTTTTTAAAGCAGAAGCTGCTATGGTCATTTTTGGCATAAATTATTATTTAATATGTGTGAAACTATCATTTTTCCTTTAGTTCTTTTGGCATTTGTGCACTACAGTACAGATGTCTTTATACTGTTGATAACATCATCTAAAGATAAATCTCAGACTTCTTTGCTGGAATTGGCTTAATTAAAATCTGAGCACAGTTTGGAACAAGTAGTTCTATTATAATATTTTTTTAAAAGATTAGATTAGATTAACAGAATTGGAAGGGACCTTGTAGGTCATCTGGTCCAAACCCCCACCCAAGCAGGATACCCTACTCCATGTCTGACAAATGGCAGTCCAATCTCTACTTGAAAGTCTCAAGTAATGAAGCTCCCACAACGTCCAAAGGCAAGTTGTTCCATTGGTTGATTGTTCTCACTGTCAGAAAATTTTTCATTTCCAGGTTAAATCTCTCCTTGTTCAGTTTCCATCCATTGTTCCTTGTCTGGTCTACAGGTGCTTTAGAAAATAGCTTGACCCCTTCCTCTCTGTGGTAGCCCCTCAAATATTGGAGCACTGCTATCATGTCTCTCCTGGTCCTTCTCTTCACTAGACTATCCATGCCTAGTTCCTGCAACCATTCATTGAATGTTTTAATCTCCAGTCCCCTAATCATCCTGGTTGCTCTTCTTTGCATACTTTCTAGAGTCTTAACATTTTTTTATAATGTAATGACCAAAACTGGATGCAGTGCTCTAGGTATGGTCTTACTAAGGCTTTATAGAGTGGTATTAGTACCTCACTTGGTCTTGATTTATCCCTCTGTTAAAAGGAAACAGTTATTTGCCTCTTGTGTATATAGAAAACAACTATAATACTATAGTACATATTAAAAGTGGGCCACATCACCATCAGTTGTCTTCCTGAGGAGTGCCATCACTTGTCTTCCTGAGGAACCATCCCAATAGAAGCTTTTCCTCCCAATAATCCATTGTGCCTCTAATTTTAAGAGGTTTGCAGTTTTCAATGCATTTGGACTGAGGTTGCCCTGAGTTGATTTTGTTCTCCACTAGTAATGGGTCTTGAATTGATTGCTGAATGATAGAGTCATACTCTTTGGGACAGAATCAGAATGTGATGCTGATAATTATGATGTGAGAAACAGACCAAGAAGAAAGTATGCATCTTACCTTGCAAGCTTTTCAAAAATATATTTGATTCAGAATAGAACAGAACAGAACAGAATAGAATAGAATTCTTTATTGGCCAAGTGTGATTGGACATACAAAGAATTTGTCTTGGTGCAAATACTCCCTGTATACATAAAAGAAAAGATACATTTGTCAAGAATCAAGAATCATAAGGTACAACACTTAATGATAATCATAGAGTACAATAAGCAATCAAATCATACTAGGAAACAGTCAGTAAAAATCATAAGGATACAAGTGACAGTTACAGTCATACAGTCACAAGTGGGAGGGAATGGGATGATGAGTGATGAGAAGATTAACAGTAATAGTAGTTCAGACTTTGTAATAATTGAACAGTGTTGAGGGAAATATTTGTTTAGCAGAGTGATGGCTTTCAGGAAAAAACTGTTTTTGTGTCTAGTTGTTTTGGTGTGCAGTGCTCTATAGCGTCGTTTTGAGGGAAGGAGCTGAAACAGTTTATGTCTGAGATGTGAGGGGTCTGTAAATATTTTCACTACCCTCTTTTTGACTCGTGCAGTATACAGGTCCTCGACTGAAAACAGGTTGGTAGTAATTGTTTATTCAGAAATCAGACAAAGCAAACATTAAAAAGTGAATATTTTTCAACACTGAAAAAATAGAAAATAGGTGAAATAAAAGTAATAATTGTGTTTATTTATTCTCTGAAACCCTTGAAAAAATGTTAGATTTAAAAATTCACTTCCGGAGGAAAGGCCTTAGCTTCTATGGTGGGAATGATCATATTAAAGATGGAAGCATATTTATCAAATAGTCAGAGAAGCAATAGCTTGTTACAGTACTCAAATGATTTAAATTCCTCATTTTGTCTGTGTTTGAAAACTCAGCACAACAATCTCCCAATTAAAAGATGTGAACCTGTGATAGCAGCTGGACAAGGAAAGCGGATGAGAGAATCTTAAAATCAGTGGCCCAAAGAAAGTGGTGCCAACAGGGAAGAAAGAAGCAGTAGCTACATAAATTATGAATACAAGGTCCTAGTCCTCATGAAAAGTATATATATTTATTTTGTAATGTATTGATACAATTGACACCTTGGAATTATTTGGGGTTCTTTTAATTTCTTTCCCATTATTGGTTTTATTATGAAAACTTCTTTTTGACTATTTTCATTTGAGTGTGAGAGAAACTTCAACATCTGTTTTACAAAATCTGTCTTTTTTACCTCTGCTTTTTCTTCTTTTTAAAAAGACAGATTTAACAGATAATCAGTGTTTGAAGGGAACTTGTGGGTCATCTAGTCCAACCTCCCACCTAGGTGGGAGACCCTACACCATTCTGACAAATGGCAGTCCAATCTCTTCTTGAAAGTCTCAAGTGAGACTTTGCGCTCCCATAATTTCCGAGGGCAAGCTGTTCCAATGGTTGATTGTTCTCACTGTCAGAAAGTTTCTCCTTATTTCCAAGTTAAATATCTCTTTGTTCAGTTTCCATCCATTGTTCCTTGTCTGGCCTACGGGTGCTTTGGAAAAAAGCTTGACCCCTTCCTCTCTGTGGCAACTCCTCAAATATTGGAAGATTGCTTTCATATCTCCCCTGGTCCTTCTCTTCACTAGACTAGTTCCTGTAACCGTTCTTCATATATTTTAGTCTCCAGTCCCCAATCATCCTGATTGCTCTTCTCTGTACATTTTCTAGAGCCTCAACATCTTTTTTATGATGTAGTGACCAAAACTGGATGCAGTATTCTAAGTGTGATCTTACTAGTGTCTTTATAGAGTGGTGTTAGTACCTCACTTGATCTTGATTGTATCCCTCTATTAATGCAACTTAGATTGCATTGGCTTTTTTGGCTGCCGATGTATACTGCTGGGTCATATTTAGCTGGTTTTCCACTAAGACTTCAAGGTCTCTCTCACAGTTACTGCTATTAAGCCTGGTTTCACACAGTCTATAAGTGTAATTTTGTTTTTTCTTGCCTAAGTGTAGGACTTTACTTTTCTCTACATTGAATTTCATTTTATTAGACACATTGAACCTTTAAAACTGTACAACAGAAATCAATTCTTGGATATGATGGAATATAATCTGTCAGGGAGAGAAAAAGCATTTTTTGACAAAAACCCAAGTAGCATTATGTTCTGCCCTTCCTTTGAGGCTAAACAAAATCCTGCTGTTTCTGGTATGCATCTTCTGATCCAGTTTGCTCGGGCAGGGAATTCTCCTTGGGCTTCTAGGGAGAACTGCATTATTACTTTAATGTTCCACTCCCCTTTTCTAAGCCACACAGGCAGCGTAGGAGACACCATTCATCATAAAAATCCTTTGAAGCAGGCCACAAGGAATGTTAATTCACTGGAGCAACTGCTGATAGGCATTCATACACCAAAGAGCAATGCCCGATTTTATCGGTAGTACATTTCTTTTTAAAATTTCACCAAAATTTATGCTAATGGAAGAAATTCATTACAGCAAAATTAAGGCTTGCAGGGATGGAAGTTGATTACAGTCACTCAGGTTTTGGCACTTCCAGAGGAAGGACACACATTCTCTCTTTTGGCATAGCATTTCAAAGTCCAGTGGTGAGATATACATGCTTTGAGCCAACTTCACAGGGAAAGAGCCTGTGATGACCCGAGGCATGGCACAAAGGTAATACAGTCAGATAAGCAATAAGAGTCCCTTTATTATCTCCAACTTTGCCCCCCAATGTCCAGGTTACCTTCTGGCTGCAGAAAAACTCTCCCAGGAACAGCCTTTGACTGCAAAAAATTCAGTCCAAAACAAGGTACACAGAAACTGTAACTTAAAATCCAAACAAACCAAACTGAATTATTTGGTTTGGCAGGGCAGGAGCAGGAATTTCAAACTCGAAAGCATGGTAAGACTCACACAGTTGGGAAGATGCCAGGAACACATATAAGGCACGACGATACAAGATAAAGTCACATTTGCTTCCAACAGCTTGCTACACACAGCTTGCCCTTTTTATACACTGTGTTCCCAGCTGTAGCTAATGAAGGGAATCAGGGCCCTTTCCTCCCCCGTAAGCCACACAACCCACATTGCTCTCTTCTCCATTCCTCCCTGCATTCCTCCCAGGTGGACCTGGGTCTTCCTCTGAATTCCCTCTCCCTTGTTTTACCTCTTTCCTACTCTGCCCAGCTGGACTTTGCCCTTCCCTAGTTTCTTCCACAGCCAACGGAGCCACACTCCCACTCCCTGTCAGCTGTTCAGCTTTCTCCTCCAAGTCAGATTCCGACAGGGGCATGATAGACCCATTTTTTAAAAAAGAGCAATTATCAGGGCTGAGAAATATATATGATGCACACCCGTGTTTTTGCCATAGCTGGGTCTTAGTGTTAAAATTGTAGATTTTCTTTAAAAGCCAATCCACATTATTAGAAACTCTTTAGTAAGACCACACTTAGAATAATGCATCCAGTTTTGGTCACCACGCTATAAAAAAGATGTTGAGACTCTAGAAAAAGTACAGAGAGGAGCAACCAGGATGATTAGGGGACTGGAGACTAAAACATATGAAAAACGATTACAGGAACTGGGCTTGGCTAGTCTAGTGAAGAGAAGGACCAGGGGAGACATGATAGCAGTCTTCCAACATTTGAGGGGTTGCCACAGAGAGGAAGGGGTCAAGCTATTTTTTAAAGCACTTGTGGGCCAGATAAGGAACAATGGATGGAAACTGAACAAGGAGATATTTAACCTGGAAATAAGGAGAAACTTTCTGACAGTGAGAACAATCAACCAATGGAACACCTTGACCTCGGAAGTTGTGGGAGCGCCATCACTTGAGACTTTCAAGAAGAGATTGGATTGCCATTTGTCAGAAATGGTGTAAGACCTCCCATTTGGATAGAGGGTTGGACTAGATGACCTACAAGGTCCCTTCCAACTCTGATTATCTGTTACCTTTATCTTTTTTATTTTGTATACGGGGTGATATTTTATTTCTTTTAGAACACACATATGAATTCCAGTTGAGCCTAGAGTCAAAGAGAGAAAGAAAGCGAGAGAGAGGTTTGAAAAGCCCTTGCAACTAGGCGTAAGGATGTTGTTGGGGTAATTTTTTGATACTATGAGGCTCAATAAATTGAGAATAGGTTGGAATAGAGGAATTTCAAAAGCTAGCTTTCAGGGTTGTGTGAAACTTTGCATAGTAATATCATAAATTTCATTTGAAATTGATTAAAATTTATGGGAACCAATACTGAAAAAGGGCCGAGTTCTAGGCTTCACTTTTTCATAGTATCATTTTATTTTTCAGTTGATAGATTTGCAGTAAATTGATTGCTTCTCTATTATTATCATTTTACAGATAAGAAAATTGAAACCATTATGGGTTTAGTATTTTTGGCTTTGCTTGAGGTTATCAATCACTCCAATGCTCTGGAGGGTTTTAAAACCAATATTTAAGAAATCAAAAAAGACTCTAGGTACAGAGCTAGGCTGGATTTTTATTTTTCCAATCAAGAATTTTGCTACGCCTATTGGAACCTAACTTTTGCATGTCAGCTTGTTCATTTTGTAGCTATTTGTTTCCTTCAGTGAGTTAACTATAAATTGCAGAAGAAAATAATTCAGTTACAGCTATAATAATGTCCCATTTGCACTTATGCTTGGTTTGTTTCTCATATAATTCTACCGATATTTCAAAAACACATTTAATTCATGCAAGCAATAATCGGTGGTGCATTGTTGCAACAGACTAGGGTAAAATTATCATTTAAATTTTTGAATGCTTTTCCCCACTTTCAACAGTACCAGCAGTTTTAATGTATGGAAATCTGCAAACATTTGCATTGCAAATTAGGCTGGAAAATTGCCTGTGCCAGAGCCATCAGTGGAAGCCACTTTGAGGCATTTTCTGCAGTATCTTACTGTCTGCAGCCATGTGAAAACATTTCCAGATTTATTTAGTCTTTTGGCGGTGCGCCTCAGTTTTTCTCGAAAAAGAGAAGTTAGTGCTTCTTCTCTCAGCTCTCTTATTTTTTCCTTAAGGAACATTGCTAATTATTTTTCTTCCAAAGTAACTATAATTGTACAAGTAAAAGATTCAAGATTGTGCTCTTTTCAATAAATTATTGGAGAGAGGAAAATCTATTTGAAAATCAAAGGGAAGGCTTACCGAGAATTATTTACTCCTTTGTCTTGCCACACAAATTTGGCTCCACAATTCTATTTGCACTGGGGAGAAAATGCAAATTGTGCTCCCTACCTATTTGGATCAGGGCTGTGACAAGACTATTTTATCACTTCCTCCAGATCTGATAGCCGCACTTGGTTATATTAGACAAGAAAATCTACTCCAGCTGAAGACCAGAACATTATTAAACTGGCTATAAAGTCTTAGCAAGACCTCACCTAGAATACTGCGTCCAGTTTTGGTCACCACGCAATAAAAAAAGACATTGAAACTCTATAAATAGTGCAGAGAAGAGCAACCAAGATGATTAGGAGAGTGGAGGCTAGAACATATAAAGAATGGTTACTGGAACCGGCCATGGCTAATCTAATGACTTGTCTAGCTAATCTAGTCTAGTCTTAGTGGACCAGGGGAGACATGATAGCAGTTTCCCAATATCTGAACAGCTGCCCCATAGAGGAGTGGGGTGTCAACCTGTTTTCCAAAGCACCTGAAGGCCAGACAAGGAATAATGGATGGAAACTGATCAAGGAGAGATTCAACCTGGAAAAAAGGAGAAATTTTCTGACAGTGAGAACAATCAACCAATGGAACAGCTTGCCCTCGGACATTGTGGGAGTTTCATCACTGGAAGCTTTCAAGAACAGATTGGACTCCCATCTGTCAGAAATGGTGTAGGGTTTGGGGGTGTGTGGACTAGATGACCTACAAGGTCCCTTCCTACTCTATTATTCTGTTATTCTGATTCATCTCTTTCTCAGTGAAGTAGGGAGGTGTCAAGGCAGAGTGAATAGCACTATAACTTTGTAGCAGGGAAAGGCCCTAAGATTGAAAGAGACTCCCCACAGTTTCTGTTTATTTACCAAAGCAACAACAATAAACAGCTATGCAACATCATATGACCAAAGATACATTGTATCCAAGATACATTGAGTTTGCAACTCCCAAAATTCCAAGCCAGCATAATAAATGGAACTTTGGAAGTTCCAGCCCCAATATTTCTTGAAGATGTCATGTTGAAAAAAGGTGTCTTTTTTTGGGGAGGAAATGTAACTTGATTGATCATTCATGATACCTTAAGTAAACTATTTCCATTTGTTAATGCCTTTTGTACTTATTTTTCTATAACATATATATTTTGGGATTTACTATTTTCCTCTGTATTTTCATTTCTTTCCAATGTAAATGCAATATTGTTGGGTGTATTTTTAGTTCTGTATTTTTTTGTAAAGTTTGTGATAGGCAAACTTTCTGAATTTTACTATATCTGGTAGGACCTGATAATATGATGTTTAACATGATGTCTAGAAATGTTGATGGACTGCATTATCTATCTTTAGAAAAGAAGAATCCAGAGGAAAACTAGTTGCTGGGCAGAGTTAGCATCTACCTATATTTAGGGCCTCTGAGTTTTGATTTAGTAGACATTTCAGAACTGGATAATTGCTTAGTAAGATCCATGAATGGCATTCTGTTAGTTGGTAACCATGAAAGGAAAACAAGTCATTGTCCCTGTGTGCTTCCTTGGTTGAAATTTATGACACTAGATATAAGAAGATGCCTTATAGAAAGATGGACCCTGCCATCTAGAATCAAAAGATGAATAGGGAATTTTTTTCAGTTCTTTTTTTTTAAAAGAACCCTTAATATGAAGCTTAGAAATCTTTTACAGCTGCTCTGTTACTTATTCTGAATTTTACAGAAGACAATGAAAAGAAAGCAAAAGAAAATGATGTCCAAATTTGGGTGGAATCTGATATTTCTTCTTTCTAAAGATCGCACACCTGCAAATCATCAAAACCATTACACTTCCCACACTGATTCCATGGAGATAAATTGTAGTGGATTGCAAGCCTTCAATTTATCCTCAACATTCTTTCTTCTGTGAACAAAACATTCTTCAAGCCAGAAAAGGATCCCATTAACAGGAATGCTATTGAGTCCAAGAGTTCCATGTAGTTCACAAATTCTTAAATACTGAGAAGTGTTTTTGGTCTTGCTTTGAAGGGTGCTTCTGCCAGGAGAAAGGCTGCTTTTTATCAGTTACAGGTTGATTAGTGTTCCTGGCTCTATGATTACCTGGCTTTTGCCATACTTGGCACGAAACATATTTTGGAATTCTCGAGGGCTAATATTAGCTAATATTTCAAGATTGACCAAAAGAACAGAAAGTCATTAAAGCCCTCCTTCCATTTTCCAACAATTCAAGAACCTCGGGGTGTATGGAAGGAACACTTTGTGATGATATGGTGCATAAACCTGTTACACTTGAGCAACAGAGTGCTAAACATTGGACCATGACTTCGTGTGAAGCCAAAATTACCTAAAGGTCAATCGAGAGTTGTTATTGTTGTAGCAGTAGTTCTCCAATAACCAACATTTGAACAGAAACGTTGCTTATAGGAAAATCACACAAATATTTAAAATATAACAGAAAATGCAAAAAATCTGAGCTACTGTGCAGTATATAAAATATGCCGTATATATTAAAATGCTATCTTGGCAAAATGCAGTATTTAAAACAAAGCGAAAAATGGGGAAAATGGAGTATTCTATAAGACAAAAATATAAGGTAGATATAAACTGGTGCGTGTGTGTGGTGTATATGTGGTGTGTGTGCACGTGCAAATTTCTGTAGTTCTCTTGGCAAGATTTTGGAAATAATTTGCCATTGCCTGTTTCTAGGGCCAAGAGAGAGTGATTAGCCCAAGATCACCCAACAAACTTTGTGCTTAAAGTGGGATTAGAATTCAAAATCTTCTGGTTTCTACCCTCCTGCTCTCAGTATACCAGACTCATTCTCTGTGTAAATTATTAATACCCTGAAAAACAAAAGCATTGAGTTGAGCTTAGAAATGTCAGGGCCAGGCTTCTGGAAGAGGGAGTAGGCCACAAAAATTATGTTCTATATGAAGAATTTTAATCAAGACTCCCTTGACAGTTTAGCTAAGAAGCCTATGAAGAGTCAGGAATTGACTCTGTTTGCTACAGACTCAACAGCTGGGATATAATCACATAATTGGCACAAATTGTGTGGCTAAAGTCCCACTTTTGTGGAAGTTCCTGGTCTACTTGGCACATCCTTGCTTTGTGATACGCCAAAACTATTATATGGTGTAATCAATAAAGTTCCGGGCATTTTAACCTGAAATACATCTTTATTCCAAATTTCAGATTGGTTATGTATGGTTTATTTCAGTTCCCTACATCCAAATTGGTTAATTCCAGCTACATTAAATGCAGCCTGCTCAAGTTAATTTTACTGCAAAGTATGATCCAATTCCATGTAATCTTTAACAGATTCTTTGAATAGTTTTGAAACAATTTTTATTCTTGAAGCATTCAATGTACAAGCTCTTATCCAAATAGCACCATTTCCTTTCATAAATGTGTATACAGAGTAGAAATCATGCATATTAAATGCCTCTATTATTATAAAGAAAGAACAAAACTAAAGAAAACTGGAGCATGGATATAACTATTATATCACATTATAGAAAAGAGCAGAAAATATTCCTGAAAATTTCAATTTCAAAATACCATATATTAATTCATATACAAAATACCATATATTAGTTCATATATACACAGTAAGCTGGGTAATGGAAAATTAAATATGATGAAAATTCTTTAATTTCACAACCTATAGACAGATTTAACCATAGTTTCAATTGGGAAAATGTGACAATCCTAAACCCAGGCCAAATCCAAAAATGCCAAGGAATTTCTAGACACCTGGCACTCTGACAAATCAGCCACCAGCCATCAATAGACATTTAGACATTAACAACGTCTATAGACTATGCAAAAGAGAAAATCAACCAGTCCAAACAAGAAAAAGACTCCATCACCTCTCCACCAGTAAGCAGTACTTAGATCAGCATAACTCCAAGGTCAATTTCAGACTAGAAAGAGAACTTACCAAATTTGCAGATGATACTAAGCTGGCAGGAATAGCTAACACCCAAGAAGATAGGCTCAAGATGGATCTTGACAGACTAGAACACTGGGCCATATCTAACAAAATGAAATTCAATGTAGAGAAAAGTAAAGTCCTACACTTGGGCAAGAAAAAACAAAAGTACACATATAGACTGGGTGAAACCAAGCTCAATAGCAGTAACTATGAGAGGGATCTTGGAGTCTTAGTGGACAACCAGCTAAATATGAGCCAGCAGTGTGCAGCAGCAGCCAAAAAAGTTAATGCAACCCTAAATTGTATTAACAGAGGGATACAATCAAGATCAAGGGAAGTACTAATACCACTCTATAAAGCCTTAGTAAGACCACACCTAGAGCACTGCATCCAGTTGTTGTCACCACCTTATAAAAAAAAATGTTGAGGCTCTAGAAAAAGTACAGAGAAGAACAACCAGGATGATTAGGGGACTGGAGGCTAAAACATACAATGAACGGTTGCAGGAACTGGGCTTTGCTAATCTAGTAAAGAGAAGGACCAGGGGAGACATGATAGCAGTCTTCTAATATTTGAGGGGCTGCCACAGGGAGGAAGGGGTCAAGCTATTTTCTAAAGTGCTTGTAGGCCAGACAAGGAACAATGGATGGAAACAATGGAACAGCTTGCCTTCAGAAGTTGTGGGAGTGCCATCACTTGAGACTTTCAAGAAAAGATTGGACTGCCATTTCTCAGAAATAATGTAGGGTCTCCCGCTTGGGTGGGGGGTTGGACTAGATGACCTACAAGGTCCCTTCCAACTCTGATTATCTGTTAAAACAATACCCCAATCAAGAAACTGCCAAAGAGCCATTTGAATCTGAAATTAAAAAGATAATTGGAAATGATATCAGTTCATCTCATAGTATCTAACTAGCTTATAAAAGTCTGGAAGAGCATTCCTCTCAGTAATACACGTGCATCAATTAATTGTAGTAATATAGTTTACATAGCAAAGTTACAGTTATATGTTTTATTACATTAAGAGATTGATATTTCAGTGTATGACAAACAGCAATGAAGCATTCTTCACGGGATAAGCAAATGCCTGCATGTAGGAATAATCCAAATACTTCAAACTTTAAGATTTAATATGATGTTCTTATTTAAATAAATGAACTAAGTAGAATGTTCTCCACTCCTTGATGCCCAGGACCTCCTTTAACTTATGAAGAAAGTGGCCCACAGCAATGGTGGGATTCAAAAGTTTTTGTTACCGGTTCTGTGGGCGTAGCTTAGTGGGCGTGGCAGGGGAAGGATAATGTAAAATCACCAGTCAGAGGTGGTCTTTGTCTTTGAACTACTCAAAATTTCCACTACCGGTTCTCCAGAACTGGTCAGAACCTGCTGAACACCACCTCTGGACCACAGTTGAAGGCCATCAATAGAGATCTTCATCACTGAAATCATTCTTTTAGTCTTAACAGTGCTGATGGTAGACAGGGGCATGCTGTGACTATTCAGAGAAGAAGGAGACTTCTAGTGATGGGTTGCAACCAGTTTAACAACCGGTTCTGTGAGCATGCTCAGAATCCTGAGGTGATCTGAGGTGGAAGAAGAATAAGAATACTGGAACAGTTTGTGGTTATTTTTCTGACATCGAAACTAGAATGGAAAAAGAACGATAATACAGGTAGACATCAACTTATGATCACAACGGAGCCCAAAATTTATATTGCTAAATGAGAAATTTGTTGAGCTACTTTTGCTCCCATTTTACAACTTTCCTCACCACATTTGTTAATCATCGCTGCATTGATTCAGCGCTGCAGCTGTTAAATTAGTCACACTGTTGTTAAGTGAATCTGGCTTCCCCATTGACTGTGCTTGTCAGAAGGTCTCAAAAGGGGATCATGTCACTCCGGTATACCACAACTGTCATAAATACGAGTCAGTTGTCAAGAGTCTGAAAGTAAATCATGTCCCATGGGGATACTGCAATGGTCAAAAGTATGAAAAATGGTCATAAGTCACTTTTTTCAATGCCTTTGTAACTTTGAATGGCCACTAAGTGAACTGTTATAAGTCAAGGACTATCTGTATAGAAAATAAATAAAATGACCATAAAACTTGAGACTTACAAGCTAGTGCATGAAATAAGCAGTTTTAAGAAATGTTTCATCTATTCAGTTCTCTTCAGTCTCCCTATCTTATTTGAAATCCCATTTCAATCATATTTATTATATTTTATTTGTGTGTGCATGTGCACACACTATATAATAAGTTTTCAAAGAAGAGATCATTCTCCTTAAGTTTAATAAGGAATATCATTTTCTGTACTAATAGATGTACAGAGTAACTGGCATTCTAAACATAGGTTTTAAAGACAGAATCACCACCATCTACCAAATAAATAATCTGCTAGTAACAAGGCATCAATCACTTACAAATCAAGACCCTTCCATCCAAGCATGCACCATCCAGACAGAAGGTTATATAATCTGAACTTATCAACACTATACTAATAAAGTTACCTAGGAAGATAATGAAACTTAATACCGAACTGGACAACCATTTGTCTGAAATGGTATAGGGTTTCCTGTCTGAACAGAGGGTTGTTCTAAAACAGGGGTGTCATACTCAAGGCCCGTGACTCATATCTGGCCCACGGGGGCCGCCTGAAAACAGTGAAGGACAGTGAAGAACCATAGTGCATGCAGCCCTCCCTTTGTTTTCACTGGCAGAGCATTGCAGCCACCTATGGCCCTCCCGAGCTCCATTTTCGCTGGCAGAGGGTTGCAGGAGGCCGTCACAGCTGAAAATGGAGCTCAGGAGCCCATTTTCGCTGCGGGTCGCCACAGGTGCCCTGACACGAGTGAGGTCAAGCTGGCTATTCCCACCCTGGCCATGCCCATGCTAGCCTCCTGAGGTCAAACACAACCCTGATGAGGCCCACAATGAAATCGAGTTTGACACCCCTCTTCTGGAATGTCACTTCTGTTTTTGTTATTCTATATTCTAGGATTGAAGATGCAAGATTTAAAAAGCACAATTCAAAAAGTTATAGGATCCATGAAAAGGTGTCATAATACTGTATGATACCTGCAAACTCACTGGAACATGCGAAAGAAAATAAAGTTTGTTCTCAATGCACTGATTAAAATATTTGCAGTCTGTTTTTAGAAAGACACAGGTGGTACCTTGGAGTGCATTTTATACATTTCATAAAATGAGACACCTGGACAACCACATTGTCTTATAAGGTCAAAGTGATATCAGTCTGCAAGTTTTCAGAACTTTGCCCATACAAATGGCAGAGAGATCTATTTGATTCTAATATAAATTTTTGTTATACAGTCAGCAAAATATATTAGCTGAAGTGTCACTCAAGAAGACCCTTTGCACTGAACAACTCATCTTTTCAATTAATGAAAATTGCCTGCTTCATCAACTCTAATCTGAGTACATTAATAAGAAATATCAAATCATCACACAAGAATGGCAACAAAGGGGCTGTTCCATCCTCACTTTCATTTGAATTAAGTAAAAATAAATTGGACAATTAAATAACATTCTGCCCAGCTAGCTAAAAGATCAAATGATAGATGATAAGTATGTACACAGAAACCACTCTTGGTAAGAATTCAAGCTTGATTAAGAGAAGAAATTATCAGCCACTGAAAACTTCAGAACCAATTCTGGCAACTTCAGACCCAACACCTACCCCTCCCCAAATAAAAATAAAAATCAAGTTCTGCCTGGCCAATAAAGTAGCAATTTCTGAAGAATTACAGAAATTTCTTTTTAAAACTTCAATTTTTTTTCCTTTCTATTGTGCTTTTACCATATTATTCTCTGTGTATGTGCATGTGTAAAAATTATATAAGTGCATATCATTTTTTACATTGCTTTGAGAGCCCCAATGGAGATACAAGCAATTTATAAATAAATAAAGTCATGTGATCATATTGATTGAATTTCTTCTTGAGAATTCCATATAGCCACAGCATTATAACAATGTTGAACAAAGGCTAGGAATAATCCCAAGCATATTTCATTGAGTAGGATAGGATCTGTAGCTCAGATCTGACCTATAATTTCTAAGATAAATATCAGGTGCAAACAATTCTATGCGCACTCAAATGACATAGGAATGACGTTAGATTTTTGGTGCAATTCTTCCTGATCTCATGAACATATTTCCAAATATAACGTCTCAGATTTCCCTCTCATCTCTTGAAATAAACCTGTGGCAGCTTTGTTATCAACTTTCAGCCTTCTTTTTATCCAGTGTGTGTGTGTGTTTGTGTGTGTGTAAATAATAAAATTATCTAAATAAAATTTACTTAAGTTTATATAAATATAAATGTACATGTGTGTATCTGTATGTACACACACAGACACACACACACCAACAACTCTGTACAGTTTTCTCATCTCATATATTTATATCCTGTTTCATTTATCTCTTGCTTTTCTTTAGGAGTGTGGTACAACATATGTCATTCTTTATCTCCCATTTTTCTTATCACAACATTCTTCCTGAGCTTGACCAACAGATTATGATTGGCCCAATCATGGCTAACTTAGATTTGAACCTGGTGTGCCCAGATTTATCCAAGACAGCAAACATTCTTGGACATTTTGGATTGTCTTTCATTACTCTAATGTCACTGTTTTCAAGAGCATATTCTGAAGAAGAAATATAAATATAAATAGCTACTGAAAGTGTCCTGGGATTGGCAGAAGGAACTCAAGGCCACATGGCTTATTTGGCAACAGTCCTATGTTATTATTTTCACAGTGAGTTTCCAACCTTTTTATAATTCTGGTAAACAAAATAAAATAGGGATTAAAAGTGCCCTCTCCAGTATGACATTGAAATTCATTTGTGGCTGAAATTTAATGGCAAAATGACTGTTTTAAGACTTGTAATGCAAGTGTAATGCATTATTATTTTTTAAATAGATTTTTTTTGGTAGATTTCTTTTTAATTTTATTTTTTATTGATTACATTAATCTTGATTACATTATGAGTTGGTGTACTTTTATATTATGGTGTGTCCTACCTGCCATCAGAATGTGTGCTTGGGTAGCAATTTTTATCTCTCAAAAGCCATTCATCATGGATTTAAACTACTGTACAGTGCAACTTTTATTACTGGGGCCATTATCTATACATATAAATAATTCACTTAAGGTCTGCGATACACAGTTGCTCACTGAAATGCCCGATTTGGCCCTCAATTCCGAAGTTCACTATAAAAAAAATGGAGCTCTGTATCTCATTTAACATAGGAAAAAATGGCTCTAGAATGTTTGTAATCAGAATGAGTTTAAGAGAGGGGATGATAAGGTTTATTGTCACTAACTTTTATTTATTGTTCAATCTTTATTGAACACACTGGCACACATGAAAAAATGAAATTCTGATATTCTCAAAAGAATATACACATAGACAAACACATACATACACATATATGCATAGATGGATGGATGGATGGATGGATGGATGGATGGATGGATGATGGACAGATGATAGATTGATAGATAGATAGACAGATAGATATGGATAGATAGATATAGATCACAGTCCATTCTGAATACATAATGGGAAAAAGATTCTTGAGATTTAACAAGGTTGATACTATATGGTATCAAGCTAGTATAGAATCTAGTTGTTTTTCTTCAGATACTGCAAAGCCCACTCCCAGAAGTTTCAGGAAAATGGATGAAATGCAACAATTTTCATAGTATGTAAGATATTTCCTGTACTGAAATACCCTCTTTGGAACTCTTTTATAAAAAGTTCTCCTACATTATTTCTTTAGGGACTGAGAATTAAGAATTTTGCAGCAAAGTTAAAGCATACCTTGGTCTCCATCCATCTAAGACAAGGTGGGATGACCATTTGAAATATGAATGACCAATCACTCTTATCTGAGCAAATCTCATGAAGATTGAATCTAATGCTTTCCATTTTCTTTAAATCATGATGCTTTATATAAAGATGTAAAACATGGGTGGCTTTCATCCAACTTTTTCTTCTTTTTCTTTGAAGGCTTCTCATACACTGCCTAATGTCAATTAATATAGCAGTAGCAGAGGTAGTATTCAGCAGGTCCTGACCAGTTCTAGAGAACTGGTAGCAGAAATTTTCAGTAGTTCAGAGAACCGGCAAATCCCACCTCTGACTGGAGATTTTATTTATTTATTTATTTATTTATTTATTTTTTCACACTTTTATACCGCTCCCTCTCCCAAAAAGGGACTCGGGGCGGTATACAGCCTACTAAAAGCATACAATAAATACACAATAAATACGATTAAAAATAAATTAAATAATTAGATCCGGCTGTCTATTCAAAATTTAAGTTAAAAATTAAAACTAATAAAATCCCAATTTAGATTAATTAAAACCAAAAAACATAGTTACTGGGCCAGGCCGGCCTGTTCGAAAAGCAGGGTTTTCACTGCGCGCCGGAAGGTCAGAATATCCGTCATAGCCCGTATCTCCGGGGGGAGATCATTCCATAGGGAGGGAGCTCCCACAGAGAAAGCCCGAACTCTCGGGGCCGCCAGCCGACAACAGTCAGGCGGCGGCACCCCAAGTAGGGCCACCCTGTGGGAGCGTACTGGGCGGCAGGAGGTTGTTGATGGTTGTTGATGGCAGCAGGCGGTCCCTGTAAGTACCCAGGTCCCGAACCATGGAACAGTGTTCTTCCCCTGCCATACTCACCAAGCCACACCCACGGAAGTGGTAGTAAAAAAATTTGAATCCCACCACTGAGCAGTAGTGATAGCAATTGAATGATGGTGGGTATATTGTTATTTGAAGCAACACTTTTATCTACCAACTGATTATTGTTTTAACTCATGTTAGATACCTAATGGTAACAGATAAATTGAGAGCCAGCAGTTCTCAGACCAGTGATACTAAAGCCCAGAAAGACAAGGTGAAGAATCCATTAAAAAGTGGAAAGCAGCAGCAATAGGTTTGGCCTACTCTGGGTGTAAGAGAAGAAATGTATTCTTGTAATAGCAGAAGGCATTGAAGTTTCCAATATGGCTTCACTCAAGTTTATCATAAGTTTGTTTTTTCTAACTTTATCATGATAAGCATTTGAGAAACTTTACCTCAGTTTGAGTCAAGTGAAGCCACATGCAGTTGCTGGGAGCTGGAATTTATTGCTATTTGAAAGGAACTTGATATTCTTTCCAAATGGCAGTAATAATATATTCGTAATATTATTCTTATGTAGGTTTGAACCTCCGCAAGAAAAGAAAGTAAATTTATCCCAATCATAAAGTCAGGAGTGCCAATATTGCTTTGTGTTTTCCTTTATATTTGTTAGCCATCACTCTGCAATCTTCCTCTGACTCACTTGTGCTTGTTCCGAAAAAGATCCCTGGGAAATTACTTATGGTGCCTTCCCATGGGATTTAATTGAAGTGTGAAATGCTAGGGAGGCTGAGTGCTGATGACTTAGTGAAAGGCGGCTATTCACATGTGTCATTCAACCTCCTTATAAGTAAAGCTGCTACAAGAATGTCTATGGAGGTTCTCAATTATCCAGGTTATGGTTGTCTCAAAGGTGCTTTTTCCAAAAGAAAACTGGACTTTCTTGGGTTTTTTTCATTTAAAATATTTGCTTCTCATCCAAGAAGTTTCTTCAGTTCTGGGTACAAGAATCTTGCTTCACACTCACTGAGAACAACACAAAGAGAAGAAGAAAGAGATGGGAGAATGAGAATAGATGAAAATGGATTTTTTAAAAAAACAGCAGACAAAACCTTCCAATTGAAGAGATTTGGCACTGTGGAGTCCTTGTTGCCCTCTGAACAGTTGTTTGTTTGCAGATGTTTATTACTTGACTAGGTAACATCATATGTGTTCATCAGATAATGAGCATGGATGATAAGCATGGATGATGCTGTCTAGATAGGTAATGAAATGTCTGCGAGCAAGCAACCAAGCTCAGAAAGCAACAAGGGCTCCACAGATAGAACATGGCATGGAATAATTCAACGGGCCACAAAAGGCATGAATGGACCTGAGTGTTTAGAAGTTATCCTGGCTTTTTGACAAATACAATTCAAGCCTTAGGGATCTGGCAAGTGTTCTTAGGTCAAATGTTTTCAAGAACAATGAATGCAAACTCTGTGAAGTAAGAGTTCCTTCATAAGGATTTCAGTTTTTCTAAATCAGGATAGGCTTTCCTTTGAGAAGGCCTAAGGCATGCATGAGGAGGTTATAAGGCATCTTGGTGCCTTTAAGGAATGCAAGTGAATTACAAAATTACCATCCCATTTTGAAGTTTCTGTACAGGAGACAGTCAGGGCTGGTATAAATAGGGTGTGGTGGAATAGGATTTATCTCTGTGGTAACAGTGAATAACTAAGATCGTTGCTTCCTTATACATACATCATTTTACCTTCTATTTTAATTGGTGAAAACTTTATCTTTAAGAAAATATAAAGTTTTTTTTAATTAAATATTTTAAAGGATAAAGTTATACACTTGATTTTATCTTCCTTTCAGCAGGAAGCAAGCAAACTGAAAACAGTTTCATTTAATGCCAGTCTAGACCAGGTTTTGCAAGCCTGCAGGTTAATTGCAAAAAGAGCTGCCTAAGAGCAATTAAAGTTGAAGTCCTACCAGATGAATAACTTGTCCTATTCATAAACATATGGCTGATTCTGGAAAAACAACTTGATTTCACTTCACTTGAAAAGTAGGTCTTCTTAGTTCCCACACATTGTAAATAATGAAACCTTCCTGCAAGCATGTGCAAAGAACATTCCTACCTTTTTGTTCAGATATGTAAATGTTGCAATCAAATCCAGGAAGCTAATTTCTTCCTAATAGTAATCAGATGTTTAACCTCTGAATCTTCAGGAAAAAAACAACAAAGCAGAACAAATAAACAGCAATGTTCTAGCAGGTGACTCTACTTTGCATTCTCATAGATTTTTCAGTTTTACAAAATTTGCTATGCTGCCATTGCCATCTCATACCAACAATAACAACACTTACTTTTGGCTCAAGAAAGATGGCTTGAGAGAATAAGAGTCATTTGTATTTCTGTGCAATATCTACTCATTTGTTGGAGATAATACAAGGATTACTTTTATGCTTAATTGCAGAGTCATAGATGGTATCCTACCAAAAAAAAATGATCAAATGGATTTTAAAAAGCAGCCACTGCCTTATTGTTATTTACTGTTATCATTAAAACATAAAAATCACTTGACCTTGGGTCATTTGCAAGTAAAAACATAGGAAAAAAATAAAATGATGTAAAAGCAAAAACAAGAAAAGATGGCAAAAACTGGGCAACAAATAAGAAATCTGGAGTTGACCGCATGGCAGAATGTTAAGAAATGTGGAAGCGGGTAGAGGACCAAGAGCTACAGCTGTCAATGCTAGCATAGTACTCTTAAAAAGTAAACAACAGCATGCTTTTGGCACATCACCACAAACTGCAAATCTCTCAGTGTGTCCATCCATTTCTTTGTGGCACAAGGAAAACAAGCTTCTGGCAATTCAGCAAAAAAAAAAAAAGCTGTTGCAATTTCGTGCATGATTAATGCATACAAGATTCCTTGCATTCATTATGTTATGCATGTATTTATTATACATTACATATTAGATATGATGTATATATTATGCAAGTTCTGCAAATCCAGTGCAAGCTTTCTATAAAATGAATATGTTAGATGCCTAATCTACTGTCCATTGAATCCATATACCATTCCAAATCCAGTTTCTGCAGATTATTCTATTTTCACTGAAGTACTTGGAGAAAAAGGCTACCCCTGCAAGAAATTAGAATGCCACACCTAACTAATAGAACTTTAAGAAAGGAGGACGGCTTCATAGAGCAGTGGTCGCCAACCAGTGGGCCGGGGACCACTGGTGGTCCACAAGAAAATTTTGGTGGTCCTCAGAGAAATGTCACCCCCAAAGCACCTCCCCCCCAAGCAATTAATCCAAGCTGCGCAGGAACACAAGGCAGCGCTGCCCACATGGCCTGCGAGAACACAATGCTTGCATTGCTTGCATTGTGAACAACAGTGAGGTAATGAGGAGAGGGGAAAGGGCTGAGAGAGGGAACTTGCCTCATTCCTCCCACACTCTTCACTTGACCACTGGGCTTCTTTCCGCTTCTTTCTTCTTCTGATTTTGGCTTCATACAAGGAAAGCAGCAAAAGTCTTTCTTTCTGTTCCCCAAATACCCCCAAATGAGTCTTTGGGACCCTGCAAGGCATCCTGCTCCAAGAGACTGCACCGGCACAACAAGTCTCACAAAGATTTATAACAAAGATACAAATCAAAGATTGACTATGTGTCAGAATGGTCAAACAAATGGCAACTTCAAATCTCAACAAATAAATGCTCTGTCTTACATATTGGCAAAAAAAATCAGAAAATAAAATACAAGTTGAATAGTCAAGACCTTGTTGATGATCCAAACTCTGTCAAGGACCTTGGAGTACTCTCTAATGTTCTAAGTGCTAGAGCCCACTGTAACTACATAGCCAAAAAGGCATTAAGAGTTGTTAATCTAATCCTACGTAGCTTTTTCTCTGGTAATATCACACTACTAACTAGAACATACAAAACATTTACTAGACCAATACTCGAATACAGTTCATCAGTCTGGAACCCACATTACGTATCTGATATTAGCACAGTTGAGAAAGTCCAGAAATATTTCACAAGAAGAGTTATCCACTCCTCTACTCGTTGTAGAATACCTTATGCCACCAGTCTTGAAATTCTAGACCTAGAAAACCTTGAATTACGCCAGTCTTCAGTCTGATCTAAGTATGGTAATATAAAATCATACATTGCAATGACTTACCTGTCAATGAATACTTCATCTTCAACCATAACAATACAAGAGCACACAATAGATACAAACTCAAGGTTAACTGCACCAAACTTGATTGCAGGAAATACGACTTCAGCAACAGAGTGGTCAATGTCTGGAATACTCTACCTGACTCTGTGGTTTCTTTCCCAAATCCCAAAAACTTTAACCTTAGACTGTCTGCTATTGACCTCACCCCTTTCCTAAGAGGTCTGTAGGGGACATGCATAAGCGCACCAGCGTGCCTACCGTCCCTGTTCTTTTGTTTCTTTTATTTTTCTTATATGTACCCATTTCATGTATTCATAACTATGTTATACCTATTATCTTGTAAGCGATTGACAAATCAAAGAAAGAAAGAAAGAAAGAAAGAAAGAAAGAAAGAAAGAAAGAAAGAAAGAAAGAAAGAAAGAAAGAAAGAAAGAAAGAAAGAAAGAAAGAAAGAAAGAAAGATCATTTCTGGCAGAGTTTGGGGGAGAGAAAGAAAGACTTTTGCTGCTTCTGCTGCTTTCCTTGCATGAAGCCAAAAGTCTCTCTCTCTCTCTCTCTCTCTCTCTCTCTCCCTTTCTCCCTCCCCCCCTCTCCCTCTGAAAACAGTGGAAACAGTGTCCTACGATTCCAAATAAAGAATGATCAATTGGTAGGAAAACGGGGTGGGGAATTTTTCTGCAGACTTTTTTTGGAGATTTTTCCAGGGTCTCTGGTCCGCAGGATTTAAAATTATGAGTTTGGTGGTCCCTGAGGTCCAAAATATTGGTGACCCCTGTCATAGAGGACACAGCAGCTTCAAAGAAAACCTCTGATCTAGTCTGTGAATAGTTGGAATATCCTTCTCTCTCTTTTAAAAACCTACAGCTTTCTTCTCATTTTATTTTAGAAGAAATTCTTTGGGTTACCCTAGGTATAAACTTCACTTTATCCATTGAACTATCATGTTATTTCCAACTTATATTTCTATAAAATTCATTACATATCATAACATCCCCATTTATCAGAAATGTTATAGCATTTTGAATGCTATTTTTTCTTTGTATTATACACAGACACACACACCTATTGTATTAAACTTTAGAAAGCAGATAACAATAAAAACAAAAAGACCAAAATGTGACAGAAAAAAAAAGTTTAAGAAAAATAGAAAGGAAAGGAAAAAATATAAAGTGGCTTCTTGATATTCTTCACAGCAATTATAAAACTCTCATTTTTTCCATGGACAACTTAAACTTTGGAATCCAATGGACTGAATTCAGACGCACTCAGTGGAATATTGAAATCATATTTTTATGTATTTCAGTAGATCATATAGAAGTACTGCCAATCTAGACTCAAACCAATGATTTTATTTTCTTTTGTGATATTAAAAATAATAATACAGTTGACCTTTATTATTTGTTATTCCATTCTCACTCTCTTGCATATCTATAGTTAATAAATAGAGACCAGATATCATTATCCATGGCAAAGAATTTCACATATCTGTGGATTTGGCACATAATTCTGTTCTGAGGAGGATTTTAGAGGGATTTTATGTGCATGTATATTTTATTCCTTACATAAGATTGTCAAAATCTTGTCATCCATATTTTAATTCTCTGTGGTTGTTACACTGAAGTGAAAGGCAAGAAAAAAAATGATAGTCACATGCTAGACTTAAATATATAAAAATGATAGTCACATGCTAGACTTAAATATATAAAAACAGGGTTTCTTAGATTATTTGTATGAAATTAATAACTTTAAATTCAATCCGCTCATCAATTACAGAATGACCTTTAGGGTTTCAGATTTTTTCTGCATTTATCTTTCTTGTCAAAACTGTTCATGAACAAAAGAGGTCAGTTCCTCAACTTCCCAGTGTGACTCATCAAATCATGCTCAAGTATCTATGAAGATGATAGTGAAGACCTATTTTTATACAGCATATTAATTATTATTATTACTCATGAGTGTAATTCCTTTAGAGTTGGATATTGAGTAGAGTCAGAAGTATACATGACCAGGAGAAAAGAAGGGGGGTGGAATGAAATTTATCACCTGATTTTGTAAATAGTACAGGAATTATTTCAAAATAGCTCATTTGTTTTGCAACAATGAAAAGAGTTGGATCAGAAGTATTAATGTTCCTAAAATTAGGTTGTTTCTGTTCTATGACTAACCTAGTGAATGCCCATTAAAATCCATTTGGGGTTGGAGTTTCACTTGAATGTGCTCTACATTTTTACAGTGTTTTTTTAAAAAATCAAAATAAATGTAACAAAGGCAAAATCTGAGGCAGTATGATTCTTACCCAATACCATAACAAGACTGGATTAGATAATGTGTTTGGCATTTAGAAGTTGTCAGGATTAAAACCAGAATCTTCAATCAAAGCTGGAGGAGGGAACTCTTTTTGAAAACCTGGAGAGATGCTGATAGTTAATGCAGACCACACTTGGGCAAGCTATTGTATGTAGGATTTCCAACTCTGTGAATGTTTCCTTCTGCCCCTGATTTGCCACGGGGAGAAACAATCCTGTGCCAAAATGAGATGTGCTGCAGTCAATGGTACATCACTCTCACCACCTCCACATGAGACTGACAATCTCTGCTAAGAAATATCCTTCCCTAACCTGGAGCTTCTAAATGTCTTAAACTTCCATTCCTATTATTTCCAAATGACAGAAATAAAGCAATGTTGGGAAATGTTGAATTGAATGAATTGGTTCTGTTCCCATGTTTCTAAATAAAAATGGTATTCCATGTTCAGAAACAAATAATAAATATATCAAAATGTGATTTTTTAAAAAATAGAAACTTCTTTATATTTAGGTTGCAGTTCTATAATCCGTTGGCCTAGGAATGATTCCTACTGAACTCAAGGATACTTTATATTTACTTACAAGATTGTGTGGTACATTACCCTGGGCTTCAAAGGTTTTTTTGCCCATACCATGGTAATAAGTTATTCTGTCCTCTGACATAATATTTATCGTGCAAGATTTTAACCCTAAAGCATGAAGTAGTTTCTTTTGCACTGATAGGTCTACAAAAGTAATGATGTGTTGTGACTATAAATAAATCACACTGACATGAAGTCATTTAGGGTGTTTTCTTGAAGCGAGCAACAACTAACTTGCTTATGCAACTGGAAGATTCCACAAACTATGATGTGTTTCTTAGAACCGGGAGGAAAAAAAATCTATCTGCCTGAAAGCATCCAGGATCTTTATCTGAATCACCAACAGTCAGTGTTTAAGAAGCCTTAAGACCACAACAGCTATGATGCACTGCAACTGTGAGTGAATTATTCAAGTGTAATACCACCCAAGGCTTTCAACTGAATGGAAATAGTGAGGAATAACACATTTAATGGAGCTGAGTTTAAATGGATGGATGGCTTTTGTACAGAAGGTCACAATTTGTATGGGGAAACAAATCTGAGAGCAGAGCTCCTACCACTTATATGAAATGCTTATGTTTGGAATTGGAGATTATTCATAGAGCATCTCTTAATCTGTTACATCAGGGCTTGTCAAACACAAGGGACCGCCTTGGTAAAATTGAAGGATCGGCTCGTGGTGCATCTGCCACAATGGTGGGATTCAAATTTTTTTACTACCGGTTCTGTGGGCGTGGCTTGGTGGGCATGGCAGGGGAAGGATACTGTAAAATCTCCAGTCAGAGGTGGTATTTGCCACCTCTGAACTACTCAAAATGTCAGCTAGCAGTTCTCCAGAACTGGTTCAGAACCTGCTGAATACCACCTCTGATCTGCCAGCAAAATGGAGTTTGGGATGGAATACCCATTGCCGTCCCGAGCCCCATTTTTTGCCTCATCACTTCCTGTAGCCCTCTGTCAGTGAAAATGGAGTTCCCAAGCTCCTTTTTCATTGGCAGAGAGCTGTAAGACCGTCTCGAAATGACTGACATTGAGCTGGCTATGCTCGCCCTGGCTATGCCCACACGGCCCCCAAGATCCAACCTGATGTGATGCTCAACCCTGATGTGGCCCTCAATGAAATTGAGTTTGACTATAACAAAGAAGTATGAGTTTGGAACATTCTGATTCAATGTTCAACCTCCTTGTTTTTTAATTAGGGTACAACCAGTGTGAGGAAAAATGTTTGGTCTTTCACCTCAGTCCTTTAGTTTCTCATTTAGAACCACTAACTATAATTGGAAGATTTTTAAAAACGCCTTTGCATGTTGCAAATCATAATCACAATTGAGGTATTATTTGATTTTTCCTTCTGGGAAAGAACAAAGAGACTTTTTGCAAAACATACTGTGTACTGTGGATTCTCTAAGGCCCAACAATCTAAAAAGCTGGCTGTTCTCTCATATTAGGGGTGGGCCCGAGCACTTTGGAGAAAACTATTTTCCACTTTAAAAAGAAACTTTCCATGATTATAGTTTGTGTTATAGCAGTAAGTTTGGCACAAGGTCATTTGTCATTTGGATATTGTCCAGAAATTAAACCATTATTTGATTTAGTTTCAAGCTAATGGCTAGGTATAACGTACTTGCCAACTTTCTACAGTCACATGCAGAATAACAATTCTTTATTATACTTTCTGTTTGCATTTCCATCTTCTGGAGTTACAACAGAGAGGCAGAACTGGTAATGTTTTAAAAGGCATTGTGTGCCCCTAAACAGGAACATTTGAGAAGCCTTACACACCCAGTGAAACTTTGAAGCTGCCTTATATAAGAGTTATCATACAATACACAACTCTTAGTTTAGTTACAGCATATCCCTCAGCTGATTTATACAGGTAGTCCTCAACTTAATGACCACAACTGAGCCAAAATTTCTGTTGCGAAGTGAAACATTTGTTAAGTGAGTTTGCCTCATTTTAAGACTTTTCTTGCCAAAGTTGTTAAGTGAATCACTGCAGCTGATAAATTAGTAACACAGTTCTTAAGTTCTTAATGGAGAAACTGCTTTCTCCATTGGTTCTGCTTGGCAGAAAGGTCGCAAAAGGTGATCACGTAAACCCTGGACACGGCAGCCATCATAAATATGAGTCAATTGGCAAGCCTCTGCATTTTGATCATGTGACGCTGGGGGTGCTGCAATGGCCATAAGTGTGAAAAATGGTCACGAGTCACTTTTTTCAGTGATGTAACTTTGAATGGTCACTAAATGAACTGTTGTAAGTCGAGGATTATCTGTACATGTCTGTGCATAACAACTGATCTGCTGTGTTAGTCAGTTAAAATCAGTTAATTTTATACTACTAGAAGGAATGCAGGTAGTCCTCGACTTACAACACTCCATTTAGTGACCATTCAAAGTTACAACGGCACTGAAAATTCTGACCATTTTTCACACATATGACCGTTGTGGTCACGTGATTTACATTCAAATAATTGACAAGCGCTTCATATTTATGACGGCTGCAATGTCCAAAAGTCATGTAATCCCCTTTTCCGACCTTCTCACAAGTAAAGTCAATGTGGAAGTCGGATTCACTTAACAACCATGTGACTAATTTAACAACTGCAGTGATTGACTTAACAAACAGACAACAGATAATCAGAGTTGGAAGGGACCTTGTAGGTCATCTAGTCCAACCCTCCACCCAAATGGGAAATCTTACACCATTTCTGACAAATGGCAATCCAATCTCTTCTTGAAAGTCTCAAGTGATGGTCTTCCACAACTTCCGAGGGCAAGCTGTTCCATTGGTTGATTGTTCTCACTGTCAGAAAGTTTCTCCTTATTTCCAGGTTAAATCTCTCCTTGTTCAGTTTCCATCCATTATTCCTTGTCTGGCCTTTAGAAAATAGCTTGACCCCTTCCTCTCTGTGGCAGTCCCTCAAATATTGGAAGACTGCTATCATGTCTCCCTTGGTCCTTCTCTTCACTAGACTAGCCATGCCCAGTTCCTGTAAACATTCTTCATATGTTTTAGTTTCCAGTCCCTTAATCATCCTGGTTGTTCTTCTCTATACTTTTTCTAGAGTCGCAATATCTTTTTATAGTGTGGTGACCAAAATTGGATGCACTACTCTAGGTATGGTCTTACTAAGGCTTTATAGAGTGGTGTTAGTACCTCACTTGATCTTGATTGTATCCCACTGTTAATGCAGTTTAGGATTGCATTAGCTTTTTTGGCTGCTGCTACACACCGCTGGTTCATATTTAGCTGATTGTCCACTAAGACTCCAAGATCCCTCTCACAGTTATTGCTATTGAGCCTGGTTTCACCCACTCTGTATGTGTACTTTTGTTTTTTCTTGCCCAAGTGTATGACTTTACTTTTCTCTACATTGAGTTTCATTTTGTTAGATACGGCCCAGTGTTCTAGTCTATCAAGATCCATCTGGATCTTGAGCCTATCTTCTTGGGTGTTAGCTATTCCTGCCAGCTTAGCATCATCTGCAAATTTGGTAAGTTCCCCTTCTATTCCCCCATCTAAGTCATAAAAAAAATGGCAAGAAAAAAATGGCAAGAAAAAGTTATAAAATGGAGCAAAACTCACTTAATAAATTTCTCACTTAGCGACATACATTTTGGGTTATGGTCATAAATTGGGGACTATCTGTACTGTGGATCTCAGTCCTGGTAGAGGCAATGTTGACCCCTAAAGCCACTGAAGGAATTCCCACTGAAAGAATCCAAGCACCAGATAGTCATCTCTGACAGAAAGATGGGCAGCCCTGGTTTGAACATATCATCCTTCTGAACATGTGGTTATGATGTAATATAATGATTTGGGTTACATGCATAGTCTGTATACATATTCAGTTCTCACCCTGAACAAGGAGAGATTTAACTTGGAAATAAGGAGAAACTTTCTGACAGTGAGAACAATCAACCAATGGAACAGCTTGCCCTCGGAAATTGTGGGAACGCCATCACTTGAGACTTTCAAGAAGAGATTGGACTGCCATTTGTCAGAAATGGTGTAGGGTCTCCCGCTTGGTCAGGGTGTGTGTGGACTAGATGACCTACAAGATCCCTTCCAACTCTGTTAATCTGTAATCACCCTAAATCCATGCTCTAAAAGAAGGTTGCTCAATAGATGCAGGGAAAATTGACTGCAGAAGAAGACCCAGCAGTCTTCAAGTCTGCCCTTCGGGTTTTTTTTTTTCCTTTTAATTTATGTGTTTATTGTTTTTTATTTTGTCCATCTTTCTTGTTTTCAGGGCTGTACCTTCTGAAACCTCACAACTTTTACTGTTCAGTGTATTTGTAGGACAGAGTATATGGCAGGCATCTGAATCTGGGCTTGTTCAAATGCAGATTCCCCCAACCGATAGCCCTCCAAATGACTTAGAATGGTTGCCCAAATACATCTTTAGAGTGCAAAAAGCTGATCAAAGCTAAAGTTTGAATTTAAAAGAAAAAATGAAAATGAAGGGGAAAATAAATTAAAAATGACTTCGTTTCATTACCTGCCACTACATTAACCCAGGAAGGAATAGCAATAGCACATAGACTTATATACTGCTTTATAGTGCTTTACAGCCCTTTCTAAGCGGTTTACAGAGTCACCATTTTGCCTCCAACAATCTGGGACCTCCATTTTACTCACCTCAGAAGGATGGAAGGCTGAGTCAACCTTGAGCCTGATGGGATTCGATCTGCCAAATTGCAGGCAGCCAACAGTCAGCAGAAATAGTTGCAGTACTGCACTCTAACCACTGCGCCACTGAGGCTCTTATATACAGATAATCATCAACGTACAGATATAATTGAGTCTGCAATTTCAGTCATAAGGTATAATAATGGATCATCATGTGTCCATGCCCAATTTTACAACATTTTTAGTGGTGGATATTTAGCAAATTCCACCGGCATTAAGCAAACCAATTGTTAGGCTATGAGGTATATGTTTTTGGAAACCAGAAGTAAATATTGGTTTCCAGGAAAAATGTCATATGGCATGGCCATAGTGGGGGTGGACTTTGCAACTTTAAATCTGGGCCGCTAGTCCCTTTTTAGGAGTTCATTGTAACTTCAAATGGTTGCTAAACAACCAGTCATAAGTCGAGGAGTACTTTTAAGTGGCTTATAAATAGAAACAGTTCTGCTGCTAGATTTCAATGACACCCAGCATTCATTGAGGGCAATATGCCAAAAGTTTTACAGGATCTGGAGCCAGGCCTGCCTTTCAAACATAGCTGTGTTGTACAAGCCACAGTGACACACGCACATCATGACATATTGTGCAAAAGAATCAAATTAAATAATTTGCATACTGACATTGTGACACACATCTCTCAAATATTTCAAAGTTTAACATAGTGAAGACAGAGGTTTTAACTCTCTGACTTTATTTGAAAAGCAGTGGCAATTGCTGCTATGCAGTCTAACTAGATCTGTTAGTTTTAACCTTTGGAGGGACACCTAGCCATTCTGAGCTAGCTTAATATGCCTCTGAAATGAAATCAGAAAGCTTCTTGGATGAGAAGCAAAAATGTCTTCAAGGGGAAAAAAAGTCCAATTGAAAAGGCACTTTTGGGACAACCATGACCTGGATGACTGAGAATCTCCATAGAACTATGAAATAAAATTTATGGCTTTGAGTTTGACCGCTGGGGATTCCTGAATAGCCATTCAAAATCAAACTGTTTCTTGATTCCTGACGTTAAAAGCTTCAAGTCATGTGTTTGGATGAATTAGGATAAAATACCTGTCGACCTCTCTCATGTAACTTCCTTACTAGAAATGTTGAGCTCCTTCATGCATGATGAATTCTGACAGATTTCATGTGATCTGTATATAGATATATATAGAGAGAAAGAACACGGGTGGTGTTGGGAGCTCCTTGGGGCTCCCATGTTACGCCACTTCTGCGCGAGCTACATTGGTTCTCGGTGGCCCCTCAGGGTGCGCTTCAAGGTCTTAGTTACCATCTTTAAAGTGCTCCATGGCTCGGGACCAGGATATTTGCGAGACTGCCTCCTGCCATTATCAGCCTCCCGCCGACCGATACGCTCCCATAGAGTCGGCCTCCTCGGGATGCCGCCGGCTGGACGGCTGGCGACCCCGAGGATGCGGGCCTTCTCATTGGGGGCACCCTCTCTCTGGAACGAATTACCCCCGGAGATGAGGACCATCCCTGATCTCCTGATCTTCCGCCGTGCATTGAAAACTCATTTATTTCAGCAAGCCAGCCTAGTGGTTTTTAAATCTTTTAATCTGGTTTTAACTTTCTTAATTCCCTTATTTTTAATCTTTTGAAAGGGCCAATGTATTTAATTCTTTTAATTTTTAAATATTGTATATGTATTTTTATATGTGTATTTTATCTTGGCTGTTTACCGCCCCGAGTCCCTTTGGGAGAGGGGGGCGGTATATAAATTTAAATAAATAAATAACGTCATGTATGTATACAGAGTTGGTTTTTTAAATTCAGAGCCTGGGGTCATAGAACTCATTGTGAACAATTTAACAGTATTTTGCAGAACATGGTAAGCAAAGTTAGCTTTAACCATGGATCTCTTTTGGTCAGTTAATCTGGTTAGTTTATTATTCAATGTACTGTGCAAATGTAGATAAATGGATTAATTCCACAATTAAATGTATTGTACCAACTTGCTTGATATAGCACAGGTGAAACTCATGTCATTCCCTGCTTCAAACATAAATCATATTAAATATGTTGACATCTATTGGCCAGGAGCTGCACTTAATATGGTGATGGGTGGTAGGGTCAAGAATCACCAAAAATGGTGGAGCTTTTCTGAAGTATGGACAGGATGGGATAAAATACTTTGTACTTCTCACTTTTATTTTGGGAGATATTGGTGTGGCTTTTATTTTTTTCCCTTTAATCAATGTCAAGCCTGTTTTAGGACTTGTAATACAGCTTTCACGTGTTTCCCACCTCCATCTTATCAGAGGGAAAAGGTGTCACCAATTTTCAGCAATGGCAGCAGAAAGGGCACTGGGGCAATGCCATTCCTAAATGAAATTCTCACAAGGGAAAAATGCCCACTAATTCAGTTGCTCCAGTTGAGTTTCCTGCACATGGCTTGCCTATACAAATGAATAAATCTCTTACATGTTTAAGTATAGAGCTCTGCATTTTCCAGTGTATCAGTGTCTGGAGAAGTTCTGTCATTGACTGTGAATGAGAACAGTATTTGGACAGGAGCTGCTATCAACACATTAGAATTCCCACAGGCAAGGCAGTAATTAATTAAAGGAACCAGGAATTAAAAATAATAATCCAGAGAGTAACACTTTCCCAAGGTCCAGAGATTCATTTAAAATAGAACAACAACAGAATATTTCAAAATCTGTATTCTGGTCCCAAACACTGTATTGTATTCAGTCTTTATTTTAAAGAATGTATACCTAACGATGCATTATAATTTAAGGTCCTAGATCTTTGTCAAGCTAAAAGATACCCTCCTGAATTCCTATGTCAAAGATATTCTGCAAGCTTCTGAGATCTGGAATACATCCTGCACAGCATGTAAATAAAGGAGATGATAGTCAGTGTTCCAGACTTTTAAAGCCTCTTTGGTGATACATTTAATCCATTCATTTTCTCTGTTTCTGTCTATCCCTACATAATACTGGTTAATTGTTTCATCCATCTAATGCACAAGTATTTGGTGAAATTTAATTAACTAGTATTTATACAGCATGCCTGTGACCTTTGTTGGTATGAAAATTTATTACTTGATCTGTTAAAACAAGTATGGCAAACCTTGAACTCAAAGAAACCAGAATATAAAGCAGACCCCCTTTACTTAAATAGTGTCAGCATAATTCTCATAGTTACAGAAATCAAAGGCAAATGCTTGTAGACTTTAGTCCTGCACCAACAGAACTGAAAATAAAGATAACTTCATTCAGTCTATAAGGCTTATCCCATCTTGTGTCTGAATGCACAGCTCCCTGCTTAGCCATAGTTTGAGAGGATGGAGGTAAATCTGCTACTGAGGTTCATAGAAAAAATAGATTATTGAATCTCCATAAGTTGTATTTCAAACCCAGGAATGCCTTGGAAATAACATTTGTCACTTGAATGGAGACTTTCATTGGAGTTTGGATGAGGAGAGTACACCAATGGTGGGATTCAAAAAAGTTTACTACTGGTTCTGTGGCTTGGTGGGTATGGCAGGGGAAGGATACTGTAAAATCTCCATTCCCACCCCACTCGTGGGGGAAGGTTATTTCAAAATCCCATTCCCTCCCCACCCCACTAACCTGCTTCCAGCTCTGTTCTCCTGTGTAGGGCAACCAAAGAAGACCCAGCCAATCAGCTGGGACTCAGAAAGCAGAGAATAGATGGGGGCGGGGCCAGTGGTGGGATTCAGCCAGTTTGCACCACTTCAGGAGAACCGGTTGTTAACTTTCTGAATAGTTTGCTGAACTGGTTGTTGGAAGAAATCATTAGGGCAGAGAACCGGTTGTTAAATTATTTGAATCCCACTACTGGTGGGGCCAATCAGAGGTGGTATTTGCCGGTTCTCAGAACTAGTCAAAATTTCCGCTACCAGTTCTCCAGAACTGGTCAGAACCTGCTGAATACCACCTCAGTGCACCCATGTTCACTGCATCTGGTATTTTTGGAAGTGTTTGTCAAACACAATGGTCTTATATAACAGGGGTCTCCAAGCCCCAGGCCACAGACTAATACCGACTGAGTGAAGCTTCAACTGAACACGCACAGTTGCATGTGAAGCCACACACATTTGGTCCTTCATATCCCAAAGGTTGGAGACAGCTGTTCTACACCACTTGAAAGGGTTCAGGGTACCATTCTTTGGTAGTTTGCTCTATCTGAGAGAACTGCTCCAGTTCGTGTTGACATAAGGGAAAAAGAAAAGCCCAGGTCTACTTTAATGTAGGCCTAGTCTCTTCCCACATATTACTTAGTGCCTCTGTGAAATTGCTGTGAGAGAACACCCATTAATTTGGAGATATCATCAGAATAATTGGGACACTGAATTATGCATAATTATCCCAGGTTCAGCTGGGGATACAGTGGAAATCTTAAATTTGCCTGGAGGCCGTCTGAATGGGGAAGAACAAGCTCTGACTAAATCAGCAAAGTGGAGTTGCTGGTTATCAATAAACACCTCACATAAACACAAATAAATGTCAGTCACTGAAGTGCTGTATCTCAGAAGGAGCTGATCTATGACTTTGGGTCTTGGATCTTCCTACAAGCATGGTTAAGCTTTAACTAGTAAGTCAATTATGGTCCTATCTGGAATGGAAAGTCTTGGTAGCAATGATTGATTATCTGCTATCAAGTTCTCCAGGATGATTTGTGCCTATATTGATCCTTTGTGTCTTGGTAAGGTGCACCTAAAACCCTATGATTAAATCTATTCGTTGTGCTGTTCATCTTTTTCTCTTTCCTTCCATGATAACAATAGATGGTGCTCTTATCACCATACAATTTGACAACTTCATTGTACACTATATGGGGATGTCTTTGAATACAACATTGAGTTATGACTGGTACAGAATGTTATGACCAGATTTCAAGCAGGAAAGAAACTACTGGGCTCAATTGAAAGTGCTAACTATTACTCTAAAGCATGGCAGTACTAGGACAGGGACCATCTGATCCAATCTGAATTTGCCCAGAAGATAGGCTTAAGCTCTTTTGGAGAGTATCGTGCATTTTACTGATATATAGCAAGCTAGTTGGCATGCCTCCTTTACATCCATTTTGATATTGTGTTCCAGCCAGAACCTTGGATTTCTGTGGTAGTGATATTGAAATAAACAAACAAACAAATAAATAAATAAATAAAAACAGTAGTTTATCGGTGTATAACTAATTGAGGGTTTCACTCAAAAAAACCTTTTATCACATTCAAAACAGGTAATATTCAGGACTTGGAGATGAAAGAAATATTTCAGAGTGGAGATGCAGTATCTGCTTTTTAAATTACTTTCACCTATGACAGTAGATATTGTTGTTATAAGGGAAAAATTGAAAGACAGAATGGTCTTGAAAACCAAACTAATTTTAACATCAAACAATCTCCTCCTTTAGTTATGCTAGCGAAGAATTAGGAAATGGACTTTTTCTGTTAGCGCAATTTCATTACAGGAGATGTGCTAAAACCTTGCTACCAGATGGAAAATTCAGGTCAAACAAGGAAATTGTACATGAGATCTTGGTTCTATAAAGATACCTAGATCTGTACAAGTAAGTTACATGTTAGCATTTGCTTTAACCGGGCAGCACTATTCTGTCTTTTTTTTTTTACAAAATCTATAAAAAGAAAGTAGAAGATCAACTGCCAAGCCTATTAACATGGTGTCCCCTATTTTATGACAATGTCAAGGTGGATGAGGGCCCACATTTCTTGGCAGAAGCAACTCTCTCCTTGTTTCTTCTTCAGCTTTTTCTCAAATGTACTTAAGATCTGTACCTTTGTGTGTTCATGTGGACATACTTGATAAATTTTTACACATTAACATTTTTACTACCTTCTAAATGCCGTAAAATAAGTGCAATCTATCTGTCTCTCTGTCCCCAACTTGCTACAGATGTTTCTATTGGACCTTTCTTTCTTCTGAAGCAAACAGAGTAGAGACAGAAGTCTCAAATTCATTTCCACCAACCTTTATGGCAGAATTCTTTTGATAAAGAATGAAATGTTTCATCCAAACACATTTTAAGTCAGTGGTTGCCAGCTGGTGGGCTGGGGACCATTGGTGGTCTGTGAGAAAATTTTGGTGGTCTGAAGAGAAATGCCCCCCCCCAAAGCATTTCCGCCAAAGCAATTAATCCAGGCTGCATGGGAACACAAGGCTGTGCCACCCATATGGCCTGCCCACCCACTGGTCCCCATCCTTCAGCCGAGCACAAACCTTACCTTGAGTAGAGCCATGCGAGCTGGAACTGGAAGGTAAGACCAACGATGGGGGAGGGAAATCTGCTCCGGGGTGGCATGCTGACATTGGTGGGAAAGTTGGTCCCATATTCCAGAGTTGCAGTAGTCACAGGACTGGCCCTTTGGTCATCCTGGAGCAATTCCTCCAATCCACGGCAGGCTGGTGCACACGGGTGGAGGAGCAGCTGCTCCGGGATGACCAAAGGGCCAGTCCTGTGACTACTGCAGTTCTGGAATATGGGACCAACTTTCCCACCAATGTCAGTCAAAATTCATGTTAGTGATCTGCGGGATTTAAAATTATGAGTTTGGTGGTCCCTGAGATCCAAAAAGTTGGCAACCCCTCTTCTAAATCATTTCTTCAAGTGTGCAACTTTATATAAAACCCAGACTGGTATACTCACCAGGAAGAGAAGGAGATGGAGACTATTTCTAGCTATTTTTCCTCTGAGTACACAATAGAATCTAAGTACATTGGAAGCTACTATTCCTTCTTAGCATATTTCCAATATGTACATATGATAGATTTAATTTAGATACTTGAAACATGAGACTATAGTTCAAACTGTATATTTCTGGAACTTAGAATAAGAAACCCCTTTGATAAGAAATGGGGACATCATGGAACAGAAAGGATTTCTTCTTTTCAGTCTGGCCTTATCATAAAGAAAAAGTTTTCAATACATTTCTAGCATTCCTCTGCCTTGACAACTACCTCACAGTTGTGAGGCATGCTGCACCATTTGGAGCCAAATTGCTATACTCTTGCCAAAGAAAAGGTTGTTTGCTGTTGATTTATGCATGTCTAATGTTCCCCACAGTACTTTGACATTTGGAACTGGCTTGCTGAAGAATAGACCATCAGCACTTAAACTGAAATAATTTTATTTACTATAGTTAATGTCATTTCCTCTCCCTCCATCTGAGCTAGGATGACATCATCTTTGGAGTGCCAGCTATTGGAATCAGAGGTTGGCATTTTCAAAGGTGTAGGCTGGGAAGCAATTCTGCATGCAGAACACCACTTACGTTGCTATTTCTAGACACTCTTCAGATAGCAGCTGTTAAAAAAAAATAAAGTCCATCCTGAAGAGTGGCTGAAAATAATAATCACCTTGCAGCTCAATCAGAAGTTTGCACTGGAATTAGGTGTCACTTCTGAGATTTGTTCAACATTCAGCGGCTCTGTGCTTCAGTGGACTTTATAACCCAGTCTGGCCCTCTATTTTATATAGGCATAGGACAATAGTTATTATCATGAAGAGGTTGTGTGAAGGCCCTTATTGCCTGGCTATGATAACATTTATGGATTGTAATGTTTTTTCTCAGCTGCTATACATATTTAATTTTTAGTATTGTGATATAATTTGATTTTTAAGTGATTTTAATATTCAAATTCAATAAATAAATAAGGGTAAATTTTCATTCTCTGAGCTTGTGGGTTGGTTCCTGAATGTTTGATTACAAGGCTAGGTAGAGATCTTCAGTTTACTCTAAACTTTAAACCACACTTTGCTGAAGATGTTACCTGGCCTGATAATGAAACATTTGGAAACCAACCCACAAGCTCACAGAATGAACCTTTACCTTCATCCTACATCCGAACTACAGATATCTGCCACTATTGCAAATAAATATTGCAAATAGGTAGGTAGGTAGGTAGGTAGGCAGGCAGGTAGGTAGGCTAGGCAGGCAGGCAGGCATGGCTGGCAGGCAGGCAGGCAGGCTGGCTGGCAGGCAGGCAGGCAGGCAGGCAGGCAGGCATTTACAATAAATAAAGGAATGAACTCAATTGGATCTCACTGTCTCACCTCTTCTCAGGCTCGAAGACTCAAGAATGATACACCAAGTAACTTATGAGCAGTTCTTTATTGCTGTTTGCCTATGGACAGAATCTTGCCAGGCTAAAGCAACTATCTGCAGAACAATTAGATAGACTCTAATTGTATATCTAAGTGAGCCACTGGTTGGGTAGTCTGTCTACACCCTCTTCTGCCCTACAAAAGTTTCCAAGTTGCACTGTCTCTTTTGCTCTCCAGGACTCCTGCAGATTGAAATTCACTACATTTCTGGACTTGGGTTTGACAGACAATTATATAAATAAATATAATTCCAATGTGCACACAACCAGTGGTTTCAGGATCTCGTTGCTGGCTAACATACTTAATCATATATACATCTTTTTACTGATCTACAGAGACCTCTGACCTTGGCCAAACTGGATAGCTATTAGAGATAGCAGCTGAAAAACTACCAGCATATTTTAAAGTAAGTAAAATGATGTGTTTCCACCTAACATTCCTGCCCCCCAAAAAATGAAAAAGAAGATAATGTCTGAATAACCACAAGCAACTGGCATTTTGTGATATTGGCCAGATTATGAAGAGATAGATGATCATGAATAATTTATCTGGTAACCAGGCAGAGTAATTTTAGAGCATTCAAATGCAACAACATTCTACAGATGCACGTATTACGTGTCCTATCTCATTGGAACAATAATCTAAATAAAGTTATTTTTCCCCTAATGAACACGTATATTATTTCACTCAACAGCGGGCTTGTTCCAGAAAAGTGGTATAGGAATTTTTTTATCTACATTAATGATAAACTGCCTAAACTGAAAAAATAATCTGCAATCATTTGCTTACCTACATTTCTTGCCTAAGATGTAAAATTCATGGCTCAGTAATACAATTAATTTCCACATTAACTCTCCTAGAAGTGTTTTCAGAAGAATGTGTCATTTTCACATACGGAAATAAACAAGTTAATTATACAGTCAGGAATGTCAGTTACAAATCATGGCTGGGCATGCTATTTCATACTAATAAGCCATTGGAATGGGGAATTTGTTCAAAATTTACACCCAAGTGATGTACAACTTTGTGCACCTTACAGGAGCCTGTAGCAATTTAGGAAAGCAGAACAAAAGAAATTGAGACATAGCTGAGAATGCTGGGATAGGAACATAAAACAGTCAGAATCTGTTGCCTTTCCCATATTTTGGAAATATGTGTTTCTGAGAACAAGCCCAGGGTCTTTTTTTTTTCCTGACAAGCCAATCCTGAATAGTGCTATTTATTTTTAACACAGTTAAAAATATGGCTGTATTTGCAGCCTTCTGGTGTTAAATTCTTCCAGTACACTGAGTGAATCAGAACTTCAAAAGGAGTAGCACCACCTATTGGCCAAAATCAGCTATGAGTTCCCTGTAGGGCCTAGATAAGTTTATAAGTGAAGCAAATCATCTGGAAATCCTTAAAAGATATTCCTCATGTTTGCTTATGCTCAGCATAGATAGTTTTTAGAAAGGGATACACCACTATTGGAAACTCTCAGCTAGCATAGTGAGAAATTACAGGTGGATCTGTCAAAATCTTTGGGATGAAACTGAAATACTATTAGTGAGGTCTTCAACAGTGGGAAAAGCTTATAGACAGAATGCTGAGGGAAACCACAGACTCACCATTTAGCATCACTGCTTCCAATTTTCACCATAATTTCTGCCAACCTTGAAACAAAGAGAAAAGAGTACATCAGTGCTCCTTCCAACTAACAAGAATGTGCAGGCAAAGAGCATTACTCACTATATTTTTTCTAAGTGACCTTAGATCCTAGAGTTTTCATTGAGAGACAGAGAAAGAGAGGGAGAAGGAGAGGAGGAGGAGGAGGGAATGAAAGGGAGAGGGAAAGAGGGAGGGAAGGAGGGAGAAAGAGAATGAGAGAGAGAGAGTTTTCATATGAAGCACTTCAATCAACCTACTACTCAGGTGACAAATAGGTTTCCAAATCAATATCAGCTATTTACTTTTCCAAAAGTGAGGAGAAATTTTTAAATATATTAAACTGTGCACTTTGGGAAGTGGGGAGTTTTGGAGTAATGTCTGATAACTGATTAAACCACCTCCACCTACACACACATACCGGTACTACAGAGTTTTGTAGTACAACCTGTATGTAAAGTACAATCTGTAGAAGCTGTTATTACTTTTGAAATATTCAACAAGGTTTTGGATCCAAGAGCCATTCTTCCATTGTTCTGTTCTGAATCATAAATATTCTACTTGACGGTTTTGGATATGTTTAGAACCAAGTCTAGACCTATGATTGAATGATGTCTATGGAGATTCTCAATCATCCAGGTCATGGTTGTCCCAAAGGTCCTTTTTTCAAGAGGCAACTGGACTTTCTTGTTTTTCTTTGAAGATGTTTCACTTCTCATCCAAGAAGCTTCTTCAGCTTTGGGTGGTGGGGAATTGAAGGGTTTATACTCCTTGCAGATAGCTGGTCATTTGCATTCTTTTAGAGAGTCATTGAGCCCACTTGGAGGTTTATCTGAGTCTTCAGGGTTACCTAAGTAATAGATTGAATGATGTGGTTCATATGAAAACTGGGTTTCTGTCTTTCTGTGTCTCCCTCCCTCCTTTTTTCCCTCCCTCCTTTTTTCCCTCCCTTCCTCCTCCTCCTCTCCTTCTCCCTCTCTTTCTCTGTCTCTCAATGAAAATGATAGAATCTAAGGTGACTTAGACAAAAATATAGTGAGTAATGCTATTTGCTTGCACATTCTTGTTAGTCAGCTGGAAGGACCACTGATGTACTCTCTTTTCTCTGTGTTTCAAGGTTGGCAGAAATGATGGTGAAAATTGGAAGCAGTGATGCTACAAGTATTTGCAGAGTGTACATGCGTGCAGTTTAATACAACTTTCACCAGTACTTTCTTTTATTCCTGCACTTTCTGTTTTTGCCTCATGATACAGATGGTTCTATGTTCAATATGTTGCTATCACTTATTCATCAACAGCTAAACATATTTGTGCTGATGCTAACCTGCTTGCCTTACATGAGCAGAATACTCCAAAAATCTCTCATCCAGTTTCATGAAAGTGTTATTTTCTTAGGATGAAAGTGTCTGTTTTTCTACCTTTGCTTTAAAGTTTCTTCAATGTTTATCTAGGTGGCATTTAAAAGCTTCATTTTTATTGTTACAAGGTGCCAAAGGGTACTGGTGTTTTTTTGTTTCTTTTCTTTTCAGTTATACATCTCTCTACAACCTTCCTGGCTGGCCAATTCTGAGAAAGCTTTACCAGAAATATTCCCTTCTGGTAGAAGCATGGGAAGCCAAAGAGGCTGCAACTTGCCAGGGATTCTATAAAGAAATCTGACACACAAACACACACCTGAGTTATTTTGCAATAAAGCTAACTTCACCATATCCACAAGAATTTAATCATAATCATCCATAGCAATTTAATCAATCTTCTTTCTCAAAAAATGAAAGCAATTTCTTTCCCATCAAAATGATTAAAAAGGGACCAAAACTGTTCAGCACAGCATTATTCTTCATTATGCATGGCCTGGTCTGACCATTTCTGTGGCCTGCTGATTCAAGTCAGGTACTTTTCCGAGTCTACTAATTGTGATTAAGTGACATAGTCTGCCAATCCAGCTGAGGAAGAATCATTCATTGCTACTGGTTGGAACTCCAGCTCAAAATAGTCTAAAATAGCAGGGGCTCAGGAGGGATGGCCAGTGAAAGTTACTGTTATTTCATCCTCGGCTTCCTAATGGGTACATCTGGGCCTGTATGAGCCCTTGTTGTCATGGTCTTCTTTGAGTGAAATAATTATCCCATCTACATTGCATCTGCCTTTGAAGGTACGGGCTCCAGCTAGTTGAATCTTTTCTCTAGAATGACCTATCCCAAATTGTCATTCCAGGAGCTGTAAGCAAAAGAAAACTTCATTCTCTTGTACATACCATAACCATCCAGATAATTAAGATATTTTGTATCATAGAAGTGAGTTCTTAGCATGAGATGTACTTACTCAAAGGGTTGGGAATGGCAAGGATGGCAAAGAGGATGCCACACAAACTTTTACAAAGGTTCTTCAAAGATTCTTTCATTTAGTTCTTTCATTTAATGTTTTCAGTCAAGTTCTTAATTGAGAGTTCTAACTCTGTAGCTAATACAAGGCAGAGAACTGGAGCCAAGAGCTGTTCTGTAATAAACAGACCAGGCATGATGCTCTGAGAAATAAGGCACTCTTGCCAATGCGCTGTTTTCTTTTTTCTGTCATACAGATATAGTACATGCACAGGCTAGCTAAGGCCAGGGTCGATCCATCTTTCAGGCTACTCTGCTGAAGTTTGACCACCCATAAATCTGGATTTCTGTAAGACTCCATTTTTGTACAACAGTGAAAAAGATCGGAAATTAAGTACCTAAAACAAATGCAACATCAAGAGGTTATGGCACAACAATTAATCTGATGTTATACATTATGTATATACAGCATAATCAGAGAAACTGAGTAAAAGCAACTAGTGTAGGAGAAAAGAATTTCTCCCTTCTAAAACAGAGACAGACTAATTTTTTTGTCCTTTCTTGGAGGACTTTGAACATTGACACACACCTAGAAGTGATGCAGTGTCTGTCTGTCCGTCCGTCCATCCACCCACCCACCCACCCACCCACCCACCCGTCTATCTATCTATCTATCTATCTATCTATCTATCTATCTATCTATCTATCTATCTATCTATCTATCTATCTATCTATCTATCTATCTATCTAATTTATTGGCTGACCATCTAACCCCAGGGTGCTTCTGGGCAGCTTACAATATTATAAAATAAAACTATATAAATAGAATAGTACAACATATGAAATACAAAATATGGTAGAAAGATGGGCTGGAAGGAATAGGATGAGTGAGAAGGGGAGAGATGGGATCTATAATTAATCTATAATCCACCACCAACATGGAACCCCTCCTTTGGAGCCCCAATGCAACTTGCAGAGCCAGGTCACTAAGCTCTTACAGAAGATCAGGAGGGTTGGAGCGGACCTCACTCTGAGGGGGAAGAAGTTCCAGATGGCAGGTACAACAGTAGAGAAGGCCTTTCCGATGGACCCCACCAGCCAGAATTCCCTGGCTGATGGGGCCTACAGAACACTTCCTTTGAGGGCCAATCCCAATCTATCAAATTGCTCACCTGTTTGGAGAGATTGAGGTCTTCCTGTTCTCCTTATCCTATGACTAAATCTTATTTTGGTTTATTCTTAAAGAAATGAAAATAAAATCAGCATTTGCAGACAAATATGGGTGGTAGGATATTGAAGAAGTCCTAAGGAATAGAATAGAATAGAATAGAATAGAATAGAATAGAATAGAACAGAACTGAACAGAGTAGAATAGAATAGAATAGAATAGAATATTTTATAAGGCCATTGAAATGAAGTTGTGGAGGTACATTGCCTTTCTCTTTTGAAAAAGAAGTCTTCTCCTGAGAAACAGAGCATTAGCTACTGTAATGCAAACTCAGGTTCCTTGACAATTGATATCTATTGTGTTCTTAAGTAGCTTAGGATGCAAATATAATAAATTAGCAAAGTAATAAATGGAGATAAAGAATAAAAAAGTATTCTTGCATAAAAACATGCAACAAAATAGTGTTTTTCAATCTAAACAATTTGAAGATATGTGAACTTCATTTCTCAGAATTTCCAAAACTGACTGAGGAATTCTATGAGTTGAAGTCTTCAAGATGCTCAGATTGAAAAACATTGCAAAAGAGATTCGAAAAGTTGACCTGAAACCTTGAAAATAAAGATGGGCAGGATGATACCATGGTAAGGTCAGGAAAACATCTTTATCAATGTATTCTACCACCATAGTAAGTTACTATGGAAATGACCTTGTTTCCAAACACAGCAATTTGCCTGATGCGGACTGCTATAAAAGGAACCCCTGGAGAAAATATCACATTCTAGATTATAGAAGTGGTCATTTTGTCTTGGTTTGGCACTGCTTGCTGTTTAAACAATTGAAGGGCCACAGGTAAAATCACAAGGAGAGGTGGCCAAATTTCTTGGCCATTTTTTAAATTTCTTGTTATTGTTTTACAGAGGAAATAGGAACACAGATTGCTTCCATTTTCATCTATCAATATCAAACCTTCAAAATAGCCTGATATTATGCATCTAAAAATCAGAGGCAAAATAATTTTGGTCATAGAATTACCAAGAGTTTCATAATCCCACAGTTGGTATTTGACCTAGCTCTCCCAGTAGAGCAGGGTGAATTAGGTCACCAACACTGGCAACATATAAATAGAAAACTTTTCACACTAGCAAATTTTATGTTTATTATTACCTGCCTAATGCACTGCACAGCTTTTTCTTAGCCCAATTTTTGAGAAACAGTAATAATATCATTTTTTTGCAGAGGAAATCTACCCCTGTGATCTGGATGTTCCTGAAACTCTAGCCTAGGGGTGTCAAACTCAAGGCCTGCGGGTCAGATTCGGTCTGCAGGGTGCTTAGATCTGGCCCACAGGGCTGCCTGGGACACAGTGAAGGACTGGCCCACTGGCTCTACCAGTGAAAACGGAGCTGCATGTGGCCCTCCCAAGCTCCATTTTCACTGGCAGAGGGTTGCAGGAAGCTGTCACATCCTCCCAAGCTCCATTTTCGCTGACAGAGCACTAGGGTCACCACAGGTGCCCCAACACAAGTAATGTCGAGATGGCCACGCCTACCCTGGCCATGCCCATCCTGCTTCCAAGGTCAAACACAACCCTGATGCGGCCCTGCATTTCTTAAATGAACTTTCTATAGCACTAGTGCCCTATCTTTATAACTCCACTAATAAATAATGGTCTCACTAATTCTGAGGATGGCTTCATTAGCTTCTTAGTATTAAGCGCTTTCAAAGAGGTGTAAAATTTATTTCAGCTACCATCAACCTAGGCAGGAAAGTACTCCTTTAAGGATTCCACTAATGCACAATTATTTTGATGTATTGTATATTATGTATTTGTTTTTGGATATATGTCATCATTTATGTTATATTTCATATATCAAGATTTATATACACATACATATACAATTTATAGACTTGCTTAGAAGCAAGGTATTGTAGATTTTTATTCACAAACTAGTAGACCTGCTAATTAGTTTTAATGTTTATATTTCTTAGTATTTTATTATCTGCATTTATAGTGATACAGTGAATTATTCCATTCACTTGTATTATCTTTAAAAATGTTGAATGATTTTTAATTTAAAGCTTCTTACAATTACTACAAAAAACCTGGTCAGTGAATGTAGAAAAATAAACAAATAAATAAGTAAACAGGTAACCCATCTAATTTTAATAGTGTGATTTTGGGTTGATTTCAGTACTGGGAATTATAAATGTGAAAATGATGGCAGTTGTATCCAAAAATCTTCCCACTTTCACGTCTCCAATTTTCTCACACCTGGGAATTTCCCCAGCTCAAGATGTTGGTATCAGATGCTTGCTTATGTGTTGTCTACACCTCTTCTAGAGAAAGTTATGGGATCAGTAAATCTAGTCAGAAATTCACAGAACAGGATCAGTGTACTACCAATCAACTGTATTGCTGTGGTTGTAATTTTGATGTAATATTAATTTTGAAATACTGCCAAACCCTTTTCCAGGAAGTATTAGAGATTTTTCACATCTGTTTCCTAAATGAGCATTTAATTTAGATGAAGGTTCAGAAAAAACGATGAATGTATTATGGTACAGGAAGGATGTGGGAATGCTTTTATAAAATTGTGAGTGATGTGGGAGTTCAGAAATATTCTGTTTCTCGTTATACTAGAGTTCCAATAAAATAACTATCAAGTCATATCTGCATCAATTTAATTAATCTGAAAAACTAACATTCATTATAGCTGATGATCTTTTATTTGGCTTGTTTTTAAAGGAGGATATGTGTATTAATGCTATTCACTGTGGTAGCTATATATCAGCTTAGCAGATAGTAGTCCATCTACCATAACTGAACGTTAAGATTAAAGAATGAGAATGGGCTCGTCCTTTCATGCCACATTCTTGGAAAGACCTAGAAGCATCTTCCAGTTCACTGTCAGTGTTAATTTGAGGGATCCTCAGAATAATTCAGGAAGACTGTCTTTTTTAATACTGCCAGATGTAGAAATCTAGTAACAATTAACTGGATTGTTAAGAAATAAGCTTCAGCCAGCAGGGAGATCTTGAAAAATTCTCTACACAAGAAGCTGTATTTTTCATTGTGATAAGAATAATGTTCCATCTAACTTTGATTAGTCTTGGAATGACATTTCACAATGTAAAACAATGTTAACAAAACTGCTTTGGCATTTCAAAAAAAATTATCCATTGCCAAGACAACATACCATAGGTAGATAGATCAGAGTATTTTAGATCTGCGTGTTCTTCTTAAGTACATTCAGAGCCATTTCCAGATTTATTATTCTTTTTTAATATTTTAGGTATGCTTGGTACGCATTTTGGTACATTAAAAAACTTGTATCACAAAATACAGAGAAATAAAAAAAGCAAGAATATCTTATATTCTGTATTCTGATTTGTGTATGGTGCAAATAAAATCCTACTGTATTCTACTTTCCAATATGAATGGTTGACACCACAGTTGGAAGATACATGGCTTGACAAGAAGTCTGTATTCTATTCTCCCCTTTTTTAGCTAATTAAATCAAAATACCCTGTCAGCAGAGTTGTAAAACTGATTATTTAAACAGTTTTATGGGAAATGCAGACTGTATTCTTTCTCATTGTCATTTAGGAATTATAGACACTTGGTGTTACAGGTGCTTATAAAACTTCTGCCTGAGTCTTTTTTATAAAATGGAAGGCTGTAAACTGATAGAGGCTACCATTTAAATCAGACTTCATTTTTTATAAGGTCACTGAAAGTATAATGCTTAGGCTTATTTGCAGCCATTGTAATGTCCTGCATAAAATGAGTTTATGTCAAAATGACTTTTCTACATTAGAGTTGGGTGGCTAATAAATTTAAATAAATAAATATCGAGCATTGTGTCTTATTTCTAGTTTCTACCTCTTTTTTCAATAATTGTAAAAACTGCTGTTTAAACACTTGAAAAGTTGTTAGGAGATAATATAGATTTATTTTTACATCTATTAAAAATTCAGAGAGCAAAAAGGATTCAAAAGCTATGCTAATTCTCATTCAATTCTTTGATATTATGCAATGTTCTTTCTCTCTTGAGCAAAGCATTTCCAGTTTTTTCTTTTCTCTGTCATAAGATAGAAATGTTGGAGAGAATATATCATCTGAGAGTAGAAACCAGAGCATTGACATTGCCTCAGAATACTTTATCATTTTTAAAAAAGAAACAATTAAATTTCCAGGATCATAGAAATAAATATTAAAATTATTTATGCTTCATTTAGGTTTGCCTTTCAATGTTTTTGGAAATGGAATTTACAATCATATAACTTTTCAGCAATACCAGTTTCTATGAAATTAAAAAAAATAAATTTGCATGATCTCCTGAGACTTTGATTATTCATTCCACCCCATGCCTAAGTATTTTATCTCTAAAAAGGTTATTTAAAATAGCATACAAATGAAAATATGTTACAAAGAGTCCATCCTTGTAATAGTTGGAAAACATGATTGTAAACTATTTTTCTTGGTCTTTTTTATGAAAATTGCTTGGTGGAACTCAAAAGTAATTAAATTTGACAGGTGTTGAGGAGTACTGGCTGGCGTATTGAAATTCAAATTCATATTTAATGATTTTTGCAAACTCTTTTCCTCATAAGTTTATTAGAACACTATTTGGTGCATAATGAGATCAGCTGCAGCACTATAAAATATTAAAATCCTGCATATATGATGCAAGCAAAGAAACTGAATCCTATTATGGCAAAGAAACCGAATCCTATTATCTATACATGTCTGAATGTATGTGTTCAAATAGATATATCTATATCAAATATAATGTTTAATTTTATCTGATTTGCTTTGGTTTCGTTACTTACGGGGGATAGAAAAAGTTTAGATTTCTGAATCTAATTCAATGGTCCTGTTGGCTTCTAAAGTTTTAGGAGATAATGTTCATGGTTTTTCAAGCATATTACACTTAGAAAGACCAAAAACTTGTGAGGGTTCATTTCCAGAATTGAAAGCTGAAGTTCTGTTTTACTAGATGTACAATTCTGTACTTCTCCTTCATGGGCTGATGCCCCAAATTATACTCTGATAATAAGTTTATCATCTTCTGTAACACTTATCCTAAATGCTTGTGATACTGTGACTTGGAGAATGTTCTCAACTTTGTTCTGTTCATTATTTGCTTCTGGCAATACACAAGACAGTAGACAATATCTTGGAACTGGCACAACAAGGATTCCTAGCATGATAGAAAGGCAAACAGCTGTATTGCTATTGTACTTGTTCTTAAACAAATATTTGGGTGTTGGCGTTTGTTTGTTTCTTTGCTCTCTATTAGATCATTGGCAAAGTTAGCTATGTATTACATCCTAAATATGCTGCTTGAGGGGAAAAATGATTCTGATGTTTCTAATCTTCAGGTTTGTTTGTTTATTTATTTAATTTATATTGCCACCTATTCGGCCATGGCGACTCAAGGCTGCTTACAGAATGTACAACCATATTTAAAATAAAAAACAATAAAAACTATTAAAATGAATCAAATAACTTAATAAAGTACAATAGAACAAAATCTGGAAAAATAAATAAAAATTACCCCCAACACCCACCCCTTGATGACAGCAGATCACACAAACCATTTGATGGGCTCCATCCTACTCTGGGTTCTCCAGGCCCGCTGGCAGAACCAGGCATTCAAATCTCTGGAGAATGATATTCTAGAGGGAGGGAGCCACCATGGACAAGGCCCTTCTTCTGGGTCCCACCAGGTGTATCTCACTCAGGGATAGGACCCGCAACATTCCCTGCCTCCCTGTTCTAATGGGTCAGGTAGATGTGACTGGCAAGAGACGTTCCCTCAGATAACCTGGTCCAAAGCCATGAGGGGCTTTAAAGGTGACAACCAGATCCGAATTGCACCCAGAAGCAAATCGGCAACCAATGCAGCTCCCGCAGGTGAGGTGAATCATGTGCACACTGAGGTCTGCCCAAAACCATGTGGGCCACTGCATTTTTCATCAACTGGAGCTTCCAGATATTCTTCAAGGGCAGCCCCATGTAGAGCACGTTGCAATAATCAAGATGGGAAGTGATTAGGTTACATGCTAGTTATTACTAGTTACAGGCTTTCAAACCTTATGCTTTATAAAATTTGGCCCACTAAAGGTATGCATATGGCCTCACCATTATCGATTATAGGCACAGGATCAGGCCCAGAGTACACTGATCCTTTTTCTTTGTTCAAGGTAGAAAGAAATGGGAGATTTCACAATATACTTGAATGTTCTTCGGGAATGAAATAATGAAAACCCAGAATGGAGTTCTGGGTTTCTGAAGACACTGAAGATTATTTGAAACTTGGAGAATGGATGGATGATATTCAAGGCAAAGAGCATATGCTTGTAATTACAACTGAATAGGTTAAATTCAATAATTTTTCTACATGATGCATTTTCCTCACAGTCATGGTGAAATACAATTTACTGATTCTTGACAGATATGAGAACTGTCTGGCAGTGAAACCTGTCGCCCCATTGCTGGAGTCGATTTGGTTAGTTTTTGACCCACTAGAAAAGAATGATGATAGAAATATTTGCTGTCCCAATCACTTAGCCCTATTCTGCCTTAGTGATGAGGTCACACACAAAGAAGATGCTGCCTTACACCTATTAATGTGGAACGAAGTAAAGAAAAGCAATTGGTGAATACCCTTGGCTTCATTTCTCCTCAGTCAGCATCACCAGCCAGCAGAAAAACATCCACCAATCACTCTCCTTAATATAGGTTGAGAATGAGCTTCGAGATGAGGAGAAAGTAAGTTTTAACAAATGGGTAGAGAGAGAAATTTAGTCATTTGTCAAAAATTATTTGATTTAAATGAGTACATTCAAAAGATTATCACCTGATAGTTGCAATACTTATTGTCTACTACAGTAAAAAAAAGATAAAGGTTACCCTATCAGTTGTGTCCAACTCTACAGCATGATGCTCATCTCCATTTTTTGGCCAAGTGAGTCAGAGTTGTCCAAAGACATGACAATTTCTATGGTCATGTGATTTCTATGGGCATGGGTCTATGCCAAAGAATGCTATTACTTTCCCAAAATGGTACCTATTAATCTACTGCTTGCATTTGCATGCTTTTGAAGAGCTGGAGCAAGTAACAGGAGCTCACCCATAGCGTTGAGCTTGGATCTCGAACTCGCGCTCTTAGCTCTCCAGCTGACAAGCTCAGGGTCCCGTCGGCATCTATGTGCCGGCTGGTGACCCCGAGGAACAGGGCCTTCGCTGTGGGGGCATCTGCCCTCTGGAATGGGTTGCCTCCAGAGTTATGTATAGCCACAGACCTGGGGACCTTCAGGCGTGCCTTGAAAACCTGGCTCTTTGACCAGGCCGGCTTGGGCTGATTTTAGATTTGGGTATTTTAATTTTTATATTAAATTTTAGGGTTTTAGGGAGGGGTTTTAATTGGTTTCAGCCAGGGCCTTTAGTTTAATTTAGTTTTAACTTTTACATATTTATTGTTTTAATTGTATGGCTGTGCACTGCTCCGAGTCCTTCGGGAGAAGAGCGGTATATAAATAAATATTTATTATTATTATTATTATTATTATTATTATTATTATTATTATTATTATTATTATTATTATTATTTAAACTCTGATCCATCATGGCCCATCACAGTACTAAATGGTTTTAAAACTGGGGAGGTCTTTGATGCTGTCTGAGCTTGCTTGTTTTCATGTAGATGTTTAATTACCCAAACTATGTGATATCATCAGTGCTAGTAAGGAGTGCAGTTTGCTGTCAGTTTAAAACTGGCAGACAGATAAGAAGGGATTGCAAGTGAAGAAGAAAGATGCTCCTCCATTGCACTGAGCAAATTTTAGGACAGTTGCATTCCATTCTCATGCTATCACTCCCTAACCTTGGTGTCCTATGGCAAAATCGTCTGGTAGGTGGACAAAAGGAAGGAAGAGGAGGGAAGCCTAGTCTTTTCCCATCAAATCTTGCATCCCACGAGATCTCATAGATGCTTCAAGAACTAAACTAATGAAATTATATATAGTGTATACCTGCTGTCAGTTAAACACAGACATAGACCATGTATGTTCAAATAATTTGGTAGGTCATCTCAACTATAAGTGTTAGTGTATAATAAATGCTTATGCTTAAATCAGAAATAGAACTCATGATGTGCATTTGCTAAAAACACTCATTTATATTCTCTGGATGCTTGTGTAATAAGAAGAGCTATTAAACATTACCAGGCATAAAAAATTAAAGACTTATTTCAGTAGACTTTGATTTCTGGTGATTTTTATGAACAATTTTCTTGGCAATAGTTCAGAAGTGATTTGCAAGAATAGGTAATCCTTTGAAAATGGCATCTTCATGCCATGGTTAGTGAGACAGGTGGATAACCCCAAAAATCATTTGGGGGGGAGATATAAACTTCTTTGGGTTTGTCAGCAGGAATGTAAACATAATAAATAAATCAGGATTTGTTTTGTCAAGTATAAGTAGCAGTGTCATCCATGAAAAGAAATCAGGTCAATTAATTAAACAATTTTGTAGCAATTAATTGATTAGTGCCTGAAACAACATATATTCTCATTTAACTAAATACTTGTTTGAAGAAAAAAAATCTATTGAAGCTGACATATTGGAAGAAGCATTTCTTTTTGGGTGAGTGAAGAAATGTTTATTCTGATTCCAAATGACATTTAAATTTGTCCTTGCCATCTGGAATTCTAAAAAAAAATTGTAGGGTTTTTTCCCCCTAAAAATATCCTACTCAGTAAATCTTTATGTATATGGGAGCATATATGTGTTCTTATCCTATTATAAATATTTTAATTAGTTACTGTAATCTATTAATTATTTAGATTGTAGGGTGAAACCATCTTTTCTGGAGTCAGAAATATAAATGTATTGATACATCTTGGAATATGTTTGCAGTTGCATTAAAGACTGAAAAAAACCATATTTGTAAGAGATTAACTGTTAATTGTAAACATGTCTATATGTCTTAAAGCAGGAATTATAGATGGATTAGGGATTGACATAACATGATTTCATAATTCTGACTTAATCAAAATAAGAATCTATGGGTGTGAGCAGTGCATCAGAGTTACAAATCACAAGAAAAGTTGATTTGGAAGGAATAAATAGGAAACCGCATAGACCAAGAATACTTGCCAGATGGAGATTAAAATGAATAAATGTGCAGTGTTCTGAAATGACATTATTGCCAATAGATCATAAATATTAATGTCATGAAAACCAGCAACCAGGTGTAGAGAATTGATGAAAACCAGATCATTCCTTTTAAATGTCATCAAGGATCATTGCTATTTTCTGATTTGATGGTTGGATCTAGCATATCATTGATGAAGCATTGTTAACTTGATTCAGCAAAGAAACAATCAGTCTAATGACTTTCAATAAAACTTTGGATGAGTGCTGAGAAGGAACAAACAAGAGGAGAAGACCAACCTCCCTTCATCCATCTGAATGAAAGTCGGATTATTTGGAAGGTTTTTTTTTTTTTACTCTTTCCACTTTCCAAAGCCTGAGTTGTCATTAATCCTTTAATGGCTCATACAGTCCTTCAAGGTTATGTCCACATTACTTTACAACAAAAGTATTTGAATGACAACTGTCTACTGATAAAGCATCAAAATTTGAATGTCCTACTATAATGTTGTTCTGACCAAGGCTTTCTGAGACCGTAATTAAGCACACACTTAGTTAAAAACAACTCTTGTTTATTTCAATGCTGGGAATTATTTTCATTCCCAGCCGGTAATGAGTCCCAAACAATCCCTTCAAGATAAGCACTCACCTTTCTTTCCTTTGAATTGCTGCTAACAACTAGAGTGCCAAATGAATTATTTAAAAAAAAAAAACACAAAGTTCACAGAGATCTTCAAGGATTAATCCGAACAGAACGAACGACTTTGCTTCCTACAAAGGTTTCTTCACCTTTGCCTGTCTTTATACCTTATGGGAAGAGCAATCACATCCTAGCCTTACTCCCAAGTCACCCCTTGTGTTTCAGCTTCTCTTGCCTTCTAGCAGCTCTGTGCACACGCGCAGTGGGAACAGGGTCCCCTGGTTCCTCTGCCTTGCTGCTGCCAAACTCCGGAGGCTCCGGAGTCAACACCCCACTCCCAGATGATCCTGGCACCATCTCTGCTTCAGACACAGGACTTTCATCCGAGTCCTCTCCAGACTCCAGGACTGGTCTTCGTTCTTCCCCACTGTCCATTTCCGCTGCCATCTTGCACAGGCTGCTGGCAAACCACAATATATGTGATGCATTTTCAGGGGACTCTCAACTTTATACTAACACATATCCTCTCCTCTTTTTTATACTTGCCTAATTGTGAGGGAGGATATTTCAACTTTTGGTGTCCATTTTCCAGAAGCACTGGTCAATCTCTTCACAACCTCGGTCAGGATTCAGATAATCATTTTAGTGGAATTAACAGGAGGAAGCCCTTAGCAACTGCTCATTCCTAATATTACTCATGTAAACCAGATGGGAGGAAGAGATTATTTAGAATTTGGTAACCCATAGCCCAAGAATCACTGGTTGCTCTTGAATAATTTCAAAGCAAAACTGCAGTTTCACACCACTGTTTGGTAGAACCCACAACAAAGGGATGTAAGGAACCTTCTAAACTTAGCACACAAAGAAAATGAAGTAAAAATAATCTCAACCCCTTCAAAACACTGCTCCAATAATACTGCTCCATCTATTTTGGTGAAATTATTATATCACCCTTGATTCAGTGCAGCCCTTGCTGATCTCCCATCCCATTTTTAAAAACATAACTAGTGCCCTAAGCCACAGTTTTGCCTGTTGCTCATTGAAAAGATTAGTTACGCAATGCTCCTTCCACTTGGAAAAAGTGTTTATAATGAAAGATTAAGACATTTATTATCAATTCCCATGCTCACTCAAGTATTCTAGCATCTAGAAGAATGTTCTATACTCATGAATGATCTTTGGGGTGCAAAAGGAATTATTTGGGTAAAGGTAGAACTGGAGAAAATAATTCCATCATCCCTACTCTCCCACCACCACCAATCATAAGCATCTCATGTATGGAATTTGACTCCCACACATATTCTAAGTCCAAATTTCTCCTGTCACTTATTTATTTATTATTTATTTATTCAACTTTTATACTGCTCCCTCTCCCAGATAGGGACTCGGGGCAGTGAACAGCCATAATAAAACAATACAGTCCATAAAATTTAAAAAATTAAATTTTTATTAGATAATAATAATAATTATATTATTTATTATTTAATTATTATTAAATAATTACACACACACACATATATAAAATTATATACAATAATTATATAAACAATTAACTAATTATTAAATAATTAGATAATAATAATAAATAATAATAAAATTATTATTAAAACTTCTATTAGAAGCACTATTCCTCACCTGGAATGATAAATGTCTTGTGTTTCCTCTGGTTACTTCATATTTTCTATAGCCGCAATAACATTGACACTGAGTGGCAGGCACTGCAGAAATTCTACAGCACTCAAGCACTCAATTCAAGTGCCACGAATTAACATTAGTCAAGTGTGACCTTGCTAACAGAGGTGTATACATCCAGAATGATTGACCATAACTCAACAAGCGAGATGAATTTAGTATCAGAAGCAGCACTTATTTTAAGTAGAGAAATCTTAAAAATGGAGTTGATGCAACTTTACTTTGGCTCTGTTGTAGCCTGATTTTCTATCTTTCTTTCTTCCTGTCTTTCCCATTATTTCAGTGTAACCTCTTCTCCCCTTCCAGTCCTCTCCTTAAGCACCTTTATATTAAAGAGCTGACTTTGATGAACTATTTATTTCACCTCAGAGTTTCAATGACAATTAAGGAACAAAATTTGTTAGACATCATTGCAGGTAATGCAATTGAAATAGGTGGAATATTTATTTCCATATAAATATCTACAGCACTTATGAGGCTAGAATAAGAATGAAGACTCAAACTGCAGAGAAGAAGAAAAAAATACTATGAGCTGTTACAGTGGTGGAATTCAAATTATTTTACTACTGGTTCTGTGGGCATGTTTTGTTGGCCTGGTAGAGGAAGGATACTGTAAAATCTTGTCAGAGGTGGTATTTGCCGCTTCTCCGAACTACTCAAAATTTCTGCTACCAGTTCCCCAGAATTGGTCAGAACCTGCTGAATACCACCTCTGAGCTGTTACCAATGCAATATAATTCCTGTGGAAGAATGTTAAGAAGTGCTTTGAGAGAGATAAATTGCAGATTGAACGTAAGTTGAAAAGGCAGTCTGAGATGCCTTATTTCTGCGGGAAAAAGCACTTTTAAATCATAAAATAGGTTCAGAGTTGGGCTCATTCAATCCCTGGTGAGCATTTGAACACAGCACAGAAGGAATGTCTATGGAGATTCTCAGCCATCCAGGTCATGGTTTTCCAAAGATGCTTTTCCAAAAGGCAACTGGACTTTGTTTTTTGCTTGAAGACACTTTGCTTCTCATCCAAGAAGTTTCTTCAATTCTGAATGATGGTGGAGAATGGAAGGATTCTTGAGGTCATCTGGTTGTTAGCACTCTTTCTGAGAATCGTTGAGGCCTCTTGGAGGTTTGTCTGTGCCTTCAAGGTCACCTGAATAGTGCACACACTCAGCCGTGCACACACCCAGCACACCCATAATGAAGTTATGCTATTGGGTTGGCTTCAGTACTTTGAATGCTACAGGTATGTAATGATCGCCTTTTGTCTTGAGGAATTTAAGAATAGAAGATGAGCTCCTCTGTGCATTTTCAGCAACATGGGCTGAAAATGGGATTTCCTACTGTTGGTAGAGCATAGAACTCCCAGATACTTAAAACAGGAGACCTGTTGTCCAGCACTTTAACCATTACCAGGGTTTTGGTAACAACTAAATTTTGTAACAACCAGTTCTGTAGGCGTGGCTAGGTGGGCATGGCCATGTGACTGGGTGGGCGTAGCTTCTCCTTTTTTACAGCACCTTCCCCCATTTTGTGCGGCCTTCTGGATCTCAGGGAAGCCTCCTGAAGGGGGTGTTTTTGCTCCCAGAAGGTTCCCCTGGGGCTCAGGAAGGAAAAAACTAAGCATAGAGGGGCATACAGCAACCCCCTCCATTTTGGGGCATCCTATGCCTCAGGGGAGCTTCTTGTGGGGTGTTTTTGCTCCCAGAAGATTTCCCTGGGGCTCAGGAAGGAAAAAAACCTCAGCATAGGGGGTGTTAGATATGGGTTAGATTGAAGAGGCAGGACAAAGTGGAGAGGTAAAAAGATTCCGTTTATTTGGCTCCGTTTAAAAGAATGCTGCCGCAACGCACCTCCTGTTTTTTTTTACAGGTCGCTGTCCAAACTTTCAGCCACTGACAGCTGTTCATTTTCCTGCCCAGAAAATGAACCAATGGGGAAAGTCTGACATCACCGACTTTCCCTATTGAATATTCAATAGGGGGCATGCAGCAGCCCCTTGCGCTCTGTTTTGCGGCCTTCTGGGCCACAGGGAAGCTTCTGGGAGCAAACCTCCCATCCAGGAGGCTCCCCTGAGGCACAGAAGGGGGCATTTTTTGCTCCCAGGAAGCTTCCCTGCGGCCCAGGAAGGCAAAAAATGGAGGATGGGCTGTTTTCCCCCTCCATTTTTTGCCTTCCTGGGCCTCAGAGAAGCCTCCTGAGTGAAGCAGTAAGTAAGCAAGGTGAATCCTGGCACAACTGATCATAGGAACAGCTGATCATCAAGAGGGGGAAAAAAGAAATACCTTAAGGACTGACTGAGTGTGGAGGGGAGGGGCGGGTGGAGAGGGGCGGGGCCAGCCAGAGGCACGATTTGCCAATTCTCCAAATTGCAGAATCATAACAACCAGTTCTATAGAACCGGTCCAAACTAATAGAATCCCACCCCTGACCATTACTCTATACTGACTCTTTTTTTAGGGTTGGCCATCTACAGTCATGTACAGTATATATAGTAGTATTTCAAGTGTATTCTCTGTGTTGTTTACCTGAGAATATTAGAGGTTTAGCTATTTTACTTTCAGGCAGTTTTTAATTGTTCCAAGCATGGAATTTTTATAGCAGCCACTTACTATGTTGGCATTTTCACTGAGCTGTCTGTTTGGATCTGATTCTTTTCTTCTTCAATCACTACAGCTATATCTCATTACTGTTTACAAGAAACTTTGTATGTTAAGCCAATGGGTTCCACTATCAATTTGCTTACATTGAGCTACATTTACCATTCTGCTCATAAATCACTTTCTTGTCCTTCTGGAATTCATGGCATTTTTCTTGACCTTAAGCATACAGTATATTCTAATCATGTAGTTATTGATGTAGATTTCAGTAAGTTTCAGGCATCCTGGAAAAACTTGATTCTCCTGACATCATGTTTCAGCTTTTGACTCTCATTTTTTGGGGGGGTTGGTGAGAATTTTTGAATTCTAACAAAATTCCATTGAATTGTATCTATTGTCCAGAAGTGGTTTTGGGATATTTTGGCAAATTCCACGCTTTTGGTTTTTTGATAGTCGAGTTCTAGCTCAGGGGTCCCTACTCCTGGCCATGGCCCACTACTGAGTCAAGGCCTATTCACAACTAGGCCACGGGCTAATGCACACCCAGCTTGACTTGCACAAGTGGCAGACCGGCACACACATGCATGTATGCAGCTCAGCTCAGATGGGCAGTGGGCCAGCACACATGCATGCACATGCAACTCAGCTTGGTAGCCCAGTTCCACTCATTCCTCAGCTGAGCTGCCAAGCTACAAAGTTTGGGGACTGCTGTTCTAGCTGGTCTTCCTTATAATATTGTGCTGCTGCTCTCAATGCACTTTTAAGGCCAATAGGTATTTCTTGAGACTATTGCTGCATAATCTGCACAGAGTAAAACAGAGATGTGTCTTCCAATTAGTTTTGGGGAGTATTGAGGAAAGGGCCCACCAGAGAGTTGATATAGAAGTTGAATGGGAGTGTGGCCAATATGCAGCTTTGCTTTACACCTTTCTCGTTCCAATGGTACTGGTGAGATGGCCCTTCTTACTTTTGGGTTCCTTATGAAGCATATATATTTGATGAAGTAAATGTTGGTCAATTGAGTATGCATCCATTTTTTCCAAAGTTTGGTTCATGTTATGGAATCAAAAGGTACTTTAAAATCTATGAAGGTGGCCTAAAGTGTTCCAGGAGGAATATTTTTCAACGAGATGTTGGAACATTAAGCACTGGTCAGTGTGGTTCATCTTTCCCTAATCCCAGCTTATTCTTTTGCAAGTGTGTTTTTTTGTTCCAGCCAGTCCTTGAATTGGGAAGAATTGCTAAGCTCTTCTTTCTGTAGACAAGGCATTCTGGGAGTTGTAGTTGCAGCCCCTTTTGAAGGGACATGGGTAATAAATGCCTGATTAACAATGGCAATTAACACTTCTTGCACTCAGTATACCATTACTATATGATAATTGAAGCAACTACCTATTAAAAATAATTAGACTTCAAAACAGTCTTACACCAAACTAGATCCTGTGGGCGTTCATAAAGCTTTCAACCTGTCTCAATCAACAGGAGGGGAATGAAGGGAAGTGGGATGTAATAATAAACTCTATACCTTTTGCAGAATCTTGTTTCTAAGCCGTTTGGATAAAAATGGAAGTACTTCTATTTTTTTTTTCTAATTGTTGCCTTAGCAACTTCAAGTCATGTTGACAAGTTGGGGACTTGTAATTGGTATGCAGTGGAAATCGTCATCCACCTGCTAGTATCTCTATGGCAACATGGCTGTCTCTTCCTAGTGATAACATAGAGACACCCTATTTATACTCTTTTTACACTCTTCCCCCCATTAAAGATATTTCATCTTTTGAAAGGGACTATAAAATTAACTGCATAGCAATATACACATATAAAGTCTCCTTCATGGATCATTAGCTTGCAATGGTGAAGGACTTGTTCTCTGGAAACCATAATAATGAAACTAAAGCTTAAATATTTTGGACACATAATGCAGTAGGGAAAAATCTTTGAAGACGACCCTGGTGTTTCGAAAAACTAAAAGCAACAGACAGAGAGGCTAGCAGGAAACAAGTTGATATTCTCAGTGATATCACAAGCATGCACTTACAAAGACTCGAAACATTTGCTAACAGACAAATCTGACAAATTATTAATCAGATAACAGAATTGGAAGTACTTGAACAATTGAACCACCACAAGATACATGGAATAGTCTACAAAAAGCTGCATAAGAGATCTTTTTTAACCATATCTCAAGGTAAAATGAAAAATACCTAATCAAATAATAACATTTTTGATATGTTTCAGATAAACCTTTCTTTTGCTCTCCAGCAGGTCCCTAGGGGCTAATAGGTTTCTGTGTTTCTTCACCTTAAAAATAAAGTTTTTGAAAGCTGTGTAATTTGAAACTGCAAAACCAAAAACATGGGTTAGTCATCAATTTGCAACTGAGACCATATTTTAAAATTATTTTTGGATTGGCTGCAAGGGAAGTGGCAAAATCAGGAAGAGGAGAAGAAGGAATATTTGGCCTCCTTTTTTATTTCAGGGATATGGTTGGTTGAATGAATACTTAACACATCTATTTTAGAAGAGAATATTTGTAATTTAAGATTGAACTGGAGTCCTTGGTGCTCTCTGAGTTTGGTTGTTCTCTTGAAGACATTTCACTACCAAACTAGGTAACATCATCAGCACAACACCTAGTTTGGTAATTAAACCTCTACAAGAAAACAACCAAGCTCAGAAAGCACCAAGGACTCCACATCTGTTTTGCTTTTAGTTGCCTCATATTTCAACACTAGTCTTTATGATAGTGGTGGGATTTAAATAATTTAACAACTAGTTCTCTGCCCTAATGATTTCTTCCAACAACCAGTTAACCAAACCGCTCAGAAAGTTAACAACCAGTTCTCCTGAACTGGTGCGAACTTGCTGAATCCTACCATTGTTTTGTGGGCTCTAGCTGCTGAAAAAATAGGATTGGAGACCCACACACCATTGGTTGTCCTTAGTTGTGGAAAATTGCATTAAAAAACCCTCTATATCTAATTTTCTATATTTTAAAAATGCAAGTGCAGAATTTTAATATAAGTTTTAAAAAGACAATGTATTGCCTTACTAATATAGACATTATTACAGCGAGTTTCTTTAATCTGGCTTCAGAATGGCTCCCTTACTGAATTGTTTATTGGTCAGTTTCCTGCAGTTTCCTTACAGTCAGGCTACAATTGATCTATAAGTCTAATTCCAAACTGACTTTTTTTTTTCTGGACAAGAGTAATAAAAACCCCTGTGTGCTTTACTCATAATGGAAATTGTTGCTTGTCACTGTAATTTGCTGACTCTGTCTGAAAATATGATTCCAATTATCCTGAACAAAAATCGCAGTCACCTGAAGTTCACATACTCATGTACAGACTGCACTTTTGTCAAACATTTTTTTTTAAAAAGGAAAATCTTAAATGACATTTTATATTCCCAATTCATATGTTACCATCTGCTTCCCAATAAAAATAGCACTCCCTCCTCCTTCACTTTGTCTTTTGAGCTTTGATTTATCTGCAGCTGTTCTGTTTGGGTAGCACTCTGGATTACAGTTATGCAAATAAATTAAATAAAATATGTTGAGCATTAGCTATTTTTGCAGGATTATTGCCATGTAAAAATCAGTCCCTGGATGAAGAACCTTGTTCAAGGACATCATCATCTTTAAATCTTGTGTTGATCAATCATTACTTTTTCGGCTAGAGAGTTTTACTTTTGGGAACAGCTCTAAGCATCTGTTTGGGATGAAAGGTAGAAGAAAAAAGTATAACATGAAATATATAGCTGCTCATTCTACCACTTCAGATCTACTCCTTTGGCTTATTTTCAAAAGATAGGAACAGATTGTGAATGGGTACATTAAAATTAATGCAGTCTTGACACCTTGACAAATATTCTCATTCAGTTTAATGGATAAGAAACAACGACAACAGAACCAGTATTAGCACTGTCTATCTCTGTTTCAAAATGCTAAGATCATCTCCAAATGAAATGCTAAATGAATGTTAAAGCACTCAGGGAATGGATGTTGCCAGGCAAAGAAAACTTTAAACAACCTAGAAGAAGGAAGACAAATTGATGTCTGGGGAAGGGAGTCAATACGATGGTCCCAACCATGTGAGTGGAATCACTATCTTGACTTTATTGCCTTTCCATGCTACAGATACCCCTGGGCAGTGATGCGATTCAACCAATGTAGCAACCGTTTCAGTGCACACCATTTAAAAAAGCCCATTTTCAGGTATGGTGCTTACCTTCTACTGCAGCCCCGGTGAGTAAAACAACTGAGGCATAGCAAAACCACTCTGACGTGTAAATCAGCTTTAAAAAAGGAAATAAAGCATGGGAAAGAGCAGGGGCAGGTGGGTGGGGTTAAATGATTACCGAAACTACCGGTTCGCTCAAACTGGTCCAAACTGGTAGAATCCCACTCCTTGCCCCTGGGGTGAATAAATACATTAGTACTATACCCTTGAATGAAATAAACAAAGTGGTCGGTCTTCAGTAAGGCTGCCTCTGAGATGAAACTGAGCTGCCATGTATAACTATTCAATCTGACAATTCAAATTAATGTGATAATGCAAACATGAAACCTACTAATAAATCATGCAAACCCAAGGCTTGATAGATCAGTAAAAATGGGAGAATCACATTGTCCTAGAGCTGGTTTGTTACTACCTCCAAATGCTCCAGCATGTGCAGCCAAACCTGGGCTGAGAAAGAAACATTCCACTGTGAGTAAAAAGGAAGAATCTACTGAATTAAGCTCAGCTTTTGGTGACTCCACGGGCATAGTCATGTTTTCTTGGCAACAATATGGCAATGGTTTGCCATTGCCTTCTGGTTATTACTTAATAACCTAAAGGTAAGATCATAACCTTACATAAAGGTCTCATATTCTAATATGCAAGTAGTCCCAGACTTATAACTGTTCATTTAAGCAATCATTCTAAGTTACAACGGCACTGAAACAAGTGATTTATACAACTGGTCCTCACATTTACACTTATATTGTAACATTCCCACAATTGATTAAAATTTGGGTGCTTGGCAACCAGAACGTATTTATGATGGTTGAACTGTCCCGAGGTGACATGATTACCATTTCAACCTTTTCAGCTTGCTTCTGACAAGCAAAGTCAATAGGAAACCAGGTTTACTTATAACTACACAATTCACTTCATAACTGCAATGATTCGCTCAACAACCATGGCAAAAATAGTCTGCAAAATCAGGCATGACTGATGAACAATCACTTGTTTACCAATGGAAATTTTAGTCCCAATTCTGGTCACGTTGAAGACTACCTGTAATGCTTACATTCTGAAGAGTATGTTTTACTTTTATATCCTAATAAAATTATGTCCTTAAAGTTACACCCTCTTCTATTATATTTTTAACTGAAAGGTGGGTTTTGGTTCTTTCACAAATTTATTTATTTATTTATTTATTTTTCGTACTTCTATACCGCTCCCTCTCCCAAAAAGGGACTCGGGGCGGTGTACACCCAACAAACAAGATAATACAGATAACAGAAGTAAAAATCAAAATTGATTAATAATCACAGATAGCTAAGAATAACCCTTATTAAAAATTTAAGAACCTCAAAGATTCTTATTTGGCTAGACCAGCTTGTTTGAACAGTAAGGTCTTAACTGCGCGCCGGAAAGTTAGGATGTCTGACATGGCCCGTATCTCCGGGGGGAGACAATTCCAAAGGGATGGGGCTCCCACAGAGAAAGCATGTAATCTCGGGGCCGCCAGCCGCCAGCGATCGAGTGGTGGTACCCCAAGCATGGCGACCCTGTGGGAGCGTACTGGGCGGCGGGAGGTTGTTGGTGGCAGCAGGCGATCCCGTAAGTATCCAGGTCCCGAGCCATGGAGCACTTTAAATACTATTAGTACCACCTTGAATCGAATCCGGAAGGCCACAGGAAGCCAGTGCAGCCTGCGAAGAAGTGGTGTTACGTGGGCGTCCCGAGGGGCGCCCATGATCATCCGCGCGGCTGCATTCTGAACTAATTGTAACCTCCGGAGAATCTTCAAGGGGAGCCCCATGTAGAGAGCATTGCAGTAGTCCAAGCAGGAGATGACGAGGGCAGAGGTGACTGTGCGAAGTGCGTCCAGATCCAGAAAAGGTCGCAACTGGTAGATCAGGCGAATCTGATAAAAAGCTCTCCTGGCGACGGCCGCAATATGATCTTCCAAAGACAGCCGCACGTCCAGGAGGACACCCAGATTGCGTGCCCTTTCCACAGGGGATAATGTCTCTCCTCCCACGGTCAGCGATGGAATGAGCTGACTGAATCTGGGAGCAGGAAACCACAGCCACTTGGTTTTGGTTGGGTTGAGACAAAGTCTGTTATGACCCATCCAACTCCGCACGGCCTCCAGGCACCGGGCCATCACTTCGACGGCTTCATTGGGGTGGTCTGGGGTGGAGATGTACAGCTGAATATCATCAGCGTACTGATGAAACTCCACCCCAAAGCCACGGATGATCTCACCCAGCGGCTTCATATAAATGTTGAACAGGAGGGGAGAGAGTACCAACCCCTGAGTTACCCCACAGAGTAGGGGCCTTGGGGTCGATCTCTGTCCCCCCGTCAACACAAATTGCGAACGGTCGGAGAGGAAGGAGGAGAACCATCGCAGCACGGTGCCTCCAACCCCCAGCCCCTCCAACCGATGCAACAGGATACTGTGGTCGACAGTATCAAAAGCTGCTGATAGATCAAGTAGGACCAGAACAGAGGAATAGCCTCTGTTCCGTGCCCTCCAGAGATCATCCATCAATGCGACCAAAGCCGTCTCAGTGCTGTGCCCGGACCTGAAGCCCGATTGGAGGGGGTCGAGATAATCCGCTTCATCCAGGTACTGCGGGAGCTGACGCGCCACCACAGTCTCTATAACCTTTGCCACAAAGCGAAGGTTGGAGACAGGACGATAATTTGATAACAGTGCTGGGTCCAAGGACGGTTTCTTGAGGAGAGGTCGAACCACCGCTTTTTTCAAAGCGGCGGTAAGAACCCCTCTCTCAAGGAAGCGTTTATAATTCCTTGGAACCAGCCTCGTGTCACCTCCCGAGTGGCTAAGACCAGCCAGGAGGGACACGGGTCTAACAAACAAGTGGTAGCGTTCAGTCCCCTCAGTATTCTGTCTACGTGTTCTTTGGTGACAGAATCAAACTCAACCCAGTTGACCTCACCGATATCTGACCTCGCCCTCCCACCCGGAGATGACCAGTCGGAGTCCAGTTCATTCCGAATCTGAGCGATTTTGTCCTGCAGAAACTTAGAAAATTCCTCAGCTCGTCCCTGTAAAGGGTCTTCCCGCGCCTCAACTTCCAAGAGGTAGCGGGTCACCCTAAACAGGGCGGCTGGGCGGTTTTCTGCGGACGCAATAAGGGTGGAGAGGTAAGTCCTCCTTGCCATCCTCATTGCCACTAAATACATCTTAATATGAGAACGTAGCAGTGTTCGGTCAGAGTCAGAGTGGCTGGCTCTCCAACTACTCTCTAGGCGTCTTTTCCGGCGTTTCATCTCCCTTAGCTCCTCAGAGAACCAAGGAGCCACCTGGGAGCGGCGCCGGGTCAGAGGCCGCAAGGGCACGACCCGGTCAAGTGCCCCAGCAGCCACCGTATTCCAGGTGGCAACCAAGTCCTCAACCGAGTCGTGTGTGTGAGTTTCGGGAAATGGCCCAAGTTCCATCAGGAACCTATCTGGGTCCATCAGGCACCTGGGGCAGTACCATTTTAATGGTCCCCGCCTCCCTGCGGTCAAGAGGTGCGGAATGGAAGTCAAGCCTTAGGAGTGAGTGATCTGACCATGACAGGGGTTCTATAACTATATTCCCTACACCCAGATCACTCTGCCACTGATCAGAGACAAAAACTAAATCCAGGGTATGACCTCCAATGTGAGTAGGGTCCCGGATTAACTGGGTCAGGCCCATGGCTGTCATGGAAGCCATGAACTCCTGAGCAATCCCCGAGGTACCGCCGGCAGAGGGAAGGTTGAAATCCCCCATGACCATAAGCCTAGGGGTTTCAACCGCCATGCTGGCTATAGCCTCAAGAAGCTCAAGCAGGGCAGATGATGCATAGCAGGGAGCCAGGTATGCGACCAACAAGCCCTTCTGAACCTTGGAACCAAACTCCACGAAAAGAGATTCACATCCAGACATCTGAGAAACAGTGGACTCCCTCGGACATAGATCTTCCTTGATAACCAACGCAACACCTCCACCCCTTCCCTGGGTCCTCGGCTGATGAAAGACCTGAAACCCGGCCGGGCACATGTCGACCAGAGGGACACCCCCCTCTGGGCCCAGCCAGGTCTCGGTAATACCCACCAGGTCCGCCCCCCCTCACAGATCAGATCATGAATGAGAGGGGCTTTGTTCATGACGGACCTGGCGTTACACAACATCAGCCGAAGGCCCAGGGCCCGATCACTCAGACCACCTGGAGAACGGGAGGTGATAATGGGGTCGGAGCGCGCCACAGCAGATAGATAGCGGAGGCGCGCTCCCGAAACAGAATGTGGCCCCCTATAAACGCCAAATCTGCCTCTCCCGCTCACCGTGTTAATAGATTTAATGACACCCTCCCCCGGACAACCCCCCATCCTCAATCGAGCCATGTCAGAATCCCACCCACTCCGGCCGCGCTCCAACTGTGACCCGGTCCGAGCCCCAGGTGGGTTGTCCCCCAGTCCCCACATGGTTAACCCTAATTTATTTAAAGATTTGATTAAAAATTTTAGATAACCCTCCCTCCAAATGTTTTCTTTTATCATCTTCTCAGGGATCACCTGCAGGCTCTGGTCCAAAAGATAAGAGTCTTGACAATGCAGTTTAGTTTATGTCAGCAACTCAAATAAAATCTAGATGGAGCTTTGTTCTTATCCTGGGCAACCTCAAGTTCTGTGGAACAAATCCCAGAATCTTCATGAATAACCCTGCTGGTGGTGGAATTCTGGGATTTAAAGTCCAAACACCTGGAAACTGTCAAAGTTGGAAAGCACTGACGTGGTGAAATGTTTAGCAAAATTGTATCTGTGATAATATATCAAGATTGTTGACCAAAACAGCAAGCTAATGCACCTTTAGGCTGACCTCTGAACAACATAGATTGTCTAAGTTGTGAAACAGTGCTATGCCCAGAGAGTTCAACACAGATGGGATTTTGGTCTGAAAACCTTTTATGGGTGTTTGTTTAAAGGCTGCTATGTCACCTCAGGCAGTTTAACATCTCACCTACACCAAACATATGCCTCAGCTTTCATTTTCAAGCTAAACTATCTGAGTAAAATAACTTCAAGCAAAGGAATGTAATTGGATACGAGCTCAAATACTATTATCTGCTGTGTTCTCTGTCCTGTTGACAGGTGAATTCTTGCCTCCCACAACTCACACCTTCATTGCACAACAAACACCCTTCCAACCAGATGCTTAACAGCCATACAGCCCTCGTTATAAATCTTTCTGTACGTTTGTTGTCGAGGAGGAAGGGAAAATGTGTGAAGATCCTGTTTCTAGGAAGATGAACTGTGGGAAGATGAACACTGGATATAATAAAAACTGGATTATTTACTTTCATCTCTCCAGCCCCTCCCCCTTCCTTTCATGTAACATTCATTTTCTGAAAAACTTATATGTAGTATTTGAATGGGGCACATTCAAAGAATTTTCACAAGAGAATTGACTTTCCTTTCAAAGTACGAAAGTGGGATTTTTTTTTTCTTTAGTTTCTTTTTACTAGCCACATGGGAAAAAGTCAGGAGTGCTTTGAAGGAGTCAAAAAAATCAAAATGGCAGCCATGTCCATGTGATCAAAGCTGGCATTGGAGTTTTTTGACACTCCTCTAAGCCATCCCCCACTGGCCCCATAAACATTTCTGGAAAGACTATTTTATGGGAATTGAGTTACATCCAAGTGAAGTTTCTCTCCGATGAAGTTATTAACTTAAAACAAAGAAAGACTCTGTTTTCTTTTTCTTTTTTTAACATCCAATAAAGGCAGTCTCTATTTCTCCTGAGCACAACTCTGAGAAACAATGTATTTGAGGGGCTGCCACAAAGAAGAGGGGGTCATCTTATTTTCCAAAGCATCAGAGGGCAGGACAAGAAACAATGGATGGAAACTAATCAAGGAGAGAAACAACCTGGAATTAAGGAGAAACTTCCTATCAGTGACAACAATTAACCAGTGGAATAGCTTGCCTTAAGAAGTTGTGGTTGCTGGAGGTTTTTTAGAAGAAATTGGACAGCCACTTGTTTCAAATTGTGTAGGGTCTCTTGTTTGATCAGGGGATTGGATTAGAAGACACCCAAAGTCCCTTCCAACTTTATTCTGAATTGAATTGAAAATTGAATTGATATTCCATAACAAAGTTTTCCTTTAATGGGACATTCTATTGCAGAAATGCCACCAAGTTGATACAGAAACTAAATCTCCACTTAAACAACTCTGGGTCTCTCCTTCTTCCTCAATTTTATAAAATGCTAAAAGAACCATACACCCCTCCCCAAAAAGAAAAAATCCTGATTACTTTGTCTTCAGTATAAAATTGGCTTATTATAAGTGGCTTTAAGGTGCTTTTTGTTTGAGCAGATATAGTCAAAATAACTCAGCTCTCTACTGGTGCATGTGAACTCTCTCTATACTATCCTTTAAGTATCAATACCAGCTTTCTGAAAAGACAATCTTTACAAATATTAACTGGGGTGATTACAGTTGTTTGCAATGACTTTTAACATCTTGATATTCTCTCTATATCCACTGACCTGTTGTAATATACCCTGAAACATTAATTTCCACTTAAAGCTCTGCATTCATCTTTTTCAGTTTGTTTTGTCTAACTAGCCAGAACTCCATATCTTACTCCTAAGGTCTTCTTATTGTCCATTATAAGGATTCTTGAGCATTGCATAATTAATAAGATCCTGGGATTTCTAACAATGGACAAACCTGAAAGTCTAAGGAAGAGATACTGACCTGTCTGAAAACTCTTTGAACCTTTCCAAGACATTACTCAATAAATTTGGGGACAATGCATTTGTTTCCTTTCCAAACAGAATTTTAATGTACACCAAATTAGAAAAAAAGGAATGTGATTCCAAGGATCACACTCAGCATGGTGTTTTTCCAGGCCAAATTGCTGTTTCAGGATGAACCACAAGAGAGATTTTAGCCAGAATTGAAGGAAATCCAGTCACATCATGTACACAATTGCACAATGGCAAAAGTAGAGTTAAGGAGGAAATCAGGAAAGTGCTGTACCTCTGCAGAGTATTTGAGTTCTTCATTCCCAGAAGAATCAATAAGGTTCTCCCTTTCACAAAGGGATATAAACATATCACACTCCTCAAAATAAATAAAATCCTCCAAAAAAAGTTGTACTTGTATTGATTTATTGATTTGTTTTATTTGGTTCTTATATCATCTTTTCCATTTGTAATATTTAAAAAACTGGGTACTCATAGTACGGTATTGAACTCTGCAGAGCATATCATTTGCTTCTCCAGCACTTCCTGGAATGATCATTATTCTGTTCAGAAGTAATAGAGCATAGCATGCCTTATCTTTCACTGGCATCACTCAAATGATGTCATTCTTCTACAGATACAATTTATTCAGTACACAAGCCCCTCCAGGAAAAAAAAACTTTGAAAATATAATTGCACATGAATTGGCTTCCATATGAATCATGCATGGTCCTGGTTCATATAAAAATCTACATGTGTCTGTCTGAAATCATCTAAGTGTTGTCAGATGGAGAGAGATTCTTATATGGGTTAAGTGTTCTGAATGGAATAATACTCATATAGTTTTAATTTAAAGCTTCAGACTAAGTCTCCTTTTGAAATTCTGAGATAGTTCTCCTTTCTGCTTCTTAGAAGGCCTTGAGGTCAGAATCATTTACAAAAGAAACAAACTTTGAACTGGACAAGAAGGGAGGAACCAGCAAGCAATACTGGCAAGCCACTGGTCCTGGAGCAAGGACTATACCAGGCTTATACTTCAAAAGGAGGAATGCCAGGACCCCAAATAAGCCTTATGTTCGCAGAGAGCAAGGGAGAGCTAGAGGGAGAGGGAATGAGTTGAGTTCCTTGTTTTTATTCTTGCTGTGGTGCTTTAGTATCCATCAAAGGTTGCTGGTGATCTTGATCACAATCTTAGCATCTTGATCACAATCTTTGCCTTCCTGGACCAGAAGAAAGTACTGGATCACAATAGAAATCTCTGGAACCTCTGGAATCCATATAACCTATCACTTCCCCAACCAAATAACTCATATTCTTGCTCCGAAACATCAGAAGTACACATGTCCATGACAATGCAGAGAAAATATCTAGACAACAGATGCAGAGCTCAGGAGGTCTTACCCTCAATGAGGGAAGCATGATTTGGTCATAAAGACTTAGACATCACTGAAGCATTTTTTGTTTCATTTGCAGCTTTCGAAGATGTTGACTTACCTTGCTGTATTAGGGTTAATGAGTTTTGTCAAGTTCGGTACATTTTAGGTAAGGAATAATTATAATGAGACTATAATAATTAGATAATGAGACTAAGGAATCACAGGTTGCTAAATATGACAATGTGGCATTACCAACACTATTGTTCAGTGTAAATGTGTGTGTGTGTGTGTGTGTGTGTTTTCGTACATATATTCATTTATGGCAGAGTGTCAAACTCAAGATTGCAGGAGGAGGTTACAGGTGAAAATGGAACTCGGGAGTCCATTTTCATTGGCAAAGTGCTCAGGCCACCACACGCACCCCTGACACAAGAGATGTTGAGCTGGTCATACCTACCCTGGCCACACCCACCATTGGCCCCCAAGATCAAACACAACCCTAATGCAGCCCTTAATGAAATCGAGTTTGACTGCCTGATTTATGGATATGCTGTTTCTTTTAATATTCTTTTACCTGTTGAATTTTACTCCTCTGTAATTTCCATCTATAGTTCAGCATAGGCATATACTCTGAATTCCTGATAAGATTGTTGAACAGATGAATAGTATTAAAATACCAGACTAGTTCCACCTACAAATTAGCTGCATTTTTTTTTCTGGTCTGTTTGATTACTTACCACCTACTGTGACACAGAAAGTGCTTTGGCACATTGGAATGAATGGTTACACTTCTGACATCATTGCTAAAATCAATGCTTTAAAGTACTGTGGGAAAAACTGGAACTTAGTTTAGCTCAAAGATAAGAATCTCCAGGTACCAAACAGACAAGCAGCGGAAATTCAACATCTCTCTCTCCAGTATCCAGGCAGAATGAAGCTACTCAAAGATGATGTTCAACAAAACTTAAAATCTGTCAGATTTCCCAACTATCTATCTTTCAGGGGGAAAAGACAACTGGAAAAAGAAACATGGATGAAAGATAAAAGAAATACAATGCATTATAAAATTATGCACAAGGCAAGGAGATATGACCAAACAATTTTATGCAGTGATGTAAAAATATAACTTCATGTAAGCGTGTGTGAATAAAATGTGTGCATAATAAATAAGATCTTACATAAGAATACCGAAATTTTGGGATGTTTGCCTATTTTGGAAGATTGGGGTTTTTCTTTTTATAATTTGGAGGACTGACAAATCTTACCCTGGACAATATTATGATGCCAATTTCTGCCATTGATGAGGAATGTGTTTTTTTTTTTTTTCGTTCACAGTAGTAGAATTTGGACCATTCAGCAAAGCTGCCTGGTAAGAGATTCAGGACTAAAAGGACAAAAGAAAAAAGAAAAGAACATTCTTACTCATTTTGTAACTTGTGGACCTCATCACAAATATGAAGATAGAGCTATCTTTAAAAGTTTTGAAAGGTCATTAAACTCATAAAGGATAAGTCTATCACTGGCTGATATTCTTAATAGCTACCAGCACTTCTCATGTGCAAAAACAGCAGTATTATCAATCAGACCATCTCAAGAATATGGATCAGCTCCTTAAAATCTTTGCAAAGAGCATGCTGGCTAGAGAATTCCAGGAATTGTTTCACACATCTGGTGTTTTCCCAAGAAGACTATTAAACACTAAATGCTGGACAGGAGAAGGCTACACCCAGGCCAGTGCTACCATAAGAGGAAACATTTGATGGGCAAATAGTTTGACCCAGAAACTCTTATGATCAGTCTAATCTAGAATCTAACAACTGAGTTCCTTATTTGATTCCCTGAGCTATAAAGTGTGAGAACTGCTCCCATTATAATATCAAGTATAGAATATGTTGTTTATGGCTTATCATTCTCATAAACTAATGCAAATGTCTGCTTTTGAAAGAAGAATTATTTGGAAGTCTGATGCAATGATCTAATGCCCATGAGCCTCTTAAGATATGTTGACTGTGCACAAACCTCTGCTGATCTTTATTAGAGTTCAAGCATCAGGTTTTCAATAAACAACTTGGGTGGCCCATTACAATTCAAACAAAAGTTATGCAACCTTGTTAATTTATTCTTTCCCACATTTCCATTTCAAGAGTACGAGCCAATTTACAAATGCAAATAGACATCTAGGTGCTATCTGTTGGGAATAATCAATGGTGTGGAGACAACTCTACCTGGCACATTGTTTGTTTTAAATTGACTCCTATTTACCTACATCTTTGTTGTGTCAAGAATATTTTCAAAACCACAGGTTCCCTAGTTCTGCTTTTAAAAAAGGGCAACAAAGTTGTTGGGTTTGCACAATACACTATATTTTTCCATCAAGACAATATGAGTAATCAGTTAAAATATAATCTTGATTTTTTTTTTAAATTTCTCCACCTATGTCCATTTGCTAGCCACCCTTTTCATACCACAAAGACATGAGAGGGCAAATTACTTTGCTTTATGAAGCAGGGAGAGGAAAATGGAAGAGGGTTCAAATGAGCTTCCTGCCCAGACCATTCACTGCAAATGCAAATAGTTTATATAAACTTTTCTCAGGGCTGAATACCTTTACCTTTAGTTTATGAAGACCACATAAGATCTTGCAAGGAAAACGTGAGCAAGTGCTCAGTAGGGAGGCCAGCACCGAAGGTGTCATCATTGTGATAATAGCACTGCTGCCACCCTCAAAAAAAGCCTAATAGAAAAAGTGATTTATCTCCTTGGGGTTCCTTTGAAACAGACAGAAAGCAAACCCACTGGGGAAATGATGGTACAATTGAATACAGACCTTCACATGTATCCCCAGGTTGTTTTGTAGCTATGTGAGTATGACAGCATCCTAACCCATCCATGAAAATTTCAGTAAGTTTTTCTTTTCCTTGGAAACATGTTTTTTAACAGATTCAGTGAGTTTACAGTAAAAACTACGCCGGAGTATTTCTCTATTCAGCACTGTCATGGAACCATTTACACACAATCACAAGTGAAGGAATTTTAATCCCGCAAAGGAGTCTTTTGTGGAATTAGACAAAGTCATTACTATGGCTTCAGAAAATGCACAATATTATTATTGCTTGCAGTACATTACAAATTTTGCTACATGGAAAAAAACTGTCAAGGAAAACACTGATAGTTTTGATGAGGGTTAAAAACTTTTCAGCTTTACATTCTTACAAGAAGTAAACTTGATGCCTTTGTTCTGTTTCCAGAGAACATAAGGAATATCCATTTCTTTGTATACCATATGTGTGTGCATGCACAAGGATGTCAATGACATAGTCAATGAAAAGCTCCCTTTTGCCATTTCAGAAGATTTGGTTTCCTTCCCTGTTTTGTCATTTAACTACTGTGCAGAAATCCACATAATTCCCTCTGCCCATCCCAGCCCCCTTTATGATCCTGTGGCAGAACTAACCCAGCTTAGCCCATGGTTTGTTTGTTTTTTTATCTGCAAGCACTTGGCAGCCACTATACTCTTATGTTGGAAAGACAAGAGAAAACAGGAAAGGATTTATTTTATTTTATTTAATTATTTATTTTGTCACGCGATTATAAGATGTGAAGTATTTTAGTCAATCATGGGAAAAGTATTTTCTTACCTAGAAAACTGCAGCAAACCTTTTCCCTCCTGCTTTATAAGTGAGTCTAGAATAGAGTCATTGACTCCCTTTTTTTCCTCTGGGAATAAATGAACATTAGTTCAACAACCGCTACAGAGAACACTTTTGTCATTGTGCTACCATCACCAGGATACATGATGGCACCTGCCTACAGGTTATTTAATGACTGCTTGACAAATCTCCCTGAAGGTACCTATGATCCAGATTTGAAGTTCTAGTGTCCTGGCCTCTCCTGCACAACTGCACTGTGAGTACTTAGCAATCAGACCACATAACTGCAGCATAATCATTTGCAGCTTGCACAGTCAGATGACCGTATTTTGCCAAAATCCAGCATTTACTTTATTTTTATTTATTTATTTATTTTATTTGTCAAGCAAGTATTAGATAATGGGTATAAGTATAAACATAGTTATGAATACATGAAATGGATACGAATAAATAAGAAACAATAGGACAAGGATGGTAGGCACGTTGATGCACTTATGCACGCCCCCTACAGACCTCTTAGGAAAGGGGTGAGGTCAGTAGTAGAAAGTCTAAGGTTAAAGTTTTTGAGGGTTTGGGGAAGAAACCAGAGTCAGGTAGAGTATTCCAGACATTGACCACTCTGTTGCTGAAGTCCTATTTCCTGCAATCAAGTTTGGTGCAGTTTACCTTGAGTTTGTATCTACCGTGTTTCTCCAACAATATGCCCCCCCCCAATAGGAAGACCCAGCATGTTTTCTAGGCATAAAATGAAATTAAGCTCCTCCCCCCAAATTTAGGCCTAGTTTAAAACATGTGAAATTGGGGGGGAAGGCGGGGAGGGGCACTTGCCGTTAGGAGTTACGCCTCGCCATCAGCTGATCCTAACAGCCAATCATGGTGGAGCACGGAGGGCTCCCTATCCCTGCCAAGTGCCTTTGCTGCAGACCCGGGTCAGCAGAGGGCGGCGTGGATGTCCGCCGGCAGTGTTTCAGCCATTTCTTGGGCCTCCATAGCTTCCACTGTTCCCACCAGTGCTGGCGCTTCTCTCGCCAGTGCCGTCTCCATCAGCAGTGTCTGAGTCATTCCCTCTTTTCCCCATCCCCGTCCCCACAACAAGAGGGGAAAAAAACATTATGAGGTACCTGGGAACACTGTACACTACGTTTTGGTTTAATCCCGAGTGGCTGGTTGGACGTGAGAAAGCCAAGCGAGCATCTCTGCTCTGCTACCCTTGGTGCTCCAGCCTCGAGCTCTGCAAGTTTCCAAAAGTTCCAGTTCACAGCCCATTCCTGCATTCCAACTGTGCCCAGGCCGAGCTGCAGCTGTCCCTCTCTCACCAGCGCCATCTCCAACAACAGCGGCAGCAGTGGCGGGAACCGTGGAAGTTACGGAGGTGGCTCCCCCGCCAGAGAAGTGGCTGAAATGCTTCCACTGGGTAACTTCCAGAAATGTTTGACAGCAACTTCCATAATTCCCCAATCTCAGTGATTAAGAAAGATGGGCTTTGTAGTCATCTGTAGTATTCTGGAGGATGACTTGTTCATGAAGGGTGAGTTGAGGAACCTGACTTTCAGAGGGGTGTATAACTTTTTAATTCTGCAGTATATTAAATTAATTTGTAACACTAACTCATAGCATGCTAGGTTACTACATATATATTTGCATAAAAATAAAAACAGAGCTGTTTTGTGGAGTTTTTAATCTGTAATTGTAACCATAAAGTTGCTGCCAGTTAGCAGATGCTGAAATTGGTGGATAGTTTATTGTTTTTATGTTGGTTTTATTATTTAATTGGTCTTATTGAGTAATATTGTAAACCACCTGGAGTCTTTTGGGCATTTGGTAATGTATGGTAACATAAATAAATAAAATAAACCTGTCTCTTTCAGAATTCCATTTCCAGTTATAGTCAGACAGGTGCAGATAGAAAAACTATTTAGTAACCCCTGTTGTCTCTCAGCAACTAATATTCAGACATGTATTGCTGTTTCATCTATGCCTCAGGTTATGTTCTGAAGGCACCTGATGCTACAATCGTAGTTAAAACCTGAACATATTGCCTTGGAAACTTGGATGTGCTATTGTGAAAATTCTGTGGATAATATAGCCTATAAATAAATACATTTTGTTATTTTTTCCAAAATGTATTGATAGGTCTAGTATCTATTCATTTAACTGATCTCCTAATAATTTAATACAACAAGCATTAAATTTGAAGGGGATCCATGCACTTGGATGTGGGATAAAAACCATGTCTCTGTGCATATGCGTGTGTGCATGTGCATGCATTTTACTGTGTCTGACATGTTTGACATCACTTCTTGTGAGATAGGTAGTCATATAAATAAATCTGAAAACAACCTCCCTTCTAGCACTGATGATGTTATCTAGTTTGCTAATGAGACATCTGCCAGGAAACAACCAAGTACAGAGAGCACTAAGGTCTCCTCTATAAAAAAAGAATTTCCTATACAGTTTTTCCAGTGTAAATATGCTGTGATTGGAATTCTGCAAAGAAACAAGTTCTTTTTTTTTTAATCTATAAACCACTGTATTTTTTGAAAGTATGGCACAAATTACTTAAAGAAACTCTTTGTACAAGCTGGAATTTGTTGCTTCAGCAAGTGTTGCAAGGGATTCAAAAAGTAATCTGCCAGCCACCTTTGGCATATATCCTTACAATGTCATTCAGCGATCTCCAGATATAATGGAAACTGAGTGTCCAGTATCCTTTTCTGACACCTTTCGAGGTACAATTTGTGCAGAGTGTGTGCCTTTCATCTTTCAATAAGGTCAGATCTGAAATAGAAAAGAAAAAGGAATGCCTATCATGAGCAGTTGAGATGAAGTTAGCATAATATCAACACACTCCTCATTGTACGTGACAAAGCTGGTGTCAAAGGGAAATACAGGAGCCAGAAATAGAATGGAAAATATGAGATATATTTTAAAGGGACAGGATCCAATAATCTGAAGTCTAAATAGTTTGGGCTTGTGCTTGTACATTAATTTTCCCCATTTTAATTTCTAAAAGCAGGTGAACTTCAAAGCATGCATAAATAGGAAACTCAATGAATTTTTTGCTTCATAGGAAATGGATAAGTCTCTCCCATGTTATATGTTATGATCATATACCAATGAAAGCATAGGAGGTTGGCCTAACAACACGTCAAGTATTTGTTTGTGAAACCCAGTTTTATCTCTTCTGGCTGAGAGGGGCTCTCTAGGGTTGCAAAACTCTTCCCCAGCCCTCTCTCCCTCAGCCAGAGCCTTTTCACCTAAGGATGGCATTCTGCAGTCACCAACAGAAATGGACTTTCTTTACAGCATGTATTGCAATAGATGTATCCTTCCAGATGACCCAAGTCTGCTTTAGACTACATGGAAAGCAGTAAGTTGCTCCAATTTTTATGAAATTGGCTTTGTAGTTCAAGTACCATATCACTGATTCTTTGGACTGTTTTTTGTGACTGCTTTCAAGTCAGTGTTGATTCCTGCCGACTACCTTGACAAGTCTCTGTGGTGGTTTTTTATTTTCTCTACAGTGGATAGACTGTAATGAGGACTCTTATTACTGAACCCTGTAATGCTGAAATAACTCTTGTGATTATATTTTAACAGATTAGTTTGACTGTCTTGAATTTTAGTTCAATAAGTTGTCACTGCTGAGACCACCCACCTTCACAACTCTGGACAGCTTACAATTGAAAGGAATCCAAGAGAAAAGAACATATATCAAAGAACTGAATGGAAATTTTTGGAACAGCTTATCATTTCAATTTATTGAACTGTACTTTCAGTGGTGTCTCCTCCATACTTGGGTCCCAAGGTCATTTAAAAAAGGAATTCATGACATAGAGAAATTTTGAAAAAAAGGTGTCTTTTTGTTCCTCAGCATAAAGAGATGCCACTAATTCTATTAGCTTGGAATTATACTAATCTTGCTCTGGTGCATGCATTGTGCAGTTCCATAATGACTAGGGTGGGAAAGAAGAGCATCCAAAACATTCCTTGGAGGCTAAAGACCAAGATGAAACAGATGTACATTCTATTTCTTCATATTAGCAGATGATTGGCCTTCATATTTCATAGTTGAAGAACATTTTCTCACCTGGAGGTTTCATATCAAGTGAAAAGGGATGCATGCAGATCTCTTCATGCAGAGATCTATGTATACATATAAGGGCACCAATATGAAGTTTCAGAAAAGAAAAACAGGTTCAGGAAAAAAACAACAACAATGGGGATCTGGAAACTGTTCCACAAAAAGAGTCTGACAAGATTGAAGTTACGTTTAGTTTTGAGAAGAGAAAATTGAGGGTAAATGTTATTATAGCAAGGAACATGTGTGAGTAGTCACCATATTCTCAGTCATTCCATTGTACAGAGGGCAAAATATGACCATTGGTCTACTACTATTTTGATGCTTTTGAAGTAAAACATGGTTCACCCATGAACAGATAATATTTACTTACCAATTTTATTAATCTCAAGGTTAAGGGTTCCTTTCTGTTAAATGTGTCTTTTCATTTATCATCTCTTGCAGCACTTGAAACACATTGATTAGTTACCCTATATATTAATAGCAATGTTTCCAAAAGCAAAAGCCAATAGGAGAAATAATGTTTAACATCCATGAGGAAGCAGTGATGCACTCTGGGAGCTTAAGTGCAAAAGCTGTCTTTTATCTTGTAAATTGGCTATTATAATACTGATGCTTTGTTTTCTTCCTGAGCTTCCTTCCATCACCACACACACACAGTTCACACAATAATTCCCATCTAAAATTGGCTCTTCCAGACTTCCTCATCCTGAACTTAGCCATTGGCCTCTTACACACTACATTCATAAATAGCCTGAGAGTTTTCATATCTCTGAGGTCATAGCATTTCACAGCATTGTTCTTGATAGTGTTAGATGAAGGTTATTGCTTTCAGAGGGAGCGGAATAGGTTTAAGACTTTCTCAGCATTGAAGGACTATCTCTGTGACTATTATCATTATAAAGTGATTTAGACTTGCCTTGGCAACAATTTGAGGTACAAAAAAAAAGGTTTTCCCTTTTTCCTAGCATTATTCTGAAATTGTTGAGTAGAAACCCCAAGTTAAGGATATATAACATCACAATATCAGTAGAATAGTATTGACTAAATGGCATATATTACTGAGATTTTATTAATGTTTAATCATCATCATTACCATCAAGGAGCAAGGAGTCATAGAATAAGCCAAGGCCAGAGAGCAACCAGGACTGAAAAGGGCAAGTTAGAGAGCAAAACTAGAACTTCAAATTCTCAGGTAGATTTTTGTCATTCAAGCAAGGCCAACTGATAATGGAAGCCTTTGTGAGTCCTGCTCACCAAGGACTACACTTACCAGCAAGCAAAGAAAAGCAATTGCCTCAGGAGTCAACAATGGAAATCTAGTGCCCTGACCATTCCTTCAGATCTAAGCTAGTCATTTTTGTCATGAATGATTAGGATGGTGTTTGTCAGATGGCCTCTTCCTGACTGGAACTAGCCTGTTATCCTTCAATGTATGAAGGATGCTATCCTTTTCTCAGTGTTAAAGTAAGACTGAGCTAACCGTTCTTGGACCGGAGGAAGGCTGGGCTGTCCAAGTACTTATTTGGATCCTGATCTTTCTTTCTAGAAAAATTGTGGTCCACATAGCTTACCTGAAGAATTATTTCTTTCCTTTTTCCAGAAAAGCTGCTAAGTAAATGTCAAGTAAATACTGTAGGTGATAGGCTGCTTCATTTCAAATACTTATAATGTTATGCCACAAAAGCTAAACTTTATACAATTAAATGGGACTAATATTATTTGAACCTTAGAGCATTCTGTGGCAATAATAAATGACTGTATATTTTAACTATTTATTTGGAAACCATTGTATCTTGGATAATTATACATTTCTGGTTCCTCATAAAGATATGAGGTCTAAGAACCCCAATGTCTAAAATAAAAAGATGCCCTCAAAAGTGCAAGGAAACATATTCCAGCATTCATGAAACATTTTGGAAAGGGTCAGCTTATGTCACTTGATCCACATCTTCCTTTTCTGAATTTAGGTTCCAGTTATCTGTCTTATAATATTTGCGACAGTTGGGGATTGTATCCAAACCAAGCTGGCTCAGAGTTTGAATGAGATTAATTAATCTTCTTATCTCTAAATATCTGGATTCTAAAGTTATTCTGATATATGGCACTTGGACAGCTGGAATCGGGAACTAGTGAACTAAACCCATAGAAAATCAGCCCTCACATATGATTTTAAAAAGCTTTAAGCTATGTTTAAACATGACCTTAGTATTCTTGGGCACAAGCCTGGAATCTTCCAGTTATGTATTAATGTACAGAGTCTGGAGGAGGTGACCTTTCTTAAAAGCATGGCTTTGAGGTTTGCTCATAAGCATGTATTTAACATTTATACACTGGACTCTTGTTTCTACATGCTCCCAGTCTCCCTTCTCTTCCCTCACTAGTCTCTGACACAGAATCCCATTCACTGATGATTGAAGATCATCATTAACAGTTATCCAAGTTTCTTTCATCCTGTTCCCTATTATTTATTTTCTAATGTTTGCAGCTGTGCTAAAAAGTACAATGATTTTATTTGTTTTTGCTTGATTGGATCAGCACCAATCTTTAGGATGACAATGGAAATTATTTTCTCAAATAAGCAAGTAGGAAAATGCTGCCTGAGTGATAATAATTTATTAGAAATATTCCAGTTCATTATTTTCCCACATATACTTTCATTTTCATTATTTCATCTTCTCAATACTCATGTTAGATGTATGCCACCAAAGGATGTTTTTGAATTAAATCACAAAAAGGTCCTTTAGGTATTTTTTTCAGATCATACACACACACATTCAGAGAAAGAATGATTTAACTTTGATAATTCCCAAATAATTGGACTTTTGCCTGATTATCTTAGGTAAAATATGGAATCTGAAAGTCTATAGAAGAAAAATTACAAGAACTAATCCCTAATTTTCTATAGTGTAGCTTTAAGAGAGCATGTTGACATTTGTAACTTCCAAAGGGTTAGCCAACTTAGTCTATCAACAGAGAGAGAAGCCCTCTCCAAATTGTCATTTTGCCAGTAAATGTGGCAAATCTTGAGATGTTTGCCAGTAAATGTGCAAGTCTTGGGATGTTTTGGGGGGCATAAATGAGGCTTTATGTGAGCTATTGAACTATGGGATCATCCCATCCATCTGTAACATCTGTTTAATTTATTTCCTGATATAGAAATAGAAGACATAATTGGTAGGATAAAGAAATATGTCATAATGCTGTTTATTTTTCAGTGTGTTAAAAAATGGCCACTAACTTGCAATCAAAGCCCTGTTCATTGTTACATAGATAACATTGGTGATTCACTTATAAAAGAATCAGGGGTGAGTCAATCTCATAGCTGTATTTGTCGTCTTGAATACAGCTGAGGCAGAAATCCATACACACTTGCATCAAACTCTTTACTATTGCTGAAAGGACAATGAATTTTCATTGACTTTAAGAGGACTTTTTAAACCCACAAAGTGGGCGGGTTTCACTTTAATTTAACAGAAAAGCATCACATACTGAGGGATTTTTTTCCTGGTCTCTTTTTGTATCAGTTAGCTTTCTACAACAGGGGTCTCCAACCTTGGCAACTTTAAGACTTGTGGACTTCAATTCCCAGAGCAAAGCTGGCTGAGGAATTCTGGGAGTTGAAGTCCACAAATCTTAAAGTGGCTAAGGTTGGAGACCCCTGTTCTAAAACTTTTGTCAATTGGATTTTGATTTCATATTAATATTCCTCACAAAAGTGATGCTATCATTTTAAAGGGTCATTACTGTAAAGACAAAAACACATGGAAAATGTGGACAGAAGCCCTTGGCAATGGGTCCTTTATTTTGCAACAAAGAAAAGACTTATTATTCAGTGACATATCTTGAGGTCTCCAAAAAATAGAACGTGGTATGGCTTCTTTGTTTTTACAGACTGCCAATATGAAAAGATTACTGATCTGGCAAATGTGGTGTCTAGCTTATTAAAAATTAAATCCTGGAAATTTGCCAGATGGACCCGGCAGTTTTGCAGCACTTACTTTAGAAGCATTACTGAGAGATGCTTTCTAATATTTAAAAAAAGAAAAAAGAAAACCTGACATACTTACAGCAATGCGACATTCTTGAAATAGTGAACACTTCCTGGAAAGGCAGCATGAAGAAGCAATGTTCAATAGACATTCTGCCATTTATGAAACTGTCCAAAAAGAATCCCTTAAACCTACAGGGTTTTTGTATTTTACATAGTAAAAACTCATGCACAAGGTAATCTCCCACCTAAATAGTATCTTAGTGCAACTTTAAATACGCTCCAATGCTTCTGCTCCATTCTTAACTACAATACCATATTATACAACATATAGGTGTGGTTAAAAAAAACAGGAAAAATCTTACCATGATCATTTTCCACGCAAAATATGATCAATACTTATGCACATTAGTTTGGAAGATCCAAATCAAGTTACTTTTATCAAAATTCAACAAGATCAAATTCCTGAAACATTCATAAAATCCAATGAAAGGGAACCCTTCAATTTTTGGGTTTATTAACTCAATGTGGATCTGTTCTTACTGCTGGGAAATGTCTTCTATCATTCAGTAAGGCATTAGGAAAATGACTTTGATTGAGATATGCAGGAACCATTACCTAGGTAAAAGGGACTGACACAATTTTTAAGTCCACAATGAAATAATATTTGGAAGTGACTCAGGCAAACACTTCGAGGAGGAGGAGGAGGAGGAGGAGGAGGAAGAGGAGGAGGAGGAGGAGGAGGAGGAGGAGGAGGAGGAGGAGGAGATAACTAGATTCTGTTACTGTAGCCAATCTCAATAATAGTAGCATTAGCCTACCCTATCTTCGACTGGCCTACCTAGTGAGGCCAACAGAATCTGCTTTGCTAAAATTAAATTCATTATTGTACGTTTTGCAGTATAAAATGAGACAGAACAGTCTTCATGTTCCTCTGAAGGACATTTTTTTCCAGTTTTGAAAAAAAGCAGTTATATCTCTCCTCAGCTTTCACTGCTCAAGATTCACTATACCCAACTCTTGTAATCTTTCCTCCTGAGATGTAATGTCTAGTTTCAAATTATTCTTGTTACCCTTCTCTGAACCTATTCCAATTTCTTCCTATGTTTGTTATCCAGAAATGTACATAATATTCAAGGTAAGGTGTGAACAAAGCCATAAATTAAAATAGTTATTTAGGAAATAGGTTAAAGTTTCAAGTTTACAAAACAGATCAGAAAGTGAACCAGCTCCTAAAGCCTGGAAACAAATGTGGGGCACTGCTGGTTCATTTCCCATTTGTCAATATAATAAATTGCATCTGAAAGTTAAATTTTGTTTTAAAAAAATTAACTTGATTTTTGGGCTATTTCTCCCAACAGGGCTTGGCTAATATCCAATCACTACCCTACTTAGATTCAAAAGTTTAATTGCTCATGCAAATTTTGGATATAGGTAATCAAATGGGGCCTCTTACAATCCTATCTCCTATTGATAATTCTAATTAACATGAAAAAGTCTAAGGAATTGGAAAGGGACCCAATTTTTGGTCTCAGCTGGAGGTCAGGTACATGAAAAAAATTTAAAAACACAAATCTTTTCTATTTCAGTCCATCCTGGAAACCACGGCTAAGGAAGATAAAGATTTGTTCCATAAATAAATAGAAATATACATACAAATCATTTAGTTGATGTTTTATCTATCAATGCACTTTTTCTATCTTTCTATCCAGCAGAACGAAGTCATCTCTTAAATATCATCTTGTACCTAATGCAGCATTCTAAGAAATATATTTCAATCACATCTATGATTAATTTAAGCAAAATCTTAGAATAACATGGACTTTCTCAGACAGAATAAGTAGTTTGCTGTTAGATTATTCTTCACTTAATAGCTGAAGGCACTGGTTCCATTGTTGCAACACCATTGAATTTTTTCCAGCATTAAGGAGAAAAAGTATTATCTTCCAAAGGATGACTTCTAATTTTCTCTTATTTCTGCAGCATTCAGTCTGGCAAGCTATTTTCCTTCACAGGACTGCTTAATCAAGTGAATTACCAAGTTTTAAAACAATGGTTTCTCAATATCCTAAATTCATATGCATATATATACTCATGCACCATCCTCAACTTTAAATATAACAACTTGTGATAATGTGGACAGTACTGCATATTTATTTCATTTTTATGTGTTATCCCTAAGAGACCTGAAATACCTTCATATTTCATGGGAAACTAGCACATTGCACTTCAATTTCAGCCCCCATGTGATCACACAATACATTGAACAGAGTCGATTTAAAGATTTAACAGCTGCCTTAGCACATGTCAAACGTATAGATTTAAATGGGTTCTTTTGTGCAAACAGTCTAGTTTTTTTAATTCAATGTGTCATCAAACCTAGAAAATTAATTTTTTTCAAGTTGAGTATTTTGTAGAAATTCAGTTCATGTAAGTAAAAGATTTTATTTTCTATTGCTAGATTAAGAAAATTAATTGAGTTTGCCATGCTATACAGCCTTTCTTGGGAATAAATCCTATTGAACTTAATGGAATCTCCTTTTATGTAGATATATAAAGCAATGCATTGATTATAAAGATAGAAAGTTCATTGGTAAAGAATCTCGTCTTTGTAGTCTTAGATCTAGCAAAATCTTTCATCTTTGTCTGTGGAAAGGACTTCTTTTATGAACTAAATTTTAGCCACTTCCTTGAGATCAAATCTAACAGCAGTTCCTATTGTGGATTTATCCACTCTACAGAATAATATAGGGATGTCCATCTCTCTCACACCAACTAACAACCTTGCTCTGTTTCTGATTCTATAGGGACATAAAATGTGTACTCAGCCTATGAGTATAAATGCTAATTGGCATGATCTATGGTATGCAATCAGTTCCAAGACATCATTGGGTAAATCAAGCTCATAGAAAAATGTCAGACACAATATTGGATATTATATTATAAACAATTCCAAGTGGAATTCTGAAAAATTATTTTTAGGAAATTGAATATACGTAGAATGGTTCATGGCAAGATGGATGGTAGCTGGAACGAATCTTTGTCAGTTTCTATTCTTCCTAGAAAAATATTCAGCAAAGAGCACCAGTAACTGAGCAAGTTTTACAAAATGGTCAACCGGTCTTTTTATTTTCCTTTAAGTATAAAAAAAGATGTCAGGCTTATAGCAATGGCTTTTCTTTGAAACACATTATTTTCTGATGCCTCTGGGTACAGCCATGAGTTACACAAGGTAAGAGCTATATGATGTCAGTGAACATAATCACTCTTCAACTCCAGTGCTGATTTGGAAAATACTTACTGATTTTTATTTTTTTAAATGCCAGGTTAGGAATTTCTCTACATAGTGGAGTGAATAAAATGGATTGTGCTCTGATCCACTAAACTTGGTTGATAACAAATATTCAAATATTATACCAATTGTGGATATTCAGGGATGGATAATTTTGTTGCATGCGCAGACAGGGAATAATGACATATCTTCAATGGGCCTTATCTCATGTGAATTCTAGTTAAACTGGAATATAGGAAGAATGAAATACAGAACAATATAAGAACAAGAAAGGGAAAAGGTTTTGTATCAGTGTGAAACCTCATTTTTCCCACTGATCTCTTTTAAAGTGTTACCATAGCAACAGCTGCTGCTGAGTTAAAAGGGGAAAGTCATTTATCCATTTACACTGTGCATACATTGCTTTGAAACATTTCAAGAAAAGGTATTTTGTATTTTTGTATTTTGTGGATGACAACATGGGAAGTGGGTGTGAGATAATAAAAAACAATGCTAAGTGTTTAACAGGATAGGGAGACATATACAAAATTTGAGAATAATGGAAGAGCTAAGGACCACAGAACTGAAATATCCTATGCAATAAGGTAGATACAATGTATTATTGATTATGTTAAAATGGGTATTTTGTGATAGACAATGTACATAATTATTACCTGATTTCTGGTTCTTATTGATTCAGTCTTCATTCTTTCTTCATTATTTCTGCATTGGATCCAGCTAAGTTAAGAATTCCAAATCAAATTGGGCTGCTTCACAGTCCCTCTGTGATATCAGATAAGACAGGATCTCTCAAAGATGATCAGAACTTAATCAGTATTATCAACAGGTTTTGTGCACAATTTGAAGCTATTGTGTCTTTCTTTTTTTTAAAATAAAACCTGCTTTTAATTTTCATTTCTCTGTAAAATTGAGAGGAAAAGGCAGAGAAAGGACTGGACTTACTACCATATAAACACAATGGCTATAAAATAGGAAGTCTCTTGTAATTGCGTTTCGAAGTAGTGGTGTTGCCTGAAAATGTAATATAATTCTGTCTTCAGGAAAAAAAATGTTTCCTTCAAAATCAGAAAGAAAAGAAATATAGCTTTGAACCATCTAGAGCTATTTTTTAATAGGACATGTTCCTTATTAATAGGCAGCTCTATAAAATATGCAGTCTGAAACTCACTGTCTCAAAGTTCGCATGATTCTTACGTCCAATTCATACTGACTCAAATCTATAGAAATCTACTTTACACACAAAAAACAGTACCTTTCTGTCAAAAATCTGGCAGGGTTTATTCCTCCAGAAGATCAACCTCATCATATATGAATCACAGAATGTAGGACTTGGAAGAGATCTTGGGGATCAACAAATTTAATGTCATACCTAGTACAGGAATCCAGTACTATAGTATCCTTACTACCAGTACTTAGAGCCACGGTGATGAGTTGTTAAAATACAGTATTGCAGGCTAATTCTGCTGACTGCCAGCAGTTCGATCCTGACCTGCTGAAGGTTGACTCAGCCTTCCATCCATCCGAGGCAGTAGTGGGATTCAATTTTTTTTACTACTGGTTCTGTGGCTTGGTAGGCATGGCAGGGGAAGGATACTGTAAAATCTCCAGTCAGAGGTGGTTTTCCGAACTACTCAAAATTTTCTCTACTGGTTCTCCAGAACTGGTCAGAACCTGCTGCATACCACCTCTGATCTGAGGTCAATAAAATGAGGACCCATATTGTTGGGGGCAGTATGCTGACTCTGTGAACCATTTAGAGAGGGCTGTAAAGAACTATGAAGTGTTATATAAGTTAAGTGCTATTTGTATATTTAACAGGTATTACCTCCATTTATACAACTTCAGTGAACCAGAATCTACCACCTCTGTTCCATTGTCAACCCATTGTTGAACCATTAGAAACTGATTCACAGTGTCTAAACAATATCTGCTTTTTTATCATTTAAACCCATTGATTTTTTCCTGTCTTCTGAAACAACACTGAACAATTTGCTCCACTTTCTATGTGTCAGATCTTCAGATATTTAAGACGGATACTGTATCTCCCTGCAAGTTTTCTCTTGTCCTGGTTAAAAATTTTCATTTTATAACAGTTTTTATTTCAGTTTTTCTTTCTTCTAGGTTCCTTATCATGTTGATTGCTGTTCTCACAATACTACAGTTGGACAATGCTCCAGTTTCTCAGGGAGAGAACTGGATGCAATATTCTAGATGTACTGTAGTTTAAGAGTTCACTGCCTTGAACTTCCCCATTCTGAGAAAGCAGAGGTTCAAATCCTGCATCCCAGATTAGAAATGGAAAGGAAAGAAATGAACAACTGGTAGAACTATGTAGCCTGATTTTCTTTTTCTGCTTATTTTTCTGCTTATCTTATTTTTATTACATAAATTGTTCTAATCGCTTTTCAATTTCCTGTTTGTTTTGTCATCATCCAGCTTTCTTAGAGCATCTTGTTGATTTGGTAAAAGTGGCAAGAGAGTAAAGCTGATAAAATGTCACATGCATGCCAAAACGGCCAGGATTCTCAAATGTAAACATGGGATGATAAGACATTTGTTTACACGGTTATTGATCTATGTAAACAAATTTAATTGAAGGACAAGAAATGCCTTTCTTTGTCTGCCTACATTTATGGAACCCTTTTGCACCCAACTAAATTAAAAAAAAAAAACCCCAAACTTTAAAACAGCGAAGAAGTTTTGCTATTTTTACTAATCTAGTATCCTAAACATAAAATGAGCACTTTTCTAGAAGCCTCTCAAAGGAGACTCAAAGGTGCTTTTTCAGGAAGCAACTGGACTTGTTTTTTCTTTGAAGGGAATGGAAAGATTTATATTCCTTGCAGACAGCTGGTAATTTGCATCCTTTTATAGAGTTGTTGAAGCACTTGGAAGTTTATCTGTGTCCTCAGGGTCACCTGAGTAGTGCTCCAGGTTCCTATAGTTTGCAATTTTTCCTCTGGAAATCCATTCCTACTCCCACACCATTCAAAGGGTACTCATCCCAAATTGTATAGCTAAAAAGTCTGTAGAGATTCTCAGTCATCCAGGTCATGGTTGTTCCCAAGGTGCTTTTTCAGGAGGCAACTGGACTTTCTTATTTTTTCTTTAGAAGACATTTCTTCAAAAGGAGAATTCTGCACACTTTACACTGCAATATAAACTGCACTTGTGAAGGTTGCACATGGTTGATAGAATGTTGTCTACATTTGCTGGACCTAGTCTGAATGCAGAAAAGGGCTTTTGGCTGACAGATAGGGTTAATGTTATGTCAGCAGAACTGATTATAATTTATTTGGCTTTAGAATGGCTACTGAATTTGTGTCCCAGGAACTTTGTGACATTGTCTCTGGATTTATAGATTATCCAAGCAAGTGGGTTTGATAATCAAGTATGAGTGGTAATTGAAATTTGGAGCTTGAATAACAGTCTTTCTTCCTGAAACTTCCGTGCTAGATTTCAGGGGATTCCATCCAATGTAGGAATTCTTGGGAATGGATTAGTGCAGGGGTGTCAAAGTCAAGGCCTGCAAGCTAGGCTGGCCTGCGGGGTGCTTAGATCTGACCAGGGGTGGGATTCAAATTTCTTAACAACCGGTTCTGTGGGCATGGCCTAATTTGTGGGTGTGGCTTGGTGGTCATGTAACTGGGTAGGTGTGGCTTGCTGACTGGAGGTGACTTGGTGGTCATATGACTGGCTGGGCATGGCTTGTATGTAAATATTGTAAATATTTATGTAAAAATTGAATTTTCTATATATAGATATAAAAAAGAGCAACTTCTACCCAAAATCAGTCAAAGCAGATTGCTTGCAGATTCATTCACAGATCTACCTTTCTGCAATCTGCTGTCTCAGTCTGCACTGAAAAATAGAAGCTTCAGTCTTAAGGAAGGTTCAGCTCTGCTCTCAGGCCACTTCTCCCCCATCCCTTAACCCCCTGAATACCACCCCTGACTGGGCCTCAGGGAAGCCTCCTGGGCGAAGGCAAAGCAGTGCAACAGCAATTTAGATAAGCTAGAAAGCAGAAATCAACAAGAGGGGAGGGGAGGGGCCAGTCAGTGGCGTGATTTGCCGGTTCTCCAAACTGCACAGAATTGGAACAACCGGTTCTATAGAACTGGTCCAAACTGGTAGAATCCCACCCCTGGATCTGACCCATGGGGCCACCCTGGAAACAGTGAAGAACCGGCCAGCAGTGCCTCTGCCAGCAAAAATGGAGCTTAGGAGGGCTGTGTATTCCAGGCTTTATATTCAGCTACAATGGCATCCTTTAGTCCTCTGCCAGTGAAAACTGAGCCCACACACAGCCTCCCCAAGCTCTGTTTTTGCTAGCAGAGAGCTGCAGGAGGCCATCACAGCCGAAAATGGAGCCTTAACAAATGATGTCGAGCTGGCCATGCCCACCATAGCCACGCCACGCCCAGCCATGCCCATCTTGGTCATGCCCCCTGAGGTCTAACACAACCCTGATGCAGCCTCAATGAAATTGAGTTTGACAACCCTGGATTAGTGGATGCAGTAGCTAAATCAGCATTGTATTATTCAGAGGTAGACTGTAAAGTATCTTTTGGGTCAAGAATATTGGTTTAGACATGAGTTGCGGCCCTTCCTGGATCGGGACGCCTTACGCACGGTCACTCACGCCCTTGTCACCTCTCGCCTGGATTACTGTAACGCTCTCTACATGGGGCTCCCTGTGGGGAGCACCCGGAGACTCCAACTGGTGCAAAATGCGGCCGCGTGGGTGATTATGGGGGCATCGCGAAGCTCCCATGTGACGCCTCTCCTGCGCGAGCTGCATTGGTTGCCGGTGGCTTTCCGGGTTCACTTTAAGGTTCTAATTTTGACCTTTAAAGCGATCCATGGCATTGGGCCAGGTTACCTGCAGGACCGCGTTCTGCCGGTGATCTCCAACAGACCTGTGCGTTCCCACAGGGAGGGCTTTCTTCGGGTGCCGTCGGCCTCTATGTGTTGTCTGGCAGCCTCCAGGAATAGGGCCTTCTCTGTGGGGGCCCCTGCCCTCTGGAATAGTCTGCCCCCAGAGATACGTACCAGCACGGACCTGAGAGCCTTCAGACGTGTGTTAAAAACCTGGCTCTTCGAGCAGGCTGGCCTGGGCTGATACAAGATTTTAACCGTCTCCTGTTTTAAATTGGATTTTAATTTGGGGTTTTTAATTATTTATGGGGGAGGGTGGACTTTTAATCATAACAGCCCAAAATTATTTAATTCATTTTAATTTTTGTATTATGTATTGGGGTAGAATCGGCTGTGCACCGCCTTGAGTCCTTCGGGAGAAGGGCGGTATATAAGTGTTTTTATAAATAAATAAATAAATAAGGTGGGAACATCTGGCAGAAGAAATGGGATAGTATTCCTGACTGGAAAATCTGGAGTGGTATTTTTTTTAAAATCTTTTTGGCAGAGCTTATCAAGTGCCTCTCTCCTGACAGTTCTGTCTGGACATGACTCTATTCAGGACAAGTTGCTTCTTTTTGGAAAAATGATAATATTTGTCCCATTTGTGGTGTTGGAGCTACTGATCACTTGTTGACAGTGTTCTTTCTAAACAAAAGTGCCTTTTCTGTCCTTTCACTCAATTGGGTTTTCTATTTAGTGCAGGATTTGCTTGGGAATCATTACTACTGGTCATTAGCTAGAAACTGGGGAAAATTCATCAATCATCCCACCAAAGTTATAAGGTGAATTGATAATATTTTAGTGAATGAAAATTAATAACATTACCCTTTGTCTGAAGAAGCCCAGAGTCAGTTCAACAGTGAGATGGGTGGTATGGATGGATGGATGGATGGATGGATGGATGGATGGATGGATGGAAGGAATGGAAGGAAGGAAGGAAGGAAGGAAGGAAGGAAGGAAGGAAGGAAGGAAGGAAGGAAGGAAGGAAGGAAGGAAGGAAGGATCACTTGCTAATAAACTAAATGTCTATCTCCCATATTCAAAAATATATTCCTGTATGAAAAATAATCTTCATTTTTCTCTCTTAATATTAGTAGTGACTTTGTGCATCTCTTTTATTTGGGATCCCTAAATTGAAGGGTTATTTGCAGGCTAACTGTGAGGATGCAAGAGGAAATAACAGGATTTATTGTGACGAACATAAAATAATTTTTTCATGGGGAAAGAAGATGGAAGATATTTGGCTGCTCCATTCATATCAGATTTTGTAATGGAATGGCTACTAGGAATAAGATCTGCTTAACTTTCATCTTTCATTAATAAAACCATCAGGAAACAAATAATTATGAAAATATCTGCTATTGCAAGGTATGCAATAGTGGTGGTTATGTTTAAATTTGTATTAGGGAAATGTTAACCAAAGAAATATTGGATAAATAAATACACTAAAGAATGAAAACAAAATATTCTTGCATTAAAACATGTTGACAGATGATCAGGAGAACGAACACAAATGAATATGATATTTTTAATGTTTATTTTGAAATCCTTAAAACCTGCTAGACTGGAAAGGGATCTTTCTAATGGTGCAAAGGGTAATGAAAGTTGGATTTTGACTTGATCCCTCTATAAATTGTCCTCAGTTGTGGTTCATAGCGTTTCAGGAAATACTTATTGCTTTAAATCATTTTATGATTGATTGCCACCCAGAATCACTTGCTTAAGTTGGGCAGCTGTAGAAATTGAATTAATTCAATTTCTATAGCTGCCCAACTTAATTAAACAATTAAGTAATTAATGCTTGTTCAGTCTTTTAAAACAAAATTAGAAGAAAAAAGTGTTTTTTCTATTATATTTTTAAATAGCAATAGCACTAGCAGACTTATAGACCACTTCACAATGCTTTTACAGCCCCCTCTAAGCGGTTTACAGAGTCAGCAAATTGCCCCCAACCATCTGGGTCCTCATTTTACTGACCTCAGAAGTATGGAAGGCGGAGTCAACCTTGAGCCTGATGAGATTCAACGTGCCAAATTGCAGGCAGCCGGCACTCAGCAGAAGTAGTCTGCAAATAAAAAAATTCATACATACATACATACATACATACATACATACATACATACATACATACATAAACAAACAAATCAGAATAAAGGTTTTCTGGAATTTGTCTCCTCAACCCACAATAATTTAATAGTAGAAACCTAACTAATGAGCAATGCCAGTTGATAATGCAGCATTTCTCTTATCCAGCTTCAGTGTTATTTTTCATTGCTTTCCAATGTCATCCCAAGTGCAATTCCTATTATGAATTCAAATGGTTCCCTTCTTTCATTCTGATCCAGCTCATGCCGTTGATCCAAAAATATCACTCATTTTACAAGCATTATAAATGCAAATCCCTTAAATAAAAGCCTGCTGACTTTTTTAATTTTGTCCACCTTTGTCTTATTATTGCTGTTAATATTGCTTGGACTACATTCACATAAGCTGATGTCAAATGTTTTTCTTAGTATCCATCATTTTTAGGAATTCAAAATGCTTCCGTAATCTGGGATGGATTTACTTATAGATTCATTTATCCAGATTTATTCTAAGATTGAGAGAATATGAAAAGCACAATTTTTCTTTAGGGTTTGCTTTGTGGAATATTTTCTGAACAACATTTTAGCTGTATGCAGAATGTGTTCAGGATCTTGCCGTCTCTTAATGTAAATTAAATCTTGCCTGCAGAAGTCATGGGTGTTCTAACACTAGAGGTTTTTAAGAAGAGACTGGACAACCATTAGTCTGAAATGGTATAGAGCCCGATGGCGAAACTGTGGCATGCAGAGCCATTTGTGCCGGTACAAGAGCTGCAGGCAAACTTACCTCACTGCTCATGTGCGCACCTCACAGCTGATTTTCGGCCAGTTTGAGGCCTTTTTCAGCCTCCCAAAGCCATGAGGAAGGTATTTTTGGAAAAACAGGAAGCGACGAAACAGGACTAGTTTTCGGCCTGCAAAGCTTGCAGAAGCCTGCAGAAGCCTTCCTCAAGCCTTTGGGAGGCCGAAAAAGGCCTCACACCGGCCGAAAATCAGCTGTGAGGCGCAGTGGAGGTAAGGGAGGTGGGTGAGTGGGTGGGAGATTGCGTGTGCATGTGTAGGAGGTTTGGGGGGGGCGTGCATTGCTTTCTGGGTGCTGGCACACAAGTGCAAGCGCTCACACAATTTTTGGCAGAGCTCAAAAAGGTTAGCCACCATTGGTATAGAGTTTCCTGCCTGAGCAGGGATTTGGACTAGAAGACTTCCAATGTCCCTTCTAACTCTTTTCTGTTATTCTGTTAAAAGTAGAAAGATAACACTGTAGGCCTAGCATAAAGACAAAGACCATATGAAACAAAGGGAGACAATTTAAATATAAGAAATTCAGGCTAATTAATCATGGATCATTCAGTTGAGAATACGTATTAGAAGTGCAGAAGATGAGATGGTGTATGTATTAGAGGTGCAGATGAGATGGTGTATGTATTAGAGGTGCAGAAGATGAGATGGTGGCCATGATGGTGTTATCAAACTCCACGTGTTGTTTTATGCATGTATTGTTACATGTTATGCTTATGTATTCCTTCTCTCTATTCCGCCATGGTGTTTTATTTAAACCAGTTTCCTGTTACACTACAATCAGGAAACTTTGATTTCATTTCAGATTAGACACACAGCTATATAAACAAGGTATCATTTCATAACAAGATTTCTAGCCTGAGACTCAATGTCATCGTTGCAGTAAGAAATAAGAAAGAATAAGAAACCATGCTTTAATAAATCCAGTAATTTTAAATTGCAACTTACAGTTAAAAGAAAAGAGAAAATTGCAAAGTTGCAGCCCAATTTTCTGGCATCCTTAAAAGAGAAAACATGAAATGAGCAGCTGCAGCAGCTGCACAAAAGGTAACGCTTTTAGTGATTTATTACTTTAATGTAAAGTCCACTTTGCAACTTGTAAAACAGATTATTTTAAATGTTCAGAAATTTTGGGTGAAAAAGCTAACCAGGACTAAATAGTGGGATTGTCTACCTTCTTTGCTGAAACAGAATGGTCAATGCCTGGAACGCACTACCCGACTCTGTTGTTACATCCTCAAACCCCAAAAACTTTAACCTTAAACTGTCTACGGTAGACCTCACTCCATTCCTAAGAGGTCTGTAAGGGGGAGTGCATAAGCGCACCACCATGTCTATCATTCCTGTCCTACTGTTCCCATTTATTTGTACTCATTTATTATATATATACTTATACCAGTTTATACTTATATGTTTATATGTTATGTTCATACTTATACTTGTTTTCTCATACATGCTTGACAAACTAAATAAATAAAAATAAATAAATCAGCATGCTGTCTCTTCTTTATTTCTGTCATGGCAGGTTTCCTTCTGCATTAACAGAAACATCAGGCAGGAGATAGACCACAGTTGAAAAATAGATAAGGCTTGCCTTGTATTCCATTCCAAATTGGTACTATACTTTTTGCATACTAAAACAAACTGCTTTTGTAGTTTTATTATGCACTCTGTTGTGATATGCTGAATTCCAGTGGTATGTGCCTTTGTGCACTTTTTTTAGATACAGATATATAAAAGAATGAAATTACTTATTTTTTGCTTTTAGCCCATTAAATTCCAGGTATCCTAAGCAGGAGTGGGATTCAAATTTTTTAACAACCAGTTCTGTGGGCGTGTCTTAGTTGATGGCATGGCTTGGCGGTCATGTTATTGGCTGGGCGTGGCCAACTCAATATCACTTACATCAAGGCACGCATCTCCTTGCCTGGCCTCTCATGACTGTGGGGATGCTGCAACAGTCATAAGTGTGAAAAATGATCATAAGTCACTTTTTTCAGTGCCATTGTAATTTTGAAAGATCACTCCACACAAGCAAAGTACCAGCAAGGACAAGGAGGAAAAAAAACTCCAGAGAAGTTCCTGAGACAGGAAGACTAGTCCTGCCAAGAATGTGATAAGGCTTAACAGAAAGGCAGTTTCTGTAAGCAACACCAGAATGTTTCCTTCCTGCCTTCCTTACAGGATTAGGCCAGTAATTTCTTCTAACAACCGGTTCTCCGAACTGCTTAGAAGATTAACAACCGGTTCTAACGAATAGGTGCGAACTGGTAGAATCCCACCCTTGATCCTAAGATCTGTGTTAGCAGATACGTGGTTGGGTGTAATAAAATATTCTTAGCTCGTCTCCCTTAAGTATATTTTTGAATATATGACTTATTTAGTGTTCAGAGAGAAAAACTAACTTCAATGCAACAGAAAAGTTATCTCTTGCAGATGCCAGCATCTCATTTTGACTTCCCCCATCTGTTTTATGCCTCGCTCCTCAAAAGTAACTCCCACTGAGTTCAGTAGGACTTGCTCCCACATACAGTACATGTGAATAGCATTATAGTTTTAAGTTCTTTTTCAAGTTTCATTTTGGAGTCACTCACTAAGAAATCCCACACATTTTCCTGTGACTGTTACTCTCTCATGCCCATTTCAGTAGTTTGTTTGTGTAGGAGTCATATGGCTCAGTCTAATAAGCTCTGATTAACATCACCAGCAAATGGCAATAGTGCTTAGGGCAGAGGTTTTGAATTTGTACTGCAAAAATAGCAGGTTTCATGTTTCTTTTATAGGCAAAAATAGGTGCGCATGTGTCAGTCTTCAAACATGGCAACCAGGGTAAATATGGCATTGCGGTCATATCCTTCCTCAAAGTCTGTGAGGTTGCCCATCTGCCAATATTTTGTTTAAAGCAAAAAGAGAATATGCTCTACTATAAAACAACTCCTGAGAACAGGGCTGTCAAACTCAATTTCATTGAGGGCCACATCAGGGCTGTGGTTGACCTTGGGGAGCTGGGCATGGCCAACTGGGTGGGTGTGTCTGACTGGATGGGCGTGGTCAACTTGATGCCACTTTCCAAACTGCTGGCATGTTTCCTCTTCGGTCTGGGTAAACCAGGCCGAAGCCAGGCTGGCCTGAACTTTGCTCTTCACATTAGGTAGACCAGAACGGCCCCACAGGCCATATCTGACCACATCATGGGCCATATCCAGCCTGTAGGCCTTGAATCTGATGCCCCTGCCTTTGAGGAATGGCAAAATTTATGTGAAAAGAAGTATAAATTAACAATGGCAATGTTGTATAAAGAAAACCTATATAAAATGTTTTATAGATGGTACTTACCATCAGCTAGGTTAGCTAAAATGTTTAAAAATATGTCTAGCAAATGTTGGAAATGTAAACAAAAAATGGGCACATATGTGATGGACTTGTGACAAAGCAAAACAAATTTGGGGAAAATACATAAATGGCTAGAAAAGATGATTGGAAAGCATGTAAGTTTTAAACCTGAACTGTTTTTATTAGGTATAGAATCAGGTAAACTTGATAAGAAAAGTATGTATTTAATATTGCATGTATTGACAGCAGCAAGGACTGTATTTGCACAATGTTGGAAAAATGAAGAAACACAAGATGAAGAATTAATTAACAAGATACTAGAGTATGCAGAAATGGACAGTTTGACATTACAAATGAAACAGAAAGAAGATACAGAATATTATCAAACACGGAATCTATTTTACCAGTGATTGGAAAAAAGAGGTGGAGATTGTATCGTTAAGCAAATTAAATACCCAGACAACATGATGTGTATTAAGCACTAAGAAATGTAATTAATAAAAAATTAATTTAAAAAATATAAAAAACTCCTGCAAAAGTAACAGGAAGTATCCTGTATGTGGAGAGATAGGATATGTTATGATTTGGAACCCTCCCAGCAATCACTTCCTAATGTCAAGCTGATTGGTCTTTTGTTTTCCAGGGCCCCTTTTTCAAAGTATTAGAACAAGATTGGCTTTTTTCCAGTCTTCTGGCAATTCTGCTATGTGAAATCTTTGTGCTCCAGGATTTCCCAAAGATTTCAGTCAGTGGTTCCAAGATGACATCTGCCGTTCTTTTGACACCATAGGATATAATCCATTTTCTCCAGAAACCTTGAATTCGTTCAGGGGAATTAGGTGTTCTCTCACTACTTCCTTACCTATTGTTAACTGCTTTCTCTTCTGTTCCCTAAAGTGTTACTGTTGTAAATCAGACTTCTTTTTCCTTTTCTAAAGTATAGGTGCACGGTAGAATTTAAGCACTTTAGCTTTCTCCTTATTGCCTCTGATCATCTTCTATCTTTTCCAATCAGGAGGAAAACCTGTTTCCTTGACTTTCTTGTTCTGCTCATATCCAAAGAACCTTTTTATTATTATTTTTAGCATTCATAGTAACCCTTAGCTCATGCTGAACCTTAGCCTTCCTTCCTGCAAATTCAGGCCATTTCCTGATATTACGCTTTTGTTACATGCCCATCTTTCCATCTTTTAAAAATTGCCCTTTTTGCTTCTGAGAGCTCATCAAGTCTCTCTTCTGCCCCCTCATTCCTTTCTTCCCTTTCTTTTTCATATTGATTGTATTTGGGGCTTAATTATCTTATTTTTTGGAATTTCCTAGTTCTCCTAAACTGTTTTTCACTTCAGGATTTATATTCATAGAATACTTTTTACTTTTTCTCTTGATCATATTCTAGTCATGAGGTCCATCCCACCAAGTTTCAGTGTACCCACAATATATTTGCCCTCCTGTATCAGAACATCAAGTTCAGCATGTTCCATGCTTATAATCTGCACATTGGTGTACAAGCATCTGAGCCCTTCCTAAGTTCTCCTGTTGCACTTCCTCATGTATTCTTGAATGGCCCCCCTTCCAAACTACCACTTCTTCCTTGTTGTAATGTTACTGCATTTGGTCTAATGTTTTGAGTATCGTTCTATGTCTTCCTCCCTCTCCAGATTTTAGTTTAAAGCCAACCATATGGTTTTAGCAAGATGTCTTCCAATGGCATTCTTTCCATCCCATTGTGGATTCCAGAGGTGTTCAACTTAATTTATCCAGAAGGTACTAGTGTGATGAAGATGTCTATACATAAACTCCAGTGTATCATCTATCTCTGGCAGATATGAAGTCAGCAGCAACTACAATGTGTCTCCTGCAGAATTGATTTATCCTACTGAAGGATTATATACATATTAGGACTATATAAAGTAGGAAACTCACTTCAATTATAATAAAAATACTGCTTATCCATCAGCCCCTGGGGGGAGGGGGGACATCTTTGGCTATGTATTTTGATGACTAATGTGGTGCAACTGACATATTTATTTTCCCTGGGATTTTAATAGCATCTTAGGCAGTGGTGGGATTCAAAAAAATTTTACTATCAGTTCTGTGGGCATGACTTGGTGGGCGTGGTTTGGTGGGCATGGCAAAGGAAGGATACTGTAAAATCCCCATTCCCTCCCCACTCCTGGGGTAAGGTTACTACAAAATCCCATTCCTTCTCCACCCCACTAAGCTGCTTTCCACCTCCATTCTCCTGTGAGGGCAACAAAAGAAGACCCAGAAGACCAGGAACTTGGGAGGCAGAGAAAGATGAGGGCAGGGCAAATCAGAGGTGGTATTTGTCAGTTCTTCAAAATACTCAAAATTTCCGTTACCGGTTCTCCAGAACTGGTCAGAACCTGCTGAATACCATCTCTGATCTTAGGTGACTTTACTTCAAATATATAAGACTCAATGGACCATTACTAGCAGGTTAGTTTGCATGCCTGGTCATGACAAACCCAAGCAGGATTTAGAATTATTCATCCATGGACCTGAATACAAAGAGTATCTTTTATAATTGGTGCATGATAAGCAATTCATTATCGGTGCAGAAAAGTGAACAAAATGATCGACTGAAGACCTTTATTTTTAAAGGAGTAGACATTAGCAAAGCTAAACATACTCAGCCGAGTTTCAAAGGGGCGTTCTGAATCTCCTAGCAAAAAGTGTGAAATATTCCATTGGTAAACAGGTATTACATATACAGTGCATGCCTGTTGATATGAAGGTTACTGATTTTTATTGCATCTTTGGTACTGAAGTACTATAACCTGCTTTTTATTATGCCAAGGTTTTTTTCCTCTCTCAGCTATTCCTAGCCAAAATGTTTCGTAGTCAGGCTATAAATCATGAGTTGAAATTAACTAGATGACAAAAGGAGCTGTTAATGGCAAATAAGATCTGTTACTAATAATATGTCATATAATTAAGCTATTATATGCAGGTAGGAAGCTAATGACCTGATAACATTTTTCACAGATCCCTTGGTTTATATTTCCAACCATTCCATTCATAATCCTACTTTGCTATGCTCTTCTGCTTTCCACTAGAAAGAAGGGGACACAATCTGCAATGATGACTGATATCCCATACCTAGAGAACTTCCAGTGACCTTGGACTCCTATGACTTGAGTCCCACCTGCCCCATAAACACCTCCCAAATGTCATGCCTTGTGAATTTCATTTCCTGCTGAGGAAGACCTGTAACCTTTGTCATCGCTTGTCTATGTCCCACTAAGGGACTGGGTGTAACTCCTGCGTATTCAGCCTGGAGAATATCAAAAGCAGTAGCCCATCTGATGGCATAGCTCCAGGCAGGAAGGAAATACTAAGCAGGTTCTTTCACTGGAGATAATGGTTAATGAGCCCAGTAGCGGATATGAAAGCAAAGCAAATCTTCAGGAAACTGGAATCCTGTGACTGGGGTTATTGGTTTAAAGACCATAAAAATTAAGACAGTAGAAGGCCAGCTTGTTAAAGTGCAGAAATGAGCTTTATATTGTGTTGTAGAATTATAAGAAACATTGTAAAACAATTTTTATTCTAATATGTTTGTAAGCCACCCAGAATTCCCTTATTAGTCAGATGGGTGGCATATAAATTTAATAAATAAATAAATATTGTAATGCATTGTAGGCTTCTAACAATCCACCCCCAACATGGAGTTTTTCACCTGTTACAGAATCCAATTCCCAGAAATCTCAGCCACTATGCCTGGAAGATTGGAATTTAGGGAGCCCAACATTTTTAGAAAGAACTAGGTTAGGGGAAGCTGAGATAAGGCCTATTGCAATGGTTCTCAATCTTTTCTTCACAATGGACCACCTATAAATACCTTTTGTGGCCACTGACCATGGGCACGGAGCACCAAGACTTAATATCTAAATTATAACATTTCTTCAATCCTTCACGTTCCCCCTGTGATGACATAATGGGCCCCCAGGGGTCTGTGGACCACAGGTTAAGAACCATTGGCTGTATTATGTGGAGAATTATACTATAATTCTATATATTTTTTTTCCATCTAGCTATTCAAGGCAGCATATGTACCTAATATCCTCCATTTTCTCCCACAATAAGTTTGTGAGTTAATTTGGTTTGAGAGATAATGACTATCCCAAAGTCACCGAGTAAGGTCTTGTGACTGAGACATGGTTTCCCATCTAATACCTTAACCACTTTGTTCAATACCTTCCTTAACTATTAAAAAACACTGGTTCTCATAAATCTATTCTATTCCCATATCCTCATTCATTTGTGATGTGTTTATTTTTTAAAGATGGTAGTATTTTCCAACTTGAGGATCCACTAAAGAAGGCCTATCCAAGAGGGATTGGGACTACTTTATAGTACAATAGACTATAAGGCATGTTTATGTATTTTTTTAAAAAAAAATCAGAACATTGACACAAATGTTCCAGAGGTGGTATTCAGCAGGTTTTGACCAGTTCTGGAGAACCAGTAGTGGAAATCTTGAGTAGTTCAGAGAACTGGCAAATACCACTTCTGACCTGAAATTGTACAGTATCCTTCCCCTGTCACACCCACCAAGCCACGCCCACAGAACCGGTAGAAAAAAAAATTGAATCCCACTACTGATATGTTCCCTAATAGGTACTGTAATTTAGAGTTATGTATTAATTTAGAAGAACCTCACCTCATCTGATTTGAGCAACCGTGCTGGGTCAATTTTGATGAATGCTTAGATCAAAATTTATTTGGAAATAATAGATGCTATAAGCATAAAGAAAATTTATAGCCAGGTCTGGCTTTCTCCTTAAGCAAAATAAGAGGGCCATCATGAAACAGGAGCAAACTGTTATTTCAACAGGAGTAATTCACTAGTTATTGCAATAACTAATATTCACTTATTATTGCTCCATATTAACAGTGCTGGCAGGAAGACTTGCAATATTTTCTGTTTTGTAAGATTTTATATTTGTGAGATGTACTGTTTTGAAAATAGAATTTCTAGGCAATTTGACTGTAGCTCAATAACGAAATACTTAATTTTTAAGGAAACAAATGTGTGTTTAGCCTTCTGTATCTTTGAGTTGGACTGAGAAAGTCACCTTTCTGAAATCCCGAAGAGCTGTTACTAATCAGGATCAACAAAAATCAGCAGAATTGAGTATTGTCTGGACCAGGAAGACAGCAGTCTGATCTACAAGGTGACACTTCTTACATTTCTCAGAAAATCACACCTGGACCGATAAAGCATTTTTTTCAAGTCACCTTCACCTGCAGAGCATATTTTGAAACAGCAATGGGTTGTCCTGCCTAATGGAAAAATAAATCCTCCAATGTATGATTTTCTTTATATCTATTTTTTTTTTCTCAGTGTGAGACCCCTAAGCATACCAGGAAAATATACCAACAGTTTTCTTCTCACCTGGAAGATGACTTTCACTTTTTCTATAGCACTTGAATTCATTATAAATTGATCTCTCCCACTTGGTGGGAGAGAGAGAGACTTAGGTTCATTCCAAAGGTCTATGCCATGCAATGGCTGTCAACCCAAAAGGCTTTGCTATCCTCCATGCATTGCCATTAGCCTTTCAACCAAATTAACAGGGCAGAAAGATCTCAAGGGCAAGAATGTTTTTTCTAGTTTTGCATGAGGCCCAGAGTCCACTGGACTTGGGCAGCCAATAAATGTAAATAAAAAAATGTTGCTTTGTGCCAATAATGGTTTCAGGAGGTAATACAATATTGTTCCTTGTTAGTTGTCTACCAATTCTATTTTGACCCTAGAATGAGGAGAGGAGATAGGAAAAGAGGATGAAGCCTAATAAACATCAGGGGAGAGAAGTGGTTTTGTAAATGGCAGGATACAGATTCAGCCTTGGATCAGCCTACGAAATATGTTTTTTTCTTGAATGATTATTACAAAATAAAGATAATTAAAATGTTCAAGCTGACAATGTTAGCAACTTTAATTGCTGCTTATTTTTCACAACCTCCTTCATGACCCCATTATGGTTACCAACCAGTAATTCACTTCTCATGAACTATAGATGCCATTTAATTGTTCCACTTTTTTATGAGTCTAGTTATGGAAAGAATTTCTATTTTCATATTCTGTTGGAAGAGCAGAGGTTCCTCCCAGAGAATAGCAGGAATACCCTTGGTGATATCGATACGCAAAAGCAAACTGGGGGCTGGGGTAAGGACTGGGGGTCGGGATGAAGGGCAATTCTGCTATAACAATTTGGACCAGGAAAAAATGTCTGGATAGGACATGATAAAGTAGCGGTTTTCTAGTTAATTTTGATTGCACTCTGCCACATCTGGATTGCATGAAGCATTCTTGAAGTCTTGTCAAGTTTCATCATTCTGGAAATTTTCATTGCTGATGTTTGCTTTTTAGTACACCCTTGAAAATGTATGCCAAGGTTTCAACAGTATAGGTAACCAAGCAAGGGAGAGTTGGATTTTTCTATTTCCACATGGGGACTACTATAGGGTTTTCCTGGGATATCTGTGTTTCCAACAGAATGAGTACTCTACAATTTCCATAAATGTTTATGCTAGAGGGAAGCCATCAAGTTGGAGAAAAAAGGTATTTGGGATAGAGATGGTATTCAGCAGGTTCAGTTGGAGAACTAGAAAGAAATTTTGAGTAGTTCAGAGAACCAGCAAATACCACCTCTGACTGGAAATTTTACAGTATCCTTCCCCTGTCACGCCCGCCAAGCCATGCCCACAGATAGTAAAAAAAATTCCCACCACTGATCTGGTATAATTAACTATCTGGTTCTCAGATGCTTATGTTCTATCCTATTGTTGGAAGTTGTGATTCACTCCTCTCCTAGGAAAAGAACAGAGAATTTAAAATATTAAAAAGGCAGGAAAAATTCCCTAAAAGAAAGAAGTAGTAGAAACTCAAGCAGGGATTTAGCCCCCACCTTTTTCAATAGAGCCATTAAAATAGCTGAAGCTAACCTATTCTCCACAACAAAGGAAGGATAAAATTACATGCATGGGATACAGAGAAAAAGCCTACAAATTAGCTAAGATCCTTTCCCATAGAAATCAAATAGATGGCAAACTTATGAAAATCAGCAAAAGCAAATTCCCAAAGGAAAAGAAATCAAGAAGCTTAGACATGTGAGAAAAGGAGATACTCACCAAAACACAGTAATAAAAAAGCATGGCAGGAAGAAAAAGATTTAAACCATGATAGCAAATCAAAGGCATAACAGAAAGCTCAGGGTATTAAAATAAAATGCAAACTGATTAATTATAGAGTATGAGCAGCTACAAAGGGCCAGGGAAAAATAGAGATTGGACTATAAAACAATTACTTATTTGTCTTCTACCCAGATCCCAGGACGGAAGATCCCAATCTCAAGAGACAGGATTTAAACACCATAAAAAAAACCATCACACACATACAAATTAAAAGACTTTAAAGGGTTCACACATACAAATCAAAAGACTTTAAAGGGTGCATATACAAATCAAAAAGGGACCTGAAGGGTATAAAAAGGGGTTTTAACTTACAAAGAAGCAGACTAGTCTCATGAACGCTATATGACCTCTTTTTATCTGCCTTCCCATTAACAATAAACTGATTCCGGTTTCCAATGCAGCTGACCTCCAATCATTTTGCAGTAAATCTCCCAGCCAGGAAATTTGAATTCACAAAGGGAAAGAGTTCTGCCTTTCCTTAAAGGGAAAGGTTTCTTTTTCCTTATAACACTATGATAGGTGATGTTATCTTGTGCTGATACCAGCTAACCAACACAGAACTCTACAAAATGGAAAGAGGATGTTTAAATCAGTGGAGGCATCAAAAAGACTTTTGCCATAAAACCCTCAGATCTGGAGTTTGTCCTTCCCTGTGTTATACTTGCTTGATTTTGTGGAATATAATGGCTTTTCATTTGACCTCTACAGAAAAGGGATCTTGTTCTTAAACAATAACCTGCAATACCAGGTTAAGACTGATTGTCATAAAGAAGGTCTATGTGGCTGCTAAGAGCTTATAAAGACTTGATGACACATAACCAATGTGGTTATATCCAGTGGCGGGATTCAAATTTTTTTACTATCAGTTCTGTGGGTGTGGCTTGGTGGGCATGGCAGGGGAAGGATACTGTAAAATCTCCAGTCAAAGGTGGTATTTGCCGGTTCTCCAAATTACTCAAAATTTCCACTACCGGATCTCCAGTACTGGTCAGAACCTGCTGAATACCACCTCTGGTTATATCACATGTCTGTTCCAGCCTTTCTCCAAGAAGATAATGGAAGGACAAATGACTAAAAAAAAATGTGAGATTGACTAGGACAGGCTCTTCAAACTTGGCAAGTTTAAGACTTGTGGACTTCAACTCCAGAATTCCTGAGCTAACATGACTGGAGGAGGAATTCTGGGAGTTGAAGTCCACAAGTCTTAAAGCTGTCAAGATTGAAGACCCCTGTACTAGGATGACCAAAATTTATTGTCAAAGCCAACCCTTATTTTCTACAATTTTTTTTCTTTCAGTGTTGTGATTTTTCATATTCTTTAAAAGGAATTGAAGAAAAAGATCTTCTATCCATGTTAAAAATAATTGTCAATTGTAGTCAATTAAAATAATGCTACACTAGGAAGAAACAAGCATCTAATCAGTAGGCAACTACTGATTCATATGTTAATGTAGATAGATGAAATGGTGGAAGCTCTACAGATATTTGACCCCACCATATTGTTATGATTACTCTGATTCCAGGCAGCTATTTGCCCATCCGCTTTTGTCAATATGCTTAGAGGACTGTTCTACTTGTTTGTTTGTTTGTTTAAAGGGTTTGTTCCTTCCCAGTGCTCCAGAGTCTTTATAGTCAAGATAAGGAAGCTGACAAAATGTTTCTGGCAATATTCTCCATTTATCACATCTGCTGACAAACCACCCACCAAAGCAGACTTCCTGAGTTGCAAGAGTTTAGGTGAGGCCTGTCACAGTAAAGGAAGTGTGCAAATGTAATGAAATGTGTCATAGCCAACACCTGCTTCCTTGCCAGGGATCAACATCAGATGTAAAGGAGCTCTGATTCTCATCAACTGTGCAGCTTTAACCTTCACAAAACTGCAATTGGGTGATGTAGGAAGTTCAGCTGTGCTAGTCTATGCTGACAAAAATATCAGGAGTCTGGTAACACCTTTTCTAACAAACTATTAAGAGGCATCAGCTTTCATGAGCTGCAGCCCACTTCATCAGATTCATGAAGTAACTAGACTGATATAGGATTTCCTTTGAGATGATGGGGGAGAAATACAGCTGTTTATGCAGATATAGGTTACATGTGACACATTAGTAGTACCTTATCAATTAATAACTGTAATGTGTTAAAAGCCCATTGGGTCAAGATGCTGAACATATATAAAAAAATATTCAGTTGCCCAGAAGAAAGAACCCCAAAGATCTCAACCACCACCCAAGGCCTGAGAAAACAATTAGACTTTAACAATTGCAGGAAATCAAGAAAGTTAGGAATAGTATAGGTCTGGGGGAGGGAGACATCATCAACAATGCATGTTTTCTGGGTCCTTCAAATGACATGGTTTAATTGACAGAACCTGGAACTCTAGCTGACTTCATTGGACAGACAGGAAACATATAGAGATAACGTTGGTGTTGATGAGGGAAGCCAAATACCCTTCTTGGTGGTGTTCCTTAGGGACTCTATGCTTCTGTTCAACTTCTATGCATGAAGATGCTGTGCGAAGTCATTTGCCAACAAGAGGTCATTTGCCAACACAAGGTCATCAGATGAAACTTGGTTATATATGTGTATGCTGGGATGACCATGTGATGTTGCTGGAGTCCTTTCTCATTACCTGGAGACTGCATGGTCTTGATGGGGAAGAATACACTTTTGGAAAAATCTATCCAGACCAAATGACTTTGGGTTGGGGTACCCCAGATCCAGTGATTTCTGTCTTTATTTCTCCATTGGGTAGCATTGCTCCAAACAGAACTGGTTGCAGTTTGGAGTCTCCTGGGTTCATGACTCCTGTTCAAAAAGGAAGTGGCACAGTGGTGGGGTTCAAGATTCTGTGCGCATGTCTTGGTGGGCATGGCATGTCTTGATAGGCATGGCTTGGTGGGTGTAGCAGGGGAAGGATACTGTAAAATCTCCATTCCCACTCCACTCCAGGGAGAAGGTTACTGCAAAATCCCATCCCCCTCTCACCCCACTAACTTGCTTTCCAGCTCCATTCTCCTGTGCAGGGCAACAAAAGAAAACCTAGCCAATCAGCTGGGATTCGGGAGACAGAGAATAGATGGGGGCAGGGCTTGTCAAAGATGGTATTTGCTGGTTCTCCGAACTACTCAAAATTTCTGCTACTGATTCTCCAGAACTGGTCAGAACCTGCTGAATACCACCTCTGAAGTGGCAGCTGTGTCCAGGAAAGTCAGGTGAACTACTTGTTATGATTGTATTCTTTTTAGGTATTTCATCATTACACAAATGGCATAAATTGTAATAGTAAAATGGTCAAGCACGTATGAAGTTTGTTACACCGAGGTGCAGTACAATGAGGTTTCACCACGCTTTCATTAGTTGAATATAAGACAAAAAAAAACCTTGCATATTCCAGCATTTCTAGCATTATCCTTAATTACTGTATTTGCAAGTTTATTAGGTGCATTCTGCTAGGTCTTCCTAGAGACAACAGGTGTCAAACTCACTGTGTCATATTGTCATCACGTGATGTTTTGCTATGTTTTTTTTTCCCTTCATGGAGATGAGGTGGGCTTGGCCTGCATGTGATGCATTCAGCCTGCAGGCTGCCAGTTTGACACCCCTGCCATAGACTGTTAAAATATATTCTTCATTAGGCTTATATTTGCTATGTAACTTCGTCAAACCCAATGAGCAAAATATCACTAGTTGGTTTCAAAGAAGTGTATCTCACCATTTCATGATATGAGATATACATGTGGAAAACCCAGATGTTCTAGATCAGGGATGTCAAACTTGTGACAACACATTGTCATCAAATGATATACTGCAACTTCTTTCCCCCTTCCCTAAACCAGGGGTGGGCATGGCCAGCATGTGATGCATGCTGTGGGCTGCGGGTTTGACACCTCTGCTCTAGATGCTTACTGGCTGGGGAATTCTGGGAGTTGAAGTCTACCCATCTTAAAGCTGCTAAGATTGAGAACCCAGCCCTAGATCCTGATTTAAGAAAATATATAATAATACAAAGAAGGAAGTCAGAAAATCTATTTTATATATGAGGCATATGGATTGCAAGAACAAAATCCCCTAATGATCAAAGATAATTGAAATACGATGGAATGTTAAAATTTTGTATGACACATTACAAGTCTTTGGTGTTCATACTAGGTATCTGTAAAGATCTTCTAGTGAGAGTGATAAAATAGCGTAAGTTGTCATATCACAAATTTTCAGACCTTATTATTGTACAAGATGCAGGCTGATGATCTGACAATGTTGTCTATCAGTGACTCCCATCAATGTCTTTGTAAAATAGGCATTGTCAGTTTTACACACACACACACACACACACACATACAAAATCTTAAAACATCTTCAATTTCCTACAGGTATATTTTCTACGCATACTTTAAAATAATGTTGGACATGCAGGTCATTATTTTTAGTTGAACAAATGATGAGCAAGTGTTGATGCTATTGTATAACAGTGAACAGTTAAATTTACAAACATTCATAGATCAAGACACTGCTCAAATTCAGTTCATTGTGACATATCTATGAAAAATTTCTTTTCCTTTAGGGAAAATCTCATGATTTGCAATTACTGCTTTTCTGTTTTGATTTCTATAATAGGATGCTGATCAATAAACCACAAATAGCAAAACTATTTCTCAAGCTTGCTTTTATAAATATAATTTGCTCTTTTAAATTCTCATCCATCTTTTGTTCATATTATTACCATTAAAGGAAAGTATATGTAGTCCACAATTGTTCTGACCTAAACTCTTTTCCAATAAGACAAACAATAATCAAAGGGAAAAGAAACCTTTTAATGATTCTTACGAATCCCCAGTTAAAAGGCTGGTACAAACTAATTAACTTTTATAAGCACAAACCTTGCCAAAACTGTATGCCAAAAATCTCAGATAAGAAATATTTCATAACACAAGAGTCTTCAAATACCAAATTAAGATACTGCAATGTCCATGAGGCTGAGTTTCAAAATGTCTTTGCTTCCTGCAAAGAACATTTGCTTCACAGCTAGCTTTTATTTTCTTGAAGAAGGGGCAAATGCCTTGCAGCCTTACTCCTGAGTTGCCCGTGCTGTTGTAGCTGCTCTTTCCTGTGAGCAATCCTGCACGCGTGCGCACTTGGCACAGGCTCCTCGGGAACCTCCTCGTCGCTGCTGCCAGTCCCCACAATCTCTGAAGGCAGCAGTCTACTCCTTAATGGTCATCTGAGTCCTCACTCTCCTCAGCTGTCCACACCTGTTGCTGGCTAACCACAACATCAATTCATTTAGCAATCAAGTTACAATCCTGAGAAAAAAGTGATTTACAAGTAGTTCTCACAGTTATGACTATCACAGCTTTGCCACAAGTCATGTTATCAAAATTCAGGTGCTTGGCAACTAGCATGCATTTATGACATTTGTGATGTCCCAATCACCAGTTACAGCCTTCCCAGCCACTTGCCGACAAGCAAAGTCCATAGTAAAATATGGTTTTGCTTAGCATCCACAGTGATTCACTTAATGACTGGCAAAAAATATCATAAAATTGCGCACAAATGACCACCTCAGTTAATAATGGAAGTTGAAGCCCCATTTAGAATAGAATAACAGAGTTGAAAGGGACCTTGGAGGTCTTCTAGTCCAACCCCTGCTTAGGTAGGAAACCCTATACCATTTCAGACAAATGGTTATCCAATCTCTTCTTAAAACTTCCACTGTTGGAGCATTCACAACTTCTGGAGGCAAGTTGTTCCACTGATTAATTGTTCTAACTGTCAGGAAACGTCTGCTTAGTTCTAAGCTGCTTCTCTCCTTGATTAGTTTCCCCCCATTGCTTCTTGTTCTACCTTCAGGTGCTTTGGAGAATAGCTTGACTCCCTCTTCTTTGTGACAATGCCTGAGATATTGGAACACTGCTATCATGTCTCCCCTAGTCCTTCTTTTCATCAAACTAGACATACTCAGTTCCAATTGTGGTCATATGTCTGTGACTACCTGATTACAAAATAGTGTTTGAAAGCCTTTAATATTTCTTGAAAGCCTACAAGAGAACCATTCATATATATTCAGTGCCGCCCTTATCCTTCAAGAAAGAGCTCAAGGAAGCCCTTGAGATTTGGTATCAAAAAAACAGCACACACCTTGAGCTCACCAGATAATGCCTCTGATCAGAAACACTTAATATACTTATAGAAATCTCTTTTATTACAAACTTTTGCAGTTTAATATCCTGGTGACAAAGAGAGAGTGGGGTCATTGCTTGAAAAAAATTAAGCCTCTCATCTCAAATTGTGCATGCTGGATTACTGGGCTTGAATAGCAGCTACTTAAATTGTATCCTTTATTCCATTCCTTTTAAATTTTCATTTGTCCCAAATAGAATTTTCACCATAAATAGAATCCCTAAAGGATAAATGTTAGCTAGAAGCAAAACCTGGACAGCATTAATCCTCCATCTCAAATAAACCTATGAGTGGCCAAGATATCTCTTTAAATGTTATTTAATATTGAAAAGGCTCATATTACTTTCACAGTACCAGCATCTTCACCAAAAATTCTTGGACTGATTGTATGATTAAAAAGTAAATTTGGACAAAATGTTCAGCCACCTTGAATATTTTTTTAAAACCATAAATGCAAACCATGTTCAGTGCACATGTCTAATAAAATGTTTCATCAATTTCTTGTATTTATTTCTCACATGTCTGAACTGCTCATTTCCCTCACAGAGTATTTTTATTTTAAAAAAATACTTGCCTGCCCCTTTGCAAAAATAAGCAAAACCACAACAATGTCCACTGTCCAGACCTAGGAAATACCAAAGAAAACATTAGAATTAAGTTGATTTTTAAGCATCTCCTTATCACTAGTTTCATTATGAATACTTTTTGTCTTTTAAAAGGGCAATATCAAGTTTTGCAACTAAGGACTAGTGCAAGCATTTTTGCCCTTTATGCTATTTATAAATATTTATAAGACAATAATTCCCAAATTAAACCTTTTTCTTTAGTCAAACAACACACCAGAAATAAAACAGAAGTTAACTTTATTTTTTTTATTTGTCTCAAGAGTGTCATTACTGCATTTATTCTGACAGTTTATGACAGTGGTTCTTACCCATGGTTCTGCTTAATTTGTGCCATTAATTCACCAAGTGTCTTCTGACAGTTCATCAAATTAGATATTATTTGTAGCAGCAAAATGACAAGAGTTTTCTTTGGTTAGTATACAGCTTAGTTGGCAGTGACTAAAAGATATTTTCTGTAGTAGAGTTCACATAGGATATGAGCAAAAGACATGCTTCTCCAGTTTGCAAATCTCATCTTAAAAATAAATCCTATTAAAAATAAATGGAATGGAAACCCTATACAAGTTTTGTAGCTGAGTATCCATGCTGTTTTTATTTAGTTTAAAAAAATATTTGCTGTGCACATGGGCCAGTGAGTATCTCTCTTCCAATTATTTTTAATAGTCATAGTTTATGTTACTCTACCTTATTCTTCTGTCCACATCCTCTTAAACTAGTCCTTCTTCCACCCCAGACAGCTGCAAGCAACAGGACCTCTGAACAGGATTTCTGAAATAGGTACCATATATCTTGCATAAATTTGGATTAAGGAGTAGGAATAGTTGCAGGAAGGTCAGGTAGGATGCAAAGATTAATACAAATTTAATTTTACAATAATCTTCATATTTAATTCTTCTCCTAAAGAATTACTTGTAAGTAAGTAAATAAGTAAGGATCCCCCATATCTCCTGTAAATTATTTGTAAGAATTCAGTAATTCACAGGAGATATGGGGGATTCTCTATCAGTTCTAAAGAGTGGCTCTACTTTAAAAATAACAATTCTGTAGCAGCTGGCCAAGACTATCCAACAGATATTACTTGTTTGTCAGGAATCATGTGGTAGATCATCTGTAATAGAAGTTCAAACAGATGGCTTGCAGTCCATGATTTCATTCTGATTCCATGATAAAACTTTGCTTGATTGACCCTGGTTTATTAAATAAGCTACTGTTGATTGGCTTTGCCATCAGGCTAAACCATAAAACATCATTTATAAAGTACAGTGTCTGGATAAGCATAGTCATCAACTATGCAGTACAAGCCAAAATTATGATGCAATTAGTATCACTGGTGGTATAATATCACCTTTCCCTAAGATACAAGAGATAAACAGAAGAGTAGGCACCAATCCAGGGAGATGAAAAAATTTAAAAATAGCGCATAGTGTTTTTCAATTTTTTTAGTGAAACACATAAGGATTGACATTTTGTGATAAAGTATGTGGGCACTATGTTTCTTTCTTTTTAACTTTCCTAAGCAGCATGAACATTGGATGCAATCCACTGATACCATAAATGTCTTCCCTCCTCAGATCCACATAGAGGGGTTCAATGAGATCCTCATCATTCTGAGGAGCAGATGCTTTATAGAGGGAGATGATGGTGATCTCACAAAAAAAGAAAAGAAAACTAAAGGGAAGAAAGTGTGTATAAATATGTATTTTAACACTTACAAAATGCAACAGAAAAAGGTACATTTTACAATGTGTGGATTGAGCCAATACCTTCTGAATCAGTAAATCAGAGTTATTCACAGATGCTATGGTCTCTATTTTTATATGTCATCCTGTGCCAAACCTATTGTTTTCTTTCTCTCTCTCTCTCTCTCTTACAGAACAGAGAAATTGGAGAAAAATGGTTTACAAGAGAGTAAGCATGCACACAATGGGGAATACACAATTGTTTACTGTAGTGCCCTTGGGGCTGCTGACTCCAATACATTATTGGTGATGGTGGACTTTAGTATGCTAATTGGGAAATTTGGGAGTTGAAGTCCACTCATCTTAAAGTTGCTAATTTTGAAACACACTGATCTACTGTATGGTCTTCATCCTTGTGAGCTATAAACACATTTCAGATTTGCCAGACAGTTAAAATTAAAGGGCAAGGATACGAATAACTTGAATAACTTGAATTCACCGGCAGCTCAAAAGTTTCTTTTACAAAGGAGATCAGGTTGAAATTAATAATAAAGCAGCAATGTGAGTTTAAACTGATGTAAGGTTAAATGACATAGGAACTGAAAACTGATAGCGCATAACAATTTCTTGCTTGCTGATGTTTTTTTCACATTTTTAAAAAACTATAAAAAGGCACTGATAGATTTTTATCACAAGGCTTTGAAAACAAGTTTACCCAGAGGCTAAACATAACAATGGAACATTCAGTTGCAAAAATGAATAAAATAACCTGCTTGCCTCTGACGATTCTAACAAATGTAACTTTTTAATTCTGGAAAATAATTGCTGTATTTGCAGGGTTTTTTTTTTTTAAATGCAAAGACAAACAGCAAAATGTGCACATAAACAATCAAGTTTAGAGGGCACCAAGAACTCCACAATTGAACTCTGAGCTGTGTATATTCACTTGTATTGAAACAGCAAAATAGCAAGTGGAAAATGTTTCTCTCAAATAAATGAACAAGCTCTTCATTATGATCAGAAATGTATTTTCACATATATCATAGAATATCCTGTACCATGTAGATCTTTGGCTACATCTTAAACAGAAGCATAGAAATATCTTGACAGTAGTACTAATCATAGTAGAAGAGTACTATTCACACTAATTATTTATTCCCCCTCATTCCAACTCTTGGCAGCCTACAACAAAATATAATAAAACTTGCATAAAACCACAAATGTAATAAAGTTCTATCATAAGAAAGGGGGGATAATAAACAATTAACAGTTTACTCTACAGCCCTCATAATAACCTCAAAGCTCTAAACAATTTTAAGAAAACCAAAACCAACAGTAATAATAACAGTAAAGAATGAGAAATATGATAAATGATTATGGTGAAGTATTCTATCAACCCACTATTTATTCCAGGAGACTTCAGCCTTTGCTAGCTTCCAGAAAGCCATTATCAAGAATGCCAAATTGTCCAATTCCTAGAGGGGCAAACAGGAGCAGGATTATTACAATAGGTGGAAGAAAAGGAAAAATAGTAGACATATCCAGAATTCTTTGATAGCAAACATTTCCACAGTTAAGCTCTAACTGCATCCTATGAACACACCTCCAATGTACAATATTTTTATCTTGCACTACTTTCATGACGCAATGATCTCTTCTTGAGGATTTGTATACTACAATTGCAATTTGAGGCAATGGGAAATAAAGTAACATAGGCCTCCATTCCAATGTATCATAGAATAACAAGAGTTGGAAGGGACCTTGGAGGTCATCTAGTCCAACCCCCTGCTCAAGCAGGAGAGTCTATTCCAAATATTAGCCTCTATCTAGGATCGAACTCACAGCCTCCTGATTCTGAGGTGAGAGCTTCAGTTCTAGGCCACCGAATCTGCCATCAATATGATGGCAGTTGTGATGGCAGCAATGTGATGACACAAAAATGATTACATATGCATATATTAATATATGTATACATTACATATATTAATGACATCACAATGCAAACTCTGGCTTTTTGGATTGGTCCTGCTGTGGTGCATACACCTGTAGGTCTAGTCACATGGTTTGCACTGATTGCAATGCATTCATGTTTCTTTGCAACGTCTCTCCTCCACCCTCCCTGCCTTCTGCTGACATCTTTGCCAAGGGAACTTATTAATCAAATGAGGTGTTTAACTTGATTCCAATTTAAAACAGATTAAAATTGAATGATGTGTAGAAAACAGATTGTCACAAAATAAAGCAAGAATTAGTATATTGGAGCAGAAAGGTAAAGTTCAGAGTAAATAGGAAATAAAGTTCCAAGAAAAGTCATTGATACCAAAACCATTTTTGTGGTGACCTTTCGCATTTTCCTGCTTTGTCCCTCCCTGCTTTTAAACTACTTTATGGTCTGTTTCTGTTGCTCCCATCTGGAAGAAGGTTTCAAAGTATGGCAGGAGTACCAGATTCCGTAACAGCTTTGTTCCCTATGCCATCTGTCTGAAAAACATGCAAATTTCATTTTTCTCACCATGTACAAGTATACATCTGAACTAGACTGTGTTGTTTCTCCGTGGCATATAATATATGTGGGTATATGCATATATTTTTTTTTAATTTGTCATGTTTATGCAGTGCATATTGGAGATAGTGAGCCTTTGAGAACTGTATGCAACAAAATTTCATGTTAACGTATGCTGATTAGGGTACATTTAAAGTGACAATAAAAGTTATTCTAAGTCAAAAGCAAAGATGGCAGTTACCTTAAATTGGTGCCTACTCCTACTGTTACATGTTATGTTATTGCATTGGCCTTGAAAGTAAATATGAATACTAAATTAAAACTAAAAAAAAAAAGTGATATTTTTCTATATAAGCTTTCAGCTTCCTGAAACCAGATGATGACCCTAAAGACAGCATTAATGTGGCATCCATGGTGGGGAAGTTGAATGTAATAACATCACTGGCAAAAGCCAGTCTTCTGTAATTCATCCAAACTCTATTCTGTCCATTGTTGGAATCATCAGACTTTCTACAGTGGAATCATCAAAACATAGGGCTGGTTGTCCAATCTTTTTTTGAAAAGCTCCAGTAGTGGTGCATGAGATGAGCCCATTCTCAGTGCAAAGAGTCGGGAAATTCATTGCAAATTATCTTTATTGCCATGACTGACACTGATTGCTTTTGAGGGATTATCAAATTTTCTTTTCAGTAGGAACAGCATTAGGCTGTTCTGTCTGTGCATGCATATACCCACATACCCATATATATTATATGCCACGGAGAAACACCACAGTCTAGTTCAGATGTATACTTGTACATGGTGAGAGAAATGAAATTTGCATGTTTTCCAGACAGATGATCATGGTGCATATACATATGTTATGACACTTTTGTAACATTTGCACCTATTGTCCCCTTGCAGAAATCCAGAAATCTCACAAACAGCCTAAAGCAGTCCTCAAATCTTGTGACCTTCTAATGGAAAGCGGATATTTTTCAGAGCTTTATAGAGGATCAATGACAGGAGGTGGAACTAATCTATTCAGGCCTGCTGTGTTTTATGAGATTCCTACAGAGGATTAAAATATCAAGAAACAGATTAATTCAAACTTAATTCTACATTGTTAGTCATCTTAGAGCATCTCAGTACTAACTGCTCAAATGGGAAACAAATATTTTCACAAATTCAATTAATTTTTCATCTGTTGGTAAATTACATTTTATCATTATTATTTGTCTTGTGGAAACTGACACAATAGTTTGCAATGTAAGATTACTTTATTCACTCTAAATTATTTTTGTGTTAGTTGCCTCCTCTCTCACGTCAGCAAGAACAAATGTGAAAAATATATAACAGTGACTCAATGAAATTAATCACTACAATGCAAAAGAATAACTAAAAAAATAAAATAAATAGTAAATAAGCCTGGTGCTTTCTGGAAGAATTGTTGAAGTTGTTCATTGCCCCTGACAATTGTTCTTTTTCCAGCCCGTTCTGTTGGAACATAGGGATAAATAGTCCCTTTTAGCAGGGGAGGGACAAATTCCTATTCCTATTCATACATACGTACGTACATGTGACTGTGTGTATGTGTGTGTGCATCATTTAGGTTTTTTTCAGGCATAGATACTTATTTTCTGGAAGAATGATACAAGACATTGTTTTGGTCTTGTACTAAGCAGTCAATAGCATCATTGCTGGCTGTTCACCACCATTCATACACACCGCTTCAGCCCCTGACTTAATCTTTAGGCAATATAAGCACATAAGAAAAGGAAAACAAATTCCCCGGAGCTATCTGCCTTTCACTTTCATATCTTTCATTTCCACATTCAACTTTAGTCAAATTGTTTACAATTGTCCTCATCTTCCATGTTGGTTTGAAGGCATCATGAGATATCACATTTGTGTCATGGCATAAGATTTTGTGTCCTGTAATGGTTTGTGGAAATTACTTTGGGATACTTGTAGAAGAGCTACAGACTAGGCATAGTCAGTCAGTTGAGTCCTCAGAAAGAATTAAAATCAGCAAACATCTCAAAATGGACCCTCCCTGGCTTCTTCACAATAAAGGTGACTAAGTGAACACAATGAAATTGACTTTTTTTTTTGTCAGTTTCCAGCAAAAAAGTCATACATTGAAGTCATGTGATCATGGGATGCCTCAAATGGCCATAAATGTGTGTACCAGTTGCTGAGTGTCCAAATACAACCGTTTGGGTGGGACTGAGGTGGTACAGCCATCAAAACTTTTTATCTAGCTCATAAGAACCTTTTTGTGGCACTTTGTAACTTCAAACAGTCACTAAGCAACCAGTTATAAATTGAGGACTACCTGTACTTGGGCCTTCTTTGATTATTCACAGTAAGGAGCTATAGGAGTATAGTCTTAAAATATTAATCCCAAAGGTCCTCACCAAAAGACTATGCTTTATTTCCATATATCCATCCATATAGAATCAGTAAAGGGAACTGGTACTATATATATACAGTATATTATATATGCAGGTCTTGGCAAGTTCGGGTCTTTTCCCATGTAGGACTGAGAGTATCTTGGCAACGTTTCGATGAGATCTCACTCGCCATCTTTAGGCTGGTGCTTTCGGCTTCATGCTTGTGCGAGCAAAGCGTGATCTGAGCTGCTGTCTTGCTATATATGCTGGTGGGGAAGTTGGCTGTGTTGTCATTTCTTGATTGGTTTATGGAGTTGATGTTTGTAGATTGGCTGGCTTTTTCTTAAGAACATGTGTGGCTGAGGTATTGGCTGTGTGTCTATCAGCCTCCTGTGTTGTAACGACTTGGATAATGGGCTGTGTGATGACCTTCTGAGTTCTATTTTTTTGACATCCTGGGTCTTGTGCTGTAATCTCCTGGGTTATAATGACCTAGGTAATGGGCTGTGTGATGACCTTCTGAGTTCTATTGTTGTGACATCATGGGTCTTGTGTTGTAATCTCCTGGGTTGTTGGCTGTGTTGCAACATCCTGAGGTTTTGTGGTGTAACCTCCTGAGTTCTGTGATGTGATATCCTGAGCAGGTGGCTATGATGTGATGTTCAGGGTTTTGGTTTGGCTCTGAGTTTGAGGCCTGGCTCTGTGTTCATGGCATGTGTCAGTTTCCTTGGTTTGGGGTCGGGGTGTGTGGCAGCTGGTGATGCAGTTGTGGTCTGGTTTCTGGATGGTGGTTGCCTTTCGTCTATGGGATGGGTTTGGGTTTGAGTTTGGTGAGGGAGATTGGTGGTGGTGTCACATGTTGTTTTGGGTCCGGTGTTGGTTTTCGTGGCTGGGACATATGTATAATATTTCTAGTTTTAGTGCTATCAACAGGGGGTTAATGAAACTCCGTGACTAGTATTAGCAGGGAGCACTAAACAAAAGTTATATCTATTATTATACACAACAAAATGAAATCACAGCTGCCAGTTTTTTAGCTGGTGTTGGCCTTCATTCGAATTGATTTCTTTCCAAGAACCTAGGATGTTGTAATGTATCAGTGTTGCACAGTGGTGGGATTCAATTTTTTTTGCTACTGGTTCTGAGGGCATGGCTTGGTTGGCATGGCTTGATGAGCATGGCAGGGGAAAGATACTGTAAAATCTCCGTTCACTCTCCACCCCACTAACCTGCTTTCCAGCTCCGTTCTCCTCTGCATGGCAACAAAAGAAGACCTAACCAATCAGCTGGGATTCGGGAAGCAGAGAATAGTTGGGGGTGGGGCCAATCAGAGGTGGTATTTGCCGGTTCTCCGAACTATTCAAAATTTCCGCTACCGGTTCTCCAGAACTGGTCAGAACCTGCTGAATACCACCTCTGGTGTAGCATGTGTGCAAAACAAAGCAGTGTAGCCTTTTGTAACTGATAGATGATATGCACATTTGTTAGGCAATAATCTCACAATGTCAGTCTTCAGATCTTGATATTTTGTGACCTTCACCAATTCTTTGTCTTCTATTCTACAGTCCCTGGTATTGCAACATCCACACTTTTTTCTTTGAACCACCATTAAATCTGGCCTGTTATGACCCAAGATTTTATCAGTTTGCATTTGGAAATCCCACAACATTTTTTTACTTCTTTTTCAACTGTATTTTCTAGTTTCAGTTTTGGAGGAAGAAAAACATGGCAGTTATGACTATGTATTCCAAAAAACATTTTGAAAAACAAATATGACTATTTCAGTATGCTATATGCTAACCTAACAAGTCTGCCATTATTAGTAACAAGGAATCAAAAAGACTTCACTTTTCTACAGCAAATACATTTAAAGAGTATTGAAAAAAGGTCATCAAGATGAAGTGATTTATATGGAACACAGGAAATTAATGCATGCTTCAAAAAATACTAGTAAATGTCAATTCAGAAGTGAGATTTTCCTTTCCCGTTTAATTAGTATTTTTTTTCATCCTTTATGTGGCTTCAGTTACAAGGTTTGCTTCAAGCAGGAAATGCCCAATGGTACATTTTGGAGATGGCTTGAAATGATTTCCTTCAACTCTTATGGATAATTTCATTAAGTTAAATATTCATATAACCTAATCATACATTAGTATAGTATATTCTGCTGCATATTAAAGAGGCTTATACCAGTTGCACTGTTTTTCTGATACACAGTGGCAAGGATGAGAAAATACTCAAAATATTATATATATTATATATACAGTATATATATATATGCAGGTCTTGATGTGTTCGGGTCTTTTCCCATGTAAGATCTCACTCGCCATCTTCAGGCTGGTGCTTTCGGCTTTGTGCTTGTGCGAGCAAAGTATGATCTGAGCTGCTGTCACCCTATATCTACTGGTGGGGAGGTTGGCTGTGTTGTCATTTTTTGATTGGTTGATGGAGTTGATGTTTGCAGATTGGCTGGCTTTTTCTTAAAAAGATGTGTGGCTGAGATATTGACTGTGTGTCTATCAGCCTCCTGTGTTGTAACGACTTGGGTAATGGGCTGTGTGATGACCTTCTGAAGTTCTATTGTTTTGACATCCTGGGTCTTGTGCTGTAATCTCCTGGGTTGTAATGACCTGGGTAATGAGCTGTGTGATGAACTTCTGAGTTCTAATGTTTTGACCTCCTGGGTCTTGTGCTATAATCTCCTGAGTCGTAATGACCTGGGTAATGGGCTGTGTGGTGACCTTCTGAGTTCTAATCTTGGGACATCCTGGGTCTTGTATTGCAATCTCCTGGGTCGTTGGCTGTGTTGCAACATCCTGAGGTTTTGTGGTGTAGCCTCCTGAGTTCTATGATGTGATATCCTGAGTGGGTGACTGTGATATGACGTTCCAGGTTTTGGTTTGGCTCCGAATTTGAGGCCTTGCTCTGTGTTCATGGCATGTGTCAGTTTGCTTGGCTTGGGGCTCGGGGTATGTGGCAGCTGGTGATGCAACCGTGGTCTGGTTTCTTGATGGTGGTTGCCTTTCATCTATGGGTGGGTTTGGGATCGAGTCTGGCGTCATGTGTTATTTTGGGTCCAGTGTTGGTTTTCGTGGCTGGGACTCGTTTGTTGGTAAGGGCTAGTTTCCAAATGTCTGGTAGGCGCAAGGTATCGTTCCGTTTGTACATGTTATGGGGTGTTCCTCTATTTCGATGGCTTCCCTGATTATTCTCTTGTTGAAGTGTTCAGTATTGGAGATTAATTTGGTTCCCTCAAAATTAATTTTATGTCCTGTGGCTTTAAGGTGCTGGAAAAGGGAGGAAGAATTTTCTTCTTTTCTGACTGCGTTCTTGTGTTCTGCGATGCATGCATTTATTCTCCTGTTGGTTTGTCCAATGTATGTGGCTAGGCAATTGTTGCATGGTATTTCATAAACTCCTTGGTTTTCTAGCTGGATCTTGTCTTTGGGGTTTCTTAGGATGTTGGCTATTTTTTGGTGAGTACCGAAGGCTGTTTGTGTTTGTGTAGAATTTTGCTGATTTTATCTGTGGTGCCTTTGATGTAGGGGAGGAGGGCGATACCGTTGTCCTGTTCTGTGTCTTGGTTTCTGGGGGGTGTCTCCTTTAGGGTTAGATAGGTAATTGTGTCTCTTTGGAATCTGTTGGAAATTAATACGTTAGTAAGGGTGTGTAATTCTGTTCTCACGTGGTCTTTGTCAAATAGGCATTTGGTTCTGGAGATGAGGGTCTTGGCTACGAAGTTGATCTGTGCAGGGTGGTGATAGGATTGTGTGTTTAAGTAGTGGTTGGTGTGTGTTTTCTTCCGGTGGATGGTGTGTCCTAGGGAGCCATTGGGTTTTTTGTAAATTAGGATGTCCAGGAAGGGAAGTTGGTTGTTGGCTTCTGTTTCCATGGTGAATTGTATTTTGGGGTGTAGGCTGGTGAGATGTGTGAGGAATTTGTCCAGTTTTTCTTTCCCATGTGGCCAAATTACGAAAGTGTCATCTACATATCTAAGCCAGAGTTTGAGTTTGTGTTCAGATTTGTCAAGAGCATTGGTTTCAAAGTGTTCCATGTATAGGTTAGCGATGATGGGTGAGAGGAGTAATCCCATAGGTGCTCCTTCTATCTGTTTGTATCTTTGTCCATCGTGGATGAAGTATGTGTTGGTTAGGCAGTGATTGGTCAGATCTAGGATGTGCTTAGGGGGGTTGTATTTGTTCTGGATGGCTGTTAAGCCTTCTTTAATAGGTACTTGGGTGAAGAGGGATATGACATCGAAGCTCACAAGTAGGTCGCCGGGTTGTAGGTTTTGTTTCTTTATTGTTTCTATGAAGTGGAAAGAGTTTTGTACATGTGAGGTGATGGATTCTGTGTAGGGCTGGAGTTGTTTGTCAAGAAATTTGGCAAGATTCTGTAGAGGTGAGCCTATGGGTCTGAGCAGTGTTCTTGGGGAGGCCATAGAGTTTAGGGCATCTGGATTGTTTTTCTCTGGGGATGATTCTTTGCTGGATCTCTTCACTGATGGGAGAGGCTTTTATTTTGGATTTGGTGGTTTTTTCCAGGTAGGTGGTGGGGTCAGTATTTAGAGGTTTGTAAGCAGGGTCTTGGAATAGGTTGGATAGTTTGGATTGGTCATCCGATGTGTTCATCACGACCATGGCATTGCTTTTGTCTGCTGGGAGAATGATTATGTTGTTGTCTTTCTTCAGGTTGGTGGGTGCTTTTTGTGCTAGAAGTCAAAACATTAGAACTCAGAAGGTCATCACACACCCCATTACCCAGGTCATTACGACCCAGGAGATTACAGCACAAGACCCAGGTTGTCAAAACAATAGAACTCAGAAGGTCATCACACAGCCCATTACTCAAATCGTTACAACACAGGAGGCGGATAGACACACAGCCAAAACCTCAGCCACACATGTTCTTAAGAAAAAACCAGCCATCTGCAAACATCAACTCCATCAACCAATCAAGAAATGACAACACAGCCAACCTCCCCACCAGTATATATAGGGAGACAGCAGCTCAGATCACGCTTTGCTCACACAAGCACAAAGCCGAGAACACCAGCCTGAAGATGACGAGTGAGATCTTGTCGAAATGTTGCCAAGATAGCCTCAATCTTACACAGAAAAAGACCCGAACATGCCAAGACCTGCATACCTGTATCCGTGAAAATCTACGAATATATATATATATGTGTGTGTGTGTGTAAGTTTTTGAGCTGATAATTTAAATAGTAAATAAGGGAGACTAGGATAGATCTATTTCGAGCTAGTTAGCTCTCTACAGCTAGCCATACCCTTACTGGGATTCGAACCAGGGAAGTATTACATGTGAGGCACTTGTAATTGCCACTACACCACCTGGCTCTATCCTGTTCAGCTGAGGCAGGGGAATAAGTATATACTTTGTGTTACAACACCCTGTTAAGCCCCAATTAAGGGAGAAAGCATACTGCTTTCTTTTCTGTCTTTCGGTTCATCACCAGAGACCATACCGACAGAAAGCTATTTGTTTCGTTGTCTTTTGTTTACATGTGTGTAAGGTTTTGAGCTGATAATTTAAATAATAAATAAGGGAGACTAGGATAGATCTATTTCGAGCTAGTTATAAGTATAATTGGGGCTTAACAGGTTGTTGTAACACAAAGTATATACTTATTCCCCTGCCTCAGCTGAACAGCTGAACAGGAGCCAGGTGGTGTAGTGGCAATTACAACTGCCTCACATGTAATACTTCCCTGGTTCAAATCCCAGTAAGGGTATGGCTAGCTGAAGAGAGCTAACTAGCTCGAAATAGATCTATCCTAGTCACCCTTATTTATTATTTAAATTATCAGCTCAAAACCTTACACACATGTAAACAAAAGACAACGAAACAAATAGCTTTCTGTCGGTATGGTCTCTGGTGATGAGCCGAAAGACAGAAAAGAAAGCAGTATGCTTTCTCCCTTAATTGGGGCTTAACAGGGTGTTGTAACACAAAGTATATATATATATCTTGACCCCCTCCAATCGGGCTTCAGGCCCGGGCATAGCACGGAGACGGCGTTGGTCGTGTTGGTTGATGATCTCTGGAGGGCTCGGGACAGAGGTTGTTCCTCTGTCCTGGTCCTGTTAGATCTCTCGGTGGCTTTTGATACTGTCGACCACAGTATCTTATTGCAGCGGTTGGGGGGGTTGGGGGTTGGAGGCACCGTATTACGGTGGTTCTCCTCCTTCCTCTCCGACCGCTCGCAATTTGTGTTGACGGGGGGGCAGAGATCGTCCCCAAGGCCCCTGCTTTGTGGGGTGCCTCAGGGGTCGGTGCTCTCGCCCCTGCTGTTCAACATTTATGTAAAGCCGCTGGGTGAGATCATCCGTGGCTTTGGAGTGGAGTTCCATCAGTACGCTGATGATACTCAGCTGTACATCTCCACCCCGGGCCACCCCAACGAAGCTGTCGAAGTGATGTCCCGGTGCCTGGAGGCCGTGCGGGGTTGGATGGGTCGTAACAGGCTTCGTCTCAACCCGGCCAAAACCAAGTGGCTGTGGTTTCCTGCGCCCAGATACAGCCAGCTTATTCCTTCGCTGGCCGTGGGGGGAGAGGTTTTGACCCCCGTGGAAAGGGCGCGCAACTTGGGTGTCCTCCTGGATGTGCGGCTGTCTTTGGAAGAACATATCGCAGCCGTCGCCAGGGGGGCTTTTTATCAGATTCGTCTGATTTACCAGTTGCGGCCCTTTCTGGATCTGGGCGCACTTCGCACAGTCACTTCCGCCCTCGTTATCTCCCGCTTGGATTATTGCAATGCTCTCTACATGGGGCTCCCCTTGAAGAGTCTCCGGAGGTTGCAGTTAGTCCAGAATGCAGCCGCGCGGGTGATCGTGGGCGCCCCTCGAGGCGCTCACGTAACACCACTTCTCCGCAGGCTGCACTGGCTTCCTGTGGCCTTCCGGATTCGATTCAAGGTGGTACTGATGGTATTTAAAGTGCTCCATGGCTCGGGACCTGGGTACTTACGGGACCACCTGCTGCCATCAACAACCTCCCGCCGCCCAGTACGCTCCCACAGAGTCGCCCTCCTTGGGGTACCGCCACCTGATCGTTGTCGACTGGCGGCCCCGAGGGTGCGTGCTTTCTCTGTGGGAGCGCCCTCCCTGTGGAATGATCTCCCCCCGGAGATACGAGCCATGACAGATATCCTCTCCTTCCGGCACGCAGTTAAGACCCTACTTTTTAAACAGGCTGGCCTGGCCCAGTAAGGGTTTAAGGGGTTTTAGTAAATAGGGTTTTTTAAATTTTAACTTATTTTAAAATTTTTGGGATGCAGCCATACTCATGTTTAATTCGGTTTTAAATTCTATTTAATTTTGTATCTCTGTATTTTATGTATTTATTAGGCTGTACACCACCCCGAGTCCCTTTTCGGAGAGGGAGCGGTATAGAAATACGATTATAAATATATATATATATATATATATATATATATATATATATATATATATATCCAGTGTGAAGCTGTCAAAATGACAGAGAGGTAGGTAGGTAGGTAGATAAATAGACAGTTATGGTAGATAAATATAGATTATATCTATATATCTAGATCTAAATTAAATATAGATACAGATATAGATATCCAGTGTAAAACTTCAATAGAATTAAAAGCTTAATTATGTGTGTGTAATGTGTTATGGTTCAATAGACCCAGAGTTACCTGGAGGTGAGATGGGAGTCAAACAAGTTAAATAAAAATAATAATAAATAAATACTGATGAGCATCACTGCATCCACTAATATCTTAATCAATATTTTTAATTCATTCAGAGGTATGAGGATTGTGCACTGAATTTCTTCAATAATAGGGAAAACAAAGGAGATACTCTTTAAATGATTCATTACATTTATACTTGGCCTTTTTTCTAAGAGCTAAACTGGATCTACATATTACTTTTCATTCCATTTTCCCCTCCTAGCAGTTTTAACAATCTGTGAACTAGTAAGTGGCCCAAAGGGAGAGGGGAGGTATTCCATGTGCAAGATTGGAGGTAAAACTAGGTCTCCTCTAACCAGAGGTAGTATTCAGCAGGTTCTGACCAGTTCTGGAGAACTGGTAGTGGAAATTTTGAGTAGTTCAGAAAACCAGCAAATATCATCTCAGACTGGCCTCGCCCCCATCTATTCTCTGCCTCCAGAGTCCCAGCTGATAGGCTGGGTCTTCTTTTGTTGCCCTGAACAGGAGAACAGAGCTGGAAAGCAGGTTAGTGGGATGTGGAGGGAATGGGATTTTGCAGTAACCTTCCCTCAGGAGTGGGGAGGGAATGGAGGTTTTGCAATATTCTTCCCCTGCCATGCCCACCAAGTCACACCCACAGATCTGGAGGTAAAAAATTTGAATCCCACCATTGGGCTCAATCCTTGCCTTTAGATGGCACAATTTATCTTCCAGGTTGCTCCATGTTTAAGGGAGTTAATCAATGCCTCTTTGATTGCAGGATCTGTTTCTAACTACTTAAAGGAGACAATTATAAGAATTTGTTGAAAAAACTCTCCCTTGAGGGTCTCTCTAGTTATATAGTATTCAAATATTGAATTCTTAGGTAAGATGATTGTGCCCCAGCTGCATCTGGATAAAACTGATTTTCTGGGCTTGGTTGCCCAGATATGATAAAGAGAGTGCTTTGCTTGTTTAGTGGATGACCTACTTTGGAAATTAGATGGGGAAAATATGACCCTTTAAGTTTACCGGTAGTAAAAATTTCCTACCACTGCTTCTAACCCAGGATAATTTTTTATTTATTTATTTATTTATTATTAAATTTCTATACCGCCCCCTCTCCCAAAAAAGGGACTCGGGGCGGTGTACAGCCAACTAAAACAGAAACAATATATACAATTAAAAGCAATTTAAAATGATTAAATTGGAGGCCAAATATACAATTAACAAATATAAAACTGATAAAAAATTTAAAATACCAAATTTAAAACCCCAAAAATTGTTACTGGGCCAGGCCGGCCTGTTGAAAAAACAGGGTCTTTACTGTGCGCCGGAAGGTCTGAATGTCGATAATGGCCCGTATTTCCGGGGGCAAATCGTTCCAAAGGGAGGGACCCCCCACAGAGAAGGCCCGCACCCTCGGTCCCGCCAACCAGCAACAATCAGGCGGCAGAATCCCAAGGAGGCCAACCCTGTGGGAGCGCACTGGGCGGCGGGAGGCTGTTGGTGGCAGCAGGCGGTCCCGTAAGTGCCCAGGTCCCGAGCCATGGAGCGCTTTAAAAACGATCAATACCACCTAATTTAAACAAACCAAATAAAAGATTTTTAACAAGTCTTTTAACAAGGATGACCTGCCAAAATAGTTACCTTTCCATACTATACTCACAGGGTTTTTAAGACATTGTAAGAGCTGATTTACAAAGAATATTTAATCAGATTAGGATATTATGTTAAAACAGCGTACCAAAGAGTACTATGGATGTTAGATCATAAACATTAAGTAAATATCAAGCTGACTTTTGTAAAAAAAATAAAAAATACACCTCTTCATCATGTTGTGGTTAATTTGTCTCATTTGCAGACATTCTTTCCCTCTTTGCATTCCAGTTGGAATTTGTTCCAGTCTGAGATATTCCAAGTCATGCAGTACTGTGTAATTTGTCCTGTCAGGCTAAAGAAACTAATTGTCTTCCTATGGCATTGACTAAAATTGATAATGGGAGAAGACACTTCCAGGAAGCAGTGAAAACATTTGTTCTTCACCACTTAAGCAGAATCATTTCAGTGACATAGCCTTTCATGCAAGAACTCCCAATGGATTTGTACTTGATTCAGAGATGGGATTTTAACTCCCATACCCAGCAGACACTGAAGTTGTTAACATGAATTGCAAATTGCAGAGCTGCTTTTTGTAATCTCCACACAAAACTCTTAAAATTGATTCAAGTTTTGATTGTGAAAAAAAGTGTTTATAAAAAGAAATGGTTCTTTTAAAAGGCATCTAATAAGATTGTAGTAATACATACAGGAGTGCAATTCAACTGGTGTAACAATGGATTTGATGAGCCCACCCTGAATACATATCTCATTTAAGTCCAAAGTTCAAAAATTTTGTCACTGCATGGGCTTTAAAAAACATAGGACTTTGCTTCCAATGGGCATCCCCCATTATTACTCTCAGCTGATTCAATTGCCCCAGCAAAGGAAATGAATGGGAAAATATATTCTGTATATGTGGAAATTCCAAAAGCCAATTGGAATTCCTGCCCTGTAAAAGTCCCCTAGATTGAAAGAATCAGATTCTAAATATTGGTAGAAATATTAAGAAATAAAGAAAGCAAAACTGTAATAAGCCTTCCAATGAATGTTTTTAGGGTCTTTATAGTGTATGTATGTCTTTCCATCTGTTTGTCTCTCTTACATACGTACTAGGATGGAAACTCCCAGAGGTACCGATGGGTATTTCCTCCAAATGCAGAAAGCAGCTTTGCAGGGCCATCACGAAGACATTTCCTGAATGTATTTATCTTGTTAGGACAATGCTGTTTAACTTCCCAGATTTCCAAAGCTGCCAAAAAAAACCTTTTTCATCAAGGAAGTGATGCTAATGTTATTCCCCTTTATCAAGTATCCAGAAAAGATACAAAGCTAGGATCTGACTTGTAAATGCTTACTGGCACTTTGGAGATTTCATCAAGAATGATCTGTATGTACAGGTTGCCAGAAGGGGAGGGAGGAAATATTCCATGTTATAATTTGGTATTATTGAAAAAGCAGTTAATGAATAGGCTGGGCCAGCCAGAGGTGGTGTTTTCTGGTTCTCTGAACTATTCAAAATTTCCAGAACCAGTACTCCAGAACTGGTCCAAACTGGCTGAATACCACCTCTGGTATTTCCAAACCAAAGTCCATAGACAATTAATGCATGGATAGCATGGATGGTTTCAAAGAAAATGTTTATTAAATGAGGCTTCTCATTTTAAGGGGATGAAGGAAAACTAACTTTTTAAAGTTTTCAATATTTAGAATCAATTTTGGAAATTTTCAAGCTGACAATATTTTGAGGAAACTCTGGACATCATGGAGCTACAGTTCTCATTTCTATGCCTTTACATGATCGTTCAGAAGAAAAGTTCATCCTTCTAACCAGTCAGAATCTGCATCTGCATGGCCATTTTTATGAGGAGATTAGAAGAAATAAATGATCCCAGGAAATTTGAGAAACCTTCCAATTGTAGTCCATTTAGAAATGTTGGCTCCTGATCACTGAATAAGCCTAGAGGTTTTCCAGGTCTTATTGCATTCTAATGATTACTTGGAGATTGTCCCTAAAAACAATGAATAAGCAAGAATATTATTGGTTAATAACTTGGCAAGCAACTAATTTTTTTCTAGAGATGGACATTTGCAAGGAACTAATACTGCATATCTCAAATGCCTCTCGGTGTCGTTTTTTGTCATTTTCAAGGACAATTTGTATAAATTCACTTTATTCATAGTAAAAACCATGAACAGAATTGAATTTTTGAGGTTCAATATAGAAGAAACTGCACTTTGAATACCTACTCTTTGACCCCATAAATATATAAATTATGCAACTAATATTTCTGTTTCAATTCTGAAATTATATTTTAGTGTTATTTCTTATTACAATAGGACTTTTCTTCCAATGTCTTATATATTCTTCCAAATATTTATTGTTACTTCATTTAGAACCCAAGCTAAGGAACATTCCTTTAGAGCCATGATGGCGAACCTATGGCATGCATGCCACAGGCGGCACAGAGCCATTTGTGCCGGCATGCAAGCTGCAGGCAAACCTATCTCACTGTGCATGCACGCACCTCACAGCTGATTTTTGACTGGTTTGAGGTCTTTTTCAGCCTCCCAGAGGCTTGAGGAAGGCTTCTGCAGGCTTCTGCAAGATTTTCAGGCCAAAAACTAGGCCGTTTCATCACTTCCTGTTTTTCCAGAAATACGAGAAGTGACGAAATGGGCCTAGTTTTTGGCCTGAAAAGCCTGCAGAAGCTTTCAAGCTTCTGGGAGGCCGAAAAAGGCCTCAAACCAGCTGAAAATCAGCTGTGAGGCGCAGTGCAGGGACGGTGGGGTGGGTGGGAATTGCACATGCATGTGTAGGGGGAGTGGGGGATGAGCATTGCCTTCTGGATGCTGGCACATGAGCATGAGCGTGCAAGTGTGCACACAATTTTTGGCACAGGAGCTCAAAAAGGTTAACTACCACTGCTTTAGGGTATGTGATAGCTTTTTGTATATTCTTAATACAGCTATGCTTTTACTAAAGTAAAATTATATGAGTCATCCAAATCAGTTCCAAGCAGATGTCTAAGTAATTAATCATAGTCACCCTATTGTTATGAAATGTGTTGAATTTCAATTTAATTTATAGCAATTACTTCTAATGTTAAAGCCATGCATACTGGTTAGCTGGTGCCAATTTTACACAAATACTGTGTTTGTCATCTTCTAGAGTATCTTTTGTGCAAAACTATCCTAGCAATTCAATATCAATATTACTTTGTAAACTACAAATTACTTCAGAAGAAAGATGCCACTGACATTTACCAAAGAGTTTTGAAAATACATGAGAAAAAGTTCAAAGAGTTTAACAGCCTAACCGTAAAGCATCAGAAGCAGAGGTGTGGTTCGGGCTCCTTTCCTGGGAACAAGAGGCAGTGGAGCAGGTTTGAGATTCATCTTGATTCAAGTACAATATCTGATATGGTTCCATTGTGGGCATAAGATTGCTTTAGTCTTGAGCAGGGGTTCTCAACCTTGGCAACTTTAAGATATGGGGCAGGCTGGAGAATTCCGGGAATTGACATCCATGCATCTTAAAATTGCCAAGGTTGAGAAACACTGGTGTTGAGGGTGCTAGCATGGAGAGCATGATTCAGAGAGATGCATAATCTGACACTCCAAGTCCACATATGGCTCCCAAAACTCTAGGTGACAACCCCCAGAGTTCCTCTAAAAATTATTTGCAAACAGTATTTTATAACATAATAGAAGGGGAAATCATTATCAAATATTTAAATTGAAGGAAATATTGAAATCCAACCCCCTGCTAAGTGCAGGAATCTACATTAAAACATCACCAACAAAGGGTCTCAAATATTTCTTTGAACAAATTCAGTGAAGGAGAATCCCACAGCCCTTTGGGTAAATAGTTCCATTGTCAAATTACTTAACAATACAAGTTTTTCTTTTTGTTTTTCTTATGTTTAGTAAGAATTTGCTTTCCTGTATCCTAAAGTGGAAGGGGAGGGGGAGGGGGGGGAAGAAAGGAGGAGGAGGAGGAGGAGGAGGAGGAGGAGGAGGAGGAGGAGGAGGAGGAGAAGAAGAAGAAGAAGAAGAAGAAGAAGAAGAAGAAGAAGAAGAAGAAGAAGAAGAAGAAGAAGAAGAAGAAGAAGAAGAAGAAGAAGAAGAAGAAGAAGAAGAAGAAGAAGAAGAAGAAGAAGAAGAAGAAGAAGAAGAAGAAGAAGAAGAAGAAGAAGAAGAAGAAGAAGAAGGGAAATAATTTGAATAGTTTATTCAGAAATGGACCTGTTCTATGATATTGGTTGATTGTGTAAAGCTATGATGTTTTCCTTTTCCTAAATTGAGTTCCTTGACTCATGTAACCTTATTCAGCATATTCACTGGAACTGAGAGCCTATTTGATGTAGTGGTTAAAATGTTGAACTAGAAACTAGAAAACTGAGTTCTATTCGTCCTTTAGGCATAGAAACCAGCTGGGTGACATTGGGCTGGTCACTCTCTCTCTCAGCCCAACCCAATTCACAGAGTTGTTAGCGTGAGAAAATTAGAAGGAGGGAATTTTATATATGCTGCCTTGAGTTGCACAAAATAAAAATAAAATATCAAGTCTATGACTTACCATCTGGGGTTTTATGTAGCAGCACTAGGTCCTTAGGCAAGAAAAACCAAATGCACAGATATAGTATAGGTGGTACCTAGCTTAATAGTAGAAGGATATTGGAGTCTTATTGGACAATCACTTAAATATGAGGCAGCCGTGTGTGCTGCAACTGCCAAAAAAGCCAACACACTTCTAGGCTGCATTAACAGAGGGACAGACTCAAGATCACGTGAAGTGTTAATACCACTGTAATGCCTTGGTGGTAGAACCACACTTGGAATATTGCATTCAGTTTTGGTAGCCACAATGTAAAAAAGATGTTGAGACTCTAGAAAGTGTGCAGAGGCTAAAACCTATAAAAATGGTTGCTGGAATTGCGAATGTCTTGTTTAATGAAAAGAAGGACTAGGGGGTGACATGATAGCACTGTTCCGATACCTCAGAGGTTGCCACAAAGAAGAGGGAGTCAAGCTATTCTCCAAAGCACCTGAGGGCAGGACAAGATATATATATATATGTCTTGCACTGAAAAAGAGGTGGCTGGAGGCGACTCTTTTTTGGTGCCAGAAGCCTCCTCCAGCCGCCTCTTTTGGCGCGAGAAGACTCCCACAACCTGGCTACTTCTCTCCTCCTCCTTGGCCATACAGAACAAATAGGCAAAGAAGGAAGAGAGCAGCCTCCAGGTTGGGGGAGGCTTCTCATGCCGAAAGAGGTGGCTGGAGGCAGAAAAAGAGTCTCCTCCTGCCACCCCTTTTTCAGTGCAAGAACTCTGTAGCTGCTGCTCTGCTTCTCCAATGGGCTGAACATGTTGTGCTTTTTTCGGTGGGGCTGGAGAACACGCGGCAGTGGCAGGCTTCTTGCAGAGAAAATTACTGATCTCTGGGTTCGCTCCGCTTCGCCAATGGTCCGGCGTTGCTGGGCCTGGCACATAGAACAGGACTCCAGCTGCACCAAAAAAAGCACGCAGCAGCTGCAGGCATCTCGTGACAAGGGGGGCAAGAAGCCCTGGGACATCTGCCCACCCACCTGCTGGCCAGGCTGGGCCAGACTGGAAGAGGTGCATCTGCCGGGAGAAGAAAGAAAGCGTGCTCCAGGAGGGTGGGTGCTGGGCAGGTGGGCCAATGTCCTGGGACCACTTAAAGGTCAACTTTAAGAGCATCCCCATGGAGGAAGCCGAGAACTGAGAGCAAAAGTAATGGTGGCGAGGGTATCAGGGGCATGTGTGTCCCTCCACAAGGAGTGTGAAGGGAGGCAGACACTGCGTCTCTGAGGAAAAGTGGAGGTGCCAAAGCCTTGGATGTCACCTGGAAGGGGACACAGAGGGACACATCACATGCCCATGTCGCCTCCACCACCGCTACTTTTGCTCTTGGTTCTCGGTTTCTTCCATGGGGGCACTCTTAAAGTCGATCTTTTAAGAGCTGGAAGACATTTTGTTAGATTGCCCCCAACTCATTGTTGGGAGAAGTGTAGCCCCTGAATACACGAGAAGTTGGGCAAAGTTCTCTGACTTTTAAAATAGATCCACGCGGTGTCTGCCTCCTTCATGGTCCTTGTGCATGCAGGGAGCACCTAACCAGAGCAAGAGAGAGCGAAGTTGGCTGCTATAGGGTGAGCACCTTGGCTTCCCCTCTTGCTCCTCACAGTCTCCCTGAGCTGGTGCGGTTCTTTATTTGGGCAGCCAGACGGCCGCAGCAGCATCCGCAGCAGCAACAGGCAGTGCCACAAAAATAAGGTACAGTAAGATTTAGTGGTGCAAATTTATCTCCGAGAGGCTTCTGGCAAAAAAACAAAACAAAAACCACCCCAAAACAAAACCCAGTCAGCAGGCAGACTCAGCAGGCAGTTACGATCTTTAGTTGGGCTTTTTTTTTGTCAGCCCAAGGGCAGAGGAGGGGCGAAGGTACGTAGGAAATTACCCTATCTCTGCAACATGTCAGTCAGTCATGTGACTGAGTGGGCGTGGCCAACTCAATGTCACTCGCAGCAAGGTGCCACACCACCTTGCTGAGTTGGCCATACCCACCAGTCACATGACACGAAGCCACGCCCACCAAACAAGCCATGCCCATAGAACCGGTAGTAAAAAAATTTGAATCCCACCACTGATTCAATGAATTTACTCTTGTTTTGTAGGGCTTGGCTTCTAATATCCTGCTGATCTTACTTGTCCTTCTTTACAGCTGTTCTAATTTCTCTAAAGCCTGTTTAAAGAATGGTTCCAGAATTGGAGGATGTGACCCATGCAAAATAAAGGACATGATTATTTCCCATAACTTAGAATCTATGTTTCTGTTGATGAGAGTTGCATTTGCCTTTTTTCAAAGGGTTCATATAACTGACTTACTATATTTTCACTTTGTAATCAATTTATATTTCAAATTCTTTTTCACAGCTACTATTATTAAGTATTCCCCAACTTATACCTCATATAATTTATAACTTTGATTTCTGGTTTTGTCTCTTAAATTTCATTCTGTTATATTCTATTTATTTCTGCAATCTGCTAAAATTATATGTAACAAAATAACAGAGTTGGAAGGATGTCCCTAATTATGTAGATGGGTCCAAAGCAGAACTAATTAATTTTCCAGTAACTAAATGCAGTTTAACTAAATTCTTATTATATGTATTCATATTTCTGTTATATTACATTACATTACATACATACATACATACATACATATGTAATAGGAATACAAATACATCTAATAGAAATTATATGTTATATAGTATGTAATACATGCAAATACAGCATAATCAGCAGAAATGGAACTTATAAACCCACATAAAATGACTGTCGGAAATAACATACATAGATCTAAAGTTTGTTGTGTTTCCAGCACAACCACACACTAAATGCATTAAGAAACCTCAAAAGCATGCTATTCACCAGATTTGTATTAGTGAGTAGTGGCACAGTGGTTAGAGTGCAGTATTGCAGGCTAACTCATTGCTCACTGCCAGGAGTTCGATTCTGAACAGCCCAAGGTTGACTCAGCCTTCCATCCTTCCAAGGTCAGTAAAATGAGGACCCAGATTGTTTGGGGGCAATTTGCTGACTCTGTAAATCACTTAGAGAACACTGTAAACACTATGAAGTGGTATATATGTCTAAGTGCTATTGCCATTTGTATTTTTATTGTAAAGTGAACTCTGTAAAAAAATACTGTTCCAATGAACTTTGTGAAATGATGGAACCCCAAAAAGCTATAAACATAATATGACAGGAAACTCTTTTAGTATTGCATGACAGCAAAAATGTTTTTGGGGTTTTTTCTCTAATAGCAATGATGACAGTAGCATCCTGCTAAACTGTGCTCCATACAGGAACTATGGAGGTGAGAGTGTGATAGACAATCTCACCTCACTAGATTATAGAGTTCATCAATTTTTTAAAATCAAGGCAGGAAAAAATGCAAATTAGTTATATCAGAATGGCAAACAACCAGATTTTTGGAAATGTGCTTCACATCTGCACTTGTTCAAGACAATTATCATGCAATCAGTAGGGATACTTTCTGCTTAAAAAAATAGGAAGAAATCACTGTGTGGAACTGTTTAAAGATGCTTCATTTCTGCTTTCCCATGATACGGTATATCGTTTAAGAATAAGCTCTATACTATCCTGGTATACTCCAGATGTCCCAGGTCAATAGCTTCCTGAGTTTCAAACCAGAAGTCTGAAATATATTAGCCTGAATGTCTAGGAGGAACTGCATGAAAAAATGCTCATTCTATACATTCAAAGATACTCCCAAATAAAATTTGCGGGCTTAAGTGCCTAAGTACAGGTGTAATTTCCAAAGCAAGCTTTCATTTGATATAATTTCCTCTTTCATTTACTATGAATCTTCATTCATTGGTGTTGATGATGAGATGATTATAATGAAGATGTTGATGAATAGATTGTGCATGTAAATTAGAGAATACAATAGCTATTTTAGTTAGGAAAATTGTTTCTTCTTTCTTCAAATTTTTTTTGCTTGATTTAATGTATTTCAAGGTAAAATTCCACCTGATTTTACTTCAATGCAGATAGTGGTGACATCCTTTTATTTTAAAATAAAATACTTTTTAAATACTTTTTTTTAAAAAAGGATTAATTATATGTTCTGCAGCATGACTCCACTTACAAAACTGATTCCACAAACACTCCCACAATCTTTCACATGTCCACATGTCAGGACTCTCCTTTGTATTATGTAGCTAATCCCCCAGGCAACTGGTTCCATAAACATCAGGCATTCATATCAACTTTCCCAGCCATTCCCAGTGTGTAAATACACATGACTTTTTCTGCACAGGGCGTGCATTCGTTTTGGGAAGAATGAACTGATGGGAGGATTCCTTCGGTTTTATTTCTATCGTTTCATAATGAATGCAGAGAAGAATGAATTCATGCCCATTGTTCTATTCATGGGTAGGGAAAAAGGAGGGGGAAGAGTGGTCTTATCCTTTTAAATCCTTGTTTTACTTTGAACAAACCGTTTTTTAACTGCTTGCAATAGTGTGAAATGCTGACTTCTGTGGTCACACCTCAGAATGTTCTTTTATCCTTCTTTTTCCAAGACAAACTGGGTGAGAGGAATGTAAGCCATAACACCATTTTTCTCCCAGATGTTCCAGGACAATGTAATACCAGATGTTCCAGGACAACGTAGCATCAAAAGACATGTTGGGGAAAAAATTACTGTGGATCACCTGAGTGTACATAAGATAATGAAGTGATTAATAATGAATACTGCACAGAAATCAACTAGATCTGAAATACAGAAGAAGAGAAGTTTTCAATAACAAGAAAGAACAGAAGGAACTCAAAATGAGAGTAGGGGATCCTTACAAAGTAATGCTACAGAAAGACCATTTGGTGGTGATGGCACAGTGGTTAGAATGCAATATAATCCTGCCGACTGCCAGCAGTTCAATTCTCACCTGCTCAAAGTTGACACAGCTTTTCATCCTTCCAAGATCAGTAAAACAAGGACCCAGATTCTTGGGGACAATATGCTGACTCTGTAAAATGTTTAGATAGGCTGTAAAGCACTATGAATCAGTATATAAATATAAGTGGTATTTCTATTGTTAGTGCTCTTTGGTATAATGATTAAAGTACTGTACGAGAAACTAAGAAACCATGAGTTCTAGTCTTTTCTGAGGCATGGAAGATGGCTAAGTGATTGGACCAGTCACTCACTCTCACAGAAAAAGAACAAAAACACTCTCACCTCGCAGTGTTCTTGTTCAGACAATAGAACGATAAGCACTGTGTATAATTGTCCATGAATCTGTACAAAATTAAGGCAAGATATCAGAATATAATCACAATATAAAAACAAAACACTTTGCAAATCAAGGTGCAAATCTGCAATCTGATTTATTCTCCTGACCATTTCATTGTTAGTCCTGGGATTCAGCAAACAACAGATTATCCAGAGCTTCATGACAGTTTTTGTCAACTCTAAAAAAAACCCTTTAATACAATATCATACTCTTATCTTTGGCAGAAGATTATGAGCCTACCAGTGAAGTAGCTGGTTATGATTTATTGCTACCTCCTCTTAGCTCATATGTTCTTCCTTTTCTGCTTTCTGTACCAATGTTATGTGACTTTTGTGGGGCTTGGTAGCTGAACAATTGGTAGAAGTAACATAATGGACATTGTGAATTAGCTAATGGCTAAGGGTAATAATGAGAGAAACCCCTTGCTTATCTTTGAATGTATAAAGGCATGTCATTGTTGTGTAGGCATATTTGCAGAGTTACATTGTGTAAAAGAAGTGGCAAATCTTTCTCTTGTTTCAGTGAATTGAATCCACAATGACATTATTTATAGCCTGATAAAATGGCTGTTTAGATTAGCCATTGTACACTTATGCTATAATGCTATATTGAATTAAGCAATTATGTATACATTTGAAGCTGTCAAAGAAAATGCATTGAGCAGCTTCTATAAAGATTTCTCCAATGATTGAAAAGGCCTGGCACATACACCTTTTGGACTAAGGCTGAAAATTATGTGCTCTCCTGGAAAGCAGAGCTCCAGTGGTTGCTGCAAATTGTTGCTGAATCTGTTGTAGCTATGACTCCAAATTATTTCTGAACGTAGAGAAACCTACCATGATTTCTTCCCTACAAATTAAAAACAATTCGCAAAGGTACTTTTTTTAAAAGGCAACCGGACATATATTGTTTTTCACTGAAGACATTTCGCTTTTCATCCAAGTAGTTTTTTCAGATGAGAAGCAAACTCAAGAAGCTTCTTGGATGAAAAACAAAATATCTTCAAAGAAAAACAAAATTGCCTTTTGAAAAAGCACCTTTGGGACAACCATGACCTGGATGACTGAGAATCTCCATAAACAATTATTCCCCCTCACTTGATACTATGTTCTTTAATCAGTTTTGGAGCAATATTCTTGTATTTGCCCTGTCTGGAGTATGTAATTTACAATAGGCACTCAATGAAGGGTGAAGTTTAGGTAATATGAACTCTGGAGACTTCATTGAGTAAAACCTTGAGGCAGAATCATTTGCATTTTTGACAGTTTCTCAAGTATGAAATATTTTCCATCTAATGTGTACATTTACTGCAGCAATCCCTCACTTCTACCACTGTTCCAATGTGCACAGTGCTTAACCTCTGAGTACAACTAGAGTCCTGGATATACACAAATGACTGTGTAGAACAATATTTTTCAACCTTGGCAATTTGCAGATGAATGGACTTTATACACACATATACAAAATGTCAGATGGCACCAAGTCCTTAGAATATACCCATGTCCTATATCAGTGATTTTCAACCTTTTCTTCACCATGGCTCCCCTTTAAATATCTTTTGTGGAACCCCAAGACTTAACTCAAGATTTAAATCATAACATTTCATCAAATCCTCATGGACCTTCTGTGACAACATCGTGGGCCTCCACATGTCTGCAGACCACAGATTAGAACCATTGTCCTATATGATTAAGACAAATATTTATTTGTTTGTTATATTTATTACATTTATGAGCCACAGTGGCAAGGTGGTTAGAGTGCAGTACTACAAGCTACTTCTGTTGGCTGCTGGCTGACTGGAATTTGGCAGTTCAAATCTCACCAGGTTCAAGGTTGACTCATCCTTCCATCCTTCCAAGGTGGGCAAAAGGAAGACCCAATTGATGGGGGCAATATATTGACTCTGTGAACCGCTTAAAGAGGGCTATAAAGCATTGTAAAGTGGTATATAAGTCTAAGTGCTCTTGCTATTTGCTGCTTATCTTGTCACTACTGTAGAGCTACTCTAGGCAGTTACAATATATGAGTTTACCTCTAGCAAATTCGTAGCAGTATCAGTATAAGCATTTTTGAGAAACCTTTGGAAAGGCCATGTGAAATAAAAGTTAAGAAATGCTGATTCCAGGCCCATCATAGATGTGGCCTTTAAGGAAAGGCCGAGCACAGTTATAATCTGGGAAAATGTCTCTGCCTGTGCTCAGCCTGAAAGTTGGAAGTTGCAAGGTAATTTTACTCTGGGAAGTGGGAAGCATTTCTTCTTCTTTTGATGTGGCTTTTTTTTACAGGCAGCCTGCTAACAGGCGGTTAAGTCCTTTTGGAAATTTGGCAATGAACACCCTTGCACCTGCATAATAAAAGGTGAGCATCAAATTCACTGGCCAACTAGGTGAAACATGTGGAAAAAGAGTAATTTAACAGCTTCTGAAATCACCCTGGGATTCATTGTTGTTAAGCAGAAAACAAAAGTTTTCCAGATGCCATATTTTCAAGAGGCATAGTCTGCTGCATGAATCAATTATCAGTTCTTCAGGAGAATTGAGACTGATGTGGAATGACTACCATGAGTGAGCGTGACCCTAGCTGAAATGACAGGGTGACATGTGATCTAAATGTTCAACATTTCCATTAGTGCCAAACATTTAACACCAAGAAGATGCAAGGATTTTGAACATAAAAAGAAAAACACATGCCTGTTTCATATGGGGAAAAACATTCAGAATTTTTTTTTCTTTTTTACAACTCTATAATCCTTTGCGTCAGAATGGTGACTGAGTAGAGCTGAGCATTTACTAGCTAGATGCCCTTCCTGATGCCTACATGGAGTTCACAGCAGATATTTTCTCTTTGCACGTTGAAACATCTGTTGCTGCCTAGAATTGGGAGGTGAATGTCTGAACCTCTAGGTCACCATGCCATTTAGATGGCAGAACTGGTAGTGGCTCAATATTTTTAACTTCTTTTAAGAACAGCAAATGCCCTATGCCAAATCTAGGTGGATAATTATAAAGAACTACTTACTTTTAATGGCATCTTTATGTCAGATAGCAAACAAATGTAATCCATATCTCAATGCTATCTGCCACTTCTTCATTTTGTGTCAAAATACAAACAACTCAAACTAAAGTGAAGTTGGAGAATTAACATTTGGTATAATTTCTAGCAAATTATATATAAATATGTAGAAGTTTTTTTAAAAAAAGATACAATAGTGGATATTTCCACATAATCAAAGTTCCATTTTTGTATATGTGCATTATGATGCATTTTTAAAAGGGAAAGAGCATGCTTCAGTCATATGGTTGTGATCTCTGTGTTGATTTTTTTTACCTCTCCGGCAAATATCCATTTGTGTATGCAAACTTTTTTCTCTTTCATTCTCTATGCTTTGATGTGTATCAGTGGTGGGATTCAAATTTTTTTACTACTAGTTTCTGTGGGCATGGCTTGGAAGGCATGGCAGGGGAAGGATACTGTTAAATCTCCAGTCAAAGGTGGTATTTGCTGGTTCTCCAAACTACTCAAAATTTCTGCTACTGGTTCCCCAGAACTGGTCAGAACCTGCAGAGTACCATCTCTGATGTGTATGTGTATTTACTACATCTGTATCTCTGAGATTTTTGTTACATACATATGAGTAGAAAGAGCCAGTGAGGTAGATATCATGAATACTTTTATTTTACCTTCCACTCTCTGAAGACACTGCCTCACTTTACCTAATAACAGACCCACGTTTGCTGGAAACATGAGGCTTCAACATCAAATATCTGAATGAATTTCAGGTTTTTTGTACCAGATTCCATAGAATAATTTATTAATAGGTTATGCTTTGAGTTTTACATTCGTTGGAGGAAATCAAATAACAATAAAACTTTATGTATGCCTACTCGGAAGCAAGTCTCACTAAATCCAGTTATCTAAGTTAAACTTAGAGAAAAAAGCAAACTAATTTACCCACCCACACATTCTCTGAAGAGAAAAACTTTGTGATTGTGAATGAAAAAAAGTTTATTCTTACATAATTGCAGGAAGCTTGGTTGGTTTTTGAAAATATATTTCTTGACATAGAACAGCTGCATAGAACAGTAAGAGATCTCTTGCCCTGGAATCCTCTTAAAACTAGTTTTCTAAAATTCAGTAAACAAAAGACATGCTATTCCACCTTCTAGAATTGGGCTAGATATTGGCTGAAGTTCTTGAATCATAGCCAGTTTCTGGTTTCTATTTCTTTCTCTTTTTTTCTGCAACCCAATGGCAGATATATGCTGTCGGGAGTTGGCTAGAGATTCTGGATGCACAAGAAAATGACTGGATTCTAGCCACAATGCACAAACTCCAATGAACCGAAGATAAAAGTACATGATTTTCACCAAAAATAATACCTCATAAAGGAGGCAAGAATCTATTGACTGCCAAAATGTATTTATTTTAAACTGAGAGAGAGGTTTATGGAAATGCATCGTATTCTTGCAGGTGTTATGCCATATGTTTCATGGTGAAAATAACTCACAGATGTCTATCCTTCATTTGCTTTCTCGTTCTTATATTGTATATAGAATCTTTGATGACATAACAGTTCAGCAAAAGATACTGAGGAAATTGTTTTACCATTGTTTACCTTACCATGTACTGAAACTGTGACTGTCTTCTGAAACATCTTAGCTCGTTTTATATTCTATTTAATGGTGCTCTGGTACAATTTCTGAAGTGTGATTTCTTAGTGTATAAACTCATAGTTCCATCTAGGAGTGCAATATTTGAAAATAACATCAATAGGACAAGTTTTCATGGCTACCCTCAACCTTAATGTATATGGAAAAGAATTCCCATAATCTCCTTCTTCTCTCTCTGACACTCCCCTCAAAAGTTCACATATTTAGTTCACCCTGGATAGTATATGTACAAGTAGTCCTTGACTTAAAACAGTTCATTTAGTGATCATTCAAAATTACAACAGCATAAAAAAAAAAGAATTATGATTGTTTCTCACATTTATGACCATTGGAGCATCCCTATTGTTATGTGATCAAAATTCAGGCACTTGGCAACTGACTCATATTTATGACAGCTGGAGTGTCCTGGGGTTACGTTATCCTCTTTTGCCATCTTCTGACAAGCAAAGTCAATGGGGAAGTCAGATTCACTTAACAACTGTAGCAAGAAAGGTCATAAAATGGGGCAAAATTCACTTAACAACTGTCTCACTTAGCAACAGAAATTTTGGGCTGTGGTTGTAAGTTGAGGACTACCTGAACTAGCAATGTGTATGCACAACAATGAAACATTACTCAAAGCCCAGGTCATCCTACATTTCACAGATACAGATAGTGAATGATTCTCCCCTCTTTTAGAGACTGGTTTGCAGGTTCTATTAAAAATAAGATCCTGTATTCCTGGGAGAATGAATTTAGTTTCATAGGAGCAGGCAATACATGATGCCTTGGCAATTTCATGCTGTGGAAAATAACTTAGCCAATAAAATACATCTAGTCCAGATGAGAAGGCAATGGATCTATGCAGAAAGACAAAACACACCTCCATGGAACAATAACATTCAATCTGGAACGATCCTTGGTGATCCACAAAATTAGTCTAGTTTTCCTGAGGCACCTCACAGACAAAACAGGTGCTTTACAACTTGGATTTCCTAAAAGGAGCCATTTTACCCACACTAAAAACTTCCCAAAATGGGCTTAATTCTACCTTTTCTGAAGGGTGCCCCTGCTGCAGAGCCTGGTCTGATCCTTAACTGATACTCCTGCCCTGTGGAAATTGTCTGCAATAAGGGCTGACCTGGTAAAATATGTCAGACAATAGATATTCAGTGAGGGTGGAGAAGCAATTTGCCCTGTTCTCCTAACCAACTCTTCTAACCAGCTGCAGTGGACGAAACTCTTCTATCACCAGAGCTGAAGTTTAAAAAAAATCAACTGACAGTCCCACTAGCTTTGGTGGTAGGGAGAGGAATTTAAGAAACCACGTTTTACTTGGGCAGCAAAATACCTTGAGCCAATGCAAGGTAGAAAATGAGATAGTGCCATCAGTTCCTTCATTGGAAATAGGAATTGTTGCTTTTTTCTCCCCTTATAAGTTTCCTTCCCGATGTTCTTTTCCTTAATTATGGCATGGTGAGAATATGAAGGAAGCAATATTAGGCACAATCAAGATATTGGCATCTGCTTATCGAATAACATATGCCTGTTCCTTTCTTAGTCAGGAATAAACATTTCTCCAAAATCCATTTTGAGTTGTTCATAGAACATAGTTGTTCTACTATGGTTCATGGGGTAGAGTCAAATTTTAAAATATTATCTTGAATTTTATGTAGCCACACACAACCTACCACAGCAAAGAATTCTTGACCAAGTTGTGGAAAAGTAATACAACTTATTTTTCTGACTACATTTATGATAGAAAGTACTCTTGGGAAGATGGGGCTGATCAGTGGTGGGATTCAAATATTTTTACTACTGGGTCTGTGGGCATGGCTTGGTGGGCTTGGCAAGAGAAGGATATTTAAAATCTCTAGTCAGAGGTGGTATTTGCCGGTTCTCCAAACTACTCAAAATTTCCACTACCGGTTCTCCAGAACTGGTCAGAACCTGCTGAATGCCACTTCTGGGGCTGATAAATAGAAAACTGATTTGTTCAGATGAATTTTCTAGCTTCAAAAATGGGAAAGCTCTGTAATTGTTGTTTCCCTAAACTGTTAGGGATAGTCCTAGCTACATAATAACAGAGTTGGAAAGGGCCTTGAAGGCCTTCTAATCTAACACCCTGCTTAGGCAGGAAACCCTATATCATTTAAGACAAATGATTGCCCAGTCTCTTCTTGAAAACCTCCAGGGTTGGCGCACCCACAATTTCTGGAGGCAACTTGTTCCACCCAATTCCTGCAACCATTCTTCATATATTTTAGCCTTCAGTCCCCTAATCATTTTTGTTGCGCTTCTCTGTACTCTTTCTAGAGTCTCAACATCTTTTTTATATTATGGCAACCAAAGTTGGTTCCAATGTTCCAAATGTGGTCTTACCAAGTTATTGTAAAGTGGTACTAACACCAGAATCTTAAAAATTACAGCTTGAGTTACAACCAAACTTGAATGCTTACAGTATATACCTCCACATTCTTTTTTGAGACTGACTCAGTTCAGATTCTATACTTCAATATCTATGACTTTTTTTTCCTTTTGTTCTAGCGTGACAGAAAGTTCGGGAGAATTTGAAACAAGCACACAATTTTCATTCTTTCTTTTGGCTTCATCACCCTACTTTGGAACTCAGTGACATGGAATTGACATTGAATCCTGTATCTAAACTTGTCAAGCATCTCACACATCAAAAGCAGAAATAATTATATGTTGCTGTTTTTTCTCACTGATTCAGCAGGTAAACTGTCATTTTACTTGCACTAAAATAGTTTAGAAGCAACCAATCCTGCACCTTTATTACACCTGTTTTTTAATTGCTGGAAGAATAGATAGACAGATAAATCGATAAATGATTGACAGATAGATAAACAGAACAGATCCCAGAGATGAAATAGCAATCAAATTTGAATAATCTACATCACACTATTTTGTTGCTTCATAGCAATTGGTTTTCCTCTTTTTCTTCTGTATCTAGCAGGGGCATATTTAACAGAGTTCATCAAAAGAATCCCCAAAACTACATTTTGCAAAGGAGAAAACTAAAAATAGCAAAAGCTGAAAAGAAAAACGGTGCCATTGTTCATGAGTTAAACTAAGGAAGAAATTCAGTTTCTCTTTTATCTTATTATTATCTTATATATGATATTATATACACTTATTATCTATCTGTATCTATCAGTGACTGACAATACCTCCAGATGTTTTTTTTAATAGTTTCAATTCATGGTATTGCTCTCTAAAACTCTGTAAAGCCATTATCTTCTTGGTGAATGATAGGGACGTTGGTTGGCACCAAACATTTATTTATTGTATTTATTTGGTAAATTGAATAGCTGCTCATGTCACGTATGTTACATACAAAGTTAAAAACAAGAAAGCAAAATAATCAAAACCATGACAAAAATCATTTAAAAATAATGAAAACCATTATTTTTTTTAACCCATCATCTGAGAGAGAGGATACACAATTTCCTATGCAATATAGCCACCACTGACTCTGTGACAGCTACCTAGGTTCTTATTTATTTGAGAATACCATTGTCAAACCATGGACGATTTTATCAAAAATGAAATCAGAAACAGCTCCCAAGTTCAAAGAAAGGAAGAAAAACTGTATCATCTGCACAGACTGAAAAACGCATAATTTTAGCAATGTAATTATTATGGAAGTTGACATTCAAATAATGCTTCAGTGTGCGATCAAATATAAGTGCCCAGTGTTATAAGATTGGGGGTAGTTGTCAAGGAGAGAGAAACATACCTTCATCTAGTGACCAATAATAACAGTAGGCAGTTTTGACTTTTCCATGCTTCTGTTTCTCATACTTTGTCCTTTTAATTTATCCACATTTCATGCAGTGCTGGAGTTTGCTTTCATGAGTATGAATGAAAGGGCTAAAACACATATCAAAACATGGGAACTGGTCTCGTCTGCATTGTTCTGAATGTGTATGAAAGTAGGAATCCATAGGTTGATGACAGATTTATATTACACTCCAGCAAATGATGATAATGAAAAAACCAAAGAGTGGAAGGGAATCCATACTATATGAATGATTGGATGTGAATGAGCTGAAAGAATACAAGCAAGTGTTCCGGCCATTTGAAGATGGAAGAATAAATGACAAAGGTGGTCGTATAATAAGTATCTGTTTTGTGTTGAGTACCAGGTTGAATAAATTAAAATAAATTAACTAAAGATAAAAACTTGAATGTGATATAATGGTTGGAATGCTGGACTAAGAATAGAGAGAGCCAGTTTCAAGTGCCCACTCGGTAACAAAGTTCTCAAAAGATCTTTTAGAACAGACCCGGGCCTACCTTATGGAATTGCAAAATTGGAATGAGATCTCTATATGAAAGCAAAGAAAAAAGGCAAAGCATAAGTACAATAAATAGATCAACCTGCATCAATAGATAGGATCCATCATCAGATAAAATATAAAAAATAGGCTGCATCAACAGAGGGACAGTATTAAAATCATGTGAAATGTTAAGTACCGTTTTATACTGCTCAGGTAAAAAAATTGGAATACTGTATACAGTTTAGGTCATCAAAATGCAAAAAAGATTATGAAACTCTAGAAAGAGCAGAGAAGAGCAACAAAGATGATTAGGGAACTGGAAACTAAACCATATGATGAACAATTGCGGGGACTGGGAATGTCTAAAGAAGAAAAGAAGAACTTGACATCTCTATCCATCATCACTGGAAGTTTTTAAGAAAAGATTTGATAGCCATTTGTACTGAATAGTATAGGGTTTCCTGCTTGAGCAGGGAGTTGGACTAAAAGATCTCCAAGATCCCATCCAACTCTGTTATTCTGCATTCTAGTCCTATCTGGTTTATTATACAAAACACCATAAGGAAAGCAATTTGTCTGCCTGCTTTTGAAAATGACCATGAATCTCAGTTCTCACAGAAGTGGTAGAGTTTATATTTGCATCCTCCACCCTGCCTGATTCACTGAACTAAATAGTTTAGGAAGCTGCAATTCCCCTGTACAATCTAGCAAGAAATAATATTAAAGTAACTGAGTCTAAGTTGAAACCTACTCTGACTTTTCTATTTCTAGTTACCTTCTCCTATGCCAAGTTCCCTTTCTCCAACACAAGATTTGTTTACTTATAAGGCAGGGGTGTTGGAGATTGGCTTCATTTTTTGGTAAAGCTTGAAATTATTCTGTTCACTAAGATTTATCTATGAAAGACTTTGTGAATTTTTTATTAGATGCACTAGAGAGAAATACAGTTACTATTAATATTTGCCACAATTTATTCTGGAGGCATGCTTCCTTAGGATCAGGGGTGGGATTCTACCAGTTAGCACCTATTCGCTAGAACCAGTTGTTAACATTCTAAGCAGTTCGGAGAACCAGTTGTTAGAAGAAATTACTGGCCTAATCCTATAAGAAAGGCAGGAAGGAAACATTCTGGTGTTGCTTACAGAAACTGCCTCTCTGTTAACCTTTATTACGTTCTTGGCAGGACTAGACTTCCTGTCTCAGAAACACTTCTGGAGTTTTTCCCCCTCCTTTGCTGGTACTTTGCTTGTGTGAAGTGACCATTCAAAGTTACAATGGCACTGAAAAAAGTGACTTATGAACATTTTCACACTTACGACTGTTGCAGCATCCCACAGTCATGAGAGGCCAGGCAAGGAGATGCATGCCTCGATGTGAGTGATATTGAGTTGGCCATGTCCAGCCAATAACATGACCGTCAAACCATGTCTACCCAGTCACATGACACCAAGCCATGCCCACCAACTAAGCCACACCCACAGAACCGGTTGTTAAAAAATTTTAATCCCACCCCTGTTTAAGAGTAAAGGAAGGGAGGAGTGGAAATGAAAGAAAGCTGCCTAACTAATGTGGCTGATTCATATGGAACATTCAGACAAATTTCAGCTCAAAATGAAATGACCAAGGACCTCCAATACATATTGTCTCACAAGTCTTTCATTCTCACCTGGATGGCTCTAATAAATACGCATAAAGCAACAGTAGCAGCTGATCAGATGACATATATAATAAATAATCAAAGTGTTAGGAACAGGATAGATAACAGCTATTAACTTGTTCCACTGATTTTAATGCCCTGGCTTATTTTTAATTATTATTCTTATTGGAGCCATACAAAATATTGCTGAATTGCAGCCGCTGGGCAGTAGGGCAATTAGAACGAACAGCATTTATTTTTTTATTGCTTCATAACTTTGGTATGCTCCTTCCTTTCACCCTAATAGCTGGGAAGGTCACACCCATTTCTCACATTCCTGAACAAGTTGGGTCAAGAGAGGAGAAGGTGGAGAAGAAGAGGAAGCACCACACACACACACACACTGGCAGCGAGGGAAATCATAATTAAGTTCCCAGGGCAGCCAGCCATTCCTGTAACAGGTTAGTCCTTCCTTTCTTGATTCTGCCTTTTTTTCTCCTATCAGCAAGACTCAAGGATAGAAGGGTAGATATCCTCAAGGGTAATTACACCAAGCAAGCACCACTCTGACAAATGTACATGCAAGAGAGGTCAGGTTTCCTGTCCCCCACTTCCCAACTATAATATATTCCAATCAATTGAAGGATATTCAGGTTTATGGGAAGTATGTTTATATTGGCTGGTGTTTCAGGTTTTACATTTAAAAAAAACCTAGTACAAGCAATTTTTTATCAGATCAAAAGCTACTGCTTAAATTTAAAAGGAAGATTGCAACTGGTTTCTAGTACACAATATGGAACTATTCTAATGGCAAGAGCACCAGTGCTGACCCTGATCCAGATTGTTTGTTACATTTAAATTAGACTTGGTTTGTATAGTCCTTCAAACACAGAAGATATTGATGGTTCTATGAATACTATTCAAATTGATCTCTTTCCATGTTCTTCTCCTCTTCTATCTGTGTCATACAGTTCTACTACCACCAATGCAAAACTGGAGATGTACTGTTATGTGGCTCATTATACATTTTAAAAACAGAAGGCACATTAAAATAACCTACTCTTTAAGGATAGAGTTTTTGGTCCAATTGTAAGATTCTGAAAAGAAAAAAGCGGGGAGATTATTTCTCCCTATAGAATGGAAGTTATCTGAATCTGACAGTGTTTCTCAATTTGGCAACTTTAAGGGATCTGGACTTCAACTCCCAGAATATCCCAGCCAGCATACTGGCTGAGGAATTCTGGGAGTTGAAGTTCAGACATTTTAAAATTGACAAGGTTGAGAAATACTGCTTTATGCAATGTCAACTTCAAGCGGAGAGAGGAATGATCTTTGCTTTCTGAGCAGGAGATAGAACCTGATGTGCTGGCTTCTTAGTCATTGGAAAGCTATGAAAATTATGTAATGTGTTGTATGTTGTCCCAGACAACCTTCAAAGCTAACCTGCATAACAATAGTGCAAACTTTTCTGATTAAATATCAGATAATGTACAGGCTGTTGCTATGGATTTAATCATCATCATCATAATCCCAAGAAAGCAAATGTAGTAGTAATAGTCAATAGACACCCTGGTATGATCCCAAAACATTTGGAGCACCACTTGAACACCATTGGCATTGACAAAATCACCACTATCAGTCAATTGCAAAAGGCAGCATTCGTCGGAACAGCTTATATCCTGCAATGATACCTTTAATACCATCAAACAATTTCTATCAGATTCTTGTAAAGGATTCAATAGGTGGACAAAAATGCCAAATCTAAACATCTGATTGACTATGTGACCAACCATATTATTCATGCCTATTTAGGAGAGCCTTTATATTCACCAGTAGTATCTCTCAGTGGTGTGCATGTAAAACTGCAGACTGAAATACACCACTAGGCTTTAAATGATTTTAATTCATGTAATTATTTCAAATACCCACATTTTATGTCATTAATTCAAATGCCCAAAATTTTTATGCAGTTAATTTAAATACCCACAGTTGAACTATCCTGCAAACAGATGTGTTTTTCATAACAAATGTCGTGTATAGCTCAAAACCTTGCTCAGTGACATTCCTTTAACGAAACTGGAGAAAGTGCAACCTTGCTCAGGCCACACTGTGTGGATGGCATCACTGAAACTGGAACATAACTGGCCAAGCCAGTTGTTTAAAACAGAAACCACTAAAGCAAACATTCTCAGAGCATTTTCTCTTGTAGGAGAAGGTGCTGCCTGGCTTGTGGATCAGGAATGCAACCCCATAGACCAGACTTTTTTTCTTCTCCCACACGTAATTATTTATTATTACAATTCACTGAGAGAACATTGAGGGCAGAAAAAAAAAACTTAGATTGAAAGAAAAGTGAGTATCATTTAATTAAGTGTGTCCTTATATTCCTGGTTCATCAAAGATTGTGCGGGGTTGTTTAGGTTTCTACAGCAAGGTGAAACTGACAGGGCCGGTAAATGATAAGGCTATTGAGATTTCTTCTTAAATCAGGAATTGCAATCAACACTGTATACTGAATTACACAAGGGGTGAAATTAGACATTACCTTAGCAAATAAAGGATTTTTTAAAAAGTCAGGTCTGGGACAACCTTTTGATCCTTTCCAAAAAAACTAATGGGACAAGGGGAACCTCATATTTCCACAGGGAGTATCCATCAAGGTGGAATATTATTCAATAATAGGCACCCAATGACCTGGATCTTTTGGGAACATGAAGGAACAGGCTCCTTACTCTTTTGATGGAGTCTCCATCATCCTGAACAATCTCCATTTCCTTTTAAAAGCTTCCATTATATCTGTCTCTCCCATCTTTAGCTAACATTGTATCTTTTTTCTTCATATAGAGACCATTGCTCAATATTTCTTGACCAGCATTTGACCCATATAATAAGTTTGGTACAGTGCAAAGAAACTTTAGAGCTGTCCAAAAAAGTACTCTGGAACTCCACAACCATAATGCTGTTCGCAATTTCTGTGTTTTTTCACAGTTCCAGTATGTTACTCCTTTTTAAAACTTAGATCCAGAGGTGGTATTCAGCAGGTTCTGACCAATTCTGGAGAACCAATAGTGGAAATTTTGAATAGTTCAGAGAACCAGCAAATACCAGCAAATGACTGGAGATTTTACCGTATCCTTCCCCTGCCACACCCACCAAGCCACACTCACAGAACGGTAGTAAAAAAATTTGAATCCCATCACTGCTTAGATCTTATTTCATCATGCAGGATTTCTGGGGATTAGAATAGTTACATCACCAAAACAAGGACATAGACTCCCATGCAAACAGATACACATTATTTCATATTTAGAAAGAATCACTATCATTTAAACAAAAACACCAAAACATCTCATTATGATGGGGTAAAAACACTGGCAATGGGATTGTTATTGTTGGACCTTTTCCATTGTGCTTCTGTGTATTAAAAAAAAAATAACAATGTTTTTTTTTAAAGTATGAAGCAATGAAACAATAAATTATATTGATTTTCAAAATTATTTTACAAATGTTCTCTCATTCATCCTTGAATAAAACTATCAGCATGCAGAAAATTAGAAGGAAAGAGTTAAGCTTTCTCCAGACAACCAATGGATAAAATTCATTTATCTTGGTTCCTAATGAGCTCAATAATACACGCTCAGTCTGAGAAAATAAAAAGTATGCATACATCATGTTTCAACATATCTTCTGCAATTATTGGTTTTCAATTTAATTCCTTGAATAATTTAATTGGTTATGTTGTGGATTACTTGGTTAAACTGATTGTTTTTGGTGGTTTTTTACCTCAAAAGGAAAAAAAAAAAGGAAATAAAACATGCTTTCTCAGCATTTTGGACATGCCCAGGTGGAAGACTCATGTTACTTTCAGACAAAAGGCAAGGTGTGTGTTCTCTCATTCTACTAAGCCAAGCATCCCTCAATCATGATTTACAACATAAACTACAATTGACAATGGCACCCAAGCAGATTAAATGAAAACTAAACAAATCACATGGTGGTTCAGTTTAGGAATAGTTAATCATACTTAACATTTTTACTTTTCAGTCGATAAATTATGGCTTAAAAGGAAAAGGATATAAGGCTTTTTTCTTGCATTTTTTAGCTAAAGTAGACTTACATTGGTCTTGCACATAAGTCTTGAATATTCTCCAACTCAATGTAGCAGGAAATTATGCCATCTGTTTGCAACAAGTAATTTTAAAGGTGCTATAGTGGCACTTCAGGTTGTCCTCCCCAGTTGACTGCAATGTGTAAAAACAATAATTGTCCAACTACTCCATTTGTTCACCTCCTGATTCCTTGTTTACTTACTTACTTACTAACTAACTAACTTACTTACTTTAAAAATAGGAAGGATGAAATCTAGTGATGTTACAAATGAAAAATGACAAAGTTGAAGGTATGAATCCAACAGTACTGAAATTCTGCATTTCATGATCCATTGACCATGAGCGAGTAGTGGGATGTGCAAAGAAAGATCAGAAATTACTCTATGTTCCTCTTTGTTTATTACTTTGCCTACTCTTTATCATTAAAAATTCCAAATCTTACTCCCTTCCGCTCTGTTTCCTGGCACATATGTAAAAAGCATGGGCTCTTTGACTTTCTCCTAGTGGAATATAGTTAGCTAAGTATTAGGCTTTGTTCCACTTATAACAAGTTTCCTTTAAATAATTGTCCTTTCTGCTACAAAATGCTTCACAAATCATTGTTTAGATCAGATTGTCCGGAAAAAAAATCATATGCACATATAGTGTTCTTCAATTGCCAATAGGCAACACTCGTCTGATTCCTTGATAAATTCTATAAAAGAGATGGTGCAGTTGCTCAATTTTCATTTTTAAGTCCTCTGGGAATCATGTTGGTTTCACAAAGGTTACATTTGATACAATGCATGCCATACCTGTGAGGTGTGTGAGAGATTTTCTGGTATGGAAATCATTATCCAATACTTTCATGACTCAAGAGCTATGATTGTCTGCTGTCCTTTTAACTGCACACCCATTAAAAAAATTATGTGAAATCAGTGAAGTCATTATCAGTCCTCACATAACAACTGGAATTCAGAAATATATTGAGATAATTTTGGGGATGCCGTGTTTTTTTTAATTCTCTGTCTATGCTGTTAAATGTTTTTTTGAAATCAATGTACTTGATCAACATTGGCTATTGGAAATCAATATTTTATTCAACAATGCATAATATGAAGACTTGCTTACTATATACAATGAAATCCAGCTTGTGCCTCTGGTATCATGTTGTCCACTGCATCTAGAAGCTCCCAAATGGAATTATTCAAAATACTTTGAACTGAAAAGAGTGTGATAGCTCTTCAACTTTACAGTTGAAATTATCTCTTTTTTTTCTTTTTGGCAACTTGATAATCTCTTCTTGTCTGTTTATCTTCCTGATCCATGCAGGCTGATTAGATGCCATAAACCCCTTCCCCGTGTCGGTTATTGCCTATTTGTACAGTCATATATCTAGTGAATAATTTGGCATCATGATTATTAGATTATTAGTGATAGGTCTGATAATTGCTCATAGCATCTTGTAGAGCTTCATCTGCATCCTTGGTTGATGCTTTTGCTTGGATAACTCTTGTCTTTGCATGTCTGATTTGAATCAGACATTGTGATAATACATTGAAATTATTTAAATAAAGACTCCATTCACTCAACACAGATTCTTTACTGAATCATAGCTTGAACAATCAATCACATTTTTTGGTTTACATAACATGTTAAACTATATGTATACCATGGCCCAGGATGACACAACTCATGGGAATGAAATAACAAACAACAGTAGTTTTGGTTTTATCTAAAGTATTCACTTTTGAGTTCTCATTCAATTTAATGGAAGATAATTTGTTAGAGAAATTATTTCAGAGAAGATATTTTAGACAAATTCTCATGGGTAGATTGTGATGCTCCTGCACATGAAGTAGCTAAGACCTGCATGTGAATATCTTGAATCATCATATCTCCAAGTGATCTACTCTTCCCACAATTTTATTAAATTTCAAAGGAAAGTAGTGTTAAGGAATTCTTCCCACAGAAATATTTTCAATATTACTACTACTACTAATGGAGTCCTGCCCTTGAAAAATGTTGGTTGGTTGATTTTCCTTGGAGAAATTGGGAAAAATGTTCGCTGAAATTCTCCTCTCATAATTTGCTGAAAAAAGAGCCATTTGTGATAGTCCTTAATTCTATCATAGTTTTTTAAGTTTAAACTTTGGAAGAAAATCAGGGAAGGGCTTTAACAAAGAGGAGAGCATGAGAGGTCAATGTTCCCTTTCAGAAGCATCTGCACACATTTGTTTCCTTTGAAACTTTCCAGAATAAAATTACGTACATGTAATCTACCACTGTCATAGATTTTTTTTTTAGTTTAAATGATTTCTGTTTCCCCCAAACTGGGTAGTACAGAAATTATAAAACAATATTTCTCAATCACAGCAGCTTTAAGATGTGTGGACTTCAACTGCAGTACCTGAGGTTGAAAAAAGTTGCAATAAAGAATGCTAAAAACTGCCACAGATCAAAGTATTTAAAAGCAGATAATAATATTATAACAATTCTTTCCTTGTGCAGCTAAGTACGAAATCTCTATTTAAAATAAAGTTTTGCACTCTCTTCTTCAATGCTAGATTTTGAAGGTGAGGGCAAATGTACCTCTGGGCCCAGTGTTTTCCAATATTTGGAGGAGCAAATCCTCTCTAGATATTGTGACAGGTTGGGCACAAGCACACTGGGTAAGGTAGTTGCTAATGGAATCAGCGTGGCACTATAGTATAGGATGAGTTGAAGCCAAGAGGTCATGCCATTAAAAAAATGGTTTATATTTATATCTTTGTTTGAGATACAGGATAAGCTCTAAGAAGACAATGAAACCTCCCTCCATGAGGTTTTTATCCCACTTTTAATTTGGGACAATTTAACTGGTATGCATACCTAATATTTCTGCCTCCTATTTTCCCCACAAAAAAACAAAAGAGCACAAGTGGCCTAAAGTAATCCATCCAACTTAAGGGGCTGACTACATTCTTGGTCTCTATTAATTTCTCTTTTGGGGAAAAAAAACTTTGGAAAGCAAATAAACTCTGATATTGGAATATTACGAAGAAAGAAAGTGAAATAGGAAAGGGAAGGAGCTTGATGGGAGAGGCAATGGATCCTTACTTATCCTAGATCTTAAGCCTTTCTCTAAGTGGGTTGCTTATCTCAGCCTATTCTGGAATCAGTTTCAAATGTTAATTATTTATTTTCCCATTAGTTTCAGTGAGGCCCAACTTGGGTAAAATTAAATAGGTTAAGAAGGAAGGAAGGAAGGAAACCACTGTTTTTCTCACCGTTCCTGGCAAGGGTTTAGCAAGGTTTATGGTGTCTCAGAACCACTAATGTCAGAACTCTTCAAATAATGCAGCACAGTTGCTCTGTTCTCAAGCAGCCATGTAATTTTCTACTCAGAAGTAAATCTCAGCGAGCCTTGGGTGGCAGCCTTCTAAGAAATACAGCAATGGTTTATTCAAATTCAATACTTGCCAGCACTTGTTGAGGAAATACCTTCTGAACACTAATTTTTCCAATGTTACATCAAAAAGGCTTTCAGGAAAAGTTATAGGTCTCTACCGGTAATACATGGTTTTATCTCTGTTCCAAATGAAGCAGGATGGTCCCAAATCACACAAGTCTCTGCAGATCTAATTAGACAAGCACTTATCTGAAACAAAAACAAAAATACAGCCACATTACTATGTAGATGAGTGTCCCAAAGACATAGAAGAAGAACAATTTTTATTCAGAATTTGAACAGCAGCAGCAGCGGCTGCAAGGAAATGTGTGTCACGGTGTGTGGTTTTTGAAGAGAAAACAGCAATTATGAAGTTGGTAAAGTAAATACAGAGAATTGTGCAATAAGAAACCAGAGCTTCAACCACAACTATGCCATGCAGCCTAGTTCTAGGGAGATTTACTAAGAAGTAAGTTTCAGTGAAGCTCATGGGACTTTCTCTCAAGTAGTGTGAACAAAACTGTGCAAAACTTTAAAAATGAAAGATTAACATTAACTTTGGCATCAACAATTATTTATAATGAGGACTATAGAAATAGTAGGGTTTTAATTCATTTTTAAATCTTCATTTTAACGGGGTTTTATTGGTTTTACTTTTTAATTTCAGCCATGCATTTAATTCTCTTTTAATTCATTTTAAAATTTATATCGATTGTATTTTATTATGGCTGTTCACCGCCCCGAGTCCCTATTTGGGAGAGGGGGCGCTATAAAATTTTTAATAATAAATAAATAATAAATTTCATAAATATAAGAAAAACAGGGAAAAAAAACACCTGCCCTGGTTCAGGAGATTGTTCCAGGTCAGGAGAGCAGGGAAAGACTTGTCTGTTCAGACATTACTCTCTCAGACCTCTTAACCACTTTTATGAAGTAGGAATTAGCATTGGAGTTCCTATTTCTCAAGAGAAATGACACTTTTAAGGAGGGAACTCATCAGAGCTCTTTTTTACAGATGAACTGAAGCCTAAAAAGAGTGGATTAGTGGTCACATAAACCTCTTTTGTTTCTTTCACATAGTTTGCCCCGAGTGTGAATAAAGATTGGATGGATGGATGCTCTTTAGGCTACCAACTGCTTGAAATATATTCAGTAGAGCCAATGATGAAAGACCATGGGGGTTTGATGACTCTGCATTTGCCCGACTGTGGTTTATCCAGATAGACTTGCAGCCATTGTTGACGCAGTGGTTAGAGTGCAGTACTGCAGGCTACTTCTGCTAACTGCCGGCTGCCTGCAATTTGGCAGTTTGATTTTCACCAGGCTCAAGGTTGACTCAGCCTTCCATCCTTCCAAGGTGGGTAAAATAAGGACCCAGCTTGTTGAGGGAAATATGCTGACTCTGTAAACCATTTAGAGAGGGCTGTAAAACACTATGAAGCTGTATATAAGTCTAAGTGCTATTGCTGTCATGTTTAGATTAGGCCTTAGAGCAGTCTTTGAGACTACTTAGGACTCTACACAAATCATCTATCATCTAACTATTTTAGCTCTGCTAGATTCGTTGATTGTGAATGACAGACTTCCTTTCTTGGAGAAACTCTCAGGAAGAAGGAAGAGAAAGGGGAGTTCCTGACTGATCAGCTGTGAACTCTATTCAACAATGGGAAAATGAGAAAGCAGGAATTCCTCTCTTATACAACTCAGAACTACACAGGAACAATTCTGTGAAAAACTGGCTGGAAACACCCAGACCAGTGTGTGCGTGCACATATACACAAGAGAAAGAAAGAGTGAGTTATTTTATTTTTGTGTAAAAATATCAGCTGCCTTAAATGACTCTCCGTGTTTAAGAATGATCTATTTCAAAACATCTGGTTTTTGTGATTAAGCAAGGTCTGTTATAAGTCACAGATATGTATGGAAAGGTACATTAAAAAAAATTGATCATAAAGGAAGGCTGGATAAGGGCCAAGATCAACTTCCCCTTTCAAATCAGCCTTGGTCTTGGCTCTTGCTCTCTGACTCACTGGAAATGCTACTTCTCCCCTGCTGTCCCAAACCATACAGCTATCATTAAGCTGAGCTTTTACTTCTGTAGCTTTGTCACTTCTGTAGACTAATAAGTCGGATGATTTCTTTTTCTTTTAAACCTGTTACAAGCAAAGTACTTATGGAAGAGACACTAGGCATGCAATTCATTATGAAAGTTAAAACTGGAGCAACAAAAGGAATGGATAGCCTAAAGAAAGCAAACTAGTCTTCTACATCAGGGGTGTCAAACTTGCATTGTCCCGGCAGTATCAATGATGTATTGTGACTTTTTCCCCTTTTGCTAAACCGGGTGTGGGCATGGCCAGCGCATGACGCACCCAGCCCATGGGTACAAGTTTGACACCCCTGTGCTACATGATTCCAAGGGAAGGAAATATACTGACAAGATGAATGTTTCTCTATGATATCTGAATTTATTTTCAAAGTGTACTATGTGGAGAAGAGGATGCTGTTCTTTGTTTTAAGAAGTAAGGTTGGAAATGTCTGCTGTTACTACTTTATTTCCTACAAGAGAATTCCATCAAACTTCCAGCTTGTCCTCTCATATTTTCATTCCTCGTTTTTGCTGCTGGTTACTTTTTAAAGATATGTCTCTTTGCTCCTTCAAGCCACCCCTGAAAAAAACTAATTCCAAATGAAACAACAAGAACTGAACATTAGGAAAGACATCCAAGTAAGATGGGGAGAGGCATATAAATAGGTTCTGCAGACTCCTCTAAGCATCCCTTCTTTATATATTTTTTTTCAAAACTACATTCCAGAAATAAGCAGAAAATAGTAAATTACAAATGCTCATTTTATTATAGTCAAAGATCTGCTAAAACAAAATGTTGCTTACTCCATGTGGATCTGTACTGGTAACCCTCATAAGACTCTTAAGTCCAGGATTTAAAGATAGCTAATTGTCCATCTGAAGTGGTGTTTCTCAACTTTGGCCACTTGATGCATGAACCTTCCTGTGCTGATTGGAGAATTCTGAGGTTTGAAGTCCATGCATCTTCAAGTGGCTAAGGTTGAGAAACATTGATCTGAATTATTCCCATTTCCCCCTTTCCACTCTAATTTTTAAGTATCTGTGGAGTAGATGGAAATGCAATTTCTCTTATCAGTGCTTTTCAGCATATTCTATCAGTCTATACAAGGAATGTTGAAAATATACTGTCATTCCAGAAATCAAATTTTGCATATATATTTTTGTTTTCCACAAGGTTGGTTGATATGTTGCAGGAAAAAAATGTTTTGTGGCTCTCTTGAAGATTACATTTTTAAAAATATATGCTTTTAAGGTGTGACAGCCTTATTTACTATATTTCTGGTGACTCTTTTCAAACTGAAATTGAGTTTGAAATTGCATTGCTGGATGAGGGAAACTCTCACATTATTTCTATCTCTGTTCTGATCTGTATTTTCTCCATTCTCCATACGAAAGAGAAGCAGTGCAACTTTAGGAACCTGAGTTAGATGGATTCCACTTTTTCCCATCACACTTAAAAATTAACAGTAACTTGTACAATAAAAAGGTAGGAGTTCCAAATAGCTGAATCCAAACTAGTTTAACCCACATTTTTGGCTGTCTTTCTCTCTCTGATTTCAAATGATAACAATCCTTCTCATACAGGCTAAAGTGGTTAAGAAAGAAAAGATTGGAAAGAGCATACCATGTCACAAAGATCTAAGATATTCTTTATTTATTTATTTGTCAATTGCTTACAAGATGATAGGTATAAGTAAAAACATAGTTATGAATACATGGATACATATAAGAAAAATAAAAAATATATAAAAGAAACAATAGGACAAGGACGGTAAGCACGCTGGTGCGCTTATGCACGCCCCCTACAGACCTCTTAGGAAAGAGGTGAGGTCAATAGTAGACAGTCTAAGGTTAAAGTTTTTGGAGTTTGGGGAAGAAACCACAGAGTCAGGTAGAGTATTCCAGACATTGACCACTCTGTTGCTGAAGCTGTATTTCCTGCAATCAAGTTTGGTGCCATTAACCTTGAGTTTGTATCTATTGTTTGCTCTTGTGTTGTTATGGTTGAAGCTAAAGTATTCATTGACAGGTAGGACATTGAAATGTATGATTTTATATACTATTATATTTAGGACTTGTAACCAATATTGTAGTATCCCGTTTTTGCATGCTGATCAGCAAGCCATGCCTTTTCTCCACCTAAACCAATCCTTTGCTCCAACAGACATTTAGTATGCTTGGACCACTGAGTATGCAGACTCTTTAAAAGTTACTTCCTGTATTAAGTTGCCTGATTAATTTCTCCTTCCCCCATACAAAATTTTCTTGCACTTTTTGAATCTTTGTGGTTTTCCCCAAGCATACCAATGCCTCATTCTTTTACTTTGTTTGCTCAATTTTGATTATAATCCTGTTGCTACTTGCAGACTGAGATCACTATTACAATGAATGATCAGTAAAGGAAACTACCATGGAATCTTTCCATCTTTTTTTTTTTTTTGCCCTGCATGCAAATTTTTGGAACATGATCATTTCACAAGTTGGGTGCAATCAGACAGGGAGACTTGAACTATTTGCCATGCTGGCTAGACAGGTACATAAAATGAATGACAGCAGTTTCACCAATAGTTTTCCACTGCTGTCTTTGAGAACAATCAATATAGTGAGAAATATCAGGGAGGAGCAGCAGTTTGGGACAAGCAATAACCCTGCACCACCGGTGCAGTGATTAGAATGCAATATTACAGGCAAACTCAGCTCACAGCCTGGAGTTTGATCCTGACTGGCTCAAGATTGACTCAGCCTTCCATACTTCCAAGGTTGGTAAAATGAGGACCCAAATTGTTGGGGACAATATGCTGACTTTGTAAACTGCTTAGAGAAGGTTGTAAAGCAACCTTGGTACATAAGTCTAAGCACTATTGCTAGTGAGACAAGATATTCCCTTTTACAGAAGTATTGAACAAAGCAGGAAACTGTGGTGGGTGGGTGGAGGTAATTCAAGAGAATTGAAGGGCCACAAGATTGTAACAGTCATGTTCTAACAGTCTAGACACATTTGCACCCTATCAGCAATTTGGCACATACCATATCAGCTAATCCCTGCAGGTTACCTGATAGTTGCCTCAGATCAGGTTGGTTCCCTTTCATTAGTTGCTGTAGCTGAATAAAAATTGGATGGGTTTTATTTGTTTTTGTCATTATTACTGCTGTTTTATTAACTTTCTATTGCATTTCGCTATCTCATGCTCAATTATGGAGTAGCAAAATGAGAATTGTTCTAAAAAGATCTATATAACACCACTCTATTTATAAATTCCTCATTAATATAGAACAGGGGTGTCAAACTCATGTTGTCATGGTGACATCACATGACGTATAGGGACTATTTTCCCCTTTGCTAAACTGGGCGTGGGCTTAGCCAGCATGTTACACATCTGGTCCAGAGGCCAGGAGTTAGACAGCCCTGATATAGAAAGAAAATAAATAAGACTGTTTTGGAGCAGTCATTATTAATTAAAATCACTGTTATAGTGTTGTTCTGGCAGCAGCTCTGTGATCTACATCCTGCATATGCAGGTTTCTAATAGCACCTAATTTTAATAGAATTTTAATAGAATATTATTTAATTTTAATAGAATAGAATTGTTTAAAATTATAATATTCCAAAACTCCAACTATTTTCTGTTTCATTTAGTAATCTATCAAATCTATATGAGTCTTCTTTTTTTATCTTTGCCTAATTACCCCCTCTCCCCCAGACACACACAATTATTCTGATTTCTTGCAAAATACCAGGTGACTTAAAAGGAAATTTATTCCTCCTGATCTTAGACTGGAGTGTGGGAAAGGCATGCACTGAATAATGCTTTGGTGGGATAATTTCATACGCAGACGTATGTTGCATTTGCTTTAGAGTGTGTGTCTACATGTATGTTCAAGCTGTTATACATCTTATACATCAGTGACATCTAGAGGCCTAAATTTTAATTTCATAAATCTCTTCCCAGAGATGACCTGTAATTGGATTTCTGCCCACATTAAAGAATAAAACCCAACTCTCAAAAGAAAGTACAAGTGATGTCTTCTGTCAAATTTGCATTTGAGCCCTTACAATTGGCAGAAGTCCATTGTGACAAGAGATTGTTGAGTAACAGATATTGTTTGTGGATGCAATGAATAAAAGGAAGCAATACTCCTAAAGAAACAAATATCATTCACTCTACATAGTATAGTAAATCAGATGAAAATGGACAGGTTGAAGTCACATAACACAGTAAGTTTGATTAGTTTGTGTCATTACATGTGGTTTAGCTTGTGCAAATCAGCCCATCTGATTTCATAATTCAATCTATTGTCTGAATTTAGTAATGAAATTAAATGCATTGTATAAATGAAAACAGCTATTTGCTGATTGCCTTTCCTCCAAAAAACATATACTGGTATTATTTTGGATAAAAATAAGAGCTCAACTTTCACAATTATATCATAACATTACTTTCCTTCTTGGTGATGTAATAGTAGACTATAACCTGCAGTTAATAAAACAATGTTTTTTTAACTACCAAGTTAAATTCAGGCATCTCTTCCCCTCTTCAATTCAGTTTTGTTAGGAGAGACATAACTGATCCATTTTTCAGCAAGAACTGTGGAGTCAAGGTGTTTGTTTTTAATTGATCAACATTCTGCATATAGGTTTCTCAGCAGTGGTTCTTAAGCTTGGCAAATTTAAGATGTCTACCCTTTAATAGGCTAGGGAATTTTAGAGTTAAAGTGCAGGTATCTTAAAGTATCTTAAATTGCTGCTCTGGAGCAAAAATTATTCTGATTTTTCATTCAGAACTACAATTACAAGCCCTTCTTCACCAAATGAATGTATCAGAAAGTGCTTTATTTTATCTATTGAAAATATCCCATAAAATACATCTATGTATAGTTTACTAAATGATCAACTTGAAGGTACAAGACAGATGTTATAAAGAAGGTTCCTTGCGTATTCTTCAAAGATTATTTATCAGACAGCTACAACCAGCCACAAGTATGAAGTCAAATCAGATTTGTCACTATGTCCTCATATATTATGTGACTGGAGGAAGAATCTGCATTCTTCTATACTATCACATTTTTAGTTTGCTAATCACACTCAGTAAAGCTGACTGGATCAGACCTCACCTGTTTTAAAAAGATGGGCTCATAGACAGACTGCACCAGTCCTCAGGGAATGTCAACAAACTGTCTTATATTAATAACTGGACATCAATCAATATTAATTCATAGTAGTTCAGTGACTGCCTTTGGTTTCATGAAGATTCATGTAGGTATTGCATAGTAGATAATGGTGACTAGTCAGGAATACTTTCTCAACTCTGTTCAAAGGTCATTACCAAAATATTAGTTGGTCATTACCAAAATTAGTCTGATATCTTTCTCACAGGTGGCTGAACTGTTCCATCTGCATTAGATAGTTCTTTCCAAGAGGACTCAATTATAAATTTCCAGAAAGCCTTAGCTTTAAGGGATCTTAATTCATCTCTGCCAGCTGCATAATTACACTGTCCTCTTCTTTTATTATTTTTTTTTATAGAGGAAGCTCTACACACTTCTTTAAATACTACAATCAATGAAACTCTATTATTACCTATTCACAAGGACCGTCACAATCGAATACTCAGACTCAAATCTAAAAACCCACCATGAAAAGTTGGACAGCAATTAGTCAGAGAAGATTTTGATATTGAAACAGCATGGGCAATTGAGACAGGATTGGGCAAGTTCGAACTCAGATCTGTTTAATTTAGTGTTGGATCCTGTACAATGCCCCTCCAGCTTTGATCTTCCAAGGAAAACTAGACATAGAAGAGCCTGCCAAAATTGTGTATCAGTTTCACCAGAGCTTTTTTCCCCCTGGGATATCTAAAAGGGAGAAGCCATTAAGCTACTATTTCCTTAAAGGACCTAAAGCTCAAGGCCCAGGAGCAAGACTGAGACAAATTTTAGTCCAACCAGAAAACAGAATGGCAATATTTTCCTTCACTGTTTTACTGAGGCATTAATTACACTGCAGCAGAACCAGGAATTAATCCTTTCAGCTCTCCAATTCTGCTGATGCCATGACAACACAGGTTGGGACCTGATTTCAGACTGGCACAGAACACTCATGTTTAAGCGTCTTCAAATAGGCTCAAAGACAGTCATCAATATGGCTGGGCATCGACAGAAGCCCTCATGACTTTAGGTCACACATAGCCCACCTTTGTCTTGATAATGATTTCCAGTCACTGTTTACCCACTGAAAAATATTGAGTTAATCTGGCAGGCATTATCTGTTCTTTTGGATAAGACAAAGTCCCTTGGCGTTATTCCACAACAAATGGATCTTAACATAGATCCCTTAGTTCAGTGTGTGATGTTATATTTGGCAGCTACCTGATAGAGAAAAAAGCCAAGAAGTTCTGATATATCTAAAAGCACGGATATGTTTGTTGAGTAAATAAATATATCGGGGAGTTTGTTGGATAATGATTGGTCATATCAAGAGTAGTTCTGGACAGAGAGCTGAGGGAACATCATTATTAAGAAATCACAATCATGATAGATGAGTTCCAGCCATTATACCCTTTTTAGAACTACCAATTGGATAATTGATTATGTGCCATCAAGCTATTTTCAACTCCTAGCAACTGCATATAGTAAATAAGAGTTTCTCCATGATTATCTGATCATTACCTGGTTCTTCAAGTCTTCAAACTGTGTGCTCATTGCTACTGTAAATGAGTCCATCCATCTTGCTGCTGGGTTTTTTTTAAATCAAATACGTCTTCTAATTTTTTAATCTGAGGATATGTCAGATATTGTTGAATACAACCTTCAGCAGCTATAATCATTAATTATATTTCCTTAGGAATCTGGGATTTATAATTTAGCAGGATCTGAGTTGCCATGGGATGCTTTTCCGTGAACTAGCCATATGCAGATTCTTCTTCCTTTTTCTTCTTTCATCTTTTTCTACAATGCAGAACTAATATGGACCAGATAATTTGCTTACATTTTTTTAGATATGTAGAAGAAGATACCTTATACTAACCAGCTCAAAATATACTATCTTCTCTGAATTGCTGTGATTCTCCAAGTGTTTGGAAGATGCCTTTCCATTACATCCGCCCATTCATTTTGGGGGTGAGTACCATTTTGTACTGATAACATTTATTTTCTAGGCTCCAAGAACTTCAGAGAGCATGGTAGTAATGTGATTGGACTTGTTTTATCTTTTTAAAATGCTGTTTGTCATAATTTGGTTTTCAAATGAAGTTTCAGAAAATAAAATAGGCCACTAAACATAGGGTAGACTTGGTGTACACATCTTGGTTATTATAGGTTGAAGAGCTATTTTACCTTTAAATTTTAAAGAACATTTAATATTGTAAATTGCCCAGAGTTACTCTGTACTAAGCAAATAAGTAAGTAAACAAACAAACAAACTATGTATGCTGTTGACTATGGATTGCCTATCCCTGTTTTAAAACAGATACCAAGGTAGGTCTCTGATGTCTTGTCATACAAACATGGCCCACTGGAAGTATGCCCCATATTGTTAAGCATATTTTTGTCCAACTTCTTTTTTCTGATTTATTAACCAGATGAGCACAGGGTAACCAATTAGTGTATGGCTGACCTGTAAATATTGTTTAAGTACAGAATTTCATGCTTTACATACGAGAAAAAAATAGGCACAATCTATCAATCCAATCATGGTTTGTTTGGACATCATAATCTCCCATTTCTCCTTTCTTTGGATGTAATTTTTTCTTAAATTTTATTATACCTTAAAATATATATTGTTCCTTCCTTTCATCTGTGGAGATGCTGAAAAACTGAATCAAAACTGAATCAATGCAGGGTCCAACCCTGCAACTAAACATTGTTAAATTCTCAGATCTTATTCAATCCCTAATCATAGCTCAAGCATCAGAGGCCAACCAGTCAATAATATTAAGTCTGTAAAATGCTATGCTGGATTGGCTGTTAGTTCACTAAGATTACCGTGTCCAGAAATGATGTTCACCATAGCTCTTTTGTCATTAAAAAAAGAAAAGAACATGAAATTTCACCTGAAAACACAGCTTCTGCTGAAAACACTGCTTCCCCAACATCTCAGTCTAAGGAATATATGCTCTTCAGATTCCTGTATCTAGAATAATAAAACTCTTCCTTTGCAACTTTGGATGCTCTATGTCCTACCAATACTTTGGATGCCTAGACAGCCTGCAAAAAATGGCCCATTTTTCCCACCTTAGCATTCCTAAGTAAAGTGCTTTCCTATAAATATTGGGTGGTAATCAGTCATGGAACAGAAAGCAAGAAGGTATTGATCAGGTCTTCATGGGATGAGAACCCAGTTCACTCTGAGGTATAGGTTCCTAACTACAATTGTGCTGCAGTTAGGTTTTGACATGTGGAAGCTGTGCCAATCTGAGATCGGCAATCCCACATTGCCCTACATGTGTCCGTCTCATACTGAGGGATCCATGTGGGGTTTGGAAGGTAAAGGTAAACGTTCCCCTCACACATGCGTGCTAGTTGTTTCCAGCTCTAGGGGATGGTGCTCATCTCCGTTATAGAGAGCCAGCGCTGTCCGAAGACGTATCTGTGGTCATGTGACTGGCATGACTAAACACTGAAGGCACAAGGAATGCTGTTACCTTCCCACCAAAGTGGTCCCTATTTTTCTACTTGCATTTTTTTACGTGCTTTCGAACTGTTAGGTTGGCAGAAGCTGGGACAAGTAACGGGAGCTCACTCTGTTAAACGGTGCTAAGGATTTAAACCGCCGAACCGCCAACCTTTCTGATCGACAAGCTCAGCGTCTTAGCCACCGAGCCACTGCGTCCCTATAATTGGGAAGGTAAGTCCAAGTAATCAGCAGCTTGGTTCCTGATACAGAGGAAATGTTGCAGCGACAGTTTTGCAGAAGTTCCTCTTCAGGTTTGGAGCAGAGGATTTTTCGGTTTGTTTGTTTGTTTCTTGCCAAGAGAAAATCCCCACCAAATCTTCAAAAGCAGGACTTCCCCTGAGTGGTATATTTGGGAGTTTGAAAAGAATCTTTTCAAAATGATGGAAATTTTCCTCTCAAATGATGGAAATTTTCCTCTCAAAAATAGTCATGCAGATATTCTCTCCACTGCCAACTCTCTTTTTTAATCACTTCTGGCTGCTTCTTTTATTTTCCACATTTCTGAATTACTCATATCCTACCTATCCAGTAATTACAAACTACTCATGATGCCTCATCTGACCAGTTAAGGTCACTACACATCAATGAATAAAATTTCAGCCAGGTTCTGTAAAGGTTCTGCTACAGAACTCATGTAAAGAACATGTGACATTTTAGCATGGCATATCAATATATCATTGAGAAGAGATGCATATTATACAGCATAGGTGTCAAACTATAGGCCGGTGGGCCAAATCTGGCCCACCGGGTACTTAGATCTGGCCCATGGGCTGCTCTGGAAACAGCGAAGGACCAGCTTGTAGTGCCTCTGCCAGCAAAACTGGAGCTTGGGAGACGGCATGCAGCTCTTTTCCTCTGAAGCCAACCCCTCGATCTATGTCAGCTCTAGTTCCTCTTCCCCCCGCAAATTCAGGCTCAGACAGGGGCATTACATTTTCTTAATAATTACCCAGAATGAGATTTTGCAAAGCTGGGAAGGTACACCAGAATGTATTTTTCTTTTTCTTTGTGTTGATTTATTTATTTATTTATTTAAGTACTTATATACCGCCCTTCTCCCGAAGGACTCAGGGCGGTGCACAGCCGATCATGACCCCAATACACTATACAAAAATTAAAATGAATTAAATAATTTAGGCTGTTTTAATTTAAAAAGTGTAACCCTCCCCCATAAATAATTAAAAACCCCAGATATTCAAACCCAATTTAAAACGAGAGACAAAGTTAAAATCTTTGTCAGCCTAGGCCAGCCTGCTCAAAGAGCCAAGTTTTTAACGCCCGTCTGAAGGCTCTCAGGTCCGTGTTGGTGCGTATCTCTGGGGGCAGACTATTCCAGAGGGTGGGGGCCCCCACAGAGAAGGCCCTACTCCTGGGGGCCGCCAGACGACACATAGAAGCTGACGGCACCCGGAGAAGGCCTTCCCTGTGGGAACGCACAGGTCTGTTGGAGATTCCATAGCATGCAGCTCTCCCAAGCTGTTTTCACTATGTTACAGCACCATTGCAGACAAAAATGGAACTCAGGAGCCCATTTTCACTGGCAGAGCGCTCAGGCTGCCACAGGCGCCCCTGAGATGAGTGACACTGAGTGGCCACACACCCTGCCCTCCCAAGGTCAAACACCATCCTGAACTGATGCAGCCTTCAATGAAATCAAGTTTGACACCCCTGTTATACAAATTACAGTGTTTATTACCATATGGTTAATTCTCACTTACCAAACACTCACTCAGCAACCATTTGAACAATGGTGGGATTCCATTTTTTTTTACTACCGGTTCTGTGGGCTTCATGGGCATGGCAAGGGAAGGATATTGTAAAATCTCCAGTCAGAGGTGGTATTTGCCGGTTCTCCAAACTACTCAGAATTTCCACTACCGGTTCTCCAGAACTGGTCAGAACTTGTTAAATACCATCTCTGCATTTGAAGTTATGATGCAATTGAAAAAGGAAACCTATGACTAATCCTCAAAGTTGTGGCCATCACAGCATCCTCATGTGATCACAGTTCAGATGCTTGGCAATCAATACACATTTACAAAGGTTGCAGCACCTCACTGTCATATGAACATTGTTTACAATCTTCATAAACAGCTTCCAATGAATGAAATCAATAGGAAAACTGGCAGGAGGTCACAAGGTGTGGTAATTGATGTTGTGCTTATTGCTCCTCAGTGATTGGAGTAATGATCACAACCAGACCTGATATCATAAGCCACTGCAGTTAAAAGCTATACCCATTAACAACCATGCTGCTTAGCAATGGAATTGTTGGCTTCCATTGTGAGCAGTAAGTGAGGACTATCAGTATACTTTTGTTCTCTTTTTCTATTTAAAACAATCCACAGAAAGTCTCATACATTTCAAATAATAGGAAGAGTCAGGGCTGAACAAGAGCCAAGCAGATTGGAACTATCTATATGTATGATAAATACATCTCTAAATCAGCAAATCTGTGAAAATTCAGGTCCAAATCAAAATTCAGCAGTGAAGCACACCAAGCCATGTTCAAACCGTCTCTACGCTATTTTTATTAATCTATCTCAAAGAGTTGTTGTGAAGGTTGTGAAGATAATAGGAGTGAGGAAAAAACTATGTATACCAAGATTGTACAACTTATTTTTATCCAGATGTCTGCACACTTGATCTTTCACAGTTGCTTTGGACACTACAGAGAAGTGGATAGGATAAGACAAAATTTCTATTTGATCTAAGTTCAATTTATTTTCAAGGTAACTGAAAGTGTTCATTTAGGACAGTGTTTCTTAAACCATGGTCCAAGGTCTTCTTAGCCCTTGCAAGGTAAAATCTCTCATCCCAAGATAAACCTTTTTAAAAATTATATACAAGTAGTATGATTTTTCTCCACAATCATTTACTATTCTGTCTCATTAAAAATTACCATTTCTTGCACTCCATGAAGTCTGCGGTTCATATCCAAAGCTTTTCAGGATTATATAAAGCTAAAACAGGCTCCACCTCTATGCAATACAAACCATCTTGTACTCCTGAAACAGAGGAAAGTACAAATACAGATGGTGTCCATCTCCTCTGTCTTTGAAATTATTGGTATACTTACATTGTCAGAAGAAAGTTGGAAATTAATTAGATTAATTAATAAGCTCTGCAGAGTAAGATTCTCTTTCCCTAATAATATATAGAGGAATTTGGACATGGATGAAAAAGACACAATAAATAGTCATTTCCATCCATTCTTCCTTTTTTCCCCTCATGCCATCCCAGCTACCACAAAACATGAAGAGCTATACTCTGATTGATATGGAAACAGTAATAAATAAGTGTGGATTGGCCCTAGCTAGAAAAACCCAGATATGGACTTCTAAGCCAATGTTTCATAATTCTGATTGGCATTATTTAGGCAATATTTATATATCTCCCATTCAGTCTTGTTTAGAGGCAAAGCAGTTATTTAAAATTGTTCTTCAAGAGTACAATCAATGAAGTGAAGCACTTTGCAGATCGTTTCAGATCCTCTCAAATATCAGCAAGTAGTAAGAATGCTGTTGGAACCTTTGGAGAATTATATAGAGGTAGAACAGACTGGAAAGAGAAATGATTAGAGGACCATTGGAGCAGGACTGAAAATAGGAAGTGAGAGAAGTCCAAATAATAAGCCTACTTTGGCTTATGATAAGAGCTTGTCTGGCTAATAGTTCAAGCAGAAAATTCTGTTTTTATCAGTCTACAAGAGTTTTTTGGTTAAGGGTTCAGAATTCAGACAAGAATATATCCAAACAGCACCACAGAACTAGATAGCAAAGGCATTTCAGAAGGTGATATTTAGCTATTATCAGAGCTTGGCTTCCATAGTTTCACCTACTTAAAGAATGCTTTCAATATTTCTTTATCATCTTTAGACTGAGAGTTACCACAACCATATGACTGACGCAGTATGTGCAGTCAGCATGCTGTGTTGTGGTTAAGGCATCAGGCTAGAAACTGGGAGACCAGGAGAAGGGATATTTTGATTATCAACTTTACTTTTCAACAGAAGGAAATATGAATTTAGAATTTATTTGATTTGTCAATTGCTTACAAGATAATAGGTATAAGTATATACATAGTTATGAATACATGAAATGGGTACATAGAAAAATAATAGAAACAGTAGGACAGGGACAGTAGGCACATTGGTGCACTTATGCACGCCCCCTACAGACCTCTTAGGAAAGGAGTGAGGTCAATAGCAGACAGTCTAAGGTTAAAGTTTTGGGGGTTTGGGGAAGAAACCACAGAGTCACAGAGTATTCCAGACATTGACCACTCTGTTGCTGAAGTCATATTTCCTGAAATCAAGTTTGGTGTGGTTAACCTTGAGTATGTATCTATTGTGTGCTCTTGTGTTGTTATGGCTGAAGCTGAAGTATTCATTGACAGGTAAGTCATTGCAATGTATGATTTTATATACCATACTTAGATCAGACCGAAGACGGCGTCATTCAAGCTTTTCCAGGTCTAGAATTTCAAGTCTGGTGGCATAAGGTATTCTACAACGAGTAGAGGTGTGGAGAACTCTTCTTGTGAAATATTTCTGGACTTTCTCAATTGTGCTAATATCAGATGCATTCATATGCATTCATATGTTTTAAGCTTTGTCTTCACAGACAAATTCTTATGTTTTAAGTCTTTGTCTTCACAGCCCACATTTTAAACCAGTTTCAAAACACTTATAACTATTTTCTTCCCACATTCTGTGTTCTACAATATCTCAAGAGGAAAAGGCTAGGCTGATTTGGAAGCTGACTTGCTTGTTTATATGGAGACACAAAGATTTATTTGACTGAAGAATCATTGTGAGTGTGCTACTGTATAAAGAGAGAAAGGAAGAACATTGGAAATAGATTTATGAAGACATGTCTATGGCTAGGAAATTACAAACCCTGAGCAGAAAAAAGATGGAACCACTAAACATAAGGAAGATCAAAGAAAGGATAGGAAGTTAACAAACACTGCAAACTATGTGGTTTCCATTGTAAATCCTTTTTCATCTTGTAAAGGGAACGTTAATTGTCTATCTTCCTTTCAAGAGTCTTCTAAAAATTATTTCTATTAAATTTTAACATTCTTTTATTTAAAGATTTATTGTTAAGTGACCTAGGTGCACTATAGCTAAAAAGTATAGACAGAAACAATAACTGAAAACCTTTGATAGAAAGAATTATGTCATGAATCATCTCCTCCTTTTTTCAGGAACACCCTATCTCACCTCACCTCAGAGATTCACCATCAATAAGTTGGAATACCTTCTGTGCAAAGAAAGAGTAATACCTTTAAGACTTCTGGATATAGCATGGATGAGCAACTTTTTGGGACCCCAAGATTTACATTAGGCTACCAAAACTCAGTGTGTTTCTTGCCAAATTTTGTAAGTGTAATACAAGGTCCTATAGGGATTTGGAAGCTAATTGGAAGTTCTAATACAGGAGAAATAGACAATAAGATAGGACAAGACAGAGTTCTACAAACATGAATAATGCTTGAGAATTAGATTTCTTTGTTTTTCACAAAAACTTAATAATTTTAGTGCAAATTATTCAAAAGATATTCTGGATGAAAAGAAAGAGCTTCTTCAATCTTCACATTGTTCTCCTATAGGGTAGACTTCTACAAGATCTAGTGCTGAGCATTAATTCTGAAGGTTTTAAAAGAGATTAGATACAATTATAAGAATTAAATTAGCAAGGATTACTAGTCAATCTCGTTATAAAATTCAGAAGCAGGACAAGTACTCCTTGACTTACAACCCTTCACTTAGCAATTAGTTGACATTACAATAGCATTGAAAAAGTGACTTACAACCAGTCCTCACACTTATGACTATTTCAAGCCCACAATCACATGATCAAAATTCAGGTCCTTGACAAGTGGCATGAATTTACAATGGCTGCGGCATCCTGGGGTCCTGTGATCACCATTTGTGAACTTCTCACTGGCTTCCAACAAGCAGTCATCAATATGGGGAAGCCGGATTCGCTTAAGATGGTTGTAAAACTGGAGTGACTCCCTTGCTTAACAATGGAAATTCTGATCCAATTGTGGTTGTAAGTCAAGGACTGCTTGTACTTTAAATAATTCTGGAACACAAAAGGCACAATGGAAGAATTTATGCTGTGGGTTCAGGAGCCTTATATATGACTGGATCCTCCCTGGCAAGAAAGAACCCAATCCTATTTGTGTTGTCTCCATGAGAAACAAGATGCTGAATTAGCCTGATGTTGATTAGTCAAGATGTTTTAATGTGATGCACTAGAGTTCTTCCTATATTTTAACACAGTTTATAAGTGCCATCTCACACCATAGCATGTCAGTACTGGATCACAATGAACTACACACACAGTTTCACCCTGTGCAATTGCATACTGAAGTCACTCTACCAATTTGTTTCTTTTACTCCTACTGAGATCTCAGCTGGAAAAGTTACAAGAGCACTATGCATGCGAGGAAGTTTACTTTAGTCATAAACGAAACAGAGAACTGTACACATTTTCCACAACACTTCCACTCTGATAACACTATCAGAAAAGGGGATGCATAACAGGAGCCTAAGGGCCAGCAGGATTCTATTCAGTTATGTCCGTCTTTTGTTTTTCTTTTATTTGCTAACTGTTTGTTTCTTTCAAAAAACAACAAAAGGGAAGTTTTTAATCAAGATATTAAACTGCCCGGATTTGATATTCAAAGATTCTGTTAAGGTCTTTGTAGCTAACGGTTTTCTCCATCAACAAAGGAGGTCAGATTTAGCCAACATTTCATGAAAAATGCTGTAGCTGCTTTTGAACTTCATGCTTGAAGTGGAAAACAATGAAACTCTGACTTCGGGTTTTACAGATCAGATTGATAGATCTTTATAGAAATGACGTGTTCATACTATTATGGAAAAGCAAAAGTTGTTATTTGATGTTAATGCCTTATTTTATTGTCGGATGTTAATGCTTTTTTTTTTTTGCTTTTTTTCGTCCCTATCTTTCCTCACCTCCTCCCTCTTTCCCTTCCCCCTCACTGCTCTTTTATTTACTTTTGCATTTTGTAATACTCTATAACTCAATAAAAAAATGTTTAAATAAAAAATGCTGTAGCCACAAAGAACTCTATCGATCATTTACTGGTGAACTCATGTGGCAATTAATGTGGCATAACACAACTTCAGTGCTTCATGAATAATTCCAGGACGGGGTCCTCAGTTTGCAATCAAGATGAACCAATGCACATAAGTTCTGTCCCTTGTTAGGAAGGATAACTATTCTGATTCACATATTAGTCAGGGAAATGCAAATCAAGATGGTTCAGTTAATCACAGACTAATCATAACTTCTGAATATCCCTAAGGCGGATTATTCATCTCCCTCTTGCTCTTGCTCTTCATCATATTTCCCCTCTCTTTCGCCAGTCATTTATTTCATACTCCCGCAGCAGTAGCAAATCCAACTGTGTATCTCAAACTCTAACAATATAGGGTAAATCAAGCATATTGGAGAAAGCATTTCAAATTCTAAAACAACATTTCCTTGAATAACTCACTAGTGACATCATGTGGAGAATAAGCTAACTATGAAAAGTAAAGTCCTTCTTTTCATTAGACACTAGACATACCCAATTCCTGTAACCATTCTTCATATGTTTTAACATCCAGATCCCTAATCATTCTTGTTGCTCTTGTCTGCACTCTTTCCAGAATATCAACATCTTTTTTATATTATGATGACCAGAACTGGATGCTGTATTTCAAGTGTGGTCATCACCTATGATTCTATACAGCCAGTGGTGGGATTCAAATAATTTAACAACTGATTCTCTGCCCTAATGATCAGCTGGGTAGGCGTGGCTGAGTGGTTATGTGACTGGGTGGGTGTGGCCAACTTGACATCGCTCATGTCAAGAGGCACTTCTCCTCGCCTGACCTCTCGGAATTGTGGAGATGCTGCAATAGTCGTAAGTGTGAAAACATAAGTCACTTTTTTCAGTGCCATTGTAACTGAATGATCACTAAATGAACAGTTGTAAGTCAAGGATTACCTGTACAAAAATATTAAAAGCTTCTTTGCTTGCAAAAAGTTGCCCTAAATACCAATCATTAGATTAAAAATACCTGCAAACTGGAGTTACAAATCAGGCAGGGTGCCAGAGCACCTTGAGGAATTAAAATAGCTAAAATGCAATGATAACTATCAGCAGCCAACTCTTGCTCATAAAGTGAAACCCTTTAGCAGAGAGGTCATTTAAGCTCTTCAGAAAGAGCACATCCAGAAAAGCAATCCTTAGATTGCTTAGATCTAAGCAATCCTTAGATCCTTAGATCAGATACCAGCTGGTCTCACTCACCTCACAAGATATCCTAAGGAAACCATCCAGATTTAAGGAAAGATCGCATGCTTTCCAGAAATTCAGTAAAAAAATCAGTGTCAAGCTTGCATCCTGCCTCTTGGAAATACACTTCAAAAGGACAGTGCCAGGAATCACTAAAGCAGCGAAGGAAGACCCCTTCCCCAGATAGAAAAAGAAACCATGAGGCAGGAAAAAATTCAAACACAATACAAATAATTAAATCATAACTTGCTTGTTAAACCAATTACCAGAACAAATAGACACAGGAACTAGCCAGATTTCTCAACCCAGTTTCTTTTCAAGAACAGAGATTAACCTTTTTCCTTCCAGACAAAACTGAATAGGGAAAATTATCCCATCAATAAACACAGGATTAAACATCACCAAGCACAGAATTAAACTTCACCAAAAACTCAGAAAGGGTATGTAAATTCATGTCAATCTTTCTGGCTAGCCAAGAAGCCTTGCAGAATGTCACTCATCTTGGTTCCTGGTCATTAAAAGCTTCTTTCCAGCAGCTCTGCTTCATTATTAAATCATTTCTTCAAAGTGCTGATCATTGCATCCCAGCTGGAAGTATTTCCATGGAAGTATTTCCTCCCAACAGCAGTGTAAAAAGCTTAAAACAACCCTTCCCCTTTAAGAAAGTCAAGCCCCAACAAAGTACCAGCAAAGAAAAAAAAACTCTAGAGAAGCTCAGGCAACAGGAAGTCTAGGTGTACTATTAAGAATGTAATAAAGGTTAACGGAGAGGCAGTTTCTGTAAGCAGGGCAATAAAGAAACAATACCAGAATGTTTCCTTCCTGCGTACAGGATTAGCCCTGTAAAGTAGGGGAAAAAAAGATTTTTTCCAACAATCCATTCTCCAAACTGCTTAGAAAGTTAACAACAGCTGTTGGCTCTGCCCATGTACCACTTAGAGCTTTCTCCTTCGCTGTCTCTTTCTGGGCTCGCTCTTTCTTCAGCACTTTCCACCAAATCAAACTCCTCCGCTCTCACCACTTTTAACACACCATTCTCTCTCTTGGCTTCCCTTTTCTATCTTGTGAGACATCAGGTCTCCAGGTCGGCCATTGAAAGCTGACATTTCAGCTCTGGCTTTGAAGACTCCTCCGATCACGTCACTGAGTATTGCATCTTCACACTGTAGTTATGAAGGTTCCCCTCTTCCTCACCGATTCCCCCAGGACCGATTTTTGCCTCGAACGGCCACTGGACTGCTGAATTTCAGCAACAAGGGGCAGAGTGCTGTCACCCCATGCTGCTTTGAACCCACGTCACACTGGAAGTCCTGGAGAACTGGTAGAATACCATCCCCGTATCCAGCCCCCTGTTATAATAATCCCAACTGATTGCCACTACCATGCAGGTTGGTGATAAATTTTACAATACAGCTGTATTTCAATATGTATGGGATGATCTCATCTCAGGTCCTGCTGTGCTGCCTCATCATTGCAGGGTGGGCTGTTCCTGAGAGGATGAATGAATGCAGAATGTTAAGATTATATGACAAGAGTACATATTTCCAGCAGGGTCACTCAAGGAATGAAGGTTACCCTGTTACCCAGCTGAAGCAAGCTTGAAGAAAGAAGAAGCAGATAAAAACCAAAGAAATAAAATAGGCCTATACATAAGAAAAGTCCATCCTGTAAAGTCAGCGTAAGAATAATAGAATTGGAAAGGACCTTGATGATCTTCTATCTAGTCCAATCTCCTGCTCAAGCAAAAAACCCTATACCATTTCAGACAAATAGTTGTCCAATCTCTTCTTAGACACCTCCAGTGATGGAGCATAACTTCTGGAGGCAAGATTTCCACGGATGAACTGTTTAACTGTCAGAAAATTTCTCCTTAGTTCTAGGTTTTTCTCTCTCCTTCATTCGTTTCCATCCACTGCTTCTTGTTCTGCTTTCAGAAGCTTTGAGAACAGTCAACTTTTTTTATAAAAAAGTTACTAAAATAAACATAGTTATGAAAATATTATAATGGTAGGCTCTGTAATAAGGATTAAAACATGATAAAAGATTGAAAGTTATAGGGTAAGAATAGGACAACCACTCTTACTAAAGAGGAATTATATATAATTGTATGTAATTTGTTCAAAAAGGTCCCTCTTATTTTGATTCTTTATCTTTGCTCAATTATTTTGTATTGCTTTTTGTTAAGGTATTTTTCATTGTTTTCAAGTGTTTTTAACCATTGTAAACTGCCCAGATTTATAGGCAATTGGGTGGCACATAATTTTAATAAATTATTATGATTATATTGCTGTTATAATTTCTTTTTTTATCTAATTTGACTTGGTTTTGCTGTTTTAGTTTCAATTCATTATCAGAAGCCCAAAGTCATAGTAGAAAGATGGGAGACTATATAAACTGTTCAAATAACTAAGAAAACTAAAAAAACAAATAATTAAATAAATCATCTGGCCCTAAAAGATACTGTTAAAATGAAAAAAGATTGAAATTATTGTGAGTAGAGTCCTGTGAGATCCATTCAGGACTGGAATTCTACCAGTTTGCACTTATTCACTAGAACCAGTTGTTAATATTCTAAGCAGTTCAGGAGAACCGGTTGTTAGAAGAAGTTACTGGCCTAATCCTGTAAGGAAGGCAGGAAGGAAACATTCTGGTGTTGCTTACAGAAACTGCCTCTCCTTTATCCCTTATTGCATTCTTGGCAGGACTAGTCTTCCTGTCTCAGGAAAGTCTCTGAGTTTTTTTCCCCTCCTTTGCTGGTACTTTGCTTGTGTGGAGTGGCCATTCAAAGTTACAGTGGCACTGAAAAAAGTGACTTATGACCATTTTTCATACTTACGACTGTTGCAGCATCCCCACAGTCATAAGAGGCCAGGCGAAGAGATGTGTGCCTCGATGTGAGTGATATTGAATTGACCATGCCCAGCCAATAATATGAGCACCAAGCCACGCCCACCCGGTCACATGACCACCAAGCCATGCCCACCAACTGAGCCATACCCACAGGACCGGTTGTTAAAAAATTTGAATCCCACCCCTGGAGCCATTTACTTATGGTCTTCAGAACAAACTACTAGGCCCTGGAGTTTTAAATTCTGATTGAATCTTTTGGATCTATTTTATGTATCTTATTGTTCTAGTAAGCAGAATCCTGTTCTAGAAATAGAACTCACCAGTCCAATATCTATCCAGCTTCTGTGATGTCAATACTATATATATAGAAAATCTCTTGAGTCTTTCTGTTAAGGATAGATGAAAGAACCACTTCTCACAATGTCCAATTACCAGCAGTGATAGAGATGGCCCGTGTAGGTCCATAAGTGCCTCTTCCTATAAAATGTATGCAATTAGTGTAAACTAAAAACAATAATTGAATGGCCTTTTTATTTCATCAAAACTAATGGAGGCAATTACTTCACTCTTTAGTAATGGAGTAGTGTTTGACTAATGGATTTGGTGGGTAAAGCCAGGACAAAGATTTGGGTGGCCAGGAGAAAAAATTGGAGTCATTTAATTTTATACTTATTTAAATGGCAATTCCATTAATTACATTTAACTATATATTTATTTAAAAGTCAATCAAGCTCAATTGAAAACTATCCATTCTGTCACAATAAAATTATTATTTGGAAGCTAGTGGTTTTCGACTTTTTTAATATGTTGCTTTGGCCTTGCTTAAGGAAGCTATTTTCCCTGAGCATCTTTTTCTGATTTTAATTGCTGTTCCTGAAGGATCAAAGTGCTGTGTTTTTTTCAGGGTATGCTTACACTAGTTCATCAGCTTTTAGGAATCTCATGTGAAAAGCCAATTTCAACAAATTTTATATGTGTATTGAATTACCGTATACACTGAATCAACCAAGTTAAAGGGATGTCATTCTAATTTTATCAGTTCCATACAGCCTTAAAAATGACCTTTGGAGAGCATGAAAACAGTTTCCTGCATAACAGAACAGAGAATAATACTGTTGCAGTTATCTGATGAAATTTATTTTATCACAAATATCACTAACCACTTTATCATTCTTTTTCACTAAAACATAGGAAAGAAATACGATATCATGCCTCTGGTGCAGAAAGAAACCACAGTAAAACGTACATGTTTTATTAAATGCAGACACAAACTCTAAATATAGTTGTTATTCCCTTTCATTCATAAGTTTCTGTGGTTTCCTCGACAAAAAAGGGACCCTGCAAAATTTTAAGTACAGATGATCAGGCAAAATGCCCATGTTTTAAAAGGAGCCTACAAGTGCAACTATAAGGGAAGGATAGAAAGATTGCAATGCAATAATTCATGGTAAGAACTTTGCTAATCCTGGAGCACCTAAATGAGAGAATGTTATAACATAGAGAAATATTTCTGGTTCCCTTCTTTGCAATTAAATATGTATGTGTTTGTGTATGTACATGTATACATACATACAGATTCTAGATGAATGTCCTTAAAACCAGGAGATAGTGAGTTCTAGTCCTGCCTTAGGCATGAAAACTGGCTACGTGACTGTGCCAGTCAATCTATTTCAGTCCAACCCACCTCACAGCAGTGTTGTGGGAGGAAAGAGAAGGAGGAAGGAATATTAGGTATCTTTGGTGCCTTCAGTTACTTAGAAAATAATAAAAGTGGGATAAAAAGTGTTTATATCCTTTCTTACACATCCTGCATGCTCATTTCACAAAAATATGTGAATGGGCTTTTGATTGCACGATTCAATATATTTTTGACCCTCTCACCCACCCCACCCCAACACATTCTCATATAGTAGACTTGCAAAAGGTGGGGTATGTTTGTTTCAAAATGGAATTAATGTAAAGGGAAGTGATTGTTGCATAGAAACATACAGCTAGTGGTAAGATTATCAGACTTTATTGTGAACTTTTTTGAAAGGGAACTTAAGATATCTCATGTTTTCTGGCAATTGTTGGAATACCATTGTGTATTTGTTGGAACATAAACATGTACAGGTGTATCTTGTCTCCGGAATTTCAGGGAATGTATATCAGCCAAGGGGCTTATTTTTATGAAAAGATCAATTACGCTTTGGCAAGAAATCACAGGATAATAACAAACACCTAGAATAGAGCAGCTGTTTTAGGTCATGATTCTGCCAAAGTCTCTGCTTAGCTTGTCTGGAATAGGATTTTGTCCATCTTATAACACTCGAATATATTTCACATGAAGCAGCATTTCCGCAAAGTGAAACCTGATTCAGAATGTGAAAAGATTCTGTATAGGCAATATTCAGCAAATCAAAAACAATAGGCTTCATCTTCTGACAGCTACCAGAATAACTGAACTCCATATCCAAGATCCATCAAAATCAAGAAATTCCATTCGCTACGTAACCAAATAATTCCCAGGGTCTTTTCTGACTCAAGCCCTATATTCTTCCAAGTACACATCCAACGCTTTCTGGTGCCGTCCCTGGATCCTTTAAAATATTCATCCCAAGACCTGTCGTTCCTTCTGTATACCTCTTAAAATACATGGTATCATGGCCCTTGGAACAATCCCTAGATCTCTTCAAGAATCCATCCCATGGTACACCTGACCTGCCAATTGTATCATGTTATATTGTGTTCTATGAAGCTGATATTAGCTGTTGGAATAGGAGCATACAGTATGTATTCTAAATGGAAGACAACTAGCCAAGGGTCACAAGGAAAGCCTCCATCAGCAGCTCTGCAGCTTAAATCCATTTCCTTCCCCTATAAAATTCTTCAGATCTTTTCATCTAAGGAGTTATTCAATGGGTCTAAGAGAACTAAAGGGGAACACTTGAAAAACTCTTAATAAGATGATAATTGCAAGTCAGCGTGAGATGAAAATACAGAGGTTAAAATGTCAACTGTGTAAGAACAAAGCTTTAAATAGATCTTTCTAAAGATCGCTATAAACTGTTTTTCACTTTTCAAAGCCTTTATTTGATGCACAGATCAAATTCTGCAGGAGTACAGGATGTATTTTTAAGACATTAAAAAAGAAATAACAAATAACAGGAAAATAACAAATAACAGGAAAGAGAGAGATTAAGTCTGTAAACAGCATGCAATAAGATGACAAATTTCAATTATTCATATTCAAGTAATCTTCTGTGAATTATCAGCACACTTTCTCAACTCACTCACTCATTCACTCTTTCCTTCCCTCTCTCCCTCCAGTTTGAATGATTGATAATGTTTATGTTGAGAGTGACATTACAGTCCCTGCTTCTATAACTGCCCTGCAAAAAGCAGAAAACTGGGATGATTGTATCTTGGGCCATGTCAATGTTTTTATTACTTGCTAAGCAAAAATTTGTCTCTTAAAGCTGGCCAGGCTGGCTTCATTACATATGAATTATTCATGATAAAATCTCAGACGTCAGCAGATCAAAGCAGACTCTCTGCTTCAGAGAAGAGATGAGCAGACCTTTTCTAGAACTCCAATCCAGGGATCTTTTGGATCCTCAAACAAATCAACACAGAGTTCTCACTTGGCGTACAAATCAGTAGGTTCAAATTATCCTATTTCAGGCACCTTATAAAAAGGAATAGCTCTGTGGAGAAGACTTCAATGCTGAGAAAGGTAGAAGGAAAAAAATAAGAAGAGGACAACCAGCGGCCTGGTGGCTGGATTCAATTATAGCAGCAATGAGTAAACCATTGGAAGAACTGAAAGACCAGCCAAAGAACATATTGCCCTGGGGGGATGGGGGAATCCATCTCTGTAGTTGCTAAGAGTCAAAATGACTTTATGGCACACAATCAATCTATTTATCTTTATTCCTGCTTTCTATTAAATGTCAGGTCTTTTAATATTCAGGAGAGAACTCCTACTTATCTTGGGATTCTGGACATTTTTAGCCCTCATTACTTTTGAAGTAGCATTAGGAAAATGGCAATCTACACCTGATTAAAGCAGCTTCTCTATGAACCTGCAACATGCTAGAACAAAAATATGGTATACACATTAGGAGTTTGCTTCAAACACTGACAATTTTCTGCAATTTGCCAAATACGTTGAAACATTATAGAGAAAAAGAGCTGCATCTAACAGCTCTTGGGATCAGTGTACAGTACAGTGGTATTTGATTATATAAGCAATCCACAAAAGAATTCAATCCACGGGAAATGTAATTTGTATCTTTTCTGTATTGGTCAATAATAGCATTTGCTTTGACCACAATGTGCAATATCTCCTCCTAGATTCATGCCACCAAATAGAACCCAAAACCCACACCAAATAATCCAATAGGTACAGAGGTGGGCTGGCAGAATAAATGAGAAGATGCAATAATCATTATCCCGCTGCATCAGAATTAAATGTCATATTATTTAAGAGAAAAATAAAAGGAAAGGAATTGAAAAGAGCACTCTAATCTTGGGATGCAAATGATCACCCCCATTGACAAATAACATGCTTCCTAAGATGGCTTGCTAAGAAAATGTGTGTACTTTAAAGGAAGCCATTGGCAGCTGCAGATGTAGCAAAGCAGGGGGTGTCACAGCAGGAAGTATAAAGTCTATCTAGAGTGGGTCTGTCAGTGTGTGAGCTGAAAGGATTAGTGAGCACATTCCAATTTCCACACAATTAACCTTAATTCAGAGAAAGGAAGCAAGTGATCACGCTTAGAACCTGGCCTATCCACCCACTCTGCTCGCTGGCTATCTGCCTGGAACATGCAGAAAGAAGTATAAAATCTACTAAAACCACTACAAGGTCAGCAGAGCAGAATAAAATAAAACCACAGTAAACATTACATAATATCAATAAACTAATGTACTGTATAAATTAACTAATTAACTCCAATTTAAGGTTGTCAGCTCTTCAAGATAGACCAGATCAGGAAATAAACTTTATAAGAAGTATACAGGAATTCTGTTTTATTTTATGTAGGCTATAACAGGACAGGCACAGACTTCAGAGGATAATTAGGACTGCAGAAAAAACAATTACTACCAACCTGCTTTCCATGGAGGACCTGTATACTGCACGAGTCAAAAAGAGGGCTGTGAAAATATTTACAGACCCCTCAAATCCTGGACATAAAATGTTTCAACTCCTTCCCTCAAAACAACACTATAGAGCACTACACATCAGAACAACTAGACACGAAGACAGTTTTTTCCCAAAAGCCATTATCCTGCTAAACAAATAATTCCCTCCACATTGTTCAACTATTTACAAAGTCTGCACTACTATTACTGTTAAATCTTCTCATCACTCCTTATCACCCATCCCCTCCCACTTGTGATTGTATGACTGTAAGTTTGTCGCTTGTATCCTTACGACCTATATTGAATGCTTCCTAGTATGATTTGACTGCTTATTGTATCCTATGACTATCATTAAGTGTTGTACCTTGTGATTCATGACTCTTGACGAATGTATCTTTTCTTTTATGTATACTGAGAATATTTGCACCAAGACAAATTCCTTGTGTGTCCAGCCACACTTGGCCAATAAAGAATTCTATTATTATAATAACAGATTCTTGACAGCCTGAGAATGTGCACCGAGAAGAATCAAGGCAGGGTTATTTTAAGTTTCTTTCCAATGTCTTCCCTTCCCAGGTTTAGATCATGTTTTGCTAACTATCATTATGGTGCTTTTCAGTGGTAGGATTCAAAAATGTTTACTAACGATTCTGTGGGCATGGCTTGGTGGGCGTGGCATGTTGGGCATGGCAGGGGAAAGATACTACAAAATCTCCATTCCCTCCCCACCCCATTAACCTGCTTTCCAGCTCCGTTCTCCTGTGCAAGGCAACAAAAGAAGACCCAGCCGATAAGCTGGGACTCGGGAGGCAGAGAATAGACAGGGGCAGGACCAGTCAGAGGTGTTATTTGCAGGTTCTCTGAACTACTGAAAATTTCCACTACCGGTTCTCCAGAACTGGACAGAACCTGTTGAATACCACCTCTGGTGCTTCTCCAGAGTAATTTCTATAGTTCTCTACACACATAGTGCACAATTATTCCTCAAAGACTCTGTAAAAAGACCTCGATCTTCATTTTCTTTCCAAAAGACCATCATCAAATGGGATGGGATAAGTTCTCGAAGTTCCACATATGGATGCTACATCCTGGTTTCATTCCATCCCGTCTCCCCACATCCTAACTAATTTGAGAAATCACAAACAGCTTCTCCTAGAAGAATACCTTTGGATGTGTGATTTTAGTTAGAGTGGGAAGTTTTGAAGTTACCTTAGTGTCAACTAGATATTTTTTGCTTAATGACCAGTTGTTTTATAACTTTTCAAAGTTTAGACAGCCACAAAACAGGTGCTTCGTAGCCTGTAAAGCACTCCTGGCTACACATCCCATTGTCACGCAACCTGACCGTATGTCAGGTGGGTCAGCTTTTTGACATGTTGTGACATTCCACAATCATCTGATCGCAATTCACAATTTCATTTTATGATCTCCAGCATTTTTCCAGGGAAAAAAACATCCATTCAAATGAATGGGTTCACTTAACGACTGCTACATTTGCTTAATGACACTGAACTCATTTAACAACCACCATGTTCACCTAACATTTACCACAAAAAAGGCCAGAAAATTACTTCTGATCACTTGGGTGCCTTGACATATAAATATAACAACTTACATACAAATACGATTCCAAGGTCAGTTATGATTGTAAATTGAGGTATAACCTTTTGTATGTTAAAGCTGGCACAATTGAATTACATCTTTAAGAAAAATTGTAAATAATCAAAGCAGGGCACACAAGGCAATATATGAGATATTGTGTTTTAGAACAGCTGTAGTTTCCAGGTATGCTTCAAAGATAGCCTAATGTAGAATGCAGAACTCCAGTGCAGAAATCCAATGCAATTCTTAAAGTACTGGCCTTTTTTTTTCTTTTTGAGCTTTGTATGGAAGTCTGAAAAAAAAAAAATCAACATGTTTTAATGAATAGCAGAATTTTTTCCAATTCTTTTTTAAAATATGCATGGGCATTACTAAGCTCTTTGCTGTAAAATGTTTAATTTTTTTTAAAATGGAAGCTTGTTTGGAAGCTTGTACCTTCCCTGGATATTAGCAAGCAGCAACATAAGCAGCAAAAGGAGTAGTGTGGGTATCATCTTATCAGCTCACTTTCTAGCAAATTGGTGCTTCATAACTGGCCATATAATCTCATTATCCTGTTCTACATTAATCCCAACCCATAGCACGCCTTTTATTCAAGTGCCATTAGACCTTATTAGATCTGCAAAGGAGTCTCAAAGAGTTGCCAACCTTAAAGTGTTCAGCAGTTGTCATAAGATTAGAAGTTTGGAAGGGTTTTATTTTTGTTGTGGGTCAGTTTATGTCTTCTTCATGATCTGATAGACATCAATTCACCAGCTTTGTCCATTAGTAGCAGTAGCACTTCACAGTGCTTTATAGTCCTCTCTAAGTGGTTTACAGAGTCAGCATATTGGCCCAACAACAATCTCCGTCCTTATTTTACCCACCTTGGAAGGATGGAAGGCTGAGTCACCTTGAGCTGCTGAGAATCAAATTGCCAAACTGCAGGCAGCTGGCAGTCAGCAGAAGTAGCCTGCAGTACTTCATTCTAACCACTGCACCCCAACGGGTTATGTAACTTTGAGTAAAGGTAAAGGCTTTCCTTCCAGTCATGTCTTTGAGTACAGTGCGTACTTCCATTTCTCGGTCTAAGGAGCCAACATTGTATGAAGACATTTTCCTGGTCATTTGGCCAGCATGGCTATAAGCCAAAGGCTCACAGAATGCTGTTCCCTTTTCACTGAAATAAAAGCTTCTTTGAGGACTTGGAAACTTTTCTTTATGTCTTCTGTAATGGTTATATGGCCCCTTGATCTTTTTTCAGGTCAAATTATTTTTGCCTTTACATTAAGTGTCCAAGTGTATAGGATGTAACTTTATTACTTCACTGAACAGTCTGGTTTTACTTCACCTACTACTGAACAATTGGTTGTTCTTGCAGCCAAAGTATTCTCAGCAGTCTTCTCCAGTCCAAAGGCTTTGGGTTTTTTTTCTTCATTCAGTCTTTCTGAAGATCCAGCTTTAATAGCCACATACTGTATTACCACTGGATAAAACATGACCTGGACAATATGTATTTTGGTCACTGGTATGATATTTCTGCATAATGTCATTTCATCTAGATTTATAGTCTTTCTTTCAGGTGGGAAACATCTCTTGATTTCTGCCTTAAAAATGATTATTCCACCAAATCTTTTAATAACACTTAAGTATTGCTGCTTAACAACCATGGTGTTGGCTTCATAACTACTGCAAAAAAAAAGGTCATAAAATTGGTTTGATCACAGAGGACCTGTGTTACAATCATTATGACCATAATTGCCAGATTCAATTACAGTCATAAGTTGAGAACACCTATAATGGAAACAGCTTTTTGAAAAAGCTGTTTTAGGTAAGGTTGCCAATCATCTCTAATTTCATATATGAAACTGTTTCTTCCATGGTTTGTGTATCTCAGGACTCATTAATTATTGCTAAAAGAAATGCTGTATTCCACCCAGTTTGAGCCTCCTGGATGGAAACTTTATAGTTTCGCTCTGTTGAAAAATGACAGGAAGAACAGCTTAATTTGCCATAAGGAAGTGACTCTCATAACAGTTTCCTTTTCTTGTTTTAATTTTCATGCTGTTTCACAGAGACTCCAAATTTGATCAATGCAGGAAATGGGGTTGAGGAAAGCTACTTAAACTTTATTTTGCAGGATACTTCTCTGCTAAAAACTGCTCTTGTCAAATCCTGCTGGGCTGAGTTCAAAACAAAGGAGAATAATACATTGCATTGTATTTCTTTCTTCCTTTTCTTTCCATTCTGCTTTGGACCTCCTACTATCCTTCCAAGCTTATCCACAGGAAAGCAGCTAATCCCTGGAGATTCCTGATTATCAAAAGAAGGCAGAAGTTCAAACACTTCTCAGTTTGCATCTTTCAGACTACCACAACAGTTGGTCTCTAATGTTGGCAAAAGATTGTTTAAGGGTAGAAGCACTGAGATACAAGCAGTTTTCAACTTTGCAGATACTGTGCATTTGATTTATAGTGATGCATGTTTCCACATGTTTCACTTGGTAATATATTCAGGAAGTCTGGGTACGGCAGAAGTAGAATTCCAGACATTACAGGTTACAGTATACAGCTTGTACATACAGGCTGTATGAAGATGTAAATACCAAAGCAGAGTACATGTTTGGGGAAAGTATATCAATGTGTACCAATAATTTTACATTTACATATTGAACCTTCCAGATGTTTCTGAACAGCGTCTTGTACTGCCTTCAAAAATTTGATATGTATGATGATGATGTTTCAGGCATAATTCAGCAACAATTGAAGGGCTTCAAACTGTGCGCTTATTACAATATAGAATTTCAAAGGCTGCATCTTCTGTCCACATGCATACACAAGTATTACACACCAGAGGTGGTATTCAGCAGGTTCTGACCAGTTCTGGAGAACCAGTAGCGGAATTTTTGAGTAGTTTGGAGAACCGGCAAATACCACCCCCATCTATTCTCTGCCTCCCGAGTCCCAGCTGATTGGCTGGGTCTTCTTTTGTTGCCCTGCACAGAAGAATGGAGCTGGAAAGCCAGTTAGTGGAGTGGGGTGGGAATGGAGATTTTACAGTATCCTTCCCCTGCCATGCCCATCAAGCCACACTACGCCCACCAAGCCACGCCCACAGAACTGGCAGTAAAACATTTTGAATCCCACCACTGTTACACATTTATATACCATAGCATTTTCTGAACATCTATGGTACAGTTGAACAAATACCTCAGAAATGTATAAATACATTTTTTTAAAAAAAAGTATTTCTATCTGTACTGCTACAATATGAAAGTTTTTCTCTTATCTTCCTATATGTAATAAATTTATTTACTTACTTAGTAATCCTCATTTGCCCAATATTTTTCAGGTTTCTGCTCAATAAGGCCAAGAGAATGTAAAGAAATGCAATATATAAGTTGAGCATTCCACCAGAGCACAACAATAAAGTTATATGCTCAAAGAAGTCATTCCTACATGCAGGAATTAGTCAAAAGTTAAAATGTCTCGGAATTGATATAGATAAATAAGTTGTTCTACTGTGTGCAAGAAAGAAGCTTTAAGTATGCAAAAAACTGCTTGCTATAGAACACAAGCCTCAAGATCTTGTTTCCCTTCTTATTCATATCTGAAATAAATGATCAAGCCCTGAAAACAAGGTAACAAAAATCTCTTATGAAAGCCTTTTTTACTGTGAAAATTGTAACGCAGATTTATGAGAAATACTGATTTATGATAAGTCATTGTCTATCTGCCATCTATGTTCTTCTGATGGCCGCTTCTTCATTATGCCGTTTTTGCAAGGAGCCAAAGTTTCAGGATGATAGCTGCATCCTGCCCATCTTTTAATTTGTAAAAATAGAGCCCCGTGTCTGGAAGCAAATACAGTTTAGAATGCATCATTTACTGTGGGTGCAAACACACAAAAATATAGCTGTCCAGTTAGTGATTGATGAAAACAGTCTTGTTGAATATTTCACCACTGAGACAGAGGCAAGAGTCAGACTCATGGCCAAATGTGGGGGTAGGATCTTCCAACAACAGAAGCAACTCAAAAATATCAGTCAGAGAAACATGAACAGAATTCTCAAGATTAAGGTAGAAATACAAAAATCACTTTCATGTGTAAAGAAAATATTCAAGGAATTGCACAGCATATTCATCTAGATTACTGTTTCTCAACCTCAGTAACAGTAGGCTTCAATTCTTCTGTTCAATTTCATTGCATGGAATTCTGGGGATTGTAGTCCTTGGGTCTTAAAGTTGCTGATCTAGACTGTCTATCTGGCATAAGAAAAACCTATCTTTATACACAAACATAGAAAGCTTTAAGTATTCTAGCAGACAATTTGCCTATCAAATTCCATAAAAACAACAATTCTCCAGGGATCTCTTCCAGTTGTCTCTTCAGCTGCCAGGGACTGTCTTCCAAAACATTTACATATCATAGGCTATGTACTTCAGCTCTTGCTGGTTTCTGCATTATAGCAAAAATAAATAAATACATTTTTTGTTCACTGAGAGAGAAGAGGACAACAGTCAGTGGTGGGATTCAGCCAGTTCGCATCCCTCCGGGAGAACCGGTTGTTAACTTTCTGAGCAGTTTGTTGAAGTGGTTGTTGGAAGAAATCATTAGGGCAGAGAACCGGTTGTTAAATTATTTGAATCCCACCACTGACAACAGCTATTTATTATACAGATTGTATTGTACAGATGTAAGCTACAACTCATAAAGGATGATAAACTCATCAATGGGTAGAACAATCCTCCCTGCAAAGATGATTTCTTGGCATTAAACTATTTATTTGCTTGCTTTTTAAATTTGCAATTCTTTTAATGCACCTAATCCCAAAGGACTCTGGGCATGCAATGTGTTAAACCTATTTACATAGGAAAAGCACCATATCTTTTTTTTTTCTTTTCATGTATGTCCATTCCTCTTAAGAGAAAGAGAACAGTTAAAGGACAATAAAAACAATTGCCTGGTCTGCATTTAACACTAAAGTTTAGCATTATGAGTTTTCACACAGTGCTCTTTTTCTCTTCTCTTCCTCAGCACAACCACAGACGATCGGAAGCATTGCTTCCCATGGTTATAATGGAAGGAATTTTCTCCTTTAAAAGTACTCCACAAAGAACAATTAATATTGTTCTATCCAACCTTTCACATCAACCAGTAGGATTTTAAGAACTGTTGAACAAATGACAAGAGTTCCTCCCTAATTATGTGAGTATAACTAATTGGAATGTTTAAACCAGGGATCCCCAAACTTACTGGCTGGAGAATTCTGGGAGTTGAAGTCCACAAGTCTTAACATTGCCAAGTTTGGAGACCTCTGGTTTAAACTATGAACCAAAGACTTGGAAAACACTGGCCATCTAAAGAACATGAGGATTAACACCACACACATTCCAATAAAAAATTTTTGGGAAGGTCCAAAATTGTTCTCTGAAAGTACAATAGCAGTTTCACAACTGTATTTATTCGCTTCATTCATTTAATTTATTTATAGGAATACCCAACTCAAACAGTGTGACTCTGGGCAGCAGAGATGGGATGCTACCGGTTCTGCCCAGTTCTATAGAGCCGGTAGCTCTGAAGAGCTCTGACACAAAACCGGTTCTGTGTTTGTTGCTGTTTGGCCCACCCACCGTCCTGGACTCTTACCTATCCTTTATTTTCTGCTTTTTCAACATGCACGTGCAAAACATACTCACCGAACTGGTATTAACGCCAGTTGAATCCCAGTCCTGCTGGGCAGCGTACAGTGGCAAACAAACAATAGATCAAAAATAACCACATAACATTAGAAACCTACCCAATATATAAAATGGTAAGCCAAATCCATAATCAAACAACAAATAAAGACTTCACTCAACTGGACCCAAATGCCTGTGGATATCATGTTCATAAACATATCTGAGTATATTTTAAAGATACTCAAGTCCTACTGTGTTTGCATTTACACAATTAACAGTCTATCTCAATGGTCCTCAACCAGTGATTCATGGACCCTGGGGGGGGGGTCGTGATGTCATCACAAGGAGTCTGCAAAGGCTTGAAGAAATGTTATGATTGAAATCTTGAGTTAAATCTTGGGGGTCTGTGGCCCAAAAAGGTATTTAAAAGGGTCAATGATGAAGAAAATATTGAGAACCATTGGTCTATCTCATTTGATTCTAAACAAAGAGTCTTGATCCTTCTGAAAAGAATTTTTGCTTTGCAAACCTAATAGCATCTTCAGCCACAAATATCTGGACCTTTTGGAAAGATTAAGACTATGTCAGCAATTTAAATATGTATGGACTCCCAAAACTGGCTGATAGGGAATTCTGGGAGTTGAAGTCCATACATTTTATAGTTGATGAGGTTAAGAAAAATTGAATTAAGGAGAATGTTCCAGCACTGATAGTTAAAGTTAGATAATTCAAGAGTCATCTGCTTGGTATGAAATAATCACCATGAAATGTGAATAAGTGTTTGGAACAGATTGCATAGCCTTAGAATAATATGCCAGTTTCATGAAAAACCATTTCCCTTTGAATAAAACAGTGAATGAGCATACAGAAATGATTCACAATGAAAAGCAGAATTGTGGCAAGAAAAAATCATGAACATTAATTCAAAACATTCCAAGCCAACTCTTCCTCTTTATCTCATCCTGTTAAGCCCCAGTTAAGGGAGAAAGCATATTGCTTTCTTTTCTGTCTTTCGGCTCATCACCAGAGACCAGGTGTTGTAATACAAAGTATATACTTATTCCCCTGCCTGAGCTGATACAACTGCCTCACATGTAATACTTCCCTGGTTCGAATCCCAGTAAGGGTATGGCTAGCTGAAGAGAGCTAACTAGCTCGAAATAGATCTATACTAGTCTCCCTTATTTATTATTTAAAATTATCAGCTTAAAAACCTTACACATATATACATATATATATATATGTATATATATATATGATATATATATATATATATATATATATATATATGTATATATATATATATATACATACATACATACATGCATACACACACACACACACACACACGTATATGTATACATATACATATATACATATACATATATACACATACATATATATATATACACATACATACATACATACATACATATGGAGTTTTGGACAAACAAATATGTAAAACCATAATTCTGTTCTATGACATGACAAGTTATATGGGGCCCATCCATAAGCTCACTAACAGACAAAGAGATTTGATAGTTCCACTGAGTAACAAGTCTAATAAATAAATAGATTGCTGAGTGCATGGCCATTCAGTTCAATAACATCATGTGCATCATGAGATCATCATATAAATGAAAAGTGAGCATGTGGAAAAGTTAAATCCATATTGTACTTCACAGCCTTTTTTTCCTCCTTCAGGAAAAACAGGCATTAGGGCTTATATATGACATGTCCCTATTTTTAGAATTAATTAGAAGCCAATCAGTGAGTGTCTATGCACGATTTATAGTATGTTTTTTCCAAACCGATGGATTAATTTAAAAAAACAGCTATACCAACTACTCTAAAATAAATATATTTGTGAAGTGAATTTTTTATTGAACATCTCTGGAGGGACCTGAAAGTGGCTGTTCACTGATGATCACCATCCAACCTGACTGAGCTTGAGAGGATCTGTAAGGAAGAATGTCACAAAATTCCCAACCCATATGTGCAAAACTTGTCGCTTCACACCCAAAAAGACTCAAGGCTGTAATTGCTGTCAAAGGTGCTTCAACTAAGTACTCAGTGAAGGGTCTGAATATTTATAGCAATGTTATATTTCAGTTTTTTCTTTTCAATAAATTTACACTTGTTTCTAAAATTCTGTTTTCACTTTGTCACTATGGGATACTCAGTATAGATTAATGAGGAAAAAATGAATTTCAACAACTGTACAATCAGGCTGCAGCATAACAAAATTTTAAAATATGAAGGGGGTCTGAATTCTTTCTGAATGGATGTATCTACTGCACTACCTAGGCTTCCCTTCTTCATATATGTCAATACTGGAGAAGTAAACCAAATATCCACTTGCATGGACAGCTTCCAGCCAGATCCTTGTTTTTGAATTCTGAGCTTGAATTCATAATCAGTAAACTTGCCCTTTCCATTATAACAATGGCCATTATTTGGGATTTATGAGCAGGTTAAAGATATAATTGTTCATATATATTGTTCCAAGGTTCCCAACAAGAATTTGAAATTTCCAGTTCAATCACAGAAAGGAAAATAATAGCAGTACTAATAACTGCTAAAGCTACAACTTAGTAGATGAAAATTCAAACATTGAATAATATTGGTTTTTGGTAACTTCTGCCATTCAGTTCAAGCAAAATTTTCACAATTCTTCTTTACACCAGGTTGAAGCTGTATATTTCATGTTCATAGTGTAGATAATTTATCCTCCTAGTTTTCAATTTTACAACCACTTTCTGAATTCCAAGTCACACTATATAGTTCCACTTATTTATTTGTATTAACCTCTTACATTCACTGGTTCTGAGTTTTTTTGTCTACCGTTTATTAATTTTTCATTTTAAAAAAATCCCTAACAATCTGATCAGATATTCTAACAACATTGTTTTTCTATTTAGCCACAACTTACTACAGTGCCAACTGTATAGAATTACTTAATTGTTCAAGTATCATGCAAGAATTCAATAGAAAAGCTCAGTAAAGAACTCAGGGCAATGTCAGATAAAATGAAATTAGAAAAGAAAAAAACCTAGGGTAGTTTTATGATCCGTCTTTACTTTAAAAAATGTATCGTATTGATAGTGTATTATCAACAAATTAATTATCCTATGCCAAATCATAAAAATCAGTAGATGTATATAGTTGTAGATGTAGAAAAGATGAACAAACCTTAGAACAAACAAACAGCAGCACATATGGATACAACTGCAATGGAACTTATATTTGAACTCCACAGTGTGAGAGCCAGCAGTTCTCTAGCTGTTGACTAAGTTCCTGAAAGAACATAATTTTTATTTTATTTATTTATTTTTGTCAATTGCTTACAAGATAATAGGTATAAGTAAAAACATAGTTATGAATACATGGATACATATAAGAAAAATAAAAATGAGGAAATGGTTCACCAAAACCATTGCCAGCTGATCAGCATATTAATATGGTGCTCTTGAATAAGATCTATGCAAAGGATTACATTACAAAGCCACAACTGTCAAGATATATCTAAACAACAGTTTATCTAATTGTTGCAATATTCTCTTCTTATGTTAAAGTCTTGTGATTCATTCAGAGTGAGGCTCGGAAAACAGAAACCATATCTGGTAGTCTCTATCCACTGGTCACAGAATTTGTGTCATGATCCAGCTCAAACTATATTGAATTAATAATATCAATGTTATGGGAAAGGACTTTAATTTCCAATTCTTATATTAGATGCAGGCAAATCAAAATTGTGTCTCTAAGCCCACGATTAGGCCAAAGACTTATCATGGTTGGAAGTTCCTTGTCTATTTGCCTAAAGTCCTTTTACTAAGCCAAATTTCTATACTCAAGAATCAAGATGTAGTTGTTTCTGTCCTTTATCTAACAACCAAGAAGGAAATCACAAGCATTGTAAATCTATGAGTTATCTTGACAAGGCAAATGGGTAAAACTGAACATTCGTGCCAGGGGTAAAGTTTTATTACCACCTAAGTAAAAAGCAAGTGAAACAAGACAGAAAGGTACAAGAAATATTGTTCTGAGAAACTAGTCCTTTCCCTCTCTACTCTTTTCCCAACACTAACTGTCTATGTATATGAACTGTCATTTATACAGCTATATAGTATCTTGGTAATCTGGGATGAGGAAAGTGTTATATCCCACTCTTACTGCACTGTCAGGAAGGACCTCTAATTTCCTCATCACCACCACAAATATCACATTGAAAGCTGATAATTCAAGCTTAAAGAGGAAAGAGATTCTCTCCATCACCACATTTATTTGGCTGTACCTGACTATCCCAATGTGGCACTGGGTTTACTTGAGCTGGTTTAAAATAATTCTTAGTGGCATCGTAATACATGGAAATACATTTCCCACTTGCCAATTAAGTGCTAAAATGCTTTATCTTTCTTCTCTCAAACCATTAGTAAAGAGTTGATTCCATATCGTCAAGACATGCCAACTGTGAGCTATACATATTCAGCAACCAATGAGCACATATTTTCACTGGGAGTTCTGCCAGCTACTGTCAAACACAATTAAAGATTAAAAAGTAAGAACAAACATTGCTGTCGCTTGACCCTTGAACTTAAAGGAGAAGGTAAAAATGACTATCCTATTACAAAGCAATGCTTTAGGCAAGAGCAGGGCTGTCCTTGCACTTAAATTCTTGAAAAGAATATTTGTATGCGTTGAATTCTGTATGATTACAGACACTTTGTGCTTATGGAGAAATATCAAATGGGATGAGATGTCCTCTTATTTCTTCATTTTATTGGACTGATTAAAATTCCATCTTGAAATTACTGTTGTGGGTAGTGTTTGCTTATCACAAAATGGGCAGCCATTTGGTTGATTTTAGAGAAGGAAACTGCACTTTGATTCTTATTTGTGTGAAAAATTGACTCTTTGGAATAATTCGTCATTAGTAAATCAAACACAGGTAAGAACTGCTACTAAGGCCTACCTTGTGGCGATTCATGAGGCGAAGTATAAATACTTCTCCACACTAATTGCATCTGCAGATAATCGCCCAGTGACCCTCTTTAAAGTGAGCTATCTCCTCTTAGGGAAGGAGGAGATAGAGGTCCACCTGAAGGGGCACACAGAGGAATTTGCAGATTTTCTGGAAGACAAAATTGCTCAACTTCATTCCCAGTTAGATGCCGCCATGGTTGCTGATCCAATGGAAGCTTCTGTGGCAGGTTCTTGCCCTGTTATCTAGGAACGGTTTGACCCTGTTGCTCCTGAGGAAGTGGACAGGATCCTAGAGAATATGTGCGCGAGGACCTGTATTTTAGACCCATGTCCCTCCTGGCTTATAAAAGCTTCCCAGGAAGTGACAGGCGGGTGGACTCTGGCAGTGCTTAATGCTTCTCTACAGGAGGGGACGGTGCCCCAGCACTTTAAGCAGGCTATGTCTGCCCTCTTCTTAAGAAGCTATCACTGGACTCCACCTGGTTGGATAATTTCCAACCTGTCTCCAACCTTCTTTTGAGGAAGGTTGCTGAGAAGGTGGTCGCACAGCAGCTCCAGAGGTTTCTGGATGAAACTGATTATCTCGACCCCTACCAGTCAGGATTCAGGCCTGGATTTGGGACTGAAACAGCATTGGTTGCACTTTTAGATGATTTCTGGCGGGAGCGGGATGGGGGTAGTACATCCATGCTCTACTTGACCTCTCGGTGGATTTTGATACCATTGGCCATGGGATTCTACTGAGACGGCTTCAGGAGATGGAAGTGGGAGGTCTTATGTACCTTGGTTCACTTCCTTCCTCTGTGGCCGCTCTCAGGTGAGAGATCCAACCCTCGCCCACTGCTTTACAGGGTGCTGCAGGACTCGGTACTCTCTCTGCTCCTATTCAACATTTATATGAAGCCACTGGGTGAGATCATCCATCACCATGGACTGAGGTATCACCAATATGCTGATGATGCTCAGCTGTATGTCTTGGCCCGTGGTGAGTTAAGGGTTGCTATGTCCCCCTTTCGCAATGCCTGGAGGCTGTTAGGGGCTGGATGGGGAGCAACGGATTGAAACTAAACTCATGCAAGACTGAGTGGCTCTGGGTCTGGGATTCGTTGGTTTAGGGAGAATTACCACCTTTAATCTTGGATGGGGTGGCACTACTTCAAACAGACCCTGTGCGTAATCTGGGGGTTCTCCTGGACTAACGACTCCTGTTCGAAGAGCAGGTGGCAGTCGTGGCCAGGAGGGCCTTTGCGCAACTGCGGGTTGTGCACCAGTTACGCCCTTTCCTGGATCAGCGGTCCCTACTCACAGTCACTCATGCCCTGGTCATTTCCCGTCTTGCTTATTGCAATGCACTCTACATGGGGCTGCCTTTGAAGAGCATCCGGAAGCCCTAGTTGATGCAAAATGCAGTGGCCAGCATGGTTTTATGCAGACCCCAATATGCACACCTCTCCTGCAGGAACTGCTTTGGCTGCCAATTTGCTTCCGGGTGCAATTCAAGATGCTGATTGTCACCTTTAAAGCCCTTCATGGCTTGGGTCCAGGTTATCTGAGGAAACATCTCTTTCCAGTGACATCTAGCCAACCCATTAGAACAAGGAGGCAGGGAATGCTATGGGTCCCAGCCCTGAGGGAGATATACCTGGTGGGACCTAGAAGAAGGGCCTTTTCTGTGGTGGCTCCATCTGTCTGGAACATCATTCCCCCAGAGATTAGAATGGCCCCCTCATTAATACTATTCCGAAAGGCACTGAAGACCTGGTTTTGCCAGCGGGCCTGGGGAACCCAGAGAGGGATGGAACCCATCAAATGGCTAGTTTGACCCGCTGTCGTAGGGGTGGGGGGGTAGGAGTTGGTTTTTGTTTTGGGGGGTTTTTTATTGTTGTTTTTTCAAATTTTGTTCTATTGTACTTTACTAATTTGATTCTTTTTGTTAGTTCTATTTTTTTTAAAATATGATTTTACATTGTGTAAGCTGCCTTGAGTTGCTATGGACGAATAGGCGGCAATATAAATCAGATAGATAGATAGATAGATAGATAGATAGATAGATAGATAGATAGATAGATAGATAGATAGATAGATAGATAGATAGATAGATAGATAGATAGATAGATAGATAGATAGATAAGATAGATAGATAGATAGATAGATTGATAGATAGATAGATAAGATAGATAGATAGATAGATAGATAGATAGATAGATAGATAGATAGATAGATAGATAGATAGATAGATAAGATAGATAGATAGATAGATAGATAGATAAGATAGATAGATAGATAGATAGATAGATAGATAGATAGATAGATAAGATAGATAGATAGATAGATAGATAGATAGATAGATAGATAGATAGATAGATAGATAGATAGATAGATAGATAGATAAGATAGATAGATAGATAGATAGTATAGATAGTATAAGATAGATAGATTAGATAGATAGATAAGATAGATAGATAGATAGAGAGATAGATAGCTAGATCGATAGAGTAGATAGATAAGATAAGATAGATCGATAGATAGATAAGATAAGATAGATAGATAGATAGATAGATAGATAGATAAGATTAAGATAGATAGATTAAGATAGTAGTAAGATGATAGATAAGATAGATAGATAATAAGATAGATCGATTACGCTAGACTAGATAGATAGATAGATAGATAGATAGATAGATAGATAAGATAGATAGATAGATAGATAGATAGATAGATAGATAGAGATAGTAAGACTTAGATAGATAGATAGAGAGATAGATAGATAGATAGATAGATAGATAGATAGATAGATAGATAGATAGATAGACCAGCCAATTCATCTTATTCTTTCCCATATCTCACTGAATAAGCAGTTAATGCTATGGAAACCAAATACATTATTGCTCTTTTATTTCCACCACAACATTTTCAGGTTTCTTGTTATATTAACGGTGTTCCTATGCAGTTTAGGGGACTGATAAAACTAGCTGCATGTACAAGATTTCAGTATGAATAATATATACTGATTGGACTTTATTGGACATCTTGACTTCAATGCAATGTTGGCACAGCTGCCTATGATTAGTGGTCCAGAAAGAAGCAAAGGCTGTATGCTTTTCCATCTAGACATTCCTTGTGAGACAAATAGCCTAAGATAAACCTTTCAAATGAGCCTGCTTGTAAGTTCTTCAATTATATCTGACAGCTGCAAATTTGTTTCAACTGTTGATCATGCTTACAGTTTTTGTTTCCATGAAGAGTGAAAACACTCATCTAATAGGATAAGTTTATTCCTATATTATACTGCTCTGTGTTTAAGGAAACAAGTCATATAACAGGGCTGTCAAACTCCCAGCCCATGGGCTGGATGTGTCACGCGCTGGCCACACCCACGCCCAGTTTAACAAAGGGGGGGGGGGAAGATCCCAATACGTCACATGATGTCACGGTGACAATGTGAGTTTGACAACCCTGCTCTAGAATACAGGAAAGGAGTTTATGTATCCACAAGCGGTCTCTTCAAATTTATTAAACTTTAATTTATTTAGGGTTTTTTTAATTTGTTTTTTATTTAGGAGACAAAACTTTTAGAAAATTACACTGCATTCATTTGATAGTCATTTGTAATTTCCATTATTGTAACAGAATTAAAATAAATTTCTCAAACATCAAACTCAACATGAAACATTACTTAAATGTATACGGTTAATAAAATCATTACTTCTAAAATTAAGAGCAGATTATTTTTAGCCGTGATGCAAAGACAACAGAGGGGAGGATTTATATATAATTCAGGTAAATTGGACTGTGGGACTTTCACAGGGCAAACATTTACTGTATTATCAAGACCTAAATAGTTGAGTCAACAGTTGTGAGAAAAGTTCTTTCTTTTTATATAATGTAATCCTGATTGATGTCATTTGAACCAATAAACATAGCAATTTTGGCTCCCCTGACTTTTTTTTAAATAGGGTTTGTCCAAGTGTTGGCAAGGATCTCAGCCTCTTTCATGTGGATTGCACATTTTTGTAATCCAAAATCTAGGTTGGATTTAAAGAATTATCTTACATTCTCTCCATTTTCATAACAGGTTTATTACATCATTTAATATCTTGATTGTACTTCAATCCGTATTAAATATTTTCTCAGAGCATTGTGGAAAGCAGCAGAGATAATTCATTTAGAGAGGAGAGGAAAAGTAAGAAAGCAGAAGGATAAGACCACCAGCTTGCTTGAATCCATTCTTTTCATATTTCATATCTCACATCTGCCCTGGCTAGTTAAATTGTTTTGTTTTTTTTACTGATTTAGATGTTAGGATTAATTTGCTTATTACACCAACCTTCCCCAACAGATGTTTGTCAGTTGTTTAGACTCAGTTCCCAGGATTCCAGCGGAGGAATGAAAACTAATATACCCAGAAGGCCTCCATTTGGGAAAGGCAATGTGAAACATGAGTTGAAAGACATGGAAGACATATGCTAATAACAAGAAATGTTTTGCTCTTTCTCCAGTAGTTCTAATGTTAAAGATCTAAGAATCTAGAAAAGAAATGTTAAACACTGTTACTAAAATAGCCCATATTTAAGCAATCTGAACTTACAACTGACCTCTTTTAAGTGAGGTGAGATGGACAACAGCTGCTAAATACAGCTCTTCTTTTTTGAAAATAAAACTGAAATAAAAAACCAATGCAAATTGCCAGTGTGTGAGAGTATACATACATTCACACACACACACACATTTTGCTCCCCTGTAATTAGAAGAGGAAAAGTAAGAAAACAGAAGGATAAGACATCAACTTGCTTGAATCCATTCTAAAGTTCTGTTCATATGTTTTATGCCAATTTGGACTTGATATCCAGAAAAGAATTTTGAAAATAACTATGAACTTTCAGTGATCTAGTGGAAAGAGAAAATTTTCTGGTGACCTGAAAGTACCTCCAAGGCTGTGGGATTGCACAAAAGAACAACATGCAGAAGAAAAACAGTTGTGGGAAGAGGGTTGTTGTTTTGTTTTTTGTTTTACAGCTGTTTGCATAGCCTGCAGTTTGATACTTTGACGCTACTATCTAAGGAATATTTTGAAAGGAAAGGGTGGGGGGGATTTCTAGTCTATTTCTATTTCATTAGATTTTCACATCTGTTCCCCTGTGAGTCTGTTCTGTCCCATTTTTGCACTGGTTTGTGAAGGTTTATGTACTGCATAGATATTACATGTAAGCCTGGGTTTAAAAACATGTCCTCTTATCAAAATACACATTTCAAAAGGTACCAATCATGTAAGTTTTTTTCTTGAACCTTCTCTAAACACTTTATAAATTAAAAGAGTCTGCAAAATTTCTGAGACATCTGGATCAAGTAAGTTCTGATCAAAATAAGCAAAAGATCAAATTTCCTGAAACTCTCTTAGTTTGGACGATTGATAAGTTATGCATGATCATTTTTACTACACCAGTGTTATGTGACAGATTTACAAATTAATGAAAAAAGTTCAACCATTTATTTATTTATTTTATTTGTCAATTGCTTACAAGATAATAGATATAAGTAATAGTTATGAATACATGGATACATATAATAAAAATAAAAAAATGTATAAAAGAAAGAATAGGACAGGGACGGTAGGCACATTGGTGCGCTTATGCAGGCCCCCTACAGACCTCTTAGGAAAAGGGTGAGGTCAACAGTAGACAGTCTAAGGTTAAAGTTTTTGGGGTTTGGGGAAGAAACCAGAGAATCAGGTAGAGTATTCCAGACATTGACCACTCTATTGCTGAAGTCGTATTTCCTGCAGTCAAGTTTGGTGCGATTAACCTTGAGTTTGTATCTATTGTTTGCTCTTGTGTTGTTATGGTTGAAGCTGAAGTATTCATTGACAGGTAGGACATTGCAATATATGATTTTATATATCATACTTAGATCAGACCGAAGGCAGCTCAGTTCTAGATTTTCTAGGTCTAGAATTTCGAGTCTGGTGGCATAAGATATTCTGCAATGAGTAGAGAAGTGGAGAACTCTTCTTGTGAAATATTTCTGGAATTTCTCAACTGTGTTAAGATCAAATAGGTAATGTGGGTTCCAGACTGATGAGTGTATTCGAGTTTTGGTCTAGCAAATGTTTTGTATGTTCTAGTTATTAGTGTAATATTACCAGAGAAAAAGCTACGTAAGATTAGGTTAACAAATCTTAACACCTTTTTGGCTATGTAGTTACAGTGGGCTCTAGCACTTAGAGATGAGTACTCCAAGATCCTTGACAGGGTTTGGATCATCAACAAGGTCTTGATTATTCAGCCTGTATTTTATTTTCTGATTTTTATTTTTTTTTGCCAATATGTAGGACAGGGCATTTATTTGTTGAGATTTGAAGTTGCCATTTGTTTGACCATTCTAATACACAGTCGAGGTCTTTTTGAAGGGTAGCAGTATTGTCTGTGGTGTTGAATAGCTTTACATCATCAGTGAAGAGAACGCAGTTGTTCTTGATATGATCACAGAGGTCATTTATGTAGAGTATGAAAAGAGTTGGTCCTAGAACATTGCCTTGGGGGACCCCACTGTTGACAGGTACAGAATTTGATAGGATGCTCCCAATTTTGATCATTTGTTGTCTGTTTGACAAGAAATTATTTTATGCTCACAGCAGTTTTCTGTTCCTGTAGATAATCTATTTCTCATCTACCTACCTACCTACCTATCTAATCTCTTCATATATTGTCTTTTTCTTTTGTTTCATCTCTTTCTGAGGATCTCATCAATTCCATTCAGCATTGACTTTTCAAGTCTTCCCCTTTCTTACAACCCATTAATTTTTGCTTCATTGTTCAAGTCCTCATTCATTCCGCTTGTATAACCAAACCACCTTAATGACCCTTTTTCATTAGGGTCACTCATTTTTTAATACATCTGTTTCAATTCAGCATCCATTCATTCTTGATCCTACATTTCTTGATTTACCACACACTTCATAGATATCCCATTTCCACTTCATTCCATTTATTCTTAGAATGCATTGTATCTGATCTACCCAACTATCAATAGAGATGCACTCAACCATTCTGGAATTATCCCATTCTTCAGTTTCTATCACAGGACTTTATTAAAATAATTTCCCTAAGAATTACATGTAATGATGCTGAATATATATGTTGTTGTTTTTTTTACAAAATAGGCATTCTGATAAATGAACTTCTGAAGTACAAAAATGCTTCCTGATTACTTTTAAGTGTGTTAAAAAACACTAAGTAGAAGAGGCTAGAGAAATGTTACAAATAAATAGCTTCAAAGTATCACTAATGGAAGAAACCAAATTACCTGACTTGAAGATTTATGAACTTTATGCTTGAAATCTGATTGAGATATTTTGGAACAATTAAACCAGGCCACTGTCAAACTTCCAGCCTATGGCCCAGATGTGTAATCTGCTGGTCATCCCCACGCCCAGTCTAGCAAAGGGGGAAAAAAGTCTCGATATATCATGTGATGCTGCCGTAATATCGTGAGTTTGACATTCCTGTTATAGACCATCTAAATTTCCTTCACTATGTTGTGCTTAAAAAGTGTAAAGGAAGATTTGCTGAGAAGTTACTCTGAAGTGCTTGTTGTTGTTCTGCCTTTGTGGGTACAATACATTCACACTCTTTTAAGTAGTGAAGAGAAGTTTTTCTTTTTACTGACCTTTTGTATGTTTGCTTTTAACTTAATGAAATTTACAGCTAATAATACAGGATCATTGTGGCTATATGTTGTGACAATTTATCTGTGCTATTTTTGGCAGTAAGGGAGCAATGCCTTACATAAATATATTATTTGAGATCAACTCAAGGTATCCAGAGTTCGTTTTTTTTTTCAGACTTTAAATGAAGGTGAGATTTTGATAGGAAGGGAAAGGTTATATTTAACAAAGCTTAAGAGCTTGCTTTTAGATAAACTCCAGGTTTAAATTATACAAAAACAGGTCAATATATTTTAAAAGAATTCTGGTAATTATGGATTGTTAGATTCAAATTTAATACTCTTTCATAGAAGGCAAATTTCAATTGTGCAAGGGCTTCTTACATTTTTCACTTTCTTTCCAGGAAGCAAGAATACCAATAAGAAGATTCTTGTAAAATTTTATATAAAATATTCCTTTAGATTAAAGCATATAAGAGTCCCTGTTTATTCATGAAACGCTTCCTTCACGTGTGAAATCTGATTGAGAGATTCTGGAACTGTACTGTATCGTTCATCAGTACATAAAACATGGTTGATTCTCATAAATCAGCAAAAAAAAATATCAGAAGGAACAGATGTGGGATTATTTTCTGTACACATTCCTATCACTACCATAACTATGGCTCTAGAAGCTAGTATTGAAGGCATTTGCATGCCAAAATCTCAGAACTAACCTTATGGTTCTCAGTTTTCTCAAGTTTTTACAAAAACAGTAGCTTTCCTCCTCACTTAGTTCTTGAGATGGTGCTATGGAATTACTGTGTTCCAATAAAGCCAATGAGCTACAATTGTTTAAATAAGAATATATTGTGTCTTTTATTCATGCATAGTTCTATTGGATTATCATAGTTCTATTGGTTTAAGATTAGAGTAGCCAATAATTGTCCCAGCCTAAATTCTCTCTGAAATCTTTTACTTAACAAAGTAGAAATTGACTCAGTGATCTGAAGTCATCCAAACATACTCAAATACCAACATCTGCATGACATTTTCCTCATTAACCAATCCTTTCTAGGATTACCCAACACCGATATTTCTCTCTCTCTCCCCCTCCTCCCCTCTCTCTCTCTTTAAAAGCTGGTTACTCCCAAAGTTTGTCCAAGTACATGAACTTTATTCACCCCTCTACAAAGTGGAAAAGGACTAGGTATAAAATAAATTGTTCACTCTGGATAAATGTGATGCAAGTCATTTGTGAAACAGCAGATCTGCAACTCCTCCAAACATCTGTTTGTTTTGGATATTTCAGACACAAGTTGAATGTTTTGGTTTTTAATTGTGAGTTGTTTATATTTGGTACCCAAATATATGAAAATGAACATTTGAGTAAAAAAAAATTCTCAACAGCATTCAGATTTTTCTTCTCTCTTTTAGAGTACATTAAGCAAAGGTCAAGTAATGGCCAAAATCAAGGAGTAAGTTTTAACAGAGATAAATCTAAAGTGCTTCTTCAAGTAGGAGAAAACAGATGGGGTGCACTGGTTTTACAGCAGTATATATGATGAGAATTTAGCAATTTTAATAAGCTATTAACTGAATGGAAATTATCAATGGGTCTTTAGCTAAAAAAAAAACCCAGCAGGAAATCTGATCATGGGATTATTAAATTATATCTAGTTTAATTATATTAAAATAGATACTTATTAGAAAATAATAGCAAGAAGTCCGTCCTTTGCTTCTTTGAAATTGGAATTGTTGACATCTAATGTTTCACAACTTGAAACTGATGTTCTAAACTCTTCAAAATTAAAACATCAGCATATTTTTTATTTTTTCTAACTTTTCCCTAGCATGTATAGTTTTGCATACAATTTTTCCTATTTAACAGGGGTAGCCCTGTATAGAATTTATATAAAAATATAGATCCCATCCTTCTAATACAAATCCATCACTCTTTTTAATATATACTATTTCTGGGCAACATGTCAAAGCACAAGCTCTTTTTTTAATTGTCTTTGGATTGTTTACTGTGTTCAGAACAAGCCAAAATAAAGAGGCTGAACATGGCCGGTAACCCAGACAAGGTGAATGAGTAGACCTGGCTAATTCTTATATGGGAAACTACAGTGACATCAAAGATCATAGGTAAAAATGATAAATATTTATTTTTTCAATTGTGGAAGAAAGCAATGGCAACTTTAAGATATGTGGACTTTGACTCCTGAGGAATAGAATAGAATAGAATAGAATAGAATAGAATAGAATAGAATAGAATAGAATACTTTATTGGCCAAGTGTGATTGGACGCACAAGGAATATGTCTTGGTGTAAATACTCTCAGTATACATAAAGAAGGAACATTCGTTAAGAATCAAGAATCATAATGTACAACACTTAATGATAGTCATAGGGTGCAATCAACATCAAATCATACTAGGAAACAGGATACAAGCAACAAAGTTACAGTCACAAGTGGGAGGGAATGGGTGATAAGGAGTGATGAGAAGATTAACAGTAATAGTAGTGTACACTTTGTAAATAGTTGAACAGTGTTGGGGGAATTATTTGTTTAGCAGAGTGATGGCTTTTGGGAAAAAACTGTTCTTGTGTCTAGTTGTTCTGGTGTGCAGTGCTCTATATAGTGTTGTTTGAGGGAAGGAGTTGAAACCGTTTATGTCCGGGATGTGAGGGGTCTGTAAATATTTTCACAGCCCTCTTGTTGACTTGTGCAGTATACAGGTCCTCGATTGAATTCTGGGAGTTGAAGTCCACACATCTTAAAATCACCAAGGTTGGGAAACATTGTTGTAGACATAACTATGAAGTTTATCTCCAGTTGCTCTTCTTTTTTACATATTCACTGCTTTTCTTCTGCAGTCTGAGGAATACATCTCAGGTGATTTGTTCTCACTGAGCTGAAGTTTTTCTTTTATATGGCTAACATTTTTCAATGACACAGTCATTCATAAGTTTTGCAAAGCAGATAACAGACCCTGGGAGAAGTACTTTTTTTTTCAGACAAATTTTGGGGATTGCCTGTTCTTGAAACTAATAAACAATTCTGATGTTTTGGCTGAATCTCGAAGAGAAAACAGGAGTCCTATGTGATAAACTCAGAAGTAGAAAGGTACAGATTTTAATAATACTTACTGCAGGATTTTCTATCCAGTTTATGCAAATAAAGTATCCAAAAATTCATTTTAGTTTATAGTTGCAGGCATCTTAGGTAACTATTACCACTGTTCAATGTTGACTCAGATATGTACATGAAGATATGTATCTTCTTCAGGGTATGTGTGCTGTCAATAATATGCAATGAAAGTAATAATTTTGAAGCTGCTTTGTTGTTTGGTGCCCTCTTCATATACATCCTTCGAAATACCCAGCAAAGATGTCACACTTGCAGTTGTGCATCATCTTTCCAGTGTCATCACTTTATACACACATCTCTGCCCCAAGGTGTCAAAATTGGTGGTCAGCTCAATTTAAATGAATGGAAATAGAAAAAGAAACAAATTTAGAACCTGAAAAACAAAATTGCTGTCAATAAAGATTAATAGGTAATTATTATCTTTCAATCAAGTGGTATATACAGTATATGAGTTCAACTTTATATACTGAAGACATAATTTTGAGCTAATAACACATTCTTGTAAGCTGATAATGAAAAGAATGCTTGTGCCATCTAGCGGGTTGCAGAAGAATTACACAAACTGTATCCTACAAAATTTTCATAAGGACATTTTTATTCATGAAATGAAATGCTTATAGTAGCACAATTGGTTGCCCAGTTCTGCTTATTTATCCATCAACTATGGGTCAATATACCTTCAGCAACTCCCATGTCCTCATATGTCTTGAGAAGAATGCACTCTGCCCAACTCTATTGCCCTTTGATTTTCAGTAAGAAATAGGAATCGGGCCACAAGGTAGATTTTTAGAGCCATCAACTTCACTTTTCTAAAGCTTTTAAAGTCATTGTGGTAGCCACAGTGCTCTTTGTTCAGTCTCTCAAGTGAAGATTCAAATAAGCTGTCCACAATGCACTACAAAGTTTGGTATTGAGATGTTCTTGAACTGCAAATGAGATGAGAGCATTTTGCACAAGCTGTGCATGTTTCAGACATGATTTAGAAGTACTGCTTTGGATCCCAAAAGTACAACACTCACCTGCTACTCATTAAAGCAGCCTAACTTTTTTCTGGCTTTCATGCAATCCTGAAGAAAGTGGATAACTGTTTAAGTTCAATAAGTCAGTTCAATAAAGCAGCAGCATTATTTACACAGTTTTGTTTTTTTTTTAAATTGGGCTGTCCAAACAGTTTTTTTTCCAAAACATGTTTGACGCATGCATAATGCTATTTCATGCCAACAAGATAATAAAGTTGTGTGCAAGTTCTTTTGAACATTATCCAAGATTTAGGCGTCAGCTGTTCCTGATTCCAATATGAAATTATTCCAGTTGCTTTTATATTTGAAGAAAAGTTCTGCTTCACTAAGATGAGCCCCTCATTTATTTCAATTAGTTTTAAGTCAATCTTTGGGCTAAAGTCTAACAAATCCCATACAAAAAAAAATGAGAGGCAACCTTATGCAGATTACTTTCAGGGGTATCAGCAGGGAGTCAAAACAAAGTCAAGAGAGTGCTTGGAGCCATATTATCAACATCACATCATCATCATTTTTTACGCATGTTGCATATGCAGTACACACATAAAGAAGTTTCAATCACATCAGCACCGTCTGGACTTTATGTCTTTCTCCCCTTATCCCATAATCCTGATTGCTCTATGAAGTTGATTTGGAAACTTTGGAAATGCTATGGTAACATTTATGGTGTCATCAACTATAAGAGTCTTGAAGTGCTTCAGAGGGAAAAAGTTTGAGTCACCTGGAAAGAAATTTCATGATTTGGAAACACGGCTGATAGGATCCTGGAATAAGCTACATTCTGTATGGTGAATGAAAAACCATTCCATACTATATTCTAAAACTAACCAGCTACAAAATACGATTTCACCCAGAAGCCTGGAAAAATGATGTTAAAATCAGTGGTATCAACCACCACTGACAGTTCTCCATTCATCAAGTTCCAAGCAAAAGACATCTATCACAGAAACCAAGCTGTTTATGTATCAAACATAACACACAACTCATATCTAAGATTTACTTATATATGGCAAGGGGTAATTTCAAAAAGAAATCATCTACAGTTTACAGGGACTGAAAAAAGCAGGAAAAAATATACATTTATAATACTCAACAGAAATAAGTAAGGAACAAAAAAAAATGACAGGAGGTAGGAAAGAGACAGCTCAAGAAATCTCTATGGATGCACATAAAGTTTTCAGCTCAGTTCAGACTTAAAAGAGATATACAGGGAACAGAAGAACAAGGAGATATACCAACTATCAAAAGAGAGTAGAAGAAAGAAAAGGAAAGGGTTGTGTCTGATGCAAGAAGACAGTAAGTTGATAAAGTACGAGGAGGTCCTAAATTCCTATTTTGCTTCCATTTCTCATCAGAGAGAAACAGTGCTCAATTTTTTTAAAGTTGAGGATAGGATGGAATGGCAGAAGAAATTGAGTAAATAAGTACATGAGCAGCACTTAGCTATTTTGAAGAAGTTTAAATTTCAGGACTAGATCAATTACATTTGACGATCTTAAATAACTTTGTGAATATCATCTCAATGGCCCTTTCTCTGATTCTTGAAGAAACTTAATGCCAGAGTTCTGGAGAAGGGCAAATGTTGTTTCCAGCTCCAAAAAGGAAAAAGAAGGACCTGGTAACTACAGTTTGGCCAGCCTGAGCGACTCTGGGAAGAACTCTGAATCAAATTATGAAGGAGTTGATTTGTGGGCAGTTGAAGAAATGCACTGTTTGGCATGTTCCAGCATGAATTTATCAACAACAACTCAAACCAAACCAGTCTGAGCACCCAGTTTAGTTGACTATAAAAATGTTGACATAACAAAACATCCAATATAGCCTCCCATGGAATTCTAGCAGAAAGGAAGATAAAATGTGGAGTAAATTATGCTACCATTAGATAGATACAGAACTGGTTGTACAGTTGTTTCCAACAGGATATGAATGTTTCTACCTCAAGCTGAAAAGATGTGTCAAGTGGCATACCATTGGCTCTGTTCTAAATCCAGGTCTATTGAACATATTCTGAAACAAATAGCATCATGTTTATTTAAATTGTCCCCATTAATTACCAGGTCCTTCTCTAATTTCTTCAATGAGCTCAAATGTCAAGGATGGTTTCTAGAATTTGACTTAAAAAAGGCTTCTTTTTGTTGGACATGTTTTAATAGCCATGGAATATCTCTTTTGTCTTCTACCCTCAGGAAAGCTTAGTTTAGAGTTCAAAAAAGGCAGGTTACATATTAATGAGGACTAATCATCTAGCAAGCACAAGGCACCTGCTATGGTAAAAAAAAAAGAAATAATGATCTAATTAGGTTTAGAGCTGGAAATTTGTTATCTCATAGCTCACAAGAGTAAACAGGAAGAAATAGCTTGACACAAGAGCTTCTTTTTCAGGTGTTAAATAAAAAATGTGGTTCAATCACAGTTCACATAGGTTCAGGACTAATCACACTTGGCAACAGTATAATTGAAAAGTATCTGAATGTCTTGGTCAATTTCTTGGCTGAACATGATACAAGAGTGTGAAATAGCTCCAAAAAGAGCAATTGCAACTAGGCTGCATCAAGAGAAGTATATTTTCAAGATCAAAATAAATCCTTCAGTTTTCGTTAAGCTGACCATTACTAGAATAATGCCTCAAGTTCTGGCCATTGCATTCAGGAAGCACAATGACCACCTGATGTTCAGAAGAGAGCAAACCAAATAATAATGAACCTGAAAGAAACAAAGGTAAAAAATTGTTGAAGGTGATGGATATGTTTAGTCTGAAGAACAGAAAACTGTGATCAAATAAAGTAGCTGTCTTCAAGTATTCTTTTGAAAATGTTCTAATGTGTAGAAAGGTGGAAGGAAAGAGAAGAGGATGACCTACAGCAAAGTGGATGGATTCACTTACAATGGCAATGAGTACACTATTGGGAGATGGATTAGTGATAGATCGTCATGGAGAACATCTAGCTATGTGGAGTTGAAAACAATTTGAGGGCACATAATCAATTAGTCTTCAGGTATCTGAAGGGCTATCATGTAGAAGAGAGATTAGATTTGTTTCAAAAGAAAAGTAAGACTGAATGAATTTAAATAACAAGGAAATAGGTTTTGGTTGGAAATCAGGAATTTTCTAGTGGTAAAAGCTTTTCAACAATAGAACAGATTGTCTTGAAAAATGGTGGGTTTTCCTTTGCTAGAGGTGCTTGAAAACAGGCTGGATGGTCATCTGTTGGGAATATACAAGCCGGGGTAGGGGTGAAATAGGTGATATCTAAGACCCCTTCTTATCTTTACATTCAGTGATTCTATTAAACTGCTTTGGGGAAAGAATCAATACTTATATCCTATGAAACAATCTTCCTTTTTATAGCCAAATTGCAATGGCTAGATAAGATTAGAGATGATAGATAGATAGATAGATAGATAGATAGATAGATAGATAGATAGATAGATAGATAGATAGATAGATAGACAGATGATTGAGACAACCCGACAGCCATTATCACATGCTACTTGCATGCAATGATCTTTCACTAGCAAGAAATTGTTGCATAGAATATTGCATCCATAAGCATATTCCTATTAGCTAGAAAAAAGCAACCGGCTATAATCATCATTTTTAATAATACATGGTTTTGCTTCCTCCAGAAGCACCGGAAATTTCATGCAAATTCCATATGCTGACAAGATGGAATGAGTCAACATGTTTAAGTTATTTCCACTTTCACATCTGGAATATTAACAAAAGGAAAAAGAATTGGACTTGGTATGCTTTTTTGTGGCTTTATTCATTCAGAAACCCATGCTGTCACACCACAGATTTGGCCTGCTGTTGTGACCGTGGTGAAGAAAGCAGGAAATCTTTTTTAAATAATCAATATGGATTTTGTATTGCGCTTTTTATAAGTCAGCCCCAATCTGTATTGCAAACTATAAGAAAACATATGATTTATCTGTTTTCAAGCATTTGATTAGTTTTATTTTTGCAAAAACATAGTATAAAAAGCTTTGAATGTTCCTTTTATCTAATCCGACTGGACCCAAATAGCGTCCCAACTCTAGGCTCTGCAATGGGACAACTTACCATGGCCAACTCACCACAGTCAACTCGCCACTGGACAACTTGCCATGGCCAATTCACCACAGCCAATTCACCAAAGCCAATTCACCACAGCCAACTCACTTCTGGGCAACTTGCCATGGCCAATTCACCACAGGACAACTCACTGCAGGACAATTTAACAATTCTATTTAATTATTTAAAATAAATTTTTAAAAAATTGCCATTCCCATTTCATTCTGGTCTCTCCCTTTTGCATCCTTTCTTTAATTATTCTATTCCACCATTACTTTGATATTAACAGATAACAGATAATCAGAATTGGAAGGGACCTTCCATCTAGTCCAATCCCTTGCCCAAGCGGGAGACCCTACACCATTTCTGACAGATGGGAGTCCAATCTCTTCTTGAAAGTCTCAAGTGATGAAGCTCCCACAACTTCAGAGGGCAAGGTGTTCCATTGGTTGATTCTTCTCACTGTCAGAAAGTTTCTCCTTATTTCCAGGTCATAAGTGTGAAAAATGGTCATAAGTCACTTTTTTCAGTGCTGTTACAACTTTGAACAGTCACTAAATTGAAAGTTGTAAGTCAAGGACTGTATCAATGGCAAAGAATAAATGAATGGAACACTTTCTGCAGGTTTTTCAATATGCAAAGGCATGACATAAGGATGTCCAATTTCCCTTTTATTATTTGTAGTTGGTTAGATATCCTGGCAGATGAGTTCCAAGAAAATAAGAAAATAACCAGGATCAAAATTTAAAGAGAGATATACAAGTTGAAATGCTATACAGATGATGTACTACTAACAAGTATGCAACCAGAAACTTCACTCAACACTTGATAAAAGTAACCAAAGAATTTGGCTGCCTTTCTGGATACAAAATCAATGGAAAGAAGACTAAGAAAATAACAAGGCATTTCCCTTAAAAAAAAAAACATCAACCCCCTTTATCAAAAGACTGTGAGATAACAAGACAACCAGTGAAATATCTAGGACTGTTTGACAGGATGCAATAAAGATGTATTTCCAAACAGATATAACAAATTATGAGAAGAAATAAAACAATATCTTGAAAATTGGAAAAGTTTTAAACTTTTTTGGCTAGGATTCATTGTGACAATAAAAATGAATACATTATCCAAAATGAACTGTTTATGTACTGCAGACCAAACTGTGATGTCTCCTATTTCAATTGCCATTAGCCTGAACAATGGATTCCAAATGAATCAACACGATAAAACTGTACAAAAAACATATTTTCATTTCTTTCCACTTCCTGTGCTATACAGATAACAGATGTTTAATTTCACTAAAAAAAAAAATACCATAGGAAAAAAAAGAGGTAAGCTCTCGCAACTTGTAATTGAACTGAATAGAAAATGGATATATTTCTATTTGCCAGGCTGTCATAATACATGGGAAAAAGGTCCAGTAGAATTATTTTCAAAATCAAAGCATCATTTGGGGTGAGGGGGGTTTCCATATAAAACTTACAAGGTGATCAACATACCCATGTATTGATTCTTATCCTGTATTTCAAAATCATTAAGCATTATTTCTAGTGAATTCTCTTTTCTTCAACTTCCAATAACATGCTGCAGGAGACTGTAGATCACATCACTATGCAACCTCGTGTGTTAATGACAGCAACTGGGACTGTTAAGTTGGCACAGTCGTATGACTTTGTGCCTTTTATGACTATGCTGCTTAGAGATGGAGTTCCCAATCTAATTAACATAAGTAAGTAAGGATTACTTTAGCATGACCTTGGAAACTTTATCTACTTCAGCCCATTACTAATCTATCCTTCATGTAGATTCTCCAGTAGGTATGGGACCCTAACAGATCTCCAAATGGGAGTAATCAGTCAAGCCAGCTAGTATAACCCATGTTAAACCAGAATCCAAGGATGGAGTAAAAGAAACCTAGAAAGCTGAGTGAATGTTAATTCATCAATTGCAACCAATTTAACTCGCATTCTAACTTTCTGACATTGTCTTGTGATTCCAGACACATTGAAAAAACTTTGCTTAGTTGTTACACTAAAAAAAAGCAATGAGGCACAATAGGATTTGAAGTTTTCCCCAGATGCAGCTCTGTTATGAATAAAATATTACAAAAAATAACAATGCAGCCATGTGAAATTTGAATCAAATCATTAACAGGAAGCTTTATACAACATAGGAGCTCTTAGCTGACTCTCTTGCTGCTTGATCAGATAAAGACTATTTTATCCTTACCACAATACCTCCATTCATTTACATTTCTAATGTGCTTGTTCTCTGCCACCAGAAACTGTAAAAAAGGCTCATATCCCAAGTGCTATACAATTCTTCACTTACAACCACAATTGAGTTCAAAAGCAAGTGAATCTGGCTTCCCCCGTTGACTTGGCTTGTTGGAAACCAGCTGGGAAGGTTACAAATATTGATCACATGATTCCAGGGCCCTACAACTGTCATAAATACATGTCAGTTGCAAAGCACCCAAGTTTTGATCACATGATCATGAGGGTGCTGTAAATATGAAAACTCTTTTCAATGCTGTTGTAACTTTGAATGGTCAGTAAAAAAATGGTTGTAAGTTGAGAACTACCTGATTTCAAGAGCAAGGACATATTGAAGGAACTAAGAAGATCCCATTTTATATAAGACAGAGAAGAGAAGAGAAGAGAAGAGAAGAGAAGAGAAGAGAAGAGAAGAGAAGGGAAGGGAAGGGAAGGGAAGGGAAGGGAAGGGAAGGGAAGGGAAGGGAAGGGAAGGGAAGGGAAGGGAAGGGAAGGGTTGAGTTGAGTTGAGTTGAGTTGAGTTGAGTTGAGTTGAGTTGAGTTGAGTTGAGTTGAGTTGAGCTGGAAGGGACCTTGGAGGTTTTCTAGTCCAACCCCTTCTCAGGCAGAAAACCCTATACCATTTCAGACAAATTATTGTCCAATCTCTTCTTAAAAACTTCCAGTGTTTGAGCATTTACAACTTCTGAAGGTAAGTTGTTCCGCTGGTTAATTGTTCTCTCAGGAAATTTCTCTTTAGATCTAGGTTGCTTCTCTCCTTGATTAGTTTCCATCCATTGCTTCTTCTTCTGCCCTCAGGTTCTTTTCTGCCAGGCTCACAGTGCCAGAAATAAGTAACATATAACCAAACTGAAGGTTGATCTCAAATGGAGGTGGGAACTTTATAATAGATAAAAACAGCTGTAAACAAGACTAGCATTTTTGCAGCTGTTACCAGAAATACTGTACAATAACAGCTTACTGTTTTATAGGCTGATTTTTCTAACCTTTGGGGTTTGCTGGTTGAAGTTCCTTTGTGCATTATTGCAAGATCAACAGAGCTGATGATGGCTCTGAGGCCTACTCCTTTCTATTCCAAACAATGTAAGATGTTTTGGATCACTGACTTCTCCCCCAAACTAGATGTAGACAGAAATTTGGACCAACAGAATACCATTTCTACACTTCTGAAGAACTCTCAAAGCAACTCTCTATCTAATTTTCAATGGTGCCACCCTTCTTCTATCAGTGTTTCTCAACCATGGTAGCTTTACGATATGTGAACTTCAACTCCCAGAATTCCTCAGCCAGATAAGGAATTCTGGGAGTTGAAATATGATTGTTACCTAAATTAAAGGGAATTCCAAACTTGTGGGAGGCAATAAAAATAGGAAAAAAGAACATGCTGCTTGACTCAAACTAAGATCTTCAGAGGAAAATGTTTTAACAAAGCATTTCATTTGGATCTTGAAAAAGACATATTCACATAAATTTAAAAGTAGTCCTCAACTGAGAATGTGTGATGACCCAGAGTGTACCACAAATGTAACAAAAACCAAAATGTAAATAAATGTTCTTTAATGCCTTCAACTTGGCTGCACTGTTCAATTGTTCACAGTTGGACATTAAACTCTTTCCAAAATAACATTCCAAATGAAAGAAATACAGTCCAAACTCAAAGAGCAGATAACGAAGCAATAAAAAAACAAAAAACAAACCGCACTGAAGAAAGTTCCATGACAGACCAGGATAATTAATTACAAACTTCAAGAAGATAACCAGGCATAGTCCATTGGAAGAACACCAACCAAGATAAATGTCATCCAGGAATAAAACACTCTTTGTTTCCAGCATTTGCTAGCATGCAGGTCCAAATTCTTATGCAGTTCTCACACCTGCATCCCATGAAGAAAATCAAAGCCCTCTCCTCCCTGCGTGCCCTAGGATGGATAGGAGATGGGCCTGGGTCCTCCTCTGCCTGCTCAGCCGGCCTCTATCCTTCCCCAGCCTCCTCCACAACCACTGGAGCCACCCTTCCACTCCCTGTTGGTTGTTCCTCTTCTCCCTCAGAATCAGTCTCTACCAGGGGCATGAAATTACAACCTATCTGCAAAAAACGGAACTTCAACCAAATTTCTTATGGTTGTCTCCCCTCCCCCACCCCCCCACCCACTCCATGGGCACTTGGCAACACAGCCATATTTTGGCTATTTGCAGCATCCCTCAATCACGTGCCGAAGTTTTACAACAATTTTGCCAGTTCCAGTTTTCAGCAAAATTCTGCCATAGCGAACAATGAATTCACTTAACAACAGGGGTGGGATTCTACCAGCTCCAACTGGTTCGGGTGAACCAGATGTTAAAGTTACATCTGGTTCGCTGAACTGGTATTTCAACTGACTGGCTGGCCCCACCCACCCTGCCTCGCCCCTCCCAGGAGTCCTCATGTGATGCAGGTTAAGTGTAGGGTCTGTGTGGAGGCTCTGGGAGAGGGGGAAAATGGGCCTTCTGGAAATCCAGAAACAGGCCTGTTTCCGTTTTCCGGAAGGTCTCCAGAACCTGGGAAAGACCATTTTCGCCCTCCCAGAGGCCCAGGGAAAGCTTCCAGACCCTTGGGAGGGTGAAAAACGCCCCACCAGAAGTACCAGAAGTCCAGAAACAGGCCTATTTCCAGCTTCTGTTAGGCCTCCAGAGCCTGGGGGAGGTTATTTTCCTCCAGAGGCCCGGGACAAGCCTCCAGACCCTTGGGAAGGCAAAAACGGCCTCCCCTGGGCTCTGGAGGCTCATTGGAAGCTGGAAACAGAACATTCTGGTAGGCCACGCCCCACCATGGCCACGCCCTCTCAGCAACTGGGCAGCGAACCATTTGCTGCGATTTTTGAATCCCACCTCTGCTTAACAACCGCTGTAGAAAAGGTTATAAAATTGGATCAGTTATATGATTAATTGGACAGGCTTCATTATGGTCATATCTCAAAGATGACCTGTACATGGAACAGAAGAAACCATGGACTGCTGTGAGGATCTGTAGCACTGTAATTGCACCGGCAATGCCACTGAAGTTTCCTCTAATTCAGAAATCCCAAAAGGAAGTAAATGGACTTCTTCAAACAGCACAAGATTGGAACTGAATTATGTAAAGCTATTTTCTGCAGATCAAAAATTAAAATGAACAGATGCCCTCCAGATGTATTGAAAAAACCATTTCTGGGAGGCTTTCATTTAGTGAAGTCTGATGTAAAATAAGCCTTGCAACCAAACCTTCCTATTTTGACCTCAGACACATGTGCAGGAAAGAATCAATACCTTCCTCTGGGGTGGGGGTGGGGGATTACTTGACTTTTCCTGAAAAATACAGGAAATGAGACTCACTAGTCAAAATAACGAGAAAAGTCAGAACAGGATTCAAAATATAAAGCTTAATATTAGCTTGATGTAAAAGACTGGGGTTAATTAGGAAAACCTTGAATTTCCCAGCGTAAGATAACATTTCCATTTCAGAGGAATCCATCTGTTAATCTGATACAACCTTGATAACATCTGATGCCAAAAATGAATCAGACCAATTTCAATTCTCTTGTTGCTTTCTGAATTTTAATGGTCCTTGATTATAAAAGCTGGTAGAACTTTAAAACTTTAACTTTGCCAGCAAAACAAATCAATATGACAGATGGAATCTCTACTCCTTGGGTTGTTTCATTTTTCTCACCACTTCAAACATCATGATAGATTTCTGTTCCATAGAGTAATTTTGTGGTCTCGAGATATTTCCTTTCCATTTTGCCCTCTAAAAAAACCCAATTTTCCAACATCTTGCATTACTTATGGGACTGTCTTTTCCCAACAGTTTCTACCCATCCAACCCAGTCTGGCAGGAATGGCATGGCCTGGATCCCATCAGTTAAAACAGAGGTCTCCAAACTTGGCAACTTTAAGACTTGTTTGTGGACTTCAACTCCCAGAATTCCTCAGGCAGCATATCTGGCTGAGGAATTCTGGAAGTTGAAGTTCACAAACAAGTCTTAAAGTTGCCAAGTTTTGGACCCCTGAGCTAAGGAGTGTTCGCTGGCGCAGAAAAAAAGACTTTCCTCTCACCATCCAATGGAATCTGAGATTAGACCAACTCTGAGGGCCTTTAGTAAAACTCTGAAAATGTGATTATGTGCCTGAGTCTGGGATCCTGGTCTCTTGACTTTGGTGATGGTTCTTTTTATGATGGTTCTTTTTACTCTGGGTTTTTGTTTTTATGCAAAGTATTTTATCAGTTTTATCTATTTTCTCACAGGCTGCCTAGAGTCACATGTGAGATGGGCAGCTATATAAATTAAAAATGCAAATAAAAAATCCTAGCTAGGCTGTTTAGAAAATGAATGAATGAATATTTTTGTGGGATTCATGAGCTTATGAAATCTAAGGCCGATTGAGGTGGACATTTATTCAGTAGCTACACCAATTCCAACCATTTCTTACAGCTGTTTGAACACTTTCATTGCCTTCCTTAGTGTCTTCAGACACTAATGTCTTCAGACATTCATAGTCTTGGTAATAATGGGCAACCTTTGCTATATAACATTAGCAACTGGCACATTTACAAGCTATAAATATTCCAAATCATTACCACTTAATACAGCACCTGATTAAAAATCCATATAATAATAGCGCAAACCATTCTGCAATATATTGTTGATAGTTCTCATTATCAAGGCAACCGTTAAGCAATGAGTATATTAAGAAGACTCAGCAAGGACTTCATTAGCAGGACATCTAAATCAGCATGATAAAATATAAGCATCCTTTAGTGAAAGTAACAAGCATCTATTCTGGGCATTGCTACTTATTAGTGCTTAATTACAACCTGTATTCGAAACGTTTAGCTTTGAAAGACTTTTTTTTTATATCACATATATGGAAATTGCCCTGTTTAGGTCAAGAAAATGAAGCATAGTTGTCGATGCTTTTCGATAAAGAGCCATAGAATCAGGATGCTGAAAAGGATCCAAATCCAGCTTCAAGATTTCATGGAAATGAAAATAGGATCCCACTTAGTAGTCTGATCAAAGCTTCAAGACATTTGTGCCATTAGAAAAATGTAACCAATGGCAGCCAGAAGAACTGTGTCTTCTCTATCTGTGCTGATCAGCAGTACAAGATATGCATTGAATGTATGTATATACAAATCTAAATACTACCCACTTCAAAAGTTCATGCTGGTTTACAAAACAACAACAACTGTTCTAATTTTTGACCAATTGCCGCTACCAGTAGTTTGCAAAGGTAGCCCATGTAGGCTGTGTTGCAATAGTCTAAAAGGCATGATGATGGTGGTGGCATGAGTTTGTCAAAGAGAGAGCCAGTTTGATCTAATGGTGAAGGCACCAGGCTAGAAAGCAGGAGATTGTGAGTTCAAGTCCCGCCATAGCCATGAAAATCAGCAGTCACACTCTCTCAGCCCAATGTTTTCCAACACATCCACCTCATTCATTATCATAACTGAGTTCCCCCTTCCCTCCACAGACTCCTCTATGGCATTCAATATCTATGCTCTTACTGAAGAATAAGTAGCCTCCTTCTGTTCCCTGCTCCTCACCCCAAAAGCAGCTCTTTTCTCACATCTTACGCCACCATTCTACACATGCAGTGCTATCACACCATCCTGAAATAATAGCAACAGGCCCAACTATTAGTGTCTGTTATCTCCCACACCCTCCACACCAACTCCATGAAATTTCAATCTCTCTACTGCAACTTCTCCCTTAGATTTCTGGCTCTTCCAGGACCCATTCCTCATCATTCCATAGAATGGTTTTTTTCATTCATGTCCTGCAATCCTCTTCTTTCCTTACCATGCAGTATCTGTTCTTGGTCTGCACAACTGCCCAGCTGTGACAATTCAGAGATAAGCAATCTCCAACTTTGCTCCCATCTAGTACTTCTAGTGACAGACAGATCATATGGGGTCACTTTGGGTCTCCAGGGCTAATTGTTCCTTCTCCAGACACAAATTTCCTCTGACTTCTTTTAGTAACCTCTGACTTCCCAGTAATCTCTGACAATTAACCTGCTTTTTATTCACCATGCTAATTTATCCAAACCTACTACCATTTCTCTACATCTCACAGCTTCCAAATCCTCATATTACACTCATTCTAGTCCCCAATCTCTCTATTCCAGATATCATATTATATATGGTCGGCAGTAAAAATCACATAGACTGCCCATATTCTGATTGCCAAGGCAGACAAGCCAATCATTGTCAACTTAGAGGAGCTATTTTAATTAAACCCTTGTGACTTTTCATAATGTTTTCATTGATATAAACCCAATGTAGCCAAGACCCTTGTGTAGACAAACAGATGAGAAGCTGAGCAGTGACTAAAAAAAATCGAACCCTGGACTCTCCAAAGATATAGACAACCTGCTGAAGTTTATTCTCCCAAGTCCCTTGAGCATTCAGGGGCAGGTGTTAAAAACAAAACATACTCTTTGGAAACTCAGCAACCTAGACCAAGAACTCAAAGTAATGTTCAAAATAAAATGTTTAGCCAAGGAAGTAAACAGAACTGGCAGCAGCAGTTTCAGGTTTGTTCTCCGGCTATTGAACCTTCCAGTCCCAGTTATTGGCATGTAAGCAACTCTATACTTTGGTGCTCTCTGCCCTCTTCTTTCCTCCAAGAAACACTTTGCTGCTTGAGGAACCAGCTCATGTCTCTGTCCCAACAATGAAATGAGTCAAAGCCAGACAGTGAAGAAAGATAGGGGAGTTTGTTTGTACAGACCTAATAAGGATAATCCAACAGGTGCTTTCTCATTTTTGTTTTTTTGGCATCAACCTTCTTCTGAACCCTATACATGCTCCTTCCCCAGAGTAGCCTTAATGTTCATCCAGAATTGAGTTTGTAGATATTCATACTCCACTGCTGTGGATTACTCAAATGAAGGTTGGTGTTGTCCCTTCGCCATACCTAGCTGCATTTCTTAACTTTTTCATATTCTGTGATTCCCAGGAGTGAGAGAACAGTAAAAGAAATAATTGTTATTGTTTAGAATAAAATTCATATAGCTGCCTAACTGGACCAACTGCCACTCTAGGCAGTGTGCAATCAACCAAATAGCATGCAAATAATGATAACAATTTATTAAATTTATTTGTCTCCCAGAAACTCTGGATGGTTTACAAACAGTTAAAATTAAACAAATAAACAAAAACAGAAACATAACACAACCAAAAAACAACAACCAAAAGAACCACTGCGGTTAAAACAGCACCGAAATTAAATTATTGTTCCTAATAAGTAATTGCAATGTTTGCAGCTCTTTTAAAAATTTAGAAACTCAAGAAGAAAAGAGGGGGGGTATAATTAAACAGCAGAGGTTAATGTCATAAGAAGTTTGAAAAGATATCATGCTGGTATATGAATGAACTGTTATAATCAAATTCTGCCCAAACTAAGCAGTCAGGGAAATTGAAGTGGTGGCAATCAATACAGCAGGCAAAGGTATTACTCTGGAGTAGCATTAGTTCATTTCAATTTGACACTGAATTGCAGATGATGAATAAAGGGGTCTGAAGATCAAGGCTTCCTAAAAAAAACATGCTATGCACTGTACCCCTTTCTGAAGTGAGTTGATTAGCCATGCCTCCATATCAGAATGCATGATCAATAAACAACCTAACGATTTCTGATACAGATAAAATGCTAGTTCAAGGAATGGATTTAGATATTTTTTGTCAACAGATCTATGACTACTAAAATAGTAGTCAGGCTTCCATCACTTGGGAAGTAAGTAATAAAATCCAAAAAGACAGTATTTCCAGAGTATAGTATATAAAATCATACTTTGCAATGTTCTACCTGTCAATGAATACTTCAGCTTCAACCATAACAACACAAGAGCAAACAATAGATACAAACTCAAGGTTAATCGGACCAAACTTGATTGCAGGAAATACGACTTCAGCAACAGAATGGTCAATGTCTGGAATACTCTACCTGACTCTGTGGTTTCTTCCACAAACCCCAAAAACTTTAACCTTAGACTGTCTACTATTGACCTCATCCCTTTCCTAAGAGGTCTGTAGGGGGCGTGCATAAGCGCACCAACGTGCCTACTGTCCCTGTCCTATTGTTTCTTTTATATTTTATTTTTCTTATATGTATCCATGTATTCATAACTATGTTTTACTTATACCTATTATCTTGTAAGCAATTGACAAATAAATAAATAATAATAAATAGTATTTTAGAGAGGAGAAAGGGTATAATATCCCAATTGACTTGGTAATTAAAGTTTCAGCATGTAGCAAATGCAAGATAGTTTCCAAACATCAAATTAGTTTGATTGTCAGGACAGAGTTTCAAAGTTTCTTCCCAGATAGAATGAAGAGGACAAAAAGAAAGCAAGTTTGGTGTCATGGTTCAGGTGCTGCTCTAGAGACCAGGAGATTGTGAGTTCTAGTCCTGCCTTAGACATGAAAAAACATTTGAGTTACTCTGAGCCAATCATCCATTCTCTCAGGCCAACCTACCTCACAGAGTTGTTATGGGGAGAATAGAAGAGAAAGGAGTATTGGTATGTTCAGTGCCTTGAGTTATATATATCAGAAAAAAAGGTGACATAAAGGTCTAAAAAAAAATACTGCTGTGGAGCAACTAACCATAGAAAAAAGGAGAATTTATCCACAGGAATTTCTTGGATCTGGCTGCTCCAAGCTCACTCATTTATTAAGCCATAAATACACCTCCGTAATCAAAATTGGTATAGTGCAGTGATATCAAACTCGTGGCCCATGGGCTGGATGTATCACACATTGGCCATGCCCAACCCCGGCTTAGCAAAGGGAGGAAAAGGTCACGATACGTTACGTGATGACAATGTGACACCGTGAGTTTGACATCCTTGGTACAGTATGTACAATCTCAATTTTTGAAACAATGATAAAAAATAGGTTATAAGAAATGAACTATTCGGTATTGTGAAAAAGAGGATTTCCTATTATGTAAGCTAGGATCATGGTTTCTATAAACATTTATAGCCATCCAAGTTGATGTTGCAAGTGTTTCTAAAATATCTACAGATGTTCTAAGTTCCCAACATAGACTTGGATGGGATATGCTGAATCTTCCAAAATGATGACAGGCATATTTTATGGCCAAGTGTTTCTTATTAGAACATCATCCTTACTTTCAGGCAGTAAAAGCAGACTGGAATCAAAGGTATACAACAATAGATATTTTCCTTCATCACTAGTAGTGTGAAGGAGATCTGCTTGCAAAAACAATAAAACAAAATAATTGGGCTCTAAAAACAAGAGATTGAATGGGAAAAGCTTGTTTCAGATCTTGGAAACAATTTCTGAGACCCTGGAATCCACTAAAACAATACTGTAGTGCATTTTGCAAAATCCAGTTATAAACCAGCTGCAAAAGTCACAAAAATCTCTCCCAAAGCTCAGTGTATTTTTGACATTCATTCTTTAGGGCCTATCAGAATAGAAAGGAGTCTGATTTTCTAGGAACCACCTGAATGTCTTCTGGCTGCTTTTCCAGTCTGGAATAAACACCCAGAGACACTATAAAACAAAGTTAGTAAGATATAGTTCAGTTCATTTTCCATGAAACAAAATTTAGATTCTAATTCACCTTCACCATTTCCTAAATTGATAAATATTTCCCTGATCTCCAGTTCCAATTTTCTGATAGAGGGTAAAACAAGGGAAACTGGAACTGCCCCCAATCAGTTAGCTGCCAAATCCATCCTGGAATTCTCAGGATTTTATTTAATTTTGTTGATAACTTATAATGGATCTTAACCAAAATCAACTCTCAAACTATTTGCTGTCAGAATAATTCTTTTATTGTAGAAAAATCAAACCAATTCATGTCCATGCTCTCTCCCAGATACACCACTCCTCCGGGAGGTAAACGAGAGTCTGGGCAAAACCAAAAGTGGGCATCCTTTATAACTGGTGGGAGGGGAATATGCAATGATGCATTATGGGACTTGTATGCTTAACCAATTCGACATTTTACCTTAACAAATTTCATATGAGGGGGTGCCAAGTTCAGGAAAGCCATAGTAACACGGAAGCAGAGATACACTCACTGTTCTCTACTCCAATATTTCATTCCATATCTCCATCAGTAATTTACCAAACTGCTAAATGGCAGATTTGTATCATTAAACGACCCCCCACCCCTTTTTAAGAGCCCAAACACCTGTTGGTTTAGGAGATTAGAAATTAATCCTGTCCTTCAAAGTCTAGCATATCGTGTTTTACTAGGAGTTGATGCCTCTTAATTAGCACCAAGTTTTGTTGAAGTTATGAAGTTATTATTAAAAGGTGTTGTTGAAAGCGTTAAGAACAATTTTCTAGAAGCCAGCTTGTTACCAGACTTGTTTTTTTTTAAAGATGCCTATGATGGGCTGTAATGAATATGTGTATTTCTACTCCATCACAATACATATGAATATTTAGGTCTCTAGAGCAGGTGAAACTGAGTATACAGAAACTTCCTAAACACTAAATAGAGAAGACTGGTTTTTCTGACGGAGATCAATTCCACATGTTTCTATTGAGGCTTCCCGATACTTATTTCTAATTCCTGTCCCAGTTGGTTTGCTGTCTTCTCCCCACACACAAATTAGCAAATTCTAAATTAGCCACTTTGAACTATTTTGTTAATGCTTACATTTTTATAGGAAGCCTTTCCCAATCGGATAGCCCACAGATGTGTAGGACATCAATCTCATCTGCAACACATCTGGAGGGCAACAGTCCTATCTATTTGCCAATATTTAAATCATCTTAGAAAAGTTCCCTAGTCTTTCTAAAACCTGTCTAATTTTTCCCTGTGTCCTGAGTAACTTTTATACAACCTGTAGAGTAAGTAACTCTACCCATAACAGTATATAGAACAGGTGTGTCCAAACCACAGCCCATGGGCTGCATGCAGTCCTGGATAGCTAGTAATGTGGCCCCACAAGATTATAAACTTTTTTAACATTATTATGTGATTCATATACATTAACTATATTATATATTTTATATGCAGCCCAAGGCAATTCCTCTTCATTCAATGCAGCCCAGACAAGCCAAAAGTTTAGGCAACCATGGTATAAAGACAAAAATGGTCTTTAGACACATAATTTTTTTTCAGATAACCTAGCTATAAACACACCTAACTTTTAGGCATGTTTTCAATCCACCTCTTTGGCTTCAAAGGAAAGTACAGGAACCCCAAAATGGCTTCCTAGAGCATGGGTGTCAAACTTGCTGTGTCACGTTCCCATCACATGACGTTTTGTGACGTTTTTCCCATTTGTGGAGCTGGAGGTGGGCGTGGCCTGCATGTGACACTACCAGTCCACAGGCCACCAGTTTGACACCCCTGCCCTAGAACCTTGAGTTCAGACCTCAAAAGTTGCCTCAAATTTTCATTGTAATATGATCAGAGGAAACTCGATTTAATATAACTCGATTTAATTTTAAAGTTAATCAAACTTTTCTTTTTCTGGTTCTATCTCAATTTGGTGTGGGGCCCCGGTGATGACTATACCTAAGAATTGGCCTTGACTAACTTAAAGGGGAAAAGATAGTTCAGCCGAGTAATAGAGCATTGGCTGAATCATGAGCTTTCTTTCTATTAAAGGTTTCTTTTTGTCTTTCCCAATGAAAGCATTTGTTGCGTCAAAGACTTAATTTTCAGAAAAGTTTACAACTACCCACAAAAATTATATCAACACTGGATTGCCTAAACTAAACACGAATGAGTACAAACCAAAAAGCTCAGGAAAATGACATCTATGAATCATGTTGATTTGAAATATAAACAGGATATTGCTGTTTCAACTATAGTACTGTTTACCAATTTGTATGCAAGTAAACTGAGCAGTATTTTAAGGTTAACTTGGACAGCAGCAATAATTCTAATTATAGTACTCTTGCATATGCTCATACCAGCAAGAGTTTTTATGATTCGTGATTCTGAAGCTCCAATTTTATCCAGTGTTTGGATGTTACAGAGCATTGTTTTCCAGTTAGCTTTCAGTCAATAAAATCCAACGTTGTTGCAGTTCTTTGAAATTCTGTACATGAAGGCTTCCATATGTAATGGTTGTCTGAATATAGTAGTGATAGACTCTGGTCAGGGTCTTCGTAGGTGGGGAAAAAATAAAAAATGGCAGCTACAACTTTGCAATCAAAGTTCTTACATTTATCACACAATATAAAAAGTGTGGCCCCTATCTTGGCTTGCAAACTTCTAGATTAAATGGCAGATCATTGCAAAGGAAATGTATTATCTATTCAGAATACAAATGGGAATATCTGCACAGATTCCAAATTCAGTGGTCAATCACATTCTTAAAGCGATTCATTTTTTATCCACAGAATACTTAATTTTAAAGACAAGTAGATTTATCAGAATTATGCCAAGATCAGATTACTCATTTGCTTCATTACTCTCACTTCAAGAAATTGTCACTACAATTAAATCCATGAGATTGGGGAAAACTCTTATCTCTAATGGTTTTCCAATTGATTGATATTAAAAAGATTATTTTTTGTTTCCTAGACTTTTAAAGCAAATGTTTAAAATAAATCCCTGCCTTTTAGTTTTAATGAATACATATCAGATGATTCTGGACAAATATATTTTCTAATTGAAGACCTATTTCCTTGAGAATTTGTTGCACAGACTGATCCCACTGAAAGTGCTAGTTTTATCACTTACAAAACCCTCTGCAGCATAGCATTAGGTTATATCAGGCATAGCCTTTCTAATATTTCTAATATTAGATGTGCTCCTTCAGTAAGAATACTGCAAGAAAACCAGTTTAAAGTCAATATCCTATGAATGTGACCTACTTTCTCCATGATAGTCCTTGTCTTGCATTATTTATCATTTAATTTCCAGAGTCCTTTATCCCTTCCCCAGATTCATATGCCGGTTAATGCTAAGTCTGATCTTTTAACCCAACTAATCCTTTAATGATGTTTTAAGTATATGCCATAGCCATTTTTTTTCTTTTGATGATCACCTGCCCATGCATCATTGCAGTTCAGAGTACGTATGAAAAAAGATGGATAACTATAGAGAGACATTAGATAGGACCTTGGGGAATCAATGCAGTGACAATTACAAAAACAAAAACATATTTTAAGACGAGGGATCTAAAAACACATAGGAAAGAAACTCAAACTTGGTCTAACTCCCTGAGGTATAAGAGGAAGTAAAGAGAAAACACAGTTAAGTTTTTAGGATGCTGTTACTACAGCTTATCTCCATTAAGTCGAGTTCAAACTTCTGGAGTCTGTTTCCTGACCTGGATTATCTTGAAGGGCTGACAATGACTATTTTTTATACCCATTGAAATGTGCACAGGGCTCTTTTGGAATTTTAGAAAAAACATTTAGAATCACTAATCAATTGGAGAATATTCAAGGCTAATAAATTATCTCTGGAATTTATGCTGCCGCTGCAAAACAACCTGAAGAAAGACCCACCTCTTTGCAAAGAATATTAAGGGTTCCAATTCAAATTGGCATTTATGTACTGCCTATCATATTTTCCACTGTCAAATGCACAAAGGGAGAAGAAAATGCTGTATTCCTTAAAAGACAAAACTGGAGTAGAAAAAGTACCTCCCCCCCCCAATAACCATAGTAATATATCTAGTGGTCAGCAATCATGGTTAATGTGATGATGGAGCAGGGTTGCAGAACTGCCCTCAAGACACCAGACAAGAGAAGAACTAATATTGCTGATAATGCATTTCAAAAGCTAAGGTGTATGCATTACCAGACCAAAATGTTAGGAATCAGCTCTGTTATTTAATCGTTTTTTGGAAGGGAAGCCCCCTCCTAGATAAAATGAAATATTTTGGGAAATGTTAAAAAGGCAGGATAAAATGAGAAATTTAAAAAATCTTAAGGGAGGCAGAAACCAGCCCCAGTTTCCCTGCCCCAAGCAGAAACTGAGGAGGTCAGCTTTTAGAAATGCAGATTTGGCAATCCATTCAGAAAGATTGGGCCAAGACAGAAACTCAGATAAGCAACAAACAAAAGGTTGACAAAATTAGCTCGGACAAGCACCAAGGATTTGCATTTCCCCTTTTGCCTATAGAGCCAGCCATGACCACATAGGACTCTGACAACAGCCAATAGACTATTAAAGGACAAGAACAGGAAGCTTAATTACAAAGCCCAAAGAAGGTATAAAAACCTACCTACTCTCAACTCCATTTTGTCAGCTGCACAGAATCAAGAATCACAGAATCACATGTGGTTGGTGGTTCTGCTTCATCAATAAACAGAACCTTTCCCCCCCCAATCAGCATCCAGTGTCCATTTTATCTCCAGTGCCTTTCTCTTGGATTGGAACTGAACCAGATGGATTTTCTTCCAACAACTTCAAAGCTATCAGTATGAATCCCCATTGTAACATGTTATTTTGAGGTACAAAGAACAGCTCTAGGTAGCACGAACCAGGGCTGTAACATTTTCTGAAGTTGATAATTCATTATTTACCAGATTTTTATTGATCTAGGAATTAAAAACTATATTATAAGGTTTCCATAACCCTCACTTACCTATACAAATAGTCACTCATTAACTAAACCCATCTGATCCAAACTTTGATCACGATAGCAGGAATTGCAGAGTAAAATAAAAGTCATAAGGCATAAGGTACTGTGTATTTTACAAAACCATGACTTTAGCTCCATCTGGTGGCTTAACTGGATCTGATTCCCCAATAAAATGCAATAGTTCCAAATGGCCAAACATCATCAGTTCAAAAAACTCAAAAACTTTCTTACTAACACCACAAAATAATTCCTAAAGTGAAAGACACCAATCTACCAAATATAGATACAATAGTTCTAACTATATGGGAAGATAGGTCACTAAAAATTTAATTTTCTAAAATGAAACATGTGTTAAAGGTGGTTTTCATTTATCAAGACTTTTTAAAAATATTACATTATCATCTATATTTATGTGGGATGACAACTGAATTAAGGCTGACTTGGAAAGTTATTACTTATTTCCATGAAGATCTTGGCAGTTACTTGGATCATAAAGCAAAAAGGAGTTTTCTCTCCTGTTCGAGGACAGATACTCAGTAGGGCCCTAAAAATATGCGTGTAGATTATATTTTGATGGGAAATTTCATGATTAGTTAACTTCAAACTCTTTTACTTTATTTTTTTTTTACTTGAAAAATAGGTGCTAAAATGTTTTGATAAAAAATAATGGACAGTCTGTAATGGTTATTTTAAATGAATTAATCTTGAATGGTTATTTTAAGGAAGGTCAATGACTACAAATTTATTTCCAACAACAGCAATATAATTGACTCAAATGTTTGATAGTTCAATTTAGATGAGATCCCCTAATCTGAGATGTTCTCATTTATGTTGTGAAATTGACTTCATCTTTATCAGAAACTAAATTTTAAAATTGGAATTGTTGACGTTTATGATTTATAGAAGAGTTGGAATTTGTAATACTGTAATTGGACATTAGTAGATACTTGTCTTAAGAAATGTTAAATTCATTTTTTGGACTTGAGGTTGAAATTATCGAAATATTTTGCGTTTATGGGGTGCCCCAAAAGAATCTATCAGAAAGGTAGGTATTATATCTAACGTATTGTTTGTTCTTGATGTAAGATGATGTAATATTGACTCTTTCACAAGCCCTGTAGACATGGTTCTGCCAATGGGCCAGGAAACCCCAGACATGGTTCTGCCCAGAAGTGGTATTCAGCAGGTTCTGACTCAGTTCTGGAGAACCGATAGCAGAAATTTTGAGTAATTCAGAAATCCAGCAAATCCCACCTCTTACCAGCCCCACCCCCATCTAGTCTCTGCCTCCTGAGTCCCATCTGATCGGCTGGGTCTTCTTTTGTTGCCCTGCACAGGAGAACAAAGCTGGAAAGCAGGTTAGTGGGGTGAGAACGGAATGGGGATTTTACAGTATCCTTCTCCTGCCACGGCCACCAAACCGTGTCCACCAAACAACATCATGCCCACCAAGCAACACCCACAGAACCGGTAATAAAAAAAAATTGAATCCCACCACTGGTTCTGCCAATAGGCCCAGGGGATATATCAAGTGGTTTGTCTGATTGTTATCATTAGAGGGATGAGGCTTTATTGGTTTTTTTGCACCGGGTTTTTATCTTTGTAAGCTGCCCAAACGCCATCACTGATTTGGGAGCTCATAAGCATTGTCTTAATGCATAAATAATAAATTTGAGAATATGTAAAGTCATGTCTCTACCAGATGATTTGGGGACCTGATGGGGAATACTACACTAGAGGTGGTTAATGAATTAAGAGGCAATCCTAACCCCACCCCCCACCCCGGGGCATATGCTCCCTCCTTTCCCATCTTTTAACTATATTTCTACTTTTCATTGTAATTTCTATTTTTATTGTTTTGGAAATATTTATCTTTTTAAGATTTTTGTGCTTTTAATGTTGTAAGCCAGGGGTCTTCAAACTTGAAGCTTTAAGACTTGTGGACTTCAACTGCCAGAATTCCTCCACCAGTCATGTTAACTCAGGAATTCTGGGAATTAAAGTCTAAAACTTTCAAAAGTTTTAAACTTTTGAAAGTTACAAGTTTGAAGACCCTTGTTGTAAGCTGTCTGGAGTTGCTTGGAAATGAGATGAGCAGCAAATAAATTTATTAAATAATAAACACATGTAAGATGAGTGGGTAATATTGTCACATTAAAGATGTAAATGCCATTTTAAAATATACCCCACTTCTGAAGAGCTACATCCTTTGTTCATAGGTTATATATAAATTATTCAATTATTTTTGCATATTATACTTTGTTTCTGTAAAGCTGCCCTGTGTTTGTTTTTGCTTTGTGTCTTCCACAGGCTTGAGAAAATCCAGATGTGTATTCCTTTTAATCATCATCAGTTACACCAGGGCAGACAAGATAACTCCTTCTTGCTTAAAAGTCTGTGCTGAGCAATTGGCCCCCATCTTCATCCGAATCTTCAATAGATCACTAGAAATGAGCTATGTTCCTTCCTGCTTCAAACGTTCTACCATTATCCCAGTGCCAAAGAAGCCCTCCATCAAGGAACTGAATGACTACAGACCAGTTGCTGTAACATCTGTAGTTATGAAAATTTTTGAAAGGCTTGTACTGTCCTACCTGAAAACCATCACGGATCCGCTGTTAGATCCCATGCAGTTTGCATACCGAGCAAATAAATCGACAGATGATGCTGTTAACATGGCTCTGCACTACATTCTACAATACCTTGAATCTCCAAATACCTATGCAAAGGTCCTCTTCGTAGACTTCAGTTCAGCATTCAATACCACCATTCCATACATTCTTCTAAGTAAACTAAACCAACTAGCAGTACCTGAACACACTTGTAAGTGGATCATAAGCTTCCTAAGACAGGAAGCAGCAGGTGAAGCTAGGCGAAATCACATCCGATATCTGTACAATCAGCACAGGGGCCCCGTAAAGCTGTGTGCTATCTCCACTTCTCTTCTCCCTATATACCAATGACTGCATCTCAAATGATCCATCTGTTAAAATACTGAAGTTTGCTGATGACACAACAGTCATTGGTCTTATTCGAGACAACGATGAATCTGCATACAGACAGGAGGTTGTACAACTTGCCTCGTGGTGTAACCGGAACAATCTGGAACTGAACACACTCAAAACCGTAGAAATGATGGTAGACTTTAGAAGAAATCCTCCCATACTACTACCTCTTACAATACTAGACAACACAGTATCAACTGCAGAGACCTTCAAATTTCTAGGTTCTACTATATCACATGACCTAAAATGGACACCTAACATCAAAAACGTCTGGGCATTCAGCAATCAATTTGCAATTTCAATGTCATGGCATCCCACGGTTAAGTGATTGCCTTCTTTGCTGGCTTCTTAAAGGCAGTGAGAAACCTGGCAAGGGGATCACAAATGGTGACCATGTGAGGTCTTCACTTAATGACCTGGGGAAGTTAGCTTAATGGCAAACTGGAAGTTCTGAAATGTCCTTTGCTAAGCAGCGTGGTCATGTGATATCAAACTTTACGACTGACTGCATTGTTTAACGATAGAAATTCTGGTACCAGTTACCATTATTAAGTGAGAACTATCAGTAGCTACATTCCAACTTTATGCATGTCTTATTAAGGTACGTACATTTATTGACTTGCTGTAGTTTTTCAAAATTTTTGTATTATTTACAATTAATCCATTCACCCAGCCATGTATAACGATCTGGGTATTTGATAAATTAATTTTCAGAATCCATGGGAGGTACAGGCTTTGTATAGCACAACCTTCATTACAACTTCGGATGTCAATAGTCCATTTCTTCAGATCAATGAAATGTTGGGGGGGGAGTTTGTACCAACTGTCAAAACTGACAGCTTCAGTGCCCTGTATTAAAGCTTTGCACAAAGCTGGCAAAAGTGTTATGCTATCATATTTCTGATGCATATTCCACAATATGTCATAAAATTTAACCTTTGCTGCAAATCATTTGGGTTCTCAGCCAACTGGTCATCCATCATCTGTATGCTCATGTCCCACCCCTACCCTCAAACATATTAACTGATCTGTTAACACATTAAAACACCAAGACATTCTCAGCATTAAACATTCTCTTAAGCATTTATTATCAAATATGCTTTACTTCTGTCATAATAGCCTGCCTCACAGAGTTGTGGATGGTTCATCAGTGGAAACTTACTTCTCAAAAGTAAATTAAATAGACAACTATTTGACTGGGATAGTATAAGATCTTCTGCTTTGAGCAGGTTGCACTAGACCTGAGATTTCCTTCCAGCTCCTATACCAGTGGTGGGTAACCTTTTTGGGCTGTGCCAAAAACTATATGCGTGCTTGCATGCTTACACTCACGTGCCAACACCCAGAAGGCAATGTGCGTGCCCCCACTCCTACGCATGCGTGCGTAATCCCCACCCACCCCCACCACCCCCTTACCTGCACTGCGCCTCACAGCTGATTTTCAGCCAGTTTGAGGCCTTTTCGGCCTCCCAAAGGCTTGAGGAAGGCTTCTGTAGGTTTTGCAGGCTGAAAACTAGCCCCGTTTTGTCAATTCCGGTATTTTCAGAAAAACAGGAAGTTACAAAACAGGGCTAGTTTTCGGGCTGCAAAGACTACAGAAGCCTTCCTCAAACCTTTGGGAGGCCAAAAAAGGCTGAAAATCAGCTGTGAGGCGCGCGCATGCCCAGTGAGGTAAGTTTGTCTGCAGCTTGCGTGCCAGCACAAATGGCTCTGCGTGCCACCTGTGGCACGCGTGCCATAGGTTTGCCATCATGGTCCTACACTTTATAAACTACTGTTGTCATTGAGTAAGCAACCTCATTACTCTCAAAGTATTCCATAATTCAAGCATATTGACTTTTATATATTTTCTCTACATTAACGAATATATAATAAACGTTATTGTGCAAGAATCTGTAGGGATGTGGGAAGAACAGTGTTAATATCCTGTTGAATTCTTCACACATCCTTGCCTGGCTATAACCACAATGCACTTACCTTTTGTAATTTTGCTCATTGTCACTCATTATCTCTTGGAGGATTTTGCCAAGCAGCTTCCCATTGACAAAACTAATGCCCTGTAGTTTTTGTTATACAGCCTTTTTCCTGTCTTGTAACTGCCTTCTTTCAATGATAAGGCATGGATACATTTGCCTCTTTACACATCCATTCCATAAACAAACCAGGTATATTGTTGTGCTTACACAATCTACACGTGCAGACTGAGTGTTCTCAGTAGCATTTATGCTTCTTTTTCAAAAACAAATTCTTGGATTCTAACGTTTACTTGATATGAATCTTATATAAATTTCTAAAAAGTATATCTTCCAATATTCCTTCATTTACTTATGCCAAAATATTTCACCGTTTTTGTTTCCCCTAATTTCATTCTCTTCATTCATTTCCTAACAATGTTTTATTTCCCTCAAAATTGTTCAGGATTTTCTCTATTTTAATCTTGACTGATCCTTGACTGCATTCTTTGTATCTTTTTCTTTCTGGCTATATTGCACAATCATTCTCTCATTTTTTTGTAGCCATTACAGGTAGTCCTTGACTTACAACCATTCATTTAATGAGTCTTCAAAGCACTGAAAAGTTATTTGCAAGTGATCCTCATACTTACACAGCACCACCAAGGTCATGTGATCAAAATTAAGGTGCTGGGCAACCAGCATGTTATTTATGACTGCTGCAGTGCCCCACGGCCATGTGATCATCATTTGCAACCTTCCCAACTGGCTTCCAACAAACAAGTCAATGAAGGAAGCCAGACTGGCTTAGCAACCCACCTAATTCACTTAATAACTTCAGTGAATTGCTTAACAACTGTGGCAAAAAAGGTCATAAAATAGGATGCAGCTCACTTAATAACTTACTTGCTTAGCATTGGAAATTCTGGTTCCAATTGTAGTTGTATATCGAAGACTACCTACATTCATTTATATGCATTTGTCATCCAGAGGCTCTTCCACTTCATCATTCCATCAAGTATCCCTTAAAGCAGAGTTCCCCAACCTTTCCAAATTTGTGGAATGGCGGGCAGGGGGGAAGATGTTCTGCATGAGTGGTAGGCAAGCACACACACGTATAGCTCCATTTGTGCAAGCAGTGGGCACACACACCACTCATACAAACCGAGTGTGTGTCCATATTGCCTGCTGCTCACACAAGTAGGAGTGTGTGCATGCACCCCCACCATTTCCACAGCCCAATTTCAAACAGCCCAGGTTGGGGACCCCCGGACTTAAAAGAACAGCTCTTTCAAGAGAAAATGCTGATTTCTGTGTAACTTTTCCTTTGCATAGCTGAATCAGATAATTCATTTATCAAAAATCTAAATGGTGCAAGGGTTTATAGACAAGTTGTTGACATTTATAGTTTCTACAAACTGTTTTCCACTTTAAAGCAGAGACTAGATAGCAAATCATAAACTAGGTATTATATAAAATTTATAGAATATACTGCATCCATTTTTACTCATGAATTCTATACAACTAAACAGTGTTCTATTTTAGATGCAGAACAAACTGATATGTTGTATACAACACAAAGCAGTCAATATTAATTCTGAAATGAAAATTATCTTGAATAAAGGACTATTTAGATGAGTATATTCAGTGGAATGTTTCAAGATTCTAAGAGTTTTTGTTTTGTACATGTTGGATAGATCCAGCCCACAAAATAAACTTTCTGCATCTGAATAATTTATCAAAATAATATTTATTTTCCCCACAAGGATCAGAACCAATTTTGTAGGATCCAGATTCCTGGGTCTTGCAGCATCCAAATAAAGCTTTTGATTTACACCACTTCCATAAAATTTGGAACGGAAGCCAAGTCTTTTCATAATTACTATATAGAATAAACTGCTAGAGAATTACTGCTTTGTTTCAAGAAGTAGAACTGTAACAGTTCAAGAAATAGATGTTTTAGTGCACTCTTGTTAGAAGACATGCTTCTCGGTATACTGTCTGTGCACAAAGTGAACACTCAAAATTTCCGTTGTAAAATAAATCTGCCTCAGTGAGCAACATACTGAGTCAAGCTGCCATTTTATCCCTTACACCTGCAGTTTTAAGACAAAACTTTGCCAAATATTACATAATCTTTTTATTATTAAATGAGAAAATCTCATTCTCTTACATTATCACATTGCTAGTCTGAGAAATGCTGCAGTGATGAAGAAAGGCAATGTGGAAAAAAGTTCTCATTTCTACAACATCCATTTACAAAGAAATTAAAAATCAGGTTCAACACAGCTCATTAGCATAACAATCTTAGGTTCCTTCATGAGGAGTCCAAAAGATCCTCCTTCTACTGGTGCATATCACTACCATAAGAGTATCGTCCTCCTTTTTCAACATTTCTTAAATTGCATGAGATGCAGTACAAATCTTCAACTCTTCACGCATCATCATCTGATGTGTCACTGCTGCTTGTCTCTGTATCTTCATTCTCAAGCATTGCTCTGAAAGTGCTGTTTTTCCAGGGATTGAACTTGAAGTCACAGATGAGACCATTTTTAAGAATGCAATTTTTTCTGAGGCCATTTTTTTGCAACTGAAATAGAAAACAAACAGAATTAGCAGTCTTAAAATGACAAAGGATCTTGATTTTTTGGGTTTTATACCTGTCAACAAAACATAGCGTTATATATTTTTAATAGTACAGAAGATAGTTTCTATTTTTAATTTTGAGCATCTGTGACTCTTTTAAACATAGACATAGAATAACAGAGTTGGAAGGGATCTTGGAGGTCATCTAGTCCAACCCCCTGCTCGAGCAGGAGAGGCTCAAACTCACAGCCTCCTGATTGTGAGATGTTTTTGGTTGATTATTGCACAGTAACCCAGGATTTAGGGAGAATTTTTTCACTTAAAGCTGAAAATAATAATTAATCTTCTAGTGTACAAAATTGAAAAAAAAAACTCCTTCAAGTAAGGAATGATAATCACTAATCTTCTTCCAGTCTTGCAGGAAAGGCAACAGTTGAAATACATAAGGATAACCTCAAATTTAATGAACTAAAAAGAAATCTCACAAGAACAGATATAAGTTCTGACTGAGTCCCAATCAGACCAGATTTTGGGGAGGGGGGGAATGGGAGTAGATTGTAATTAAAGTTTTTGAATACAAGTAGTCCTCAATTTAAGACTACAATTGGAACTGATATTTTTCTTGTATGTCAATGAAGTCATAAAACGAGACATGGGACCAGATCCAATTTAATAACTATTTTACTGTGGTTGTTAAGTGAATCATCATTAAATGAACAACCTATAGGCAAAAAGACTTGGTTATGTTGGAGGACAGGCAGCTACGCAAGCTTGCTTTGAACCTGCAATGTAGCAGTAAAACTTAGATAGGTATCTGATTTTCATTTTCATTTCTATGTTTACCATCACAAACATAATAATCTCCACTGATATCATTAACTTAACATGTGATAGAGAAAGCCTAGTGAGATAGGTCAGTTAACTGCTACAAAAGTTGGGGAGGGGGAAAAAAGAATGGCAGAGCAAGAAAAAATGGAATATTAACCACCATGCTGAATAATTGGGAGGCTCAACTACTATTTTGCATTTCAAAACAATGATTGTATTTCCTTGTAAAAGGATTGTGAACACTTAAAAAATTACTTTGCATCTTGAAAAGCCATTGCACTCTTCCCCTATTAAAATTTCTATGCATTTTAGAGGGAATCCTCAGAGTACTAAAATATTGCCCATTATTGATTTATTTTATTTATTTGTTTATTTGATTTATATTGCCGCCTATTTGCCCATGGCGACTTTGCCGTAATATGAAACTTGGTTTCTCCCTCACATCCTCATGGTGTGAAATTGGTTTATTTAGCAATTAACTAGTATTTAAAATTAATTATCCTGATCCACGTACCAAGACATAAGCAGAATGAGATCTAGAATCCTGGTTTATTCCAAAGAAAGGGCAAGTCAACAGCTTTCTCAGGGTTTTCTACTTGCCCATGTGTTGCCAAAATGTAATTCAGCACGTATGTAAACCCTTCCAGAATTTCACAATGAGACATGGAAAATTAATTGGCTTTTGAAATCTTGAAATATTACACCAACAATAGGATACAGAAATTACTTTAAAACTACTAAATAGATACCCTGATCTATATATTTTGCTCTATAAAATGTTTCACTCTGAACACATTTGTGCCAATTCATCTTACCTGTTCACTAATGATCTGAAATTCTCTCATTTCATCTTCAGTTAGTGGAGCACAAGTGTCATCATTTTCACTGTCTTCCTGCCAACCCATTTCCTTTAACAACCTTTTAAAAAAGGGAGAAGGGTCAATATTCTTCATTAAGTTTATATCCTGTCTTTTTAGTAAGAAACTCAAGGTGGCATATACACAGGCATATGAAGCCAATATAAACTCCACAATGATCCGTAGATACAATTTAGTTACATGAAAGAGGGACATTTACATTTATTTGCAAGACTTTTCGACTTGGAAAAAAATCCTCAGAAATTCATGAACCTGTAGAAAAAGTGCATCTACCTCTTTGGCTTGATATTCCCTTCCTCATGTTAAATATAAGGTTCAGAAATATTTATACTTTTATAACCATTTCACCATAGGGATTTTTTTTCCAAAGTCAGATTACAGAAGGCAGGAAACCTCTCCTATTGCTCTATTTCTACAGAGCAGTCCATCTAGGGAGATTCTTCATCACGCAGGTCATGGTTTGTCCCAAAGGTGCTTTTTCAAGAGGTAACTGAACTTTGTTTTTTTCTTTGAAGATCTTTCGCTTTCCACCCAAGAAGCTTCTTCAACTCTGACTGGATGATGGGGAATGGAAGGGGGAGGGATATGAGATCATTTATCTCCAGTCTTCAACACTTTCAGTAGTTCCAAGAAGGCTCCACGCCCATTTACACTATTCAGGTGAATATGAGAACACAGATTAACCTCCAAATGGCCTCAACTACTCTCTAAAAGAATGCAAATGACCAGCTGTCTGCAAGGAATTTAAATCTTTCCACCATGCAGTAAGAGCTGAAGAAACTTCTTGGATGAGAAGTGAAACATCTTCAAAGAAAAAAAGGCCAGTTGCCTCTTGAAAAAGCACCTCTGGACAGAGTAATTCATCAGTAGATTGAACTGCACATTGGGGATTTAGCTCAGAATTTTAAAAAAATGCAGATTCCCGCTCTTATTTTGATCATATAATTTGTTTATCTTGAATTTTTTTTAAAATGAAATAACCAACCAAAATAACAATTTAAAGATAAATTATTCAAATAAATGGTCCACATTTAGCTTTTTCTTCTGCCAACGAATACAATTATTTTAATAAAACCAAAACACTTACCGATGTTCTGCCTCAAGTGAACTCGAAAGGACATCAGTCTGTGGAAATGCTGAAGACTGGATCATTTGCTGAGGACTCTCATTTTCAAAATTCCGGTTTACGTCCCTCCCCTGGTGGCCATTGTTGCTGTTATGTAAATTAAATTCATCATCATCATCATCATCCTGTTAAAGAAGTCACATATCTGAGTAAATTCCAAAAAGAAAAAAAAAAAGATTTACAAACAGTAAGTTGTAGATAAGTTCATACATTTGGAAAATGCCAAAATTAGGAAAGCCTAAACTTTGTCCCCAGGAATGTGTAGATATTTGAAATGGACATGGGAAAGTGCTTTAGACCCAACGTATGTGTCCTTGTTGTACATAACAGCAGCATTTTAAAGAAATTGTGCCTTTTTCTGGTTCTGCACAATTGCGATCCCAGGAAAGTCTATGTTCAATATACATTAATGGATCAGACCCATACCAGGTCAAAAGCATCTTCCCCACTTTACAGATGAAATGCAATGTACCCCTACAAAAAGCTTTCTGCTAAACAATCCCGATACTGAATGTACAGCAATTGTCTAATCGTTTTTAACTGTTTTTACACATATATCCAAAAACTAGGTTACAGGTAGTCCTCGAAAAACGAATGCAATAGAGCCTGCTCATTATGGCTGCATGTCACAACAATTGTTAAGTGAAATAGCTGCACATAATGACCCCATTCCACGCTCTTTCTGTTGCAAACGTTAAACAAACAGGAGAATCATTAAATGAAGCACAGGGTGACTCGGTGGTGGGAGAAGCCCTGAGAAGCCTGCACAGGCCCTGCTTGCCTGTCTCAGTCCTCCCAATGGTATCCCACCCTAAGGCATCGTGTGCTCTGCTTCTCGTTGGGGTCCCTACTGTCCTTCAGCTTCCTTTCCCACCCAGCAAGCAAAGGGAGATCAGGGCAAACAGAGGTTGCAAACTCTGGCAAGGAAGAGGACATCTCATCCAAGGACTTGCAGGACTCAAGCGTGCTTAGGGCACAGCAGTACACAACTTACTTTTCTGTTTTTTCAGCTGTTAAGAGAAGCAACTAGGCCCCGAAAGGATCAGTTTCTTACACAGCCTGCCTCCTGGCAAACTCCTCCTATTTTGCAACAGGTTCAATTCTGGTGATATTGCAGTTTTTTTTTAAGGAAACACTATTTTCTAAGGAGGCTCCATAAAGTACATAAGCAAATGGAGCCTCCTTTTTTAAAAAAAAAAACTGTACAGCATCGCAAAAATATGATGTAGGATCAGCAACATAACAAGCATGTGTGCTAACCTATTTGCTTTTATTTTTCCATTTGTTTGTCTTTAGTTCTTTACATTTTTCATTGTTTTTATGTTCAAAAGAACTCTGAACACATAAGCTTTCTTAGAAGTATGCTTATCAGCACAGAAAAAAGGACAAAACTAAACAGCACTGCTGCTTGTTTTCCCAAGCCTTATGAATATCACAACATGCTGTCAAAACCCTACTTTAAGAGATTCAGGGGTCCCTGAGCTAAAGGCTAGAATTTAACTGATTTAATAAAATCACATATATTCTGCTAATTAACATACCCATTATTATATAAATCCTATGCATATTTATTCTGAAATCTCACTAAGTTCAACTGGACTCACTACCATGAAGTTGTGCAATGGACTATAACAATTAATTAATTACTGATATTATGCACACATTATCTTTTTATTCCCTAACATTTAACTGGGTTATTTTTTTAATTGATGCTATTCTCTCTGGTTTATATTCTGGTTTAACATTTTATTATGTGAAAAAGCAATAAATGCTTATCACGTAATAAACACTGTTAGGCTCCTTAAGTTCCTTAGCAATGACAGAAAAATAAGTACTGGATAAACAAACATATTCCCTGCACAACTTGCTGTACCTTCTCTTGCTCAACACAGTTTTCATCATGTTCTTCTACTGGATCCCGTTTTAACATCTTCAAAAATTCACTCTTCTTATCAGAGCGTGTTCGAGTTAATTTGGTTAAACGAGGCTGGCCAAGTTTATCAACTGGAGATAAGGAATTTGACCGATTACACTAAAGAGAAGAAGAAATGTAATGAGTGGCAAAAAAAGTTCTTGCTTAATCAACGGCATTTTAGGTAGCAGATTCAGATTCATGTTTCAGATCTTCCATTTAATTTTTCAAAATTGTCATGGAGACATATTTTGACAAAAAAGGTACCTCTTTCTCTGACTTTTGTGATCCAACAGGCTTGGCAGTAGGTTTTAAAGCACTAAAATTTCCACTACCATATGCAGAGTCATGAGGAAATGAAGGCCCAGTTTTGTTGTCTTTTGTTTGGCTTTTCCACTGTGTGATCTAAACATATCAAAATAGTAGAATATTTTTGTGCTCAGGTTGATAAACAACTTAAACTATCCAACAATAACTCGTCTTTTATGTTTATTTACATTATAATATACTGGTATTTTAAAACAGCAAAGACGAGGGAAAGTCCCTATACTGAGGAAGAAATAAAAGGAAGAGCCAGCAATGAATTGTAGACATCCCTGTAATATGCACAATTGAGTAAAATTAAGTTGATAAATACAAGCAATGTCATATTACAGTACTGTTACAAAGTAAGTTAAAAATTGCAAGAAAAGTCCCTAAGATACCCACTTTTCAAGCTTTACTTGTACTTTTCAATAGAAAGGTATCTCACAGGTATCCCACAGGCTTGTGAAGTATGTATGTCTTCTTACATTCACTGGGAAAACAGTGGATGTGCAAAAGTAGAAATGACTGCAGATGGCCCTCAACTTATATCCAGCTGCCTAGCAAATGTTCGAAGTTACAACAGATCCCGAAAATCGGATCTATGATCCAGATTTGAAAGTTATAGCATTCACCTTTTCCCAAGGTCACATGACTGCATTTTGGGCATTCAGCTATTGACCTGCATTTATAGCTATTTGTGGTGCCCCACAAACATGGGACATGGCCTTTACTTCCTTTACTTGATTACTATCAAGACCTATGACCAAAACTGTGGGCTCAATGATGATCCTAAGTCAAGGACTAACCATACAGCACCACAGATGGAGAGGCAGAGATGCCTTTGAGCCTGAGATCACAATTTAGCCATCGCATGAGAGCGCAGGGGACATTTGCCTGGTGAACTAAATGCATTTTGCAATATTTAAACAGGGCTTCTTCTCTCTCCCTCTTATCCATCTGTTATTGTTCCATCCAGATTTATTCTCCATATTTCCTTTCTAGCAGAACCACTATTTCTCCACCACCATTCTGCCCCCACTCTCATTCTTTGCTTTTCATGCAAGGGAGAGTGATTTCCAGGTATGAGAATGAACCCCCTCTTCTCTGTGATAAAATTGATAGCTCTAGTTTAAAAAAGTGGAGAAGATGTACTTTTATCTGCTTTTTATTTTCATTTACATACAATATTTTCAAATCTTACCTTTGCTGGTGGAATAATAGGTTTAGGAACTAAACCTTTATAGACATTCAGGCCAGTTCCATTCCCAACCAACTGTGATGAATGAATATTTCCTCCCACAGGGAATCCAGATATCTGCAAATCTTTTGTATTGCCTTTTTTAATAATCAGCATTCGTGGAGATCTAGATTTAGGATTCAGAGGGTATTCTACAAAGACACAAAAGAATATATGTCATTCTAGATCATGGCTACATTTAAATCAGAAATACAGTAGTCATCATGTACAGGTAGTCCTCAACATACAATCACAATTGAGAACAAAATTTCCATTGCTAAGTTAAGTCAGTTTTGCCCCATTTTATGATCTTTCCTGCCGTGGCTGTTAAATGAATCATGCAGTTGTTAAGTTACTAAACAGTTGTTAAATGAATCTGGCTTCACCATTAACTTTGCTTGTCAAAAGGACACAAAAGTTGATTGCATGACCCTGGGATACTGCAACAGTCATAAATATATGCCAGCTGCCAAGCATCTTAACTTTGATTGTGTGACCATGGGGATATTGGAATGGTTTTAAGTATGAAAAATGGTCATATGTCACTTTTTTCAGTAACTTTGCACAGTCACTAAATTAATGGTTGTAAATAGAGGACTATTTGTATACAATTATTGAAATGCTTTAAGTAAGGTATCTGCATTCACTGATACTTGTGATACACTGTTTAGACTTAGACACAGCAACGGCTATGTCTAAAAACACAGTACATAATCATTCTCCTCCAATTATTGAGTCCCAACAGATCAGGAACCAAAATGTTTACTCAGAAACAAGATCATGATACTCTTGGAAACCAAGAATATCTGCAGAAATATTCAAAAGAAAAAATAATATCCAAATCATTAATGAGAATTAGCATGGAGAGCAGCCCTGCAACACAAACTGAAAGCAATGCAAAATAAAATAGGGAAGAACAGTTATTGAGACAAAAAAGTATAAGCCCAAATGGATTTAATTTTTAAAGACTCCTAAGAACATTCTCAAAGGCTCCCAAGCACTAAGGAAAAAGCCTGGAAATCCTAAGATATATATACATATACATATGTACACACATACATATCTACCACAGTAGATATGTTTACTTTAAACGCAATGTAGTACTGCAATCCCAAATCCCAAGTTACAAATATTACTTCAGATGCACTTGCTGAAAAATTAATACAGTTTGTATAATATAAAATAATAATCCTAATGTTCTTACCCCAAACACCTTCAGCCAATGATTTATTCTGGTTTGGTTCCCTCTCATGTTCAGGATTCAGGGATGGCTAAAACAACAAATCCACAGCTTGATTAGTTTAAATTCCATTAGAAACTGTCTTGTAGTTGAATTCTCATTTTCTTGATTGCAAGAAGCATTATCAAAGAACTCTTGAATCAGTAAGAGGAGATAGTGAAATTGGTAAACTAACCATACTAGTCAGATGGAAAGTATAATCATAGCGAGGCTATAATCTAAATGGTTTATATTGGCCTGCAAGATAAATATCAAATATGAGCACAGGATGGGATTACCACACTGAACTTAGTAACTTAATAACATTAGGTCTATTAACATTTGCATCATTAGTGGTAACCATTGGGGAGTATTTCCTTGAGAATGAGGTTGGACAACAAGATACAACTTCCAAGGTTATTTTTTGGAATTCTTTTTAAAATGAAAACAGCTTGCATTTAAGAAAAGGCAGCAACATCAAGAACAGTATTCTTTAAAAAAAAAACAGGAAGGAATGTTGGGTGTTTCTGAACTTGCAGATTGAATCCTGAAAGTCCTTGGGTAAGGAAGGAACCTGGAGGATTGCAAACTCCAGCTGGCCTGTTCTCCCTTTGCTTGCAGGATGGGAAAGAAGATGAGGCTTGAAAGCCCAGTTGATTCATCTGACTGATCTCTCTTGGGTGACTGAGTAGCTGTAGAGACCTTGCAGAGTGGAATGGGGGGAGGGGGGGGGTTGAGCATTATAGCATTCCTGCAGGCAGTCGTAAGAATGAATGACTACAGAGGTGCTACAGCACCTTAACTTTGAAACCATATTGTAAGCAGCTTTTGGAGAGTCTGTCATAAAATTGAATGGTCACTAAGTGACCAGTCATAAGTCAAGGACTACCTGTAATACCTTCTCAATATCAAAAACCAACAGTAGTTCATGAAATGTTCTGAATAGTTTCCTTCTGCAAGTACCTGAATGCACTATGATAAACTTACAAAATCTTCAGCTTCAAATTGTTTGGGTTCTTCCTTGCGTGTCTTTTTCAGAGTCTCACATTCAGATGCTTTGTTTTCCTGTGATCCTTGGCTTTTTCCAGACTGAAAGCTCCTGGTGCGAGCACGTGAACCTCCATTATGATATCCTGCTCTATAGTTTGAGTTTTCTGTTCCATTTCTGCCTTGTGAACGCCAACCATTTCTTTCTTTTCTTCCTGAATGCCCTTGAATAAGATTTAAAAGATTAAAATCAAAATCACATACCACGTCGCACAAAATTTATTATAGGAAAATGTAAGTGAAACATGTTAATTGAACATTTTAAAGTAGTTCAGTTTAATAATTTATTCTATTTTACATGTGTGAAGAGTCTTTGGACAATATACATCTCCCCAATGACATGTTAAGTTTCCAGAAAGGAGCAAGAAATAGTAAAGGCATTTATACAACTCTAATATACTAAGCATAATGTATCTAGTGATTTTAAGGTGTTGCAGAGGACTCAGAAATATGCTAACAATATTTTTTAATTTTATTTTCATTCTATCTATAAATTAAAACTTACATTTTTTTAGAATCTGTATAAATCAATTTTTTTAGAATCTGTATAAATCAATTTTTTTAGAATCTGTATAATCCCATTGTAATTGAAAATACATGATTTACAAATTAAATCTACTTAAATCTTGATTCTATGTAAATAATAAAATACTTTGATGCCTTATTCAAAGACAAAAAAGTACAAACAAACCTCCATTTGAATGGCCACAACTAGGATCCAATCCATCAGAAGAGTTATGCCGTCTACGATTAATTTCATAACGATTTTCTGTCCATGAAAAGGTGTTGGAATGTTTCTCAAAATTCAATGATGACTAAAGATGAAAACAAAAATTATAAACTGTTTGAATCAGAAGTACAAATTAATTAACAAACTATTATGTAAATTTGCAGAGGACTATAATCTTGTTTCAATACCCAACTACTACAGCCTAATGCAATGTCATCCTTAACGTTTAAACATTCTCACATTAAAGAAGAAAAAGCTATACTATATATACTACATCCATTCAAATATTCAGAATAACAGAATAACCGAGCTGAAAAGGTCTTCTAGTGTTATGAGCATGCACACTGAAATCTATACAGAAAACTAACCCAATCATCATTCTTCCTCAATTTTTCTGCTTAAATCCTTTATACAATGTTTAATAATAGCCAAGGATGTGATAATATTCAAATTTTCTGAAAATGTTGATACTACATACAATCTATCTTTTGAGCACATGGTGGAGCTAGCGTTCTATTAATCTCGATGCTGCAATCAAAGAAAGTTGCTACAAGTTTTATTGATTTATTACATTTTAAACTATAGATCTCCAGACTATTGTGAGGTAGGAAAAACTTGATGCTTGGAATGGAAGTACACATTTTGTTAATAAAGTCAAGATAGAATTTTACCTCAAAAAATAAATTGCATTCATAAAATTGAAAATCAAAGTAAATGTAAATTGTCTTTCAACTTATTTCCATTTTGTTTCTTGTATTCTTCCATACCCACTGAAATTTTGCAGTAAAATAACATTTTTGTTTGCCAGTTATAAGAAATATCAACAATAAATATGAAACATTTATTTCAGTTATAGTAAGAATACAGTTCACCACAAAAGTGATGCTAAGAAGCCAAATTCAAAATAGTGGTTAAAATAGTTATTAAAAATAAGAATTAAAGTCTAGGTTCCTATTTTGAAATGTATATCAAATAATTAAAAAAGTAAAGATAAATATTTCAAAAAACACAAACATTTTAATTGCAGTTTTATGCTGTTTATCTTAGGGGACTTAAAAAATTACAATGGGCAGAATTCCCACATTGCATCAAAAATCTGGGTTAAAAAATCCTTCTTTATCCAGCCCCTCAATACTTCCTTGAAAACCTCTTCTAGATGGCTACCATTGCAAGGTAAAACTAAAGAAAGGAAAAGGGAAATTTTCCTACATTAGTAATTTAATAAATAGTACAAATAACCTTTGATGATGGTGGTGGAGTAGGAAAATTAAGCCAGGCTGGAGCAAAGTCATGCTGCGCCATTTAGGTCCAGTCTTCCAATCAGTGAAATAAGGCTTCAACACCTCATGACAATACCTATCAAACAAATATCATACATTTTTAAATATGACATACTTTAATCCTAAGGCAATTAATAGATTTTTAAAAAAAACTAAAAATACAACTAAAGTACACAAATATATAATATGCTTTGCATAGCATATTTAGAAAAGAATGTTAAATGAACAACACAGATCTCATATTTTGAACAAAGAATTTTAAATGTCAACAATTTTAATACTGACATTATCAAAATTCACATTTTATCTTAAACTTATCTTAACCAGTTAAACACATCAAGCTCTTTCAACCATGCCCCATAAAGCCACCTCTAGTTTCTCCCCATCTTTATTATCAATCTTGTTATTGGCACAAAAATTGTCACACACTTCTGTTAAAGAGTTCCTTCAAAATATACTACCAAAATGTATTTCATGAGTCAGAGTTTTACCTTTATTATACTTTATTACATATAAGTGACTATTAACAGCATTTAATTTAAAATTTAATTAAATCAAATTTTATATTTGCAATTTATAAAATAGCTACCAGTGCATTAATCAAAGACCAATCCTGGCCCTCTGATTATAAAAAAATTGATCTACATGGTTATGAAGAGCAAAATAAACAATTGTTTTTCTAAAAACATAGATGCTAGAAGTGAACTGGAATATAAATACTATGTTCTATGGATTCTGTTCTAGTTGTGTTAAAACTGCAAATATATGTTTAGCTTTTGACCTACTTTGATGCTAAGGAACTAATTTCAGTATGAATAGAATTATTAAAATTATTAAAAACCGAATAAAACATAAGCAACCATTAACCAACATATTACTGTGTTTCTTTTCATCAATGACTGACAGGACAAGTTTCTTACAAATGCCAAATGGGTGAAGGGCTCTTCCACAAGGAAAAGTGCCATAACAGAGATGCCTGTTTCCTGGGTCCCATCAAATGGCACTGCTTGATGAAAAGGACTCAGAGCAGAGAATACCAAGGATCCCAGAATTAGAAATAAATAGTAAAGTACAAATAATTAAATAAAAATCTAGAGTGTTATGGTGATTACAGTTTTGCAATGTACCTTTAATTATGTATTAATTATAAAAATCACTTTTAAAAATTAGGAGTCACTATTAAGCTTTAAGCAAAGAATATATATTAGGAACCATGGTAAATACAATATAAATTATTGATGAAAATTATAAGTAAGTTGATTCAATACTAGGAATCTATTCAAATTAGAATATTCCATGTAGTTAAAGCACAGACCTCATATATAGAAAGGGCGTTGGTACTTACCTGATACGCCTGTTCTCAGTGAGCTGCGATGAGCATCCAGAGAGTGGGAGGTGCTTAGTCTCTGGTCCTATAGGCTGAGCTTAATTGATAGGATGCTGTCTCTCCTCCCTGGCTCCTCCCTAGCGTCCCCCAGGTTTGGCGAAGATGAGGTGATGGAAACCCCGTACTCTCTCTTGTCAACCTGTTTAATGTTAGCTACCTTTATTGAGAGTTATCGTTGGTCGGAGCAGATGGATATTGGGTGGGACTGGATGCTCGTCGCAGTTCACTGAGAATGGGCGTATCAGGTAAGTACCAACGCCCTTTCTCCATTGAGCATCCAGAGAGTGGGACATACCAAAGCTTGGCTTGTCCTACGGGAGGGTCTCCGTCTGAGTTGGAACCCCCTCCCTGTCCAAGTGGACTTGTAACACCCTCCTACCAAAGGAGGCCTCAGCAGAAGCAAATACATCAATTTTGTAATGCCTAATGAAAGGTGATGGGGAGACCCATGTCGCTGCCCTACAGATTTCTGTTATAGGAGCTTGGGTGGCCCAGGCCGCCGAAGTTGCCGCGCTCCTTATTGAATGTGCCGTGATACCTGTAGGCACCGGTAATGAGTGAGTCTCGTACGCCTTGGCTATCATGGCCTTCAACCACTTGCAAATAGTCGAAGGGGAAACCTTCTGATCCTGAGTAGCCAGCTGAAAGGATACAAAAAAGGCCTCTGTCTTTCTGAAAGGTGCCGTTCGGTGAAGATACGTACGGTTAGCTCTGCGGACAGCCAGTCGGTGCCATTGATGTTCTAGTCCCTGAGAAGGTCTGGGACAGAAATTTGGTAGGATCAGTTCCTGGGTCCTATAGAAAGTCAAACTGACTTTTGGTGTGAATGTGGGATCCGGATGGAGGACCATTCTGTCCGCATGGAAAATACAGAGGTCCTTGCAGGCCGACAAAGCTGCTATTTCAGATATGTGCCATGCCACTAGAAAGACTACCTTATATGTAAGAAAATGGAGATTCGTATTTCTCAGTGGTTCAAATGGGCTCTTAGTGAGAGCTGTAAGTACCCTATTAAGGTCCCAGGTGGGATAGCAATGTATCATTGGAGGGCATAAATTCATGGCGCCTCTAAGAAAACTCTTTATTCACGGGCGATGGGAAATAGATGTTAAGCCTTCCCAGCTCACCACTGAGACAATGGCTGCCACCTGTCGTCTTAAGGTATTTGGAGAGAGACTCCTGTCCAATCCGTCTTGAAGAAAGTTCAAAACTTATGCCACTGATGATGAACACGGGTCTACCCTGGATTTGATGCACCATTTATGAAAAATTGACCACGTGGCATTATATATACGGTTCGTAGAAGGGCGCCGAGCTGCCTGAATGGTGTTGATCACCCTGGCTGAGAATTTCTCCTGACTCAAACGTTTCTGCTCAACCTCCAAGCAGTTAATTGTAACCATTGAGGTTCGGGGTGCTGGATTGGTCCATGGGTAAGTCGAACCTTGTGCGGTACATCTTCTGGATCACCTTGGGTATCAGAGGGAGAGGCGCTGACAGCATAGAGGAGCCCCTGGTGCCACTGACAATGGAGGGTGTTGAAGTTCTCTGCCCCCTGAGATGGGTATCTTGAAATGAATCTGGGGAGCTGCGCGTTTTGGAGGGAGGCTAACAAATCTACCACCGGGAGACCAAACCTCTGGATCATCTCCTGGAACAGATCCGGATGCAGGCGCCATTCTGCTTGATCGACAGTGGCCCTGCTCAACCAGTCTGCTTTTGTGTTTGTCAGCCCCGAAATATCTTCTGCCGTGATGGAACCCAGATTCCTTTCCGCCCAGCGGAAAAGTCTCTCTGCTTCCTCTGTGAGCTGTTTCGAGTGTGTGCCCCCTTGTCTGTTGACGTGTGCTTTCGTTGTGACATTGTCTGTAAGTATAAGGATGTGTCTCATGCGAATATGAGGAAGGAAACTGCGAAGGGCCATGTGGACTGCCCTGAGCTCCAACCAATTGATGCTGTTCAATCATTCTGTTACTGATCAAAGTCCTTGTGTCGAGATGTTCTGGAAATGCGCCCCCCATCCGGACAGGCTGGCGTCTGTGGTAATGGTGAGTCTGTGCGGCTCCTTCAGCAGACAACCTCTGTTGATTGTCGGAATGGTCCACCAATGTAGAGATAAACTGACTCTTGTTGGAACCAACACCCGGACTCTGGAATTGCTTTGCCCTGATCTTTGATAAGGAAGTAAGAACCATTGGAGTGATCTGGCATGGAAACGGACCCAAGGAATAACAGAGATAGAGGAAATCATTTTCCCCAACAGCTTTGCAAATCTGCCAGAGGAACTCATTTCAGGGTTCTGACTTTTTGAGCTAATTTCCTGATGCTCTCCAGCCTCTCTGGAGATAGAAATACTCGTCCCTGAACTGTGTCAATTATTGCCCCTATGTGAGATAAGCGGGTAGAAGGGGCCAAATGGCTCTTTGCCCAATTGACTGAGAAACCATGTTGTTGAAGAGTTCGTAATATAATTTGCATATCCAATTCCGCCTGTCTATGGGAGGAAGATAATATCAGAATGTCATCCAAGTAGCAATGGAGTTTGATGGAAAAACCCCGCAAGTGTGTGGCTACTGCCGCCAGAACCTTTGTAAAAGTCCTTGGGGCGGATGACAACCCAAAAGGCAAGGCAACATATTCAAAATGTTGATTGTTATAACAGAATCTGAGAAATCTGGAGTGAGAAGGTCTAATTGGAATATGTAAATAAGCCTCCGTCAGATCTATAGAAGATAAAAAAATCTCCCTCCCTTATTCCAAGGAGGAATACTCATCTTGAATTTGCGATAAACTGAATTTGCGTTCAGACGCTTTAGATCTAGGATTGCCCTCCATCCCCCCGAACTCTTGGGGACTACAAAAAGAAGAGAGTAGAAATTCTGGCCCTGTTGATCCCTTGCTACCGGTTGGATGGCCTTAATTTCCAGTAGGTGATTTATCGCTGTCTCCATCAGGTTCCTTTTAATAGGATCCCTGGAGAGAGGACATTGCATGAAAAAATTTGGGGCTGTGGAAGAAAACTCTAGAGCCAGGCCAAATCTAACTGTGTCATGAACCCAGGAATCCGTTGTAGAGGAGTCCCAACTATCTGCGAAGAATCTCAATCGTCCCCCAATGGGAACAAATTCCCTGGAATTATCTTGGACGACAGAAACTTCTGGTTCCGGAATTGTCTCCTCCCTTGTCCTCCTCTACGAAGTCTATCACGAAGTCAGGTCTCTCTGTTGGGTGCTCCTATACTCTGATACCCTCTGGAATCTAGCGGAGAACCTACCTCAATGATATTGACAAAAGGAATCTCTTCGAAAGGGCTGACAGGGTCTGGAGTCTGAACGACGGAGGAGGGAGGGGAGAACCTTCTTTTTGTTTCTGGTTTCAATTAGCAGCGGATCTAAGGCAGAGCCAAACAATTTTTCGTTCGAAATTGGAAAGGAAGCCAATTTCCATTTGTGTTTGGAGTTGGCTTGCCAATGTTTGAGCCAGTGTACTCTTCGGGCTGTAATCTGAGAAGCCATGGCTTGAGCCGAAAATTTGACAGAATTAAATGTGGCATCCGCAGAAAACTCTGCAGCCGCAATTAGTTTGGCTATGTCTTGATGCGCCCTGATGTTAGAATTTGGAATAGTGTCCCTCAGATGGCTTCGCCACCTGAAATTCTGGTAAACAAGTATGCAGCAGTAGCCGCTCTTATGGCCCACGCATCAGATATGAGCTATCTCAATTTTCTTCTCTTCCGCTCTAACAGCATCCTCTGATTCAGTGGGAATAGTTGAGGAAGATGCCAAGGCAACAATAGGGTCATCCACCACAGGAGTCTTCAAGTGGTCTGAAAAATCTGGAGCTAGATTGAAGAATTTTTTATCAAAATTTGTTTGGGGGGGGGGGTACATTGCGGCGGAGAATCACTGCTTTTGGAGCAGATCTGAGAACATTTGTGGAACCGGGATAACCTCGACTTCGTTAACGGGTTGAAAGAAAACAAGATCCTCTGACTGCTCTTGAGATTCCGGTTGCTGAGCAGAGGAAGACATATCAAGGCGAGCTGTGTTTTTCGCCTTGTATAGGAGAGATTTGAAAAGCTGTGGATGGAAAAGACCCATAAAAGTAGATTGGTCGGGCCTGATGTCTTTGTCGTCTGACATGCCCCTTTCTGGAGACTCCTCTTCCAGAGGGGCTTCACTATCTTGGAGAGAGACAGTATCTAATTGTTCTATATGGTCGTCTCCTTCTCCCTCCTACTGACCGTGTTGCGAATGTGCATGAGAAATTAAGCCTGAGGATAATGAAGGTCTGTTCTGCATAGAAATCTTACTGATTCTCGTAGTCTGATATTGGAACTTGTCTGGACCTAAGAGATTGTTGAAGTCCTGCTGTGACTCCCCTGCTGATCGCCAGTTCCATCCATGACTTCAATGCTTCTGGAACTTCCTGTGGAAGAATTTCTTCCTGCCGTAAGCCAGCCGCCGTAGGTATGAAGGTCGCTTCTGGAACCGGTCTTGAGATCTGTGAATGACTAGATGCTGTGTTAACAGATGGACGAGGTGGTAAGGATAAGTCTAAGGGTATCGGAATGTTTTGAATCTGAGTTTGTGGAGATGTATTGGGAGGTTGGGAAGCCCTCTCCCTCGTGTGTCTTTCAATTTGCCTTTCTAATGCCTTTTGGCGTCTGGTGGCCTCCTTATGTGCGGCCTTTGAAGGACCCTTGGATCCTTTAGACTTGTCTTGGGTCCTTGGTTTGGCTCCCCTCTACTTGCCATTGTAATGTACTAGATATAACTCTCTCACCTCAAAATAAGTATCTGGAATGTATATATATATCGGTATGGTCTCTGGTGATGAGCCGAAAGACAGAAAAGAAAGCAGTATGCTTTCCCCCTTAATTGGGGCTTAACAGGGTGTTGTAACACAAAGTGTATATATTCGGAGAAGCACAAGGCCGAAGACACAAGCCTGAAAATGATGAATGAGACTTCATCGAAACGTCGCCTAGATATTTCCAATTCTACGCGGGAGAAAACCCAAAGAACCAGAGATAGATAGAGAGAGAGAGAGAGAGAGAGAGAGAGAGAGAGAGAGAGAGAGAGAGAGAGAGAGAGAGAGAGAGAGAGAGAGAGAGAGAGAGAGAGAGAGAGAGAGAGAGAGAGAGATATAGATAATATAGCAATGAATTTGGACTGTTGGCACGTCCGGACTCCTGTACCCCAACTGGGACAGGGAACCCAATCAATATACTTCTTCCCCCCCTTTCTTTTTTTACAAAAAAACTTACTACTACCATATCTACACTAAACTAAGTACTTATTTACAATTAATATAATTATATATGTACAGCAATAGATAGATACTATAATTAAGACCAAATAAGCCAGAATTGGAGAACTCCAACAGATAGGGCACTTAGAAACCAACAATGGCCCTGAACAGTCGTCCCAGAGGCCTCAGGCCTTGGTAATGCTGTTTATGCTGTGGTGGGTTATAAATTTATTTGAGCTGTGAGGGTAGCCAGCAAATTTAATGAAATAATCTCCCAAACTGGAGTTAAAGGGAGTAAAGATTTTCTGTACCCTCGACCCTTGTTTAGAGGGGAAGAAAACCTCTCAAGCAGATTGGAAAAAGAACATCAGTAAAGGCCCCACAATGCCACGTGGTAAGGTCTAGGCCTGGGAAACACGTGCTCAAAATGGCGGACGGTCCCCAAATACAATGGCGCAGATCTCTAATTTTGGCGACAAACCCACAGCAAAAAAAGATTCTCGCCGCTCGATTAATTAAAGCAGACTCCGGATGAGCAGCGGAAAGGGGAAATCAGACTCCAACGCCCACACCCCTGCGTTCTCCTGGGGAGGAATTTTTAATTGTGAGAGAGTTCTGCGCTCTGAAAAACAGCGCCAATTTCTTATTAAAAGTCAATGGCAAGGGGGAGAGGCACAAGGCTGAAAGGCGCCAGGGAAAAGCCCTGATTCGAAAACCAAGTGACAGAAAAAAATCTCAACCGTTGTGGCCACGATCACGTCTGGAACTCCTGCGGCAATCCGCGATCGCCCCGACTGCTTTTACCCAATTGCAGTCGGTCTGCTACTAAGTTTAGTAAAAAATTTGAAGAAGTCCAATTTTAAAGGGAAATTTCTAGATCACCTCAATTAGTCCCGCTCTGATCAAAGAAAGCTGCCTACTGTCTCCAAGGCTGAGCTAAAACTGGGGGACGCTAGGGACGAGCCTGGGAGGAGAGACAACATCCTATCAATTAAGCTCAGCCTATTGGACCAGAGACTAAGCACCTCCCACTCTCTGGATGCTCGGAGCAGCTCAACGGAGAAAAAGTGAAAGTCTATATTAAATCCAAAAAATGGTTTCTAATCAGAACTGAAATTACACATTAAATTTACTTTTAAATTATAGTTATTCTGGACATCAAAACATATTCTCACAATTTGGTAAACTGGTCCTCCAAGAAAAGAATTGAACCACCTTTCTGTTAAGAAGCATACTATATCCTTAACATTCACAGCTTAAAGTTAACTCTCTATACTCTGAAGACCATATGGTTTAGTAATATTTAATACAATCTAATAAAAATATTGGAGATTGAACTCAGAATTCAACATTAAAATTTTGTTACATTATAATATGGAATTGGTGAGTTTTACAATATTGCTAGAAAATATGAAAAGAAAATGAGCATGCCTAAGCCAGATACCACCATCTATCATATTAAAAGCCACCAAGAAACCAAAGAGGCTAGTACTGAGCTACACAGCCATCCCAAGGCCTTTTGAAGTTATCTACAAGGGAAATCAATGCTGTCTCCATACTAGGACCATGCCTGAATCATGAACAAAAAGGTCTGCACAATCTGTATCCTTCAGAGCTCTTGGAAGTTGCAGCCTGATCACCTCTCCTTAAAAAGCAAAGGTTGGAAACTGGATGCAAATTGTCCAGTTACTGCCAGGTTGAGCAATGGTTTTTTTGAGAAGATTGGCCCTTCATATAAGGATTAATTAACCATTATCTCAGTCCAACTACACTCACTTCCACATTTCATTATGGCCTTGATGAATTAGTAGGAACATCAATGTAACAAACGTGACTAGCACACAATTCTGAGAACTCTGGCTACTTCTTCAGACAGACTTCAGACTGACTCAAAATCTCCCCAGACAGACAGTACTTTAGTCAAGTTAGGATCTGTACACCCAAATCCATTTAAAGCAGATCCAAGCACCACATTTGCTAAATACTGCTCAAAATAGACCCGCAAATGTCTTCTGGACTCTCCTTCCCCAAGAGCAGTGTTATGCAACCAGGCCGGCCAACAGCGGCAGGGGGGAGAAGGGATGGTTTCATGTACACGTACCGCTTTTACAAATGCAGCATCATGTATGTGCTCATCCACCATTCCGACAACCTGGTTCCAAATGGGCTGCAGCCCAACCCTGGGCCATGGACCAGAGATTGGAGACTCCTGCCCAAGAGGATCTAAGTCAACCTAAGCAGGCCACTGGCAGTGATCCGAAAAATGTTGTTACTATTAATACCACAAGGTAATCCTAATAAACACTTTACTGTATTGTCAGATTTGCTCTTTGCTTTCCACCAGGTGCACTCTAGGCACCTCTTCTCTTATTTCTTCTCCGGACTCTTCTTAAAAATCAGGAGGTACTCCAAGGTCAATACTGATAGTCCTTCACTTACAACCATTTGTTTAATGAGCATTCTAAGTTACAACAGCACTGAGGAAAGTAATTTATTTTTCCATACTTACATCCGTTGTAGCATCCTCATGGTCACATGATCAAAATTCAGGCACTGGGCAATTGGCATGTATTTATGACAGTTGCACCGTCCCTTGGTCATGTGATCACCATTTGTAACCTTCCCAGTTGGCTTCCAACAAGCAAAGTTAATGGGAAAAGGTTGGATTCACTTAACAACTGTGTGATTCATTTAACAACTATGGCAAAAAAGTCACAAAAAAGGGCAGAACGCACTTAACCAATTGCCTTGCTCAGCAAAAAAAAAATTGGCCTCAATTTTGGTTATATGTTGAGGATTATGTGTATACAGGAAGGATTGCAAAGATGCAATCTGATCTAAGACTACAGTTGTCCTCACATACCAAACAGCAACTAAAGCCTCAGATAAATTGTTTATCAAAGTGCTCCCTTCGAAATCCAGTATGATCAATAATATGCCTGAGGTAGACAAATTAAATCCAGCTTTCCTGTAATAAGGAGCAATCACTGAAAATTTCCAAGTGTTTACATAATTACCAGATCATGAGGGAGAGATAACCTGACTTATCCACATCATGTGTGGTCACTGCGACACCTGAAACTTGGCTGAGCTATGTCAAAAGGGGGAATCTCTTTTCCATATCCAGCCATGCTTTAGTTATATACACCAGGGCAGCTCTCTGTTTCATTATTAACTCCTACATGAGGTGAACTTTAATACAAACCAGCCAGGCATTAAACAGCAAGACACAAACTTGGGCCACAGGTGGTCTCATGACCAGATATTGGGTAGAATCCAGGAGGCTGGAACACAAATCAATTTAAGACACCAACACTGTCTTCCCTAAGAGTGGCCCACCTTCCATCTCCCTCTCTGATTTATCACTAGGATGTTACTACCCACACTTTCCTGCCAAAGTAAGCCAGAGTCTTCCTAGCCAAGGCATCCCTCCCCCAGATACAGATGGCATATTTGCATAATAATTGGACAGACTAGTTTCACAGCCACTCCTGCAAAGCACTCAGCAGGAGTGGCTGCTCCTCTCATACAGCTCACTAGTCTTTGCGATTAAAAAAAAACTATCACTTTGATGCAATAATTACGGTATTTATTTGTTCATTCATTGCATCCTTCTTTTTCACAAATGACTCAAGGCAAAAAACATATCTAACACACCTTTCTCCTCCTATTTTCCTGACAACAAACCTATGAGATGGATTAGGCTAAGACAATGACTGGGCCAAAGTCACTCAACTGACTAAATTAGGACTAAAATTAACCGTCTCTTACTTTCTAGCCTGCTGTCTTAATCACTAGACCAAATTACCACACTAAAGAAGACCAATAAGATCTATTCAAGTTAAATTCAGCACAAAAACTCATTTTGTACCACTTTAAATTATTATGTCTTATCCACAGTAAATCACCATATTCTTGTGATATAAAATTGAAGAAAGGCACAATGTTTGTACAATCTAAAAATATACTGTATATTTAAATTATTCTTGATAAATCCATGCTGAATCCTAACAGTCAACACACTATTTTCTTAAAGCTTGCAGAAAGTAGATTCTTGCAGCCATTATATCATAACAGTTTGCCTCACGAAGGGTCAGGCTGGGCATGCTTTCAGATAGGTGGAAGAAAGTGGCAGAGGTCATCTGGGAGCAGCAAGGCCAGCTGTGCAGGAAGGCCAGCAGTGGAGCATATGGGGAAGAGGTAAGTGAGTAAAAGGAGCTGAAGCGCCCCTGCGGTCATAAGTGTGGGAGCACTCAAATGTTGATTGTATGACTGTGGGAGTGTTGCAACAATCATAACTTCATAGACCAGGCATAGCTACCATTTGTTCAGCACTACTGTAACTTTAAATGATCACTGAATGAACTATTGTTAACCAAGAACTATCTGTATACTGCTTCCTGTCCAAGGATATTTATTATTATTTAATTATTGGAACAACCCTCCAAAAGATAGCCAAATCAGCACACTCCAGAAAAATAATCCAAACATTTTGGTGCTTCCAACAATAGTATGTGCACATCGCTAAGGTAAAGGTTTCCCTGTCAGTTGTGACCAACTCTAGGGCATGGTGCTCATCTCCATTTCTTGGCTCCTTTCCGTGGTCATGTGGCCAGTATGGATTACCTTCCCACCAAAAGTTGCAACTATTAATGTACTTGCATTTGCAGGTTTTGGAACTGTTAGGTGGGTGGGAGCTGGGGCAAGTAACAGAGCTCATGCTGTTGCGCAGAGCTTGAGTCTCAAACCTAGGTTATCAGCTCTCCAACTAACAAGCTCAGCCTCCTTAACCACGTAGCCATCACGGTTAAATAATATACATTACTAGGTGTTATTTAATACACATTCTCCAGAAAGTAAATTGAGTGTTAGTACATTTAAATTAGAGGTGTCAAACTTATGACAACACATTGTTGTCACATATCGCAACTATTCCCCCCCTTCGCTAAACCAGGGGTGGGCATGGCCAGTGCATGACACATCCAGCCCATAGGCCGCGAGTTTGACACCCCTGATTTAAACAAATGTACTATATTTGTTGTACTATATACATGTCTCAAATATCACAGGTTGCTAACTCAGGGAACTGACAATATAGTATGGTATCACTCATGACCTGAATGGGCAGAACAGGGAGAAAAGGACCATGAGGAATATCAATAATTCAGTAATCTTTAAATTAGTTATAAAACCTCACATCATTCATATATCTCATAATTTACCCCACTAGACTATTGTTTGTGTGTCTATTTTAATATTTTAATTAAAGACTCTATGAAGTTAAACTGATGATCTGTCATTCTATTCAAATCTATCAGTTCTTTACCTGTAACCTAAAATGACTTTTTTATAAATCATTTCTTTTTAATGGGAAATTAATGAAACAAAACCCAAATAATTACAAAATTATTGAAAACAGAGTTTATCGCAAGGCTACCAACACTCCATTCATTCTTAGTTTCAACAATAATCATCCACTGTCACACAAAAAGAGTAGCACCAGAACATTATATGGTATGGTGAGAACCCACTGTAATACCCAGCAAGCTACACAACTGGACAGAAAGTATCTATCTACATGGATAATTTAGGCAGAATAGGTACCCACAAGCATTTACTATAAGATGCCTGCGCAACACGCAAGGAAGAGAAATGAAGACCACCAACTATATGACAAATTCTGACATACATCAAAATCATTTAGGAAGCCATACAATACAGCTTCCGACATCTACAAGTGGGCATCGCACACCATCCAGAGGCTACCCCACGAGGCAATCATGCACTGCAAAGATCCCTTGGAGGTGTAAGATACTTCTAATGTAATCTCCCGGATCCCTTGCATGAATTGTCCCTGTGACCTTCAGATTGCAAGAATACAAGTGAGCAGTCAGGTGAGAAGGCCCAAACTCATTAGTAGTCTCTCATTGCAATGAATAAAGACATGCATTCAATTTAGCAGCTACTAAAGTTGTTGGCCATGCAGATAAAAAGACAGCCAGGGAAATAATTGAAATCTGAGAAACGGGGCCCCCTGCCAGTCACAGGAGTGATTTACTATCAATTATCAGGTATTTAGGAGACTGATGACTTGGAAGTACAAAGAAAAAACAGCCAATCACCAGACATCAACACAATAGGACAGCACCACATAAATTTTATGATGCAAATCCAAAGCACATATTCTGGTAGACAGAAGTTCTCCTGATGATAGATTCCAGCACAAGTCCGAAAGAAAGGTCGGAAGACTAAACCTCTGATCCCTGTGATCAACCCAGGTTGGATCATGCAATTATTGCCCAGATGTTGACCAGAGTAACCTAATTGTCAACTTATTTTGTTTTTTCACAATTAACAACTAGCCGTATCAAAGTAATATTTATTTCATGGTAAGGTAAGGTTTTATTACAGGTACAGATTAGGTAAGGTTTTATTACAGGTATTTTATCAATTTACAACTGCATTTGCATATATACAAAATAATCCCACAGGGTGGCAATTTAATAAATAAACAACACACATACCAAAAACGTGTTTTATCACCTAAGTAAAAGCACACAGTATCTTGTGGTAGCCAAGTCCTGCACTTAACAGACCTTGAAAAAACAAAGGGTTGAATGCGGATTTCCTCCACCCATTTCCTAAATTGGAGGATTTATTAATCCTAAAACTAACCACATGAAGACTATCTAGGGACTACATTTTCATGTATTTTACTTCATAATTTAAAAAAAACTGTTTTTGGCAATTGTGATAAAGAATATAAGTCACAAAAACTGTGCTTCATACAGCCTTGGGACATCAGGGGACAATTTTTCCTCTTTGTTAATTTAGCTGTTGAATAGTCTCATAAATGCAGATTGTCACTCAAAAGTACAAAAAAACTCCCATCTGTTGAAATAGGTTTATTCTTACTGCTGTTAAAAAAAATAAAAGAATCTTATGTCTAATTAGTCTTTCTCAATCCAGCCCCCACTCCTACACATACGAAGCCTCCTTTAAAAGTGGCTATATTGCCTACAGACAAACTTCAAAGGGACATAACTCACCTAAACACCCAACAACAAAGTAGTAACAATCCACTTTGGGGCAAGCAGCTCAAGTTGAAATCCTTACTAAGCAATTAAGCTTAGTATATAAAACTTAAGATAAAACAAGTTTCCTACTCTATTAACAAGGCACTGGTTCTCTGAAAAATTCTGGAGAAAATATAGAATAGAAATGTCATAAAAATGTTAAATGTTGGATTTTTGAAGTTTTTATGCCTTTTGAAAGTATTTATCTTCACCGCCATTTTAGAAAAAACGATGAGACTTATCTCTAATACTGCAGATAGGATGGCAGTACTGATACTTCACCTAAGGCTATACAATGAATTCATGAACAAGAAAGGATTTGGTCTGGAAAATGTGTGCATAAAGAATCTTTTTAATGGAATTAAAAATTACTGTGTTTGTAACTGACAAGAACTGCAACTCATTTTTACCATTTTTCTACTATTAATTGCAACAGTATATATATCTGAAAAAATAGTGTTCTCACACCCTCTTACCCTCTACTTCTTGCTTCAGCTACACAAAACTGTATAAACATGAATCTTAACAGAACTAAATTAAAGACCCCGATAAGATTTTGTATAAATTTGTATACATTTGCTGAAATTCTGAGACAGGTACAGGTTCATTTATCAAACACTCACTCAGCAACCATTCAAGCCTACAATGGTGCACAACCAATGATAGTTACAAACATTTCTTGTATTATCATTGCACATAGTCATGTGAATATGATTTGCAATCTTCCCAGCTGGCTTCCCACAAACGAAGTCAAAGTTGCAAGTCACAATTTATGATTGCATTGCTTAATGCCAGTTTCTGGTCCCAATTAACATTAACCAAGGACTGTCTGCAATTAATAAGATAGCATGCCACAAATTTTACATACAAATATTTCAGCTCTATAACAATGAAAAATGGAACTTGGAAATACCACAATTTGTCATAATGTTATAACAAATATTTTTCCTCTGAATGCCCGACTAAGAATTTGATTTTTTTTAAAAAATTAAAATGCAATATGCAGTTTCAAATTTTGAGATGCATTTTCAAATGTGCATTGAGAGTAAAGTGACATACATATATTTTTGGATCATGGCCCCAAATATACTTGGTTAATTTATTAAGTTGCACATAAAACTATATGCATGTCCTTTTCTTCTAATTAAAACTAAGGTCACTTGGTCTTTTAAGTTCAATCTTTCTGCAACACCCCAGCAGCTACTATTTTTTCTAGATTGCACAGCTATCCATCAAAGCTATTTCATGACTCTGGGAAAAGAAACAGCTGTTTTAAATGTTTCAGAGCATTACATATAATACTCTAAATAATAAATACCCCAAACCAAAGATCCACAAATTAGATTGTCTATTTGTCAGGAAGTAGAAATATAGGGAAAGGTATGCTTTGAGCAATACAGATACATGAAAATAGAAAATTGTAAAAAAGAAATTCCAACTTATATTCCATTTATCTTTTAATGTAAAAAATACTCACTAAACAAAATTATTTAATTTAATATCTGATTTAAGGTTTTAAAGTAATTAAATTGGCAACTATATTATTTAAAAATACTGTTTAAGTAGCCCAAAGTATGTTTTATTTATTAAGTATATGTAATTTATAATAAACTGGAAAAACCATAAAAACTGCAATAAATGGTACTTACTTCTGAATTAGATTGCTTTATCCATCTTATATGAGGTAGTACTGGATTCTGTTGAAAATAAACCTGCAAAATTTAAAAACACTGAAGCATTAAACAATCGTATGTTCTCTGTCTTAATGAAATGTATAGCTTTTTCATTAAATAGAAATACAAACCAAATACAAATGTATAAATCACTATTAATCAGTTCTCAGCAGTATCAAATTAATATACAGAACTTCTGAAAGCCCAGTTAAAATCTAAGAAAAAAATCTATTTCTAATTAGAAGCAATTCTAATTCTATTTTGTACAACAAGATTTCACACCTTGCCTTTGGTCCTTTGCAACACCAATTATTAACCTTAATGCCAGATTCTGGAAACCATCACTAATATAATCCAGATTGGGAAGAGACTATGAAATACTAACATTATGGAGAGAACCAAGTTTCCACATGTTGGCTCAGTAATGCTATTTAAAATAGGTAGCAAAAAGAGGTTTTAATAGCAAATCTTTGTTGACTAAAGTCTTACAACTCATACAACATGCTAGAAAATATTGTAATGCAATGCAACAAATATTAGCTAATATATAAACAAGATGGTTCTTTTCTATGAGTTTAAAGCTGTTCAGCAACTGAATGCATATTCAGACATATATGTTCATATATAATCATGAACATCTTCTCAAGATTCCAGATCTCTACAAGCTTTTCTACAGTTCAGGCATACATCTAGATTGATGTTTTCTACAGTGGATCAAGTGCAATGGCAAAAGCTGTTATAGCAGCAGAAAATTTCCTAACAATTGCTTCAGTTTTTCAGATTAATAAAAATTGTTTCTATGCTAATATTACTATTACATCCCAGTGACGGTCTTGGCAGACACAAAGCTTAGGAATATAACTTCCTTAACAGCCACATTTAATTGAGTTTTTTTTAAAAAGTTGCACTCTTTCAAACATCTAGTTTCAATGTCAATAACTTGCTTTATTAAACTTGTTTCTCAGGTTAGACTTTATAGGACACTATAATATGCTTTAATATGCCACAATATAAATGCATGTGTAAGGAAAAGTTGAAAACAGGGAACAGAAAGAAGTAAAAATTGTTTCCTATTTGAAAAAAGTTGGCAAGGATCAGAACATGTGAATATGAACACCTTATTTCTGAACACCAACATTATTTAAATTTAAAATATAAGAAATTCAACTTGAATTCGGTGTGATTTCAAACATTTATGCATTAATCAAGTTGCATATTTAAATATTCAATTTAATATCAAATATTATTACTCCTCCAACTAAGAAAAGTTGCTGTAGTAGCACAAGCAAGCAACCTCAATGCTCTTAAAAGTCTACAAAAATTAGTATTTGGATGAATACTTACAAAATCCAAGAGTACTGCAGAGATTGGCATCGACTTCCCACAATTTGTTTTCCAGTTTTACTTCCCTTGAAATATCCTGAGCTCCCTAATGAAACTACATCTGTAGCAAACAGCTGACTCTCCAAAATCAGCTACCCATTGTTCACATATAAGGACTCTGCCAAGTTATTTCTTGAAGCAAACAAGTCTGATTTTAGTAGCTTGTTTTCTGAAACAAAGTTTTCTTCACTTTCCTATTCCATATATTTTGCACGATAATGAGCATCAGCTCTATAAAAAAATAAATACCCTTTTTAAAACATAAAGAATAGAACAAATTCCACATCCAAAATGAGGTGCATTTCTAAGTTAATTCAGGCATGAGCAGACAGCAGCTATCTCAATATTTTCATAATGCTTCTTTATATAAAAAGCAAATGCAAATGAAAAATAAAGTCCATTGCCTTCATATAGGAAATAGGGTTCACTGCAAGTAGCAATATTAATCCTCCTAAAAATTTGGATAGGAGTTACCATCAACTATAACTAAAAGAAAATAATTAGAAGCTAATATAATTTCTAAATATAATTGGCAAAATAAGTCAATCTCAATATTTCCTGAATTCAGTGAACTGAAAAATAAGAGTTTTGAAAGAAATATGCAGAGCCTAAGAAGTTTATATAATTATCCATTCCATAGGGACAAAAAATTAATCCAAGTCGTCTTCAACCAAAAGGGGAAAATTTTCAAAAGTTCATAAGCTTTAAGTTCTGAAGATTTCAGACAAACACGAAGCTGAAAGTGACCAAACAGATAGACTCCATGGTGGAAAAAAATATTGTCCTTTTCAATTGAAAAAGCTTTTCCTCATTTAATCGGAGGCACTGAAAAATAACCCCGACGTTCACAACTAGAGAATTACCTAAAATGAAAGAGGCACAAGAAAGAGACAAAACACGCCGTAAGTCAGGTTTCCTTTCTAAATAACATCGAGAGGTGAGGCATTATTAAAATACATCCAAACAAATTCCTTCCCTCCCCCCTCATCGCGAACAAGACAGGTCTACTTAGGGCACATGAAGACGGATCCATGCGTGCCGGATTCAGCAGGCAAGGAGGTTTGGGGGAAGATGTCCCCCACACGGCGAGAGTTGTGGCTACAAACGCAGCAGCAGCAGCACCACGGGAGGAAAGCCACGGGAGAACCGGAAAGACAAGGCTTTGGATCCAAGTTCTTTTACCCAATAAAGTACAGAACCGGAGCGAACAATAGCAAGATATTGGGCGGGTGGGGGGGAGATGCATGCTTGCCCGAGACCCTTCCTCCGCTCGCTTACTTTTCGTGTGGAAAGTCCAACAAGGCTCGGGTTGCAACTCCACGAAGCAAACGTAAGTTAAAATGCCGGACAGAAGGAAGAAACGTCGGGGAAAACCCAGGGCCCACCCGCTTTCGCATGCTGAAAGGAGAGAGCACAGGAGAGCGCAGTTTCCCTCCTCTTCCTCGCCCACCCCCAACAAAAAAATTGGACACCGGTAAAGTAGGACACAAGTCCTTGTTTCCTCACCTGGCTCCCTAAAAATTTACGCGGAAGAGAAATTGCTCGTCTCTTTCTCTGCAAGCCCCTTTCGGACGTTCGTTTTTGAACGAGGCTAAGGCCAAAGAGAGCTGCGCCTCGGGTTCAGAGGGCCCCGGAAGGAAGAGGAAAGGGGCGAAAAAGGCCACACGCTCCGGCTTCGGGCGGGCGGAGAGGGAGCCTTCGGGACGGCAACGGCTCCCAGGGGAAAGGCTCTGGCCTCCCCGCTGGACTTTGACCCAGCTCTACGCCCACGCCTTCCCTGGGGACGTGCCTTCCTTCCCTTCACCGCTTTCCAGAGCTGCCGCCACCGCCCCCCCCTCCCCGACGCAAACATCATTTCAACGCTACTTTTTCCCTCGGCCTGCCGAGCAAGGAGAGGTGGACGCGCGGCTCACACCTACCGGCAAAGTTCCCAGACAAAGCGGGACCCCCGAATTTGAAAGCTCCTTTTGCCGCCGCTCTTCTCGCCCGCCGCGCGCACAGCTCTCCTCGCACCAGTCAGTCCATCCCAAAATGGCGCCGCTCCGAGCCGCAGCAAAGCGATGGCCTGCGCTGAAACCTCGCGAGAGTTCAGTACACAGCCGCCGCCACGAGCCGGAGAAGCTACGGGAAAGGGGCGAAGACTGACCGTTGGAGGGTTCCCGTCCGAGAGCGGCCTAGCGGGAGCGGGAGGAGGAGGGCATCGGCCCGGAGAGGGACAAACAGGGATGCCCGCTTGGTTTCCAGAGGCCCGGCCGGAACGTAATTTCGCGGACCTTCCCTGCGCTTCTAACACCTCATTCTCCAACCCGCGAGCACCCTCCTGTGACGTCACTCGGAACAATCCCGAACTTCCGAGCGTTCTGAAAGGGGGAATCCCCTTTCCTGCCTACTCCAGCTGGAAGAGGGAATCCCCCCTCCCCCCCCGCAGTCTCCGTGCCACCAGCGAAGCCAACATTAACCATGCGCTCATCTTCTGTCTGCGCGGGATACGTTTGTCCTGGATTGCTTCTCTCAATAGTGCTGCTTAATATAAAATCCTGCAACCGTAACTGTTCTCCGGAGAACCAGCGATCAGGTGTGATCTGAAAGCAGGAGCAAAAAGAAACTTGTCATCGGCCGATGTCTCGAGAACGGTGCGATCTCCAAGATAAATGAGCCATCCTCTCCTGCAGCTCCTCGACGCAGCTTAAAGAAGCGCATCTAGCTGGAGCATATCAACACAGAGGGCAAATACTGTAGCATTAAATTTCTGGACCCCAGCGTCCTGTGCAGATGAGATGGATTAGCTGAGCATAAACTTTCCGTTCTGCAGGGGTGGAATTCAAATTTTTAACAACCGGTTCTGTGGGCGTGGCTTAGGTGGTTGGCATCGCTTGGTGGTCATGTGACTGGGTGGACATGGCTCGTTATTGGCTGGGTGTGGCCAACTCAATATCACTCACATTGAGGCACGCATCTCCTCGCCTGGCCTCTCATGGCTGCGGGGATGCTGCAACAGTCATAAGTGTGAAAAATGGTCATAAGTCACATTTTTCAGTGCCATTGTAACTTTGAATGGTCACTCCACACAAGCAAAATATCAGCAAAGGAGGGGAAAAAACTCCAGAGACGTTCCTGAGACAGGAAGTCTAGACCTGCCAAGAATGTAATAAGGGTTAACGGAGAGGCAGATTCTGTAAGCAGCCCCAGAATGTTTCCTTCCTGCCTTTATTACAGGATTAGGCCAGTAAGTTCTTCTAACAACCGGTTCTCCGAACTGCTTAGAATGTTAACAACTGGTTCTAGCGAATAGGTGCGAACTGGTAGAATCCGACCCCTGGTTGTAGGTTCAAATAATACGCAGAGCTTAAATGTGGCTGGCTGGTTTATTTCTCAGCAAGTTGTGCCAATTTATTTTTATTTATTCATTTCAATTCATTAATTCTCTCCCCCGTTTGCTCACTGCTCTCTAACCCTCCATCTTTTTTATCGTATTAATGTATTCTTGTTTTATTTTTCATTGCTTATTGTTCTATTTAATTGTTCATACTCTTTTTTTTAATTGTTATAAGCAACCTGGAGTAGTCCCGCAATGAGATGGGCAGAAAATAAATTTAATAAATTAATAATTCAAGTAACTGGATTATTCTAGTAAATCGTGGATTTGCATTTTGTGTAAGAGCTGAGTCCCTTGGACTGCAAGGCAATCAAACCGATCAGTCCTAAGGAGATCAACCCTGACTGCTCTTTAGAAGGCCAGATCCTGAAGACGAAACTCAAAAGATTTTGGCCACCTAATGAAAAGGAGAAGAGGCTAATGCTGGGAACGAGGCAAAAGAAGAAGGGGACGACAGAGAATGAAGTGGCTGGATGGAGTCACTGAAGCAGTAGGCATGAGCTTAAATGGACTCCAGAAGATGGTAGAAAACAGGAAGGCCTGGAGGAACATTGACCATGGGGTTGTCCATGGGGTCACAATGGGTCAGACACGACTTCGCAACTAACAACAACAAAAGAGCTGTACATGACAAAGACCAAAAAAAACAAGGAACTCCGAAACTTAGGCTAGGTATTTCAGCAGCCATCAAACCAGTATGATACTGGTAGCTACTGACTAGATTTGCATCCCTATTTCCAGGAGTTCAAGATAGCATTTCATGGTATTTCCTCGAATTTTAAATACTTAAGCCCATTCAGAGTTGCTTTGCAAAGCTGTGATGGACTTAAGCCTGTATTGTCTTCATCTTAGTCTTACCCTTAAGCACTAGAGGTGGTCCTCATTTATCAACCACAGTTGGGACTGGCAACTCTGTTACTAGGACCAGTCATAAATCACCTCTTTCTGCATTGTGTAACTTTGAACTGTTGCTGAATAACCGGTTGGTAAGCAAGGACTACCTGTTAAATGTTGCATTTTAAAAGCAAAAAGCAAAAGCACTTTCTTAAAGTATGTGAATACATAGAGGCAAAATGTGGGATATCTACTTTCAACTTCGAATGAATGAATGAATGAATGATTTATTGGCCAAGTGTGATTAGACACACAAGGATTTTGTCTTGGTGCATATGCTTTCAGTATACATAAAAAGAAAAGATACATTCATCAAGTATCATAAGGTACAACACTTAATGATAGTCATAGGGTACAAATAAGCAATCAAGTCATACTAGGAAACAGTCAAGATAATTTGTAAGGATACAAGCAACGAAGTTACATTCATACAGTCACAAGTGGAAGGGGGTGGGTGATAGGAACAATGAGAGGATTGATAGTAATAGTAATGCAGACTTAGTAAATAGTTGTACAGTGTTGAGGGAATTATTTGTTTAGCAGAATGATGACGTTTGGGAAAAAACTGTCCTTGTGTCTGGTTGTTCTGGTGTGCAGTATTCTATAGCGTTGTTTTGAGGGTAGGAATTGAAACAGTTGATGTCCAGGATGTGAGAGGTCTGTAAATATTTTCACAGCCCTCTTTTTGACTCATGCTGTATACAGGTCCTCAATGGAAGGCAGGTTGGTAGTAATTGTTGTTTTTTTGCAGTCCTGCAGTTTGTATATCTGTAAATCTGTAATATCTGTAAATCCAGCAGCTATGATTTCTAAGTCATGTTGTGTTTTAGCATTATAGGTCATAGTGATGCACTTGTTTTTGCCATAATAGATCCATCCGCAAGCAGCAAATCCCACTATATCCAAAAAAATAAAACTCCAAACCACTGAATGCCCTCTAGTAGCTGAACATCAACAGCCTTCTTTGTATTCTTTATATTGGAATTCTGGAATCCTTTCATCCACCCTTAAACTCAGGAAGTGCCTACCAGCAACTCACCTGTACACCAGGCCTTCCTGGTATGAATGTTGGTCAAATGTTTTCCCTTGTAATGAATGTCTTATTTAATACAGGTAGTTCTTTACTTATAACCACAATTGGGACCAGAAGTCCTAGAAGCCATTTAACTGCTAACAAGGCAGTTAAATGAGTTGTGCCTGATTTTGTCACCTTTTTTGGCCACAGCTGTTAATTTGAATCACTGCACCTGTTAAGTGAATCCAGCTCCTGTGATTGATGTTGTTTGTTGGTGTCTGACTGAGAGGCTACAAATGGTAATCACATGACCACAGGATGCTTTTAACTACCATAAATGCATACCAGTTGCCAAGCACCTGAATGTTGATTATATATGGGGGGGAAGGGGAATATTGCAATGGTTATAAATATGTGGATTGGTTGTAAGTCATTTTTTAATGCTGCTGTAATTTCAAACACTTGTAAACAAATAGTTATAGATATTGTTTTATGTATTTTTAAGATACTGCTTATCATGCAATGTATTGCTTTCCCAAAAAAAGCTTTAAGTATATAAATAACATTTCAGTATAAGAAATGATATCTAAAAATATTTAGAATATTTAGTGTTAACACTAAATAGGATGCTTTATGAGTACCTAACCAGTTGTGATTAATTCAATAAAGCATAGCATGATGCATAAACCCACTCTGTAAATTGGAACAGATGGGAATGGAGTGTGGAGAATACTTTTTAAAAGCCCCAGGAAGACAAAACAGGTTTTGTGCAGTTGTTTGAATCTGTATACGTTTTTGCAATGTCTCAGTCATCTCTCTTGAGATTCACAAAACTTAGATTGCAGCAGAATCTTCTTAACCATTTCTAAGATAAGACAAGATGGAATGAGGAGGCGGGAAAAGAAAAGAAAAGCATTACTCAATGTAGTCAGTCCAAATATCCTGCATTTATTTTATTTTTTGGAACTCCTATTGGGAGGGAGGTAGAGTGGCATGAGCACAGGAAGAGCCAAGGAATGCTCCAGCAGTGCATAGAGCAGACCCCAGGTAATCCTACAGGTTCTATCCCCCAGAAAGGATTTGCTTGGGCAGACTGAAGAATATTACTGAGGGAGATAAATATAGATTACAAATCATTCCATCACCCACTATTAGCTGCCATGGAAGGTCCCTCTAGTACTTGACCCCTGTCCACAGCAGTGGATCTGCCATAGTGTGTTAGGTCTAGTTAGGCATGATCTGTTAAGCCTTAAATTTAATCTGTTAAGCCTTTATTCTCCTAAAGCAATCCAAATGTTATTTGGATACTTTCTTAGAATAAGTAGAAAACTAAGAGAAGTGAACAAAAGAGAGTAGAGAGCAGTTTATAACCAAATAGGATAAAAACTGAGAGAAAGGATATGCAGAAATAAGAGAATCTTTGGTAGCCTTGGGATAAACATTCTGTAATTAAATACTCAGAAGGACTTATGATGATGTACCTCTAAAACTATTCCTATAGTATTGTCTGTCCATACAATACTATTGTTACATAAAATGTTATTTGTACTTTTTTATCGTTTTTATTTGTATCAGCTGGTCTTCAAATAAACAAGAACATGATACAACTTCACACCACCATACATTGTGAATACTAGATTACCAGGCAAATAATTGATAAGAAAGAATATCTCAATATAAGAAGGGCATCATTCTCAGATAATAGCTAAGACACTGTAAAACGTGGTGGTTTTTTTTTTTTGTACCACTAGTCAAATGAATTGCATTTTCCTTTAACTAATTATGATAGTTTTTGGTGTTCCGGTTCAGAAGTAGCCTGATTTTGAAAGTAAGTTGGTGGAGAGGGAATTCTTCTTTTGTCTTGATAGCCTCCCAGCGATATCTAGTTGTTGAGTATTATGGAAACCAGATATATATAGCAATTGCACTTACTTATATACCACTTCACAATGATTTACAGCCCTCTCTAAGCGGTTTATAAAGTCAGCCTATTGCCCCAACAACCTGGGTCCTCATTTTACCGACCTCGGAAGGATGGAAGGCTGAGTCAACTTTGAACTGGTGAGAATTGAACTGCCGAACTGCTGGCAGCCAGCATAAGTAGTACTACAGTACTACATTCTAACCACTGCACCACCACAGCTCTTGGTATATGCAAAACTACAATCTAGTTCACTGGACTAAACATGTTTGCTGATTGGTCTAATCCAGCAAGACTCTTGTAACATTCCTTTTGCAAAAATGATGTGAAAGATACTGGGATGTTTCAGTTGTAATATATATTGCAGCAAAATGATCATCTCATCTTTAATGTTATAAAAGTACCAGGTCTGGACCTTCCTGGGGGAGATTCCAAAAGTCTCTGCTACATCAAGAATGGAGAGGGGAGGGGGATTACCAGAAGCAAGATACTTTGACCTAGAATCAAGAACCTAGAGGTTGAGTACAAGTCACATGAATTATGAACCCTAATCATCAAAGGAGACCATCCTATTTACTAATATTTCTAATAGTTACAAACTGATCAAGAAAGATTTTTAAATATCTATGGAAAAGTAGGGAGGTAGAATAGAACAAAATTCTATTCTTTATTTTTTTGGCCAAGTGTGGTTGGACACACAAGGAATTTGTCTTGGTGCAAATACTCTCAGTATACATAAAAGAAAAGACATTCGTCAAGAATCATAACATACAACACTTAATGATAGTCATAGGGTACAATAAGCAATCAAATCATACTAGGAAACAGTCAATATAAATTGTAAGGATACAAGCGACAAAATTACAGTCATATAGTCACTAGTGGGAGGGATGGGTGATAACAGTAATAGTACTGCAGACTTTGTAATAGTTGGACAGTGTTGAGGCAATTATTTGTTTAGCAGAGTGATGGCTTTTGGGAAAAAACTGTTCTTGTGTCTAGTTGTTCTGGTGTGCAGTGCTCTATAGCATCATTTTGAGGGTAGGAATTGAAACATGATATCTGGGATGTGAGGGGTCTTAATATTTTCATAGCCCTCTTTTTGATACATACAGTCACAAGTGGGAGGGATGGGTGATAAGAAGTTATGAGAAGATTAACAGTAATAGTAGTGCACACTTTGTAATAGTTGAACAGTGTTGAGGGAATTATTTGTTTAGCAGAGTGATAGCTTTTGGGAAAAAATTGTTCTTGTGTCTAGTTGTTCTGATGTGCAGCGTCGTTTTGAGGGTAGGAATTGAAACAGTTGATGTCCTGGATGTGAGGGGTCTGTAAATATTTTCACAGCCCACTTTTTGATTCGTGCAGTATACAGGTCCTCGATTGAAAACAGGTGGGTAGTACTTGTTTTTTCTGCAGTCTCAATTATCCTCTGAAGTCTGTCCTGTTGGGTTGCAGAACCAAACCAGACAGTTATAGAGTGCAGATGATAGACTCAATAATTCCTCTGTAGAACTGTATCAGTAGCTCCTTGGGCAGTTTGAGCTTTCTGAGTTGGCACAGAAAGAACATTCTTTGTTGTGCTTTTTTGATGACGTTTTTGATGTTAGGTGTCCATTTTAGGTCATGTGATACAGTAGAACATAGAAATTTGAAGGTCTCTACTGTTGATACTGTGTTGTCTAGTATAGTAAGAGATGGTAGAATGGGAGGGTTTCTTCTAAAGTCTACCACCATTTCTATGGTTTTGAGTGTGTTCAGTTCCAGATTGTTCTGGTTATACCATGAGGCAAATTGTATAACCTCCTGTCTGTTTGCGGATTCGTCGTTGTCTCGAATGAGACCAATCACTGTTGTGCAGTGGTGGAATTCAATTTTTTTTACTACCGGTTTTGTGCGCGTGGCTTGGTGGGCATGTCAAAGGGAAGGATACTGTAAAATCTCGTCAGAGGTGGTATTTGCTGGTTCTCTCAACTACTCAAAATTTCCGTTACCGGTTCTCCAGAACTGGTGAGAACCTTGCTGAATATGATCTCTGCTGTTGTGTCATCAGCAAACCTCAGTATTTTAACAGATGGATCGTTTGAGATGCAGTCATTGGTATATAGGGAGAAGTGGAGAATGCACACAGCCTTAGGGGGCCCCTGTGCTAATTGTGCAGGTATCAGATGTAATTCTGCCTAGCTTCACCTGCTGCTTCCTGTCTGTTAGGAAGCTTATGATCCACTTACAAGTGTGTTCAGGTACTGCTAGCTGGTTTAGTTTAGTCTGAAATGATGATATTGAATGCTGAACTGAAGTCTACAAAGAGGATCAGTTACAAAGGTGATGATGACTTCTTCCCTAGTCTGCTCCTGTGTTCCTATAACTTTTTCATTCTCTAGTCTGATGTATTCTTGGAAACTTGGTCACTTCCAATTATTTTGTGAATCTTCAGTTAACCAAAAACATAGTTTCTTAATGTCAGTTTGCATTTTCCCATCATGATTCTCCACACAGCTGGATTTGCTTTTTATGTGACTGTAAGAAAAAATATGGTCCTTACATTACCTCAAGAATGTTGACTGTATTTTGTACACCTGCTACCCAATCCAGGAGAGTATCTGCATACAATAGAAAGATGTATTACGGTATCTTTTTACATATAATAGAAAGGTGTTCAGAAAAGAGAATAGAATAGAATACTTTATTGGCCAAGTGTGATTGGACACACAAGGAATTTGTCTTGGTGTAAATACTCTCAGTATACATAAGGAAAAGATACATTCGTTAAGAATCAAGCAGCAACTTGATATTTTCCACTTGTCGGCACTGAAACTTTTTAGCTGACTTTTTTTTTTTTGCCTGCAACTCGTGATAAAAAAATCTGTTGTTCTAAAAGTTTTTACCCGATAGCAGATAAATTCACCCAAACGAAAAATAGAGGCGGGGCATTTCAAACAGGTTGGCCCACAGATCTATTACTGCTTGGGGTTTATTTCCCTCCAACCTTTGCATGGAGAATGTTAATAAGCAAACACCGGCTGCTCGTTAAAAACTAAGCAGGATCGGAGCTGGTTGACACTAGGAAAGTGGGAAATAAAACTTCTATAGAAAGCAAACGGCTTATTGTATGCATTTTTCCAAGACATTTTTCCCCTTCTACCCACTGTCGACCACGTTCCTTGCAGAAACGCGCGCAACTTCCTGTTAAAAGACCTCCCCCCACCTTCCCTCCACCGAAGTTACTCGGCTCTGCCAGGCGTTCCACGTTCCCCCTTGCATCCAGCTGGCAGGGCACTTTCGCTTTCATTTCCCAGGATGCAAACTCGCGGCGCTGCAGGGAAGCAGAAGAGAAAGCGAGGGAAAGACCGTAAGTTTCTCCAAGTATGAAAGTGGAAGCAAAATACCGGTGTGTGTGTGTGTGTGTGGTTAAATTCTTGTAGTAGAAAGAGAATCAAGGATGGGTTTTAGAGCCGATCTCTCCGGATCTCTCCGCTTCCTCTTGTTTCGGAACGGCTAGGGCGCCGGGGAGGAAAAGGGGTCTTATGAGCGGAAGGAAACTCGGTACATGATGGACCCATCCCTGATGCAAGAGAGGGCGCGCCCATTATTGATGGATCAGAAGGTGCCAGAGAAACAAAGAATCCCGTCCTAAACTTCCACCACTCCGAAGTGTTCTAAAGTCTACGGTTCGGAATGGACAGGTCCAAGGCCCCGCTCACTTCTCTCCTCCCCCAACCCGGAAGCAGGTGTCGAGGGTCCCCGAGAAGAGATGGGGTCGGACGCGGGCACGCACTGGGAAAGGGGAGATAAGGGGGATTTAGTTAGGATTTGGAAAAAGAGATTTAGTAACCTAGGATTTCACCCAGCAGCTTTTTAAAGTGTCTCTTCTTTTGGGGGTTCGTTAGTTGGTTGATTTTAAAGGGGGGCTATTTGGACCCGAGGATCTGGCACAGAATGATAGAATAAAACTTTTCCGCTGACTTCCATATTGGCGACCAAGGAAAGTGAAACTGGGCTGGTTAAATGGCGCCTGTAAAGAGGGTTGCGATCCAGTGGGCGAAGCCTTTCATTACAGCCCCCATTTCCGGCGCCCTTGCTCTATCTAAAGAGAGTCATCTTGTGGAAAGGAACATGGGATTTAACAATCCAGCACTTAGATAGGTACTATAGCCCGATATTTCTCAACTTGTGCGAAGAAGCTGTGTGGACTTTAAACTCAGAATCCTCCAGCCAGCATGCAATGGAATTCTGGGAGATGAAGTACCTGCATCTTAAAATTGCTGAGGATTTATAGTTCAACCATTCTTGTGAGATTAGAAATATCAGGAATTAAAATTTTCAGCACTCTAAGTGAAAGTATAAGACTTGCTATTCTGTGGATGTTGCATCTTTATTTCCAATAATCTGGAATGAATCCTCCGCTTTTGTGTTTTATTTAAAGCACTACTTGCTGCTGGTTTATGAGTCTTTGTAATCCAGAAATATTTTATGCACTGGAGTGTCAAAGAATTAGTTTTATACGCTAATGTTGTAATGTTGTACTTCAATTAACTGACAAATAACGTGATGTGCCAAGGTGTAGGCAGCTCAGAAATCATGACACTCACATTATTTTAAGATGTTTAACCTAGGTCAAACAAGTAACCACAAGCTCCCAATCCTTGTTGATATTCTGTATCCTGTGTCAACAGTTTAGTAAGCTTACTATGAACAAGTACCAGTTTTGTTATGCTTATGCCATGACTTGTATGTATTCTAATTAAAAGGATGTTGCTAATGCATTTAAAAGGCCTTTACATCAATCCCATGGTAATCCAAACTTAAACCCAATATGGATAGAGAAGTTAATAATGACTATTTGTGACGTTCTGCTGGAGAATTTGAAATAATATTTATAGTATCCATCAGAGAAGCCACAGATGTTTGGAAATAGAGATCCATTACTAATGAGAGCTCTTAAAAGTAAAAAATACTAATTTTAACTATGTTAAATTGCATTAGATCCTGAATTCAGAAGGTTTAAACACTACAGTCTCCTTTGAGTTAAACATAAGTACTGGTAACTTGATTAATATATTTATATTGTTTTCTTAAAATATAGAAGCAGTTCATTATTCTGGGATTTCTTTTGGCTTCTTAGTTTAGGATAGAAATGGGAATTCCAGTCCAAATACTGATAAACCTCGATCTGCCTAACTGTTTTGGCTTAATCAAGGCAGCTAGGTATTGTTCCCTTATTGGACAGGAAAGGGAGAGATAAGCTTTGATGAAAAGGATTGAGTTGGAAGATACAAACTCAATATTTCTCTGTCTTTCTTCTTTTTGTATTGGCCAGTATTCTGAACAACTGACATTTCTACAAATGTTTATTACATGAACCAGGAGCTCATTGCTGAAGAAATAGGAAGTTAACTCCCTTCTTAAATTTCAAAAGGATTTCCATATACATCAAATGAAGGTGTTTATGCTCCATTAAAGTGGAATGCAAAGGAGTTAGACAACTGCTATACCCTAAAGTTTGAAACTTAGAATGTGTAATGGACAGAAAACAAACTTGACAGGGACTAGAAGCTTTTCTTTACAGCTGTGCCTTATGAATCCCAGACTGATCATTTCTGCCTCCCTCCCTATGAAGAAAATGAATTATAATTTTTCCCAGATTTAAATAAGTATAAACAAATTGAGTCCCAATATTATATGTGTTTATGCTGATATGTGTATACATATTTAAAGATAATGACTCTTATTTACTCAGAAGCAAAGTACATCTTACCATGGTGAATGAAAATGTTTTGAGGTGGCCTGTTAGCAGGATTGATCTGCCATCCATCTATTACCCTGATGAACAATTGTAATGTACCCTTTTTTACCTTTTCTTGTTTGAAAGTAATTATCCCATTATGGTTTTCTTATTCTTAAGTAGCTACACCTTCTCTGGAAAGCATCCAAGCATCTACTTGCCAAAGAGGCCAAATCTGGCTGTCTCCTTTGCTTTCTTGGCTAGTGATTCTCATTTCTGTTATTGGCAGATAAATTGGCTAAATAATCTTTTTAGCATTTTAGGATATGTGTGGTGCTATATTCAACAGCCATGGGCTTCTCTAACAGCATTTGGAGATTACTCAGTCTTATAGCGGAAAATACTGTAAAAGGCATAAAGAATTTCAGCTAGCAATTTCTATTGTGAAAAACATAGTAAAAAATGGAAGTTAAATGGAGCTGCCCAAGTCAAGACAAAATCTGAAAGACCCAAGGGAAAAAAAATGTTTAGAAATGCCTAAAAACTAGTCAGTTTGGCAAAACAGAACTCACGAATCACTGTAAGCTACCTACTGAAAACCTTAGCTGATACAGGAGTAGTTTTTTCTGCAAGTCTACAGCACTGCAATGTTTCTATAACTGTGATTTGCATTGAATGTTTCTCAGAAGAAAACCTTTCTTCCTCTCTTTCCATTGTATCACAAAACTCATTGTCTTGGGTATGCAATAGAAAACTGAAATGTTTGGAACAAAATGCTTAGACTGATGAGATAGGCCATGATCATGTACATCTGGGGGGGGGGGGGGGGGATGAAATATTTGGAGAGAGAAAAGTGAAACATTTCAAGAAAAGAAAATCTTGCCAACCACCAAGCAGAGTGGGTCTGTTATTCTTTGGGATTGTATGGCAGCACAGCACACTTATGCCAATGGAAGGAGGAATTAATTGACAACGTATCTTAGAAGTTAATGTCTATATTCAGTGACCAAACTGGAACTGAAAAGATGCAGATATTTCAGTAACACTCCAAATCTCTATAAATAAACCATGAATTATAGGGGGAAGAAACAATGGTTTTGCTTCACTATAGCCTCCACAGTTTCCAGTCTAGAATATGACAAAAATTCTGTGGCAAGATCTCACAAGTCCTCTCATGAGATGGGCATGTTGATTGATTAATAAATAAATAAAAATGTAGTAAGGGAAAAAGGCTTAATATCTCTGAGCCAGAAAAATTATATCAGAACAAGATGGGAAGAAAAACTAAATATAGGAATAGAAAGACTTGATCATCAGGAGCAGGAAACACTTGGAAGATGTTATTTCTGCCAAGGGAAGAGTTAAAAAGTGAAAGAATATCTAAATATATGTACCTGCCATATTCACTGTTTTCTAATTCTGAATCTCTGAACAACTGCTCATAAAGAGTAAACAAGTATTCACATTTATAGCAATATGCCACGTATAAGTAACTTTATACTATATAGGAGATGTGTCTGCTTCCATTCACTTACAGATTCATTAAAACATATTTAATTGAAATGTATGTATGCAACTATCAATATACAAATGAGCCACATTATTTTGATCCAATGACATATCTGGATAAACTGAAGTCAAGATTTTCATGCTTCATCAAGTTATTTTTGGAATTTGATGAGTCCATTGAATTCAGGTGAATACTGACCTGAATGGCTGTACTGCATCATTCTGTACTCCAACCAAACCAGGATCTCAGTGAAGCACACAAACATAAATAAGGAGTTAAAGAAGCTTCCAAATTATATGATTATTTTGAATACTGCATAGGGAAAGTCATTGTGTCTGAGAAAAATACTACATTGCCTTCTAATTATCATATTACAAGGGAGATGGGCAAAATAAAAATTTAATAATTAACATAATAAAATAAATCGTTCACAATATTTATATATACAATTGCATTGTAATCTGTTGTAATCTAATAAATAAGTTTATTGTAGAGATCCAAAATCTGTGGTTTCTCCACCACTTCTTCCATTGGTGCTTCTAGATCGGAGGTTCAAGGAGAATCTGTGAAAATACATTATGCAACTATTCTGTCTTTTCTTCCTCAATTTTTATGGAAAGAAAAAAAATACCATACTCTGGTAGAAATAAAAATGTAGGGGAATAAATAGAATACTCAGTGAGCAGGACTGCAAGGATATGTGATGTGTCCTTGTCTGCTTAACATACGAATGGATAAATATATAAGGAATATTTGTGGTGATATTAGAAGTATATTGGTTGGGAACAGGAATACACATATAATTTTGTGTACAGATAATGCTGAATTGTTGACTGAGAACCTGAAAGATCTATAATGAATATTAGAGGAAGTGTATTTTACAACAAGGAATAGGAATGAAAGTCACTGTCAAAAATATAGGTAGCTGTGTCTGACAGGGAAAATAGCATTATTAGAAGTTATATATAAATGGTAAAACAACTAGAACAAGTAGATGAATTCGTGTATCATGGTAAAATATTGAAAAAAAATAGGAAATGGAAAAAGAAATGTTGAATGTGTAAATTCTGGAAGAATGATAGTGGTTAATATGGAGCCTGTTGGAAAAAAAGAACATTTACAGTATTGAAAGAAGCAAAAATACCTTCATATAAGTGGGCTTCTATTGATTGTTAAATGGAAATGAGATGGATATGTTAAGAGAATCATAACAATCCATTGATTTCAGTGGAAATAGGATACTTAAATTTAAGTAGGCAAACAAAAAGAGAAGGGTCAAAAATAACTAAGTACTCTTGAATTGAATGTGGATTGGTACAGAAGGATATGAATGACCAGAGTATGAAAGAAGTACACTGAAGTGGTATAGTCATACAGAAATAATGAATGAGGACTGAAATGTAAAACAAATGGAGGAATAATAAATGAATTAAGAAAGTGAGAAAGTTATCCTTTGATGGATTTGATGAGATTCTCAAAAGAGAGAGGTTTGAGAGAGCAAGTATGATGTGGAAATTAAGGCATCACAATAGAAATTTCAAGACCTTGGTCTAGGCCACAAACCTTGTTGGGTGACCGTGGACCAGGCACTCTAGAAGAAGGCAGTGGCAAATCACTTCTGAAATCTGCCAAAACTGAAAGGATTAGTCTCAAGATGTGTGCCAGAAGTCAATATTGATTCAAAGGCACACAAAAAAGAAGGAAGGAAGGAAAGAAAGAAAGAAAAAAGAAAAGAAAAAAGAAAAGAGGTTTGAAGTGTGAAAAACAAAACACTATATATGAAGCAGTATATGGATGAGGTTAAAGCAATGATAACTTGCAAGTATTGAAAAGTATGGAGAAATAGAATGAATGGTGTTTGTGTAAACTAGTGTTAGCTACATTTTCATTCCTTTTCATACTCTTTTCCCACACTCTATATAATATTGCTTACCCTGAAATGGAATGGTGTGGTAAGTATGTATGTATGCATATATTTCATATGAGAAAATGGAGTATATTGAATATGGAAATCAGCCAGCTGTCTAATGCATATTTATTTGAAAATAACTTATGCATCCTGCTACAACATAGCTACATCATTTGGCAACAAGTATTGCTTAACCCAGCAGAATTTAAGATATTTCTAAATAACACTTTTATTATGTATTTAAACAGTTTTTACCAGCAATTCCTATCTCATCTCTTATTTGTTCCAAGTAGTTTGGAGGCATATATTGTACATATAAAACAACAATTAATTTGTAATATTTCTCCCTACTTTCATTGGTGCTTGCTGAAGAAGGCTCTTAGCCCAATCTGTCAGAATATATTGTGTGCATTTTATTCTTTCTTAATGATTTTTTTGTGGAAAGAAAATATGGATGGAGAAAATACAAGAGGGTTCTAAGTGGAAAACGATGACCCCTACTTTTCTGGTAAAAGCCCATTAGTGAAGCAATCGTATTAAAAAAAAGCTGGAAATTAACTTTTAAAAACTTGTTAGATTGGATACAAACACACTCTGTTCTCAAAGTCTGTAGCCAGGAATTAATGGCTGAGCGTCTCGCATCATCGTCAGTCACGGTGTGATTTGTTAAGTAGTACACTAGGATGGATGAACGCGTTACCGGTAGGCTCGGGAGATGCTTGGAAAATATTGGGAGTCAGAACCAGTTTTCCGGGGATCCTCGCCTCAAGTAGAGGCGGCGCGCAGGTGTCTGTCGGGGACCTGTAATGGGGAGCCCCACAGTGGCCAGGAGCAGAGACGACGGCCTAAATGAACCCTTCCAACTCTTGTCACTGCAGCTATTCAGGGCTACTATCTAAGCAAATCGCGGCCAGCCGTTTCAACGCGGTGCTCGAGCTACCGGGCCGGGCTGACCAGGTGGACTAGTCCCTTGGGGATCCTTCCCTCCCGCTGCCTCTCCGGCTGCCGTGGTTCATTTATGCCGGGGCTAGGAGAGGTCCCATCAAACTTCGTGAATGAGGCGAGGGCTTCATCCCCTTGGCCGGGCTGCGAGCGGGGAGATCCTGTCTACCTGCCCCTTCCCTTCTCTTCCTCCCGGCGTTCCCTCGGGGCTGCAGCGTAGGCATAGTCTCTGGGAAGATGGACAGAGCAGCGGCGCCCCTTTCTGCGCCTCAGCCCGCCGCCCGGCAAGGCAGAGAGGCCGTTTTCTTCCCCGCTCCTTCCCCACCCCGGCTGTAGCCCCAGTCCCGGCCAGCCTGCCATTGGCTTAGCGGCCCCATCCGGGCATTTGGTGCATCGCTGCTGCTCAGCCCGAGCGCTCCCAATATGGCGGAGGTGAGCGGGGAAAGCGGGTAGGGGCGCTGGGGTCCGGCCGGTTCCTGGTCGAGTTTCGCAGCGGGGCGGCCCCTTCAGGCCGCTCCGGCACCCCTATAACTCCCTCCCGGTGGTCGGAGCCCCAGCAAGGAGGCTTCGGGGGGCGGCTGGGGGCTCCTCAAGCTACTTGAAGCGGAGAAGCGCAGCCTGCGCGACTAGGCCGCGGTTGCCTCCGTCCGTCCGTCGGTCCGTCTGCCTCTAGCTGTCTGCTGAGCGCTGTACCGGTCTCCACCCACAGTCCCGGGCCCGGGAGCGGAGAGATCTCCCTTCTCCGGTTCCGCGGGGGTCGGAATCCGGGATGGAGACTGTTTGGCTAGGGTGAGATGCGGAGGGAGGCGACGGAGCGGTGAGATCTCCGACGGGTAGCCCAGATCTTTTGGTCTCTCCTTCTCAAGCTGCCCCTGTCACCTCTCGGGCGGGCCCGGCCGGGATGGGGCTGGTGTCAAGGCCCGGGTCTCGCGTTGGGGACGAGGCGAAGGAGTTGGAAAAAGGAAGGTTGGAGGGAGGGAAGCAACTTGGGGTGCTGAATGCGGAGGAAAAGGGAGGCGAGAAGAGGGACCGGAGGAGCGGTGGGGGTGCGAGGGGTGGGGGGGAAGCGAAGGAGGGATGCTGAGAGCTGAAGAAGGGGAGAGAAAGAAGTTAAAGGGAGAAATGAAAAAAAAAAGATGGGGAAGTGTGCGTGTTTGTGAAAGAGATTGAATAATTAGGAGGGGTTGCCTTAACATTTTCCTTTTATGACCACTTTTTCCAAATCTCTCTGGCCAGCCTATTTGTAATCTGTTTTTTTCCTCCCTCTCTTATTGCTTGTTCCAGGCTTCCTTTGGGAGTTCGAGCCCAGGTTTGTCCTGTTCAGTTCCTTCTTCTGTGATTCCGGCAGTGGGAAGCTTTTGGGTACGGCTAAGGGCCAGAGTACAGGCACAACTGTCAAAGATGTTTTATATGTTTTCTTGATTATGTTAAAATGATTACTTCCTCCTTCATTGTCTCTAGTTCATGCTTCATGCTCAGTTGTTTTATCTTAAAATTACCTGTTTGGTTCTTATTGACAGTATGAAGCTTTTTGCCCTATATAATTCTTGTGATCAGGTTCAAATTGTTCTGTTTGATTTTCCAAACATTTATTGAATATGCAAGAAACTTCAATTTAAAATATTGTTGAATAAAATTGTTGCTTCAGCGATCTGCAGACCTCCTGCTTCTTTGTTAAGCATGATATCTAGTATGCTTGTTTGGAAGTAAATCATTTTCATTAGTTTGTATTTCGCAACATGAATTAAAATCACAGTCTTGATTGCCAAATTTTCAGAAGTAAATTGGACTTATTATAAGGTTGTTAATGTGGCTTTAGACCCTATAACAATATACTATTTTATTTTTACAAAGAAAAACAGTACAATAAAAGTAGGAAATGAGATCCGATTAGCAGCTTTCTGTTCACTTAATGGAAATTTGCCATTTTTTGTGCCCTTCAACCCTATATACTTCCCCAGTCGTCTTCCAAAAGTTCTGTCAACTCTTTGGAGTGTGTTTAGGGAACAAAATTTCAAGGATGCCAGCTAATAGATGCTGTTCCTTCAAAGAAAAATAAAAGCAAGTGTAAATGTATTTGGAAGTAAGTTTCATTAACAATAATGGATCCCAACCATCCCTGGCTAGAATAGATTGTATGTATTCCTATAAATATTGACTTAAGGAAAGTCCCATTGTATTGTGAAGCATTCATCTTTGATCTTAATGCTTCTTCAGTTTTAAGCAATAATGATAATTTCTTACTTTACAGGATGTTAATGAACTAAATAGAAATGTAATTTTATGAGTGGCAATAGAAGCAGAGCTACTTTTGTCAGTGAAAATAAATAAAGTGCAATGTATTTTAACTTGTAATAAAATCAAAATTAAAAATATATCAGATATTTTACATACAATGTATATGAACAGTCTTATAACATGTCTTTGATCAACTTGTTAGACAGTACATTATATTTTAAAATGTTAACTAATTTGACTTAACATTTCTGGGTATAATTTTGGAATTAGCCCCTTTGAATTCAGGATTAATTCTGAATAGATAAGAGTAGAACTATGCTGTCAAGGTATTCTTCCTTAAATATACATATTTAATAATACATGTAATATATAAATATAAAACAATTTCAAAAATACTTCAAATGCATTTTTCAGAAGAATTGGTAAAACATCTCTCTAATGTAATTATAGTGCAGTGCTACACTAGAAATCTGATGTCTGGCGCAAGTTTGGATGGGTAAGATTCCCTCCACTTGCTGAGCATGATACTAAATACGTTTACTTGGGAGTAAGTTCAGTACAGTTCAGTAGAACTTTATGGGAAATGAATTGAAAACTCCAGCTTTTTTAACTTGATCACCATGTTTTTCAGAAGTAATTCCACCTGATTGAACTGATAAGGTCCCCAAGATGGCTCACGACAGTAAGCACAGCCCTTGGTATGCCTGAAAAAACAATGTGATAGATCTGTTGCTGTGTTCCAAATGTTGGCCATTTGTCTAAAACCAGTCTTGGATTCTGTGAATCCAAAGCTTTTTTATTTCCTAAAATGGCCCTGTAGATCAGTCCCATCAGCTACATTTGCTTTAGGGTGGCCTTGGTATCATCCATCTAGCAAATTTGGTATCATCCATCTAGCAGACTGAGGAAGTGGGACATGTCAGCGTTCCAAGTAATGCACCCATAGAAAACAAACTTTGAGGCACTCGAGTGCTTCAAAGAACAATTTATTGGATATATCATTTTGGTACAAACTAGTGAAAGCCTACTCTGAGGTTTCCTGTGGCTTTCACCTAATGAAAAGTAAAAGTTTTTCCCTTTCCCCCAAATCACTGGTCACGCTGTCCAATCTAGGTGCTGACTGGTTACTGGCTCCTCCTCTGGCCAGCCACCTGTTAAAATAACCTTGGTTTCCATAGGAAAACTTTATTGTTTTGGCTACAAAACCCCATCTAACTATTCCTCCTCCCACTGTTGTATGGCAATTCTGAAGCCTCCAAAATGGCTTTGGCCAGGCTCACTTCAGGGTTGACAACTGAAGTTTACCCCCTCCATTTAAAATTCATCTGCAGAGCTGTAATAACACTTTTTTAAGGAGTAAACTCCATTAAAACATTATGGCTTACTCTGATAAAGACAGGAGTATGTTTATATTAATTTTATAATGATGATTCAAATTTATTGTTACTTAAGATTTTTCATCTTACAAAAGTACAGTATAAATTTTATTTAAGATCAATATTCAAAGAATCATTTAATTAAAAAAAATAACTAGCAGAATCAGCTAACGTTAAGCTTTATTGATCAATTTTATATTTTTTATCAAGAATAAAAGCACTTTATCCTGCTTAAATTTGGCTGGAATCTTATACATTTTAAATCCTTGAAATTTGATTATTAAATGTCACATATTTATCATCATTTCTATCATGGTTGAACACACTTTTATTAATTTGAATAAATAACTGTTAAGTGCCATACATAATCATTTTCAAAGAAAGAAAATTCTAAAAAATATAATAAGTTGTTACATAAGTTATACATATACATACATACATACTTAACTTAAAATTATAGCTTGTTTAGATGGTTAATTTTAACAGTTTCAGGTAAATTCGATTTTATATCCAAGTGCAAATACTTTTCTTTAATGGAAAATGTATAATTTGAAGACATTCTATTAACTTCCAGCTTATTAAAAATCCAGCTTGACTCCTGAGGTTATAAGAATCCATCCATGCTACATTCTTGACAAAAGGATGGAGTTTGGTTGCTACTGCCTTCTTCCCTGACACTTTTCAACCTTCCTATCTCGCTTAAATCCTTGAGCTTTCTTGGTTGTCTCTCATCCAAATATAAACTATGCTTATCTTTGTCAAAATCACCCATAATCAGCTAGATGTTTCTATCTGCCAATATGCATGATTTTAAAATTGCCATTCGTTGTCAAAATATGTTTTTCTAAATCTGCAAAACAGTGTATAACCATCTTCCCAGGGCGATATCCTGAAGCCATTGGGGCAATATCTTCCAGAATTCCTAGTATTTCAGGGTCAAAAAAAAATTTTGTTTTGTATTGAGATCGTTCTATAAACACAGTAAGCTGTGGAAACCAGTACTAACGTTTTTAGGTAGCTTTAGTCCTTCCTCCAAAATTTATTAACTTTAGAATTTGAACCATTTCTTCAGATAAGTTGGCTATTTTTTAGCATTCTGAAATAGCATTATTTTCCTGATAACAAAATCTTTGACCTTCCACATGCAAACTATTGTGTTTATATCAATTTCAGCACATTCAGTAATCCATGAAATCAAAATCAAGTAGCTAGAAAAATTATAGCTATATTGTATAGTTACAGTGGGGACTGGTGTAGCTAAAACTAGGACTGGTGTAGCTAAAACTAGTACAGTATAAGTGCAAATATGATTGTTTCAATTTTAGTGCTTTTGATTAAAGCTGTAATGAAATCATTCTATTATGTCCGTCGTATAGTTTTGCTCCAGGGAAGTCTTTTCCCTATTCCTGTAGAATTGTTTTAAAATGAGAAGCATTAATCTAATATTCTCTTCGATTTACTCTGCAGAATGTACAGCTGTGCTTAAAATTCATGCCAGGGTTGATACATGCTTGTTTGGGGCATTTAATTCTTGAATTTTGGTAATATAATATTTAAGTTATTAGTAACGTTTGCTAAAGAGATTCAAATTATCTTTTTTTAGTTGGCTCTTTGTCTTCTGAGGATCATGACTTTGACCCTACTGCTGAAATGTTGGTACATGATTATGATGATGAAAGAACTCTGGAAGAGGAAGAAATGATGGATGAAGGCAAAAATTTCAGTTCTGAGATTGAAGACTTAGAAAAGGTAAGAGAGGTTTTGTTCTCAAACATCATTTGAAAATGCTGCATTCTGCAACTTTTAAGGCAACTATTTACACCACTACAGTGATATAAATCAGGCCAATATATAAATTCTGGAAAACCTATTTATAGTATAAATGAGGGAAAGCAATGTCAGTAAAACTTCTTTTTGGAATGAAGTATTAGCTCCAAAGATAAATACAATTATTATATAATTTCATTGCATTTCCATGTAATGAAACATTGATTGCTTTGTGGCACTTTGTTTGTTAAGAGAATACTTTATATTTCAATTTTAATGATGCATGCTAGATTGTAAATTAATAGTTCAAATTGTTAAGGGATTATCAGTTTCAGTAAAAAAAATGAAGCATTGATAAATATTTTTACCAATAGCATAATTTCTATTTAATTATTTAAGCTACTTTGTTCCTAGCATGTGTGCAAAATCCTATAATTTTCTACAAATTGCAATCTGTTTTCTTTTTATTTAAAAAAAAAACCTTCAGGAAGGAAGCATGCCATTAGAAGATTTGCTAGCATTCTATGGCTATGAATCTGCTATTCCTGTTATAGCAAGTTCCAGCGCAGACAGTTCTCCAAGCGAACTTGCAGATGAGCTTCCAGACATGACTTTGGATAAAGTAAGTTTATCTGTTGCCCTAAAATGCAGGAGATTCCTAGGTTCTATTATTATCATGACCTCATTCCACTGAGACATTCAATTCTTTTATTACCTGAGCATGAATCTGACATGGATTATTCCTTAAATTTCAGCAGGATGTAGTTCTAGGCATATTTAACTTGAAAGCTATTTCTGCAAAAGAGGGGACAGATATGTGAGCCTAGCTTTAAGTACAATAGCAGAAATCGGAATGAAGACTGGGCATATCTATAGTACTGTAGAGTTTAAAAAATGTATTATCAGTGCACAGTAAGATATTACAGCTTTGATGTAAACTTAAAGTAGGATGCATTATGGCAAGTACATCAAGTGCTATTTTGTATAAGGGTTTTTTCTTTTTGTAAAGCAAGAAATTTTTTAAAAGCAGGTTTTTAAATACTGTTTGGGAAACTGTGTTCCAGCTATCTATTAGCTAAGTAACAAAAATGTACATATGTATATAAATGTATTTAAATTCTGTCTTGTCTGTCTATCCATCTATCCACCCACTATCCTACCTACTTACCTGCACATACAAATATCTACCTGCACACACATATATACAGAGAAAGACGAGTAAAATTTTCAGGGAAATTAAAGTATTCTATATGACAGAAGCAGGTATTTCATAGAAATTAATACAGAGGTTTTTGAATGGTTTCTTAAAAGTAATTTTTTAATAAACATCACTCGGATGAAATTCAAAGGAAATAATAGTTATAAAGAGATAAAGAATAAAAAAATGTATTATAGATTAGAGCAAAGGATTTCAAACTAAACTTTACTTTCTATAAAAATATCCATATTTATTTTGTTTTGAAGCAGAAGGTAGGGGTGTCAAACTCAAGCCTGTGGGCCGGATCCGGCCTGTGGGGTACTTTATTTATTTATTTATTTATTTATTTATTTATTTATTTATTTATTTATTTATTTATTTATTTATTTATTTATTTATTTATTTATTTATTTATTAATTAAACTTACATACTGCCCTATTTCCCTAACAGGACTCAGGGCGGTGTACAGCCTCATTAAAATACAAAAAATAGTGCAAAATTAAAAACTATTAAAAGACCAAATATAAAAGGCTGAAAGCTAAAAAATAGAGGGCTAAAAACTAAAACCAGACGAAACCGAATTAAAAATCCCCTAAAAACCCTAGGTCAAACCGGCTTGATGAAATAAATAGGTTTTCAACGCGCGCCGGAAGATCAAGAGATCAGGGATGGTCCTCATCTCCGGGGGTAATTCGTTCCAGAGGGAGGGTGCCCCCAACGAGAAGGCCCGCACCCTCAGGGTCTCCAGCCGTCCAGTCGGCGGCACCCCGAGGAGGCCAACTCTGTGGGAGCGTATTGGTCGACAGGAGGCTGATAATGGCAGGAGGCGGTCCCGCAAATATCCTGGTCCCAAACCATGGAGCGCTTTAAAGATGGTAACTAGATGGTACTTAGATCTGACCCGTGAGGCCACCCTGGAAACAGAGAAGGATCGGCCCATGGTGCCTTTGCCCAGTGAAATGGCCCTCCCGAGCTCTGTTTTTGCAGAGGCCATTGCAGCTGAAAACAGAGCTAAGGAACCCATTTTCACTAGCAGAGCACTCAGGCCACCATAGGCGCCCCAGACATGAGTGATGCCAATCTGGCCACGCCCACACCCAGCCCCCTGTGGTCAAACACAAGACTGATGTGGCCCTCAATGGAATTGAGTTTGACACCCTTGATAGAAGGTAATACCGGTAACATTTGCACGAAAGGGATTCTAGAGTGAGGTAATTATATGTCATTTTACACAAAAGTAGATTTTGCCCCCAGAAAAAGAGTGCTGACAAAAATTGCCTATGATTGACTTGGAGCTGATTGTTATGTAAGGTGTCGGGAAAAAAATTTAATTCATTGATATTTTTATTTTACATAAAAAGTATAGTCCTTAAACCAGACAGACAACCATAACAATTCTTACAGTTTCTAAAAATAAACAGGGAATAAATAGGCAAGTATTAAATTAAGATTCTCTTTCAAGTTTTTTCTTCACAGATTGAGAAAACCAGTATAATTTGATTGTAGCACTTCCATGATTGGAGAACAAACACATTAATCACTGAATCCAGTTCTTCTTTCCACATCCATTTAATGCTCTAGTATACATTAACACACTACTGTGATCAAACAGCATTGCACGTATTTTTTTCATGCAGAGACAAAGTTTGTTGGAAGATTTTGAATGAAGGATGAGGCATATCAGGCACTTCTGTTCCGCCTTTGTTAATTTTAATATTACAACTTGAGATGAAAAATTATATACTGAATTGCTGCCTTCCCTTCCAGCTCTGGATTGTTGTTGAATAAGAACTCAGCTTTATTAGTTAATTCTTCAAGACATGAATGATACTAATGATTGATTCTTTTGATTATAGGAAGAAATAGCCAAAGATCTTTTGTCAGGAGATGATGAAGAAACACAGTCTTCTGCTGATGATTTGACACCATCAGTTACTTCACATGAAACAACAGATTTTTTTCCTCGACCTTTAAGATGTAAGGAAATATAACCAGTATTCCAAATTAGCTATGTTAAAATTGTGAAACCATTAGTCATCTGTCTTGGTTTGAAGAACAAATTCTATTGCATTTTCAAAATTTTATTTTCTTTCTAATTCATTTTATTGTACTAAGTGGTTGTAAAAATAAAGTGAAGAATTTCATTGATGGGGTTCTAACATGGTGCCAGAGTGAAGCTATGCAAAAGAAGAGAACTTCCCCTTCAGAAGATTATGGCCCTATCTAATTGCAACCCATAGCTCTGTGACAAAAAAACCATGCTGTTTACAAATGAATACTGACTGAACTTTTCTCTGGTTTCATCTGAACTTTTTCCTTCAAATCCAGTCTCTTACACTTATAGTCTCCATATTATAGTTTAAGACACACAGAGTATCTTTTACATGGCCTGCATTAACAGTGTATAATTTGAGTATTATCAGCATATTAATTATTACCTTAAAGCATAGAATAGACCCTCTTTTTTACCTTAAAGTATTACCTTAAAACAAAAGAGGATCTATTCTATGATTTCATACAAATATTAAACAACATAGGGGGATCTGATTGAGGTCTGATATTCCACACTCAGTAATTATAGGCTCAGTTACTTTGTCTCATGACTACTGACTAGAATTGCCCACTCAGAAATAGAATTACTACAGAATTGTGCCTTCAAATCTCAGATACCATGCTTGGCAATATTGAATGCAGCCAGTAGGTCTGCATTTCCCCTTCCAGTCTCAATGAAAGACAACCAAAAAATAATCAACACTATTTCCAATCTCTGACTGAACTTGAATCCTGTTTAAAAGAGCTAGATAATTAGCTTTCTTTAGGATCTTCTCTAACAGTCCATACCATATTCTCAACATCGTGCCCTAAGAAATATTGGACACAGTTAGACACAATTCGTCTAATATATTCCTTAAGAGCAGGCAGCATCACAGATTCTCTCTGGGTACATTAATCACTTATTTGGGTTCTACAATCCCAGATCGCATTATCTCTGTAATTCCATTCATCTCATGTGATTCTGTCCATCCAGACTTGGACCAAAATAAGCAATTGTAGCTAGAAAGAAACAAATCTTAGAAAATGTGACAAAATTTGTAAAGTAAATGTAAATTAGAAATGTAAGATTGTTATAAAAAGTATTATTTAGCCAGAATGTTAAGGCCAGGATTTTGCGTGAATTCATTCTGATAGGTGCAGTGCATGTTGGTATGCCCCAAATAATTTGTGATTGGAATGCTGTGGTTTTGTTTTTATTGTTGTGGAATGCCTGGAGTTACATTTCTGCAAGTTAGGAGACCATGTATTTTGATTGATAGCTATGTAACTAGAATGAATATTTGTGATTAGTTATTTTGCTCCAGAATCTTTAGGTATTGATTTGTTAAAGATAAAACATATATAAGGGCTTGGGGAGGGAGGGCTTGCAATTTTGCTTATACTCAAATTTATAATTCTATGATGTAAGAATTAGGACTTTGCAAAATGTTTCCATTTTCAAAAGGCTTCTCACTATCTTAAAAGTGTTTTGATGCTTTTCAAGCAATTTTGGAAGTGTGTAGAGATATAAACAGATGTTACAGGGCCTTTTCTATGTTTCCATCATCCACAATCATCTGATTGGAGTAATACAGAAATGTAGTTACTAAATAAAGCACTTAGCTGTGAACATGGGCTTTGAACATGGGAACATGTACAGAAGTTGGACCTGATTTGCGGGGGAGGTTTTATTTCAATATTACATTAAAATATTAAAAGTTGTCAGTTAACACTCCTTTTCTATTGTAAAAAGCAAACACTACTTGTGATGGTGATAAAGAATCTGATGGCGAAGATGTGGAAGTAGATACTGGTAATTCATCTGAAGATTTGCGAAAGGTAATTCTTAAAATGATCTATAGTAATGTATAATTTTTGTATGTGTTCTATATAGTTAAAATATGTAAAGACTGAAATCAAGATGTATAAAATGCCCTAGAATTACATTTATTGCTGGCCTCAAAGCTCCAAAGTTATATTTGCCTTTGAAAGTGTTTTACTTCCCCATTTCAACTGTAACCTAAAGAGCAGGAGATCTGCCTGAATGTATTGTTGCTAAAGGAGAATTTTGTTGTGATCCCAGTGTGAGCCTGGAAATATTTGTGGGTATGGATCGTAAAAAAAAACAGTATTTGAATCCTGGTCTTTTTGGTTCACAAATATATATCATCATAATGAGATGTATGGTTACAATACTACATGTTCTAATTTTTTCAGGAAATAATGATTGGTTCACAATACCAGGCTGAAATACCACCTTTCTTAGGCAAAAGTTGCAATGACGAAAAAGGTAATTAATATTTTTTTTATTAAATGGTTAGATTTCAAAATAATTGTTTAAAATATATTATCAATTAAAGTAAAAATTAAAACATCAACAGATTTAAATTCAATATCATGAGGCATGGAATATTTGGTTATCTTGAACTTAATTTATGCATTGTTTTTGAATGTTTAAATGAAATATGCTACATTTAAAAATATTCAAAAATTGCTAAGAATTTCAATAAAGATCACATTTTAACATGCCTGCTGAGGAGAGGGCTATCTGTTACTTCCAAATAACTATTAAATGAGAAAGGATATGATTGTGTTTGTCAACTATATAATGATGTGATTACACAGACGTTGCAAATGACATATCAGTTGTAATCTCATTACATGAAAGTTATAAATCACCATAAATGTGGTAAATTAAGATAAATTTAACTACTGTGACTGGATTACTACAGATGCAACAGGCTTGTATATCCTTTCAGGGGTTATCTGGATAGAAATGCAGGTTTTTACATCAGAGGTCTGCTAATTGAAATTTTAATTTATTCAGACATGATTATTACTTTAACATCTTTAGCCAGTCTCCAGTCCCATTTCATGCTCTTCTTGACCGCTAGCTCAGGGGTCGCCAATCTTTTGGACCTCAGGGACCACCAAACTCATAATTTTAAATCCCAGGGACCACTTACCGGTTCTGTGGGCATGGCCTAATTTGTGGTGTGGCTTGGTGATCATGTGACTGGCTGGGCATGGCTTGTATGTAAATATTATAAATATTTATATATATTTTTTATAAAAAAGAGCAACTTTTACCCAAAATCAGGCAAAGCAGGTAGGCAGATTGAGTTGGTCACAGAATCATTCAGTGATCTATCTGCCATCGGCTAGCTCAGTCTCTCAATTTGCTTGCCGTGAGTCTGCACTGAATAATAGAACCTTCAGTGCTAAGGGAGGTTCGGCTCTGCTTAAAAGCAGAGCCGAAGATCTAAAGACTAGCTAGAAAGCAAGAAATCCAACCATTTCCTGCTTCCTAGCTAATCTAAATCTCCCCGAACAGATGATGGTTGGAAAAAGGAAAGATAGCAATTTAGCAGGCAAGTTTACCAGGTAAGGGGTGAGTGGGTGGGGAGGGTTCCTGTGGGCCATGTGGTCTGCGCAGCCTTGTGTTTCTGTGCAGCCTGGATTAATTGCTTTGGGAGGGTGCTGTAGGGATGAGATTTCTCTGCGGCCTACCAAAATACCACAGCCCACCGGTTGGTGATCGCTGCTGTAGCTGATGAATGGGAATATATGGGAGTACACAATTTAAAATATTAGATAAATATGCAAATATAATTGAGAATAAAACTCTTATTTACAGTATAAGACCAAACATTATTAAAAAATAAAAAGGGAATAATTATAATTCCATTATTTTAGTTACCTGTGGGTGGTATTTGAAGATGACTAAAATGTGAGGGTTTCTGGACTGTTCATAGATTAAATATTAGCATCTCAGTCACATTCTAACAGTTGACTTTGACATACATTGGACTATAGGCTGTCCTCAAGTTACAATGGCATTTGAGACTGGAATTTCTGTTGCTAAGTGATGCAATCATAAAGCATGTCACATGGCTGCATCTCTTAGCAATGACAATTTCTGCAGTCCCCATTGCTGTCATTAAAGGAAAGTTGTAGAATATCTCCTCTCAACTTCCTGCTGACTTCCAGAGTCAATGGGGAAGCCAGCAGGAAGTTGCTGCTGCAGGGTGGGTGGCCAGAAAAGGGTGATTGGGTGGCCAGAAAAGTGACACACAAGTGTAGCAGCACTTGGGGGCGGCTGTTGCCAGAAGTGTAAAGGAGTATGACTGGTGGGGGAGTTGCAGCAAGAAAGTGATTGGGTCTGAGGGTAGCTGATGCTGGGTGGGAGAATGCAGCGGAGTGGAGATGTGATGTGGCACGGCAGGGCTTGCTGCTGCAAGGAACAGGGTATGTGAGTGTCTGGAGAGGCAGGTCACCACTGCTATGAGGCCCTGCACTGGGGGATGGGGGATAGAAAAGACTTCTGTCTATCACCCCTACCATCCTCTCAGAACCAATGAAGCTTCTTAGATGAGAAGCACAACTTCTTGTTCTTCTTCCTCAAGGAAAAAGTAGTCCAGTTGCCTTTTGAAAAAAGCACCTCTGAGTTCATTGAGTTATTTGTAAAAATAACAAAGACATGGTTTAAATAAATAAATAAAATTCTAAACATGAGTTGATTATTTTCACATATCTTTGTTTTATTTTATACTTGATCAAGGTATAGAAAAATATTTTCAATTATTTTAGTATTCAATTTGATGCATGCTAGAATTTTCAAAAGATACAAGCAAGGTTTCTTAGAATAGGAAAAGAACTTTTCTTCCTATATAATCAATTTTTCATGTTTGCATTTCTCTCTTATTTTAGATAATCCTATGGCAGACTTTCTACTGGCCACTTAAGTATTTAGTAATTACTCATTATAATAATCTAACATTAAGTTGCCAGTAGAAAGTCTGCAAGATTTTTAAAAAAAGGTGAAGATTACAAAAATATAAGACGCTTAAACATTTTCATAGAAAAAAGTATATATGGTTCTTTTTTAAAATGCTATTTTTAAAATGTTATTAAACATTTTATGTTACTTTAAATTTAAAAAATGCTGTAGTTGATAATTTTTGAAAAACAAATCTTAATATTTGTGCTAACATATATACTAAATATGTCAGTTTGTTTAGTGACCATAATTACAACAGCACTGAAAAAATGCGAGTTATGACTGTTTTTCAAAGTTATGACCTTTGCAGCATCCGCCATGATCATGTGATCAAAATTCAGATGCTTGGCCACTGCTTCATATTTATGACTATTGCAGCGTCCAAGGTCATGTGAACACCTTCTGCAAACTTCTGACAAGCAAAGTCAATGGGGAAGCCAGATTCAGTTAACAACCAGGTTACTAACTTATCAACTGCAGAGATTCACTTAACAACTATGGCATAAACTATGGCATAAACTATGGCATTTATAGGTCATAAATTCACTTAACAAACGTCTCACTTAACAACAGAAATTTTAGGAGCAATTGTGGTCGTAAGTCAAGGACTACCTGTATAATAATATAGCTCCTCAGAAACATTGTGGAAAATGACTATGTGTATCCTTAAGAACGTTGAAGAGATATGACAACAAATATCCCAGAGAAAAGTCACAACTAAAACTTTTATCATACCAGGGTGTAGGTCATAAAATGTTAGTTTTAAAGCAGATTCTTATAAATTATATATTTCTTTGCATATCTTACTCTCCAGTAATATATGCAAAGAATTGCTGGGGATTGCTGGATTGCTAGTCAGTTGGTCTCATCTATATTTCAATATTTCTTAATAGCATATGAAAATGAGGACCAGCTACTTTGGCAACCTGATATTATTTCAGAAAATAAAGTTAAAGAGTATCTTTTTGAAACTTCTGTAAGAACTGGAAATGAAAAAATAATTGGCAAAATTCCTGATGGAGTCCATACCCGGGACAATGAACAAGTATGTTTTAATCTTATTTCTGTACAATTTGCCACTCTTAACTGTTTTTTTATTCTTAGGTATGCAAAACCAAATATGTTTGCTTCCCCCCTATTTTTAAGCTAATATATTTCATATCTATATCACATCTTATTCTTTGGCTGTATATAAAGGGTTAAAGTTACTTTGTTTGTAGAAAAATTTAGTTCATTTTTGCTTCCCAGATGAAGACCCAGATTGCTGGGAGAATATGCTGACTCTATAAACCGCTTAGAGAGTGCTATAAAGCACTATGAAGTGGTATATAAGTCTAAGTGCTTTGCTATTGCTGCTGCTGTTTTGAAACAATGGAGATCCAAGGAGATTCTGGCCAGAGGAGGGATGAAGGAGAAGCTATGTTCATTGATTTATCTGTTTCCTATGGGGCATCTCTCAGTGTTCTAAATAATATTTTGTCCTTTGCTTTCCCCCCCCTTCCCCCTCCCAGTCACTCCATTTACATGGGAGGTTCATCTCATTGATTGCAGGAGGAAGGTGAGGTTCTCTTCACCTTCTCTTAGTGATCTCTGGCAGTCTGTTATGGACAATTGAAGGACCTTCCAAAATAGTGCAGAAAGTAGTGTTCCCTTAGCTTCTTCCATAATGGTTTACCAGTAGGATCTTTCTGCTGGATCAGCAGCATTTAGTGGTTGGAAGAGGTTTTGATCTAGCCTGTTTACACTCCACTGTTTTATGTGAAGTGGATAAATAACCTTGTAATAGAAACATTTGACTGACAATGAGATTACAGCTGCTGGATTGTGTATGTTCCTTTTGACTGGTTAAACAAGAAATATTGCAATCTCTACTAGGCACTCTATGAACTCTTCAAGTGTGACCACAATCTAAAAGAAGCTATTGAGAAATACTGTTCAAATGGGAAGACATCACAGGGTAAGTACTCTTATCAAAAGGTTTATACGTTAAATACTGTTAAATCATAAAATTCAGATATGGATTGTGATGACGGTGTTATTCAATACAGTTCCTCGTGTTTTTGTAATACCTGAACAAACTGCAGCAAAGTAATCAGAATGATGCAAGAGTAACAGTTGGAGTGTTCCACATAACATTCAACAGACAAACATTCACCATTCTTTATTATCATTGTTGCAATACTAGTCAGATAACAAGAAAGAATGCTTGAAACAATGACATTGTATGAAATATACAGTTATGTATGCATGACCTCATCATTAGCCGTAAGTGTTCTTCCCTGCCTATTGAATTCCTGTTGCAATGATGGAATACCATTTCTGCTTATGGCTTACTATTATTGGCTAAGTTCGCACTTCAGCCTAAGATATAAACTACAGCTTACAAACCATAGTACCTTCCAAGCACAAGGTAATCAAATAAACCATGTTACATCCACTCTGGGTGGGTCATCAGTTGGGCTGATTCCATATGTTATGGTTTACTTTGCTGTATGAACCAGGCGAGTTTGTTAAAAAGGTTTTCTTTATTTTTCAACTGTTGAGACCAAATGCTTGCTGATTTGTCAAAATATCAAATGCTCATTAGTTTTTCTCTTACTCTCAAGATATGACAGCTTGGACAGAAGAAGAATGTAGAAACTTTGAACATGCACTTCTAATATATGGGAAAGATTTTCATCTTATACAAAAAAATAAGGTGAGCAGATATAGAAATTATTTATTTATTTATTTATTTATTTTTGGATTTTTATACCGCCCCTCTCCCAAAAGCGGGACTCAGGGCAGTGTACAGCCAGATAAAACAGAACAAACTATCGGAATTATAGAGTTAAAAACAATTTAAAATAATTAAATTTGTGGTCGAAAGATAAAAATTGTATCAAACATATAAAACAGATAAAAAATTAAAATACCAATTTAAAACCCCCACAATTGTTATTGGGCAGACTGGCCTGTTGGAAAAAGTGGGTCTTTACTGTGCGCCAGAAGGTCTGAATGTCGGTGATGGCCCGTATCTCCAGGGGTAGGTCGTTCCAAAGGGAGGGAGCCCCCGCAGAGAAGTCCCGCACCCTCGGGGCTGCCAGCCGGCATCGTCCAGCCGACAGAACCCCGAGGAGGCCAATCCTGTGGGAGCGCACTGGGCGGCGAGAGGCCGTTGGTGGCAGCAGGCGGTCCCATAAGTATCCAGGTCCCAAGCCATGGAGCGCTTTGAAGATGATCACTACCACGTTGAATCGTACCCGGAAGGCCACAGGAAGCCAATGCAGTTCGCGCAGGAGCGGTGTAACATGGGAGCTCTGAGAAGCTCCCAAGATCACCCACGCAGCCGCATTCTGGACCAACTGCAGCCTCTGGATGCTCTTCAAGGGGAGCCCCATGTAGAGAGCATTGCAGTAATCCAGGCGGGAGATGACGAGGGTGGATAAAGTTGTTAACATTTGAATAGTTGGACAGAATATATAAAATAACATAAACAGCATATTTTTGTCAACCAGTTTTTATTAAAACGTATTAAACAGAGAAATATATAAAGAGGGAAGGAAAAAAGACAAAAGGGGATAAAAGAGTAGGATACAAATGAGTAAACAAGGGATTTACAATTTCATAGACATTATAATTTACAAATATATAATTAATTGGTCATTTGCATGTGAATTATCCATCTAGTAAATGAGTGTGCCTCTTTTTATATTTTTAACTAGCTGCTATACTCACAAGTATGTTTTACTGTTTCATACAAACATTATCACTTGAGGCTTTTGAAAATAATTTTATTATGCAGAACTACTTAAGAAAATGAAAGCGTATTATGAATAGTGTATAATTTCAAATATTTCAAGGAACTTGAAAATTAATGATTTAAATAAACCAGCTCCAAAAACATTCATTATATTGATGTCCTTTGCTATAGTTAGATCACTTCCTTGTCAACTATGGATCATGAACGTTCTGGACTTTGCAAGAGCAGCAAATCCATTAGATTTATCTATGTAAGCTCCTAATGGATCCAAAGAGTTTGCAGAGGTCTTTGGGGATTTCCATGATAATGTGATAAAGTTCAGTCTTGCACTTGGTCAACTTGGAATAACAAAGGTAGTCAAAGGGCTGGATGAGAATTCTCTTGTAAAGATTCTAAACCCAAGAAATGATCTGGTTTTCTGAGAAAAGGGAAAATAAGCAAGTGAAAAGGTCTCTAAAGCAACGATAGTGTACACCCAGAAACAAAATACCATGAAGCCCACAAGATGGTGATAGTAATGAGGAAGGGTCAGTTCTTTTCTGTGATTTTTACAGCTACAGACTCCTGCTTGGTGAATAACAGCACCTGTTTGAGGAAGATAGGCAAATGCCTTCAATATTGGAAAGGTTCTTTATTTGTTTGTGATCATAATCACTTAATGTCCACTCTGAGTAGGTCATCAGATGGGCTGACTCCACTGTGTTAAAGTGAGGTAATGTCCTTTGTTGTAGTCTGGGGTTCCTTGGAAATTGAGCCTAGGAAAGTGGATGGAGTTCTCTACTGTATAAATTCTGGTTTCTTCGGCTAGTTACACAAGACATGAGCAACTAAATCTGAAGATAGCACTTTATAGTTCTTTACAGCCCTCTCTAAGCGGTTTACAAAGTCAGCATATTGTCCCCCAACAATCTGGGTCCTCGTTTTACCAACCCTAACGCCTCCCCCCCCCCCTCTAAATTGTGAATCATCCAAATTCTGGAACTGAGGCTTAACCAAATCTATAAAGATATATTTAAAACTATGACATTTTATTAAGAAAAGTATTTTAAGAGATAAAATAATTATTTTAGGTTCCCTCCCACCCCCTCACTTAGCATTGCTCTTATAAGAATTAAGTGCTTTGGGCAAAAAATTTTAAACATAGATTTTATTTGTAATTTGTGCACTGTAAAACTGTGTATTGTATGTACATACCACCAAACCACTCTGTAGGAAGTTCTTGAATCCTATAGTCAGGGACAATTATAGCTTTAGTCGATTAAATAAAATTATAGTTGTTCTGATTTTGCCACTTAATGTGTTATGAGTAAATTAAATTTATGAATACCTGAGTAAGATTTAACCCATATTTAGAAGAGAGTGCTTTCTGTTAGCCATCTGGTTAAGGAAGAAGATAAAGACTGTATTGGAACATGCTATAACAAACTTAAAAATACCACCATTTTACGTTACAGATAGTTCTCAATTTATGATCACAATTTAGAACAGAATCTCAGTTCTTGAGCAAGCAGTTTTTAAGTGACACATCATGACTGCTTCCTCAGCTTTCCCAGTTGCAGTTATTGAGTGACTTTGTGGGTCTTAAGTTGGTAGAGTCTAAGATAAGGAGTATGGGGGTGCAATTGGGGAAGGCCCATGCATACCACACATGAAATCAGAAGTGTGCTGCACTGCTTTAAGTCCTTTTGTCCAACACTGTTGTTGAATTTTGAACAGCTGCTAAACAAATGGTCATAGATTGAAGACTATCTGTAGTAAATTCAGTGCTAACAGCTGATATATTTGCAGGGGTATCAAAGTGGATTCAAACTAATAATTCATAGTTTTCCAAGTATTAACAATTTGCCAAGTATTTGATCATTTGTACTCTTTTCCCATAAGAATTTACCATACGTATTAAGCCTATTTTTTTCTGTCTTTAGGTGAGGACCAGGACAGTTGCTGAATGTGTAGCATTTTATTACATGTGGAAGAAATCTGAACGATATGATTACTTCGCTCAACAAACAAGATTTGGAAAAAAGAGGTACAACCACCATCCTGGAGTCACGTAAGTTGAAAGACTTTGGAAGAAGATTTGTGCTCAATATCTCTTTTAGAATTTCTCATAATTAATAGTAGTTCATCATTATACTTTCCAAATGGATTTTGTTAAATAACCTCTCTATCATCACTTTCTTGTAGGGACTATATGGATCGGTTGGTAGATGAAGCAGAAGCTTTAGGTGGTGCCGTTTCTTCAGCCATAATGTCAAATAATAGACTAGAGCCCATTCCTGATCAACAACTAAGCCTCCTGAATTCGATCACTGCCAATGATTTGACAGGTAAATTAAAAGGTAAATTAGAAGAGCTTAATATGACTTAGGTCAGGGAAATGGTTACATCTTGTACAACATCTTTTTTTCTGTCTTCTAGCACTGACCAACAGCGTAGCTACAGTCTGCCATTCTACAGATGTGAACTCAGAAGACGCCTTCCCACCTCTGGACAGTTTGCCCCGAACAGCAGTTAATCATGTGCCTGTTGTAACAGAAGATTTGCTTAATTTGCCTAGTAATGGTGAAAGTGATTGTTTTAATTTATTTGAGACTGGATTTTATCATTCTGAATTAAACACCATGAACATGTGCGGTGAAGAATCTGAAAGGCCTGCCAAGAGATTGAAAATGGGAATTGCAGTCCCGGAGTCCTTCATGAATGAAGTTTCAGTGAACAACTTGGCTGTTGATTTTGAGAATCATACACATCATATTACCAGTGCCAAAATGGCAGTCTCGGTAGCTGACTTCAGCAGTCTAGCGGCAAATGAGACAAATGGCTTTATCAGTGCCCATGCGTTACACCAGCACACTGCCCTCCATTCAGAATGAATTCAAGCAGCAAATTAAAGACAGTGAACACTGTTGGCAGTTTGTGGTAAACTTGATGAGTTGATCAGGTTTGCTTAGTCTTTCACTGGAAGTTTGAACTATATGACATCAGTGATGTCTTTATGTACAGAACTATATCTTGATTTATCAAGAATAATTTCACTTTTTTTCCAATCCATAAATGTGGAAACTTCATATAATATCTAGCAGAGTTTGGGACTAAGAGAACTATGTGATGCAGCTTTAAACTCTGCTTCCTTTCTTTTTAAACCCATAGAGAGACTGCTGTCTCAAAACCAGCACAGAAGTTCTGAACTTAATAGAATGGGTTTTTGTTTTAGGTTGCTTCTGCCCTAATGGATGCAGTGGAATAACATTTGTTTACAGGTACAAGTTCTGATCCTTGCTTAATGTAGCATTTTAAAAAAAAGTCAAAAGCAGGGAAACATTTCTTTAATTTAAACTGCACAACTACACAAGGATATTTTAAAATGGAAGCTTCTGTCATCTGATATTAAACCAGAGCACTTCAGTTTACAAAACAACAGATTCATCTTGGTGGATACTAGCACAAAAGACAGTAAGAGCAAAGTCTAAGGAGAAGCTTAGGTGCTCTTACAGGCCACGGCTACCTTACACAAAAATAGTTACACTGTCCAAAGGTTTTGTGTACTTTTAACATATTGGCTGAAAAAATGTGTATTGTTTGAGCTGGGGTGGAGGATATCTATACTTCTGAGGAATAGAATCTGAAAACATCAAGTATTATCTAACACTGCTTAAAGCCACTAAGAATGATACAATTTTCTCACTCCACTAATGAGTTACATCTTGGGGTTTGTCTTTACTTAAGAACATGGCAGTTCAAAATAGCATACAAAATTCTAAATTAATAGATGGTGATGATGCAATGGATCTTTGAATCATTTTCAGCCATTAGTGTAGTTTCCTTCCTGGATTTATTCAGACTTAAGTATATTAATATTCCAGAGAGAAATCTTTGACAAGTTTGTTCTGTGTTGAAGGATTTGTGAAAGTTCACTAAAACTGATGATCAATTATAAAACTTGCCAATGTTACACTGACATATATATATTTAATTTTGTTACAACTGATTTAAGGTTTTTTTTCAGTATTGATAGTAAATTGCTTCATAGTTGTATATCAAAAAAGGACACCTTGGTTAATAATTCAAAAGGAGTGTACTTTGTATTTCTACAGACTATCAGCATCTTGAGCAACAGCAGAGTGCTGGGAATCACTCAAAAGTTTTGAGTTTCTCAAATAGCACATTTTAACCATTCTAAGAATTAAATTACCATTTATATGTTAATGATCTGTTGTAAAATATACATCTGAACTTGTCAGTCTAATACAGTACACAATAATGGTAGCCTTGGCCCTGGGTCATATTCTGATTCTTTCAGTCAAATTGTCAGCTTCCTGTTGCTGTAATTTGTGCTGAATGCTGTATCTTGTGGGGGTTTTCTCTTATTCAACACATCTTATTTAATTTTGTAAAATACTGGCCGTATTTTTTCCTTTCATTATACATTCATTTTATGGTTTTTCCAGTGGCTGGTGTGTATAAAAATCATCACACAAAATGTATGAATGCTTATACCAGTTGCACTTAAATGAACACACCCATTCTCATGATGCAGTACTATGTTCAGTTTATCTATGCATTGCTGGGGTCTTAATGAAGACCGAGACAGTCTAGTTTCTCGTCTAAAGTTTTGATTGTCAGCAAGTTAAATGGACACTTTAGTTATTTAATAAAGACTTTTGACCAAAATTCTAAAAATGGTATGAGAGAACAATGAATTCTGGCTAGTTTTAATAGATTTTTAATTGCTGATCTAATTTAGCCTATTGGCTAGCTAGCTGGTAATGTTTACTTTTAATTCCTTGTTAAAATGAGGCAATAATTTGCAAGATTATGTAAATATGTACATTCTGCATATCTTTTTAGATATCTATTTCAATATTTTCTGACTACTTCTGTGTATAGTAACATTTTGTGCATGCTTGATGTGACATTCATAAATTTGTACCACTATGACTTTATTCATGTAAAATAGCTATTTATTGAATTTTTCTTTTTAAAAGCTGGACTTAAAACTGTTTCTCTCTATTTTAAACATTTTACTGGAGAAATTGTTACTGTTTATTAAAAGAATTGCGTTTGAATCAGAATGAAGCTGGCTAAATTGCAGCCATGTGAAAACTACATTGCATTGATTCATTATAGGTAAAGCACAATTCTTCTAACAAACCGTGATGACTTCTTTGTTCATTGCTGAGTATATTCTCTGTTCTCCCTTGTTCTCAATCCATTCGTAAAAACCAAAAATTCAGGGTGGGCATTTGCAGTTTGTAGAGGTATCGCTTACAAGAATCCCAAAAGAACATTAGATTCACTTGGATGTGCAACTGGTGCTGCAATAGAGCAATACTTCAACTTTTGTTAGCCACTTCATCCTCTCATTGATAGCTTTTTAAGTGTTCATTTTTCTTCTTTATGTAGACAGGCCAATCTTACCTATAGACTGCGAAGTACTGAGCTCTGTACTGTTAGATTTTGTGCAGTTTTTCTTTGAAAACCAATAATCGGATCCATGTTAACTTCACATCCAGTAGTGCATTAATGATACTATTTAATTGAAACAAACTCTTTGAATGTAAATTAGTGGATAGCCTAACCACTAGAAGACTGCCCAGTGTTACAAGCAGTGTCTATAAATGGGAATGTGCAAATAATCATGATTATGATTTCCCATGGGAGTGGAGTATTCTAGTTATTGCTTCAGGCCAATTGAGGACTGCAGTCCACCTCCCAGAAATCAATCATGTCCACCATTACTAGGTTCAAATTGCTTCACCCTGTGCATAGATTAGTGACAATCGCAACCAGTTTTAATATCTGATGCTTAAGAGGAAGTTGCTATTGTCGCATTGGTTTTAATATTTGTACATAAACACTTATTTTTTTTGAACATTATTTTGTATTTGTTGTATTTTAATATCTGGTGTACAGTTCCAGAAATAAATGTCTGGAAACCTTTTTTTCTCCTATGAAAGTTTTCCTCCTCCTGCAACATTATTTGTCCCTTTAGACAATCTTTGGACAAAGATTGTTAAAATGTGTTATCAAATACTCCATTTGCAACTGACAAGAAATGGAAACTGAATGACAAAATCTATATTAATACTATGGAAAATACTATGGGAAAAAGAATGTGCCACTTGCAAAAAGGATGAACATGACATGTTGTCGAGAAGAAATTGAAAACAGTATTCCAACAGTTGTCCATATAGAAAGGAACAAAGGATCAAGATGGTCCTATTATGCTGCTTACGTTCCTATTTTTTCACACTTTACGGAGGACCTTCCTATGCCATGGCAGTTAGGCATGCCAGAAGATCCATGTTGTATCTCTTACAGTGTTACAAACATAATAGTCCTTGAAAATGATACCAGTCTGGTAACTTTTTGGCTTTTGGGGTGGGGTTTTTCTTTTTTTGTTTTGATTAGTGCAGTATCTAATAGATTAAAGCATAACTACTAATGAATTGCAACACTACCTGCCCAAAGTTTAATTTGCTGTAATGAAATTTCAGAACAGTAGTAGTAGTACCCACTGTAAACTTTGCTGTCCCACTCATGCATGGACCCGCACACCACAGATGTATGGAGTCTTTATTAAGGCTCCCAAGACTGAATTGTATTCCTCAGCAATTCCCTGTGCTGGCACCAGCTCAAGCCCAATGAGTTCCATAGGCTACCCAAATCAAGCCAATGCTAGTCCTCGAGGCAAATCTAGCCCACTAGGCAAAAGCAAGGTCCCAAGACGAAGGCAAGTTCCAAGACAAAGGCAAATCTACAGGCAAAGGCAAGGGCAACAGTTGAAGAGAGACGGCAAGAACACACATCAAGGAAACGAACACAACACTGCTTCCATCTATCTGCTGTGCTAAACAGCCAGGCTGTTTCCTCATGAGTAATCAGGCTGATTTCTGCTCCTGCCTTTTCTCTGCCCTACATGTTCTTGGATCAAGTGCAGAAGACAGTTCCTCATCACTGATGAGCTGCAGCTGCATATTTTCCCCACCTAAAGCCTCAGGGATGTCCTGCTGCAGCTATGCTTCAGCCAAATCCCTTTCAGACAACTACTTGGAACCATTGACGAATTCCCCTCCAGATGTGCCTGGAACTGGTTCATCCTCTTCCGAGCTGACATCTGGAGAAGTATCTGAGAAGCGTCCAGGGAAGTCATCAAATAAACATATTCCACTTTTATTTTCATGACATGGATATGTTTATTTGACAAGCTATAGTCTATAGATTCTCTAAAATTCTCTGAATTGTAATTTCTAATGTGATGGAAGGAATATTATTAAATAAATGGGATGTAATTGTATGACTGAACCCACAAAACATGATAAACCCCTGCTTTATACTACTGTGTTATACACATGACCTAAAAAATGTTGAACAAATGTATTGGGTGTTCTTAGGTATCAGAGGTAAGCTTCATTAACTTTAATGGGAATAACATCAAGAAAAAATAAGATTACAATCTAAAAATATTGAAGTGGACTTCATAAATATATGCATTAAGCAATTTATTTTTGAGTTATGAAATTTCAAAATCAACATAATGATGCATTTGCAAGGCAATTTGGTAAACGTGCAATAGGTAGTACTCTTATCAAAACCTTTCTACAGAAAATATAGATATATCAACAGCTTTCAACCATATTAAATCATTACATGGGGGATATTAATGTAGTATTTGTTGCAATCACACTGGAAAAAAGTTTTCAGAAATCTACCTAAATTCCATACCTTTAAAATAGTTTAAAATAATGAACACAAACAATATCTACTTTCAATAGGTTTGTTTCTATGTCTTTTTATTGGGTTTAATGTATCAAAATTGATCTCATTTATTTAAAAGCAAAATGTTTATCTACTCATCTAAATCTTTTCTGTACAGAATTCCAAGGACTGTTGATGAGAATAAAGATTCAACTATAATTAGTTTCTGCAGATATAAGTCTAGAGGAAGGATGGCTGAGAGTTCCTCTTTCCAAAGAATAGCACATGGATTTGTTATTTCTGTTTCTGAGTGTCAGTCAGAACATATTTTTTCATAAAAGGTAGTCATCTGACATGTATGTTGCCATATATATTACATATCAAGTCTATAAAATGTATAACAACTAAAGTATAATCAATTCTTTGGTTTATATTTTTAAGTTAACTAAATGGATAAAATTCTTTTAGCAACAGTAAAAGAAATGACAAAGCCATTCAAATCGCAAAATATGAATGTGTTAAATCCAATACATTTAAAGAACAACAGAGGGAGACAATGAACATGAAGTCTCTATGCTGGAGCCAAGTACACTGGGGAACTCTGTTTATTTCAACTCTTGTACTTGTACTGGTGTTTGTGTAGCAAGCATTTCCCAAATAAGTTATGTCCCATATTAATCCACAAAGTTTAAATTTCAACCAAAGCTTTCAGATAGGCTATTAAAAAAACCCAGCAAGGTTGACTTAGTAAACATATAATTGAAGCTATGACCTAGCTCTCAATAAAACTTTTGTATTCTTTGTTAAAGGATACCACACTTGGTTTAATTACTGTAAAAAATCCATAGTTGACCATCAAGAAATAACTGTGTAATAGTTCGAAAAAAGTTCTTCTCCTGGGCCAATGTTTCGGAGAGCTACCAAAACCACACATCTCAAGGGCCTGCAGATGGAATATTGCAGAAAAAGAAGTTGGTCTCTCAATTGTGCATTAATATTTTTAACACAAGCAAATTTTCCTGATACAATCTTGATATATCCTACTTCAAATATTTGAGAATGCTTAACTATTTAAATTATTAAATTATTCCAGAAATATTCAAAAAAATATTTCTCACCTTTCTATTTCATGGCTATAGTTTATGTTTGGAAGATATTGTTTAAATTCTACCGGAAAACATTTAGGTATGTTCAGTTCCTGATAGCAAACATTTGCTTCTTTTTCTGATGGAAAAAGAGAAATATCTTAAGCGAAGAAGAGAATATTAATATATTTCTGAATTTATTCACGTAAACAATCCCTTTACTATCTTAAGCCATTCTGCAGGAAATGAGTAGACTTCTGTCTGATGTAGAATAAACCTCCACTATTTGCAGAAACTATAAATGGAAACCCACTGACAATATTTAGGCAGACTAACAACATGCATAACAATTTCAATTTTTAAATCTAACCAAAGGAGAAAAATTGGCCTTACCTGATGAGCAATTATTGACATATTGTCCCACAGCCAATGGATTGTGCATAGCAGTTGTAAGCCAAAAGACATCACACATTTTTAAAGGACCAATTTGATCTCTTTTGCTGCATGACCTAAATGATATTATAACATTAGCCATAACATTCTATTTTGATTGCTTCTTGGACAGTTACAAATTACATTCACTTCAGAGGTGGTATTCAGCAGGTTCTGACCAGTTCTGGAGTACCGATAGTGGAAATTTTGAGTAGTTCAAAGAAGCGGCAAATACCACCTCTGACTGGAGATTTTATAGTATCCTTTCCCCTGCCACACCCACCAAGCCATGCCCACAGAACCAGTAGTAAAAATATTTGAATCCTACCACTGATTCACTTGCTAGAGCTGAATTACTGTACCCAACAGCCATACATCCTTTCAATGGTGGAGCTAAATATTTGTTTCTGCAAACTATACAGAGATGGTGTGATACTAATGACTTGTTTTAGATTCTTTTAAATTAAAAGAATTAGAATTTTAATTCTGAAAATCTGCATGCTGAGCCACTAGAATAACTGTCTTTTTTGCTGGTCTCAAAATGCTGAGTACAGGCAAAACACAGCATATGTCAATCAGCCTGTCCTTCAGATGAAAAGTGCAAGAAACTGCATTCAATTAGTGCCCTACTCTGAACTGCCACTACGATCCCTCTCCAACAAAAAGGAAAGAAAATAACGTATAAGCGCTCTTGTCATTCTGTAATGTTATTATATCCTGTAGAAATCAATACAAATAGCATTTTATCCACCAACTACCTATTAGCAATGATCTTGGCCAGAAATTGCAGCACCAGAAAATATATTTGTTAGCTTAAATGTTGAAACGTTTAACAAGAGACATACACATAATACACATCACTTACACAAAACACAAATACACAAACCCTACTGATTATCGATTGCTTGATTATGTGCCATCAATTCTTCTCCAGGATGATCTGTTCCCAACCCAGTCCTCTAAGCCTTACAACAATGCACCTATCACCACTGTAACCGAGTCCATCTACCTTGCTGCTGGTCATCCTCTTCTTTTAATTCTTTCCTTCCTTTCCCAGCATTAGTGTTTTCAACAGAGCTAGGTCTTTGTATAATGTGTCCAAAGTATGATAATTTGAGTCTGGTCATTTATGCCTTGAACATTTCTAACATTGGCATTGTAGTTTTCAGTCACAAGCAGCACATTTTGCTTGCATATTCTGTCACTTTCAACTTACATTTGATCGTTAAATTCATCAAGCTCTTTTTCTGCATTAGTGGTTGAAGCATAAATCATAAACTTTTGATCATAAGCTGCCCAGAGTTATCGTGTGATAAGATGGGTGGCCAATATAAATAAATTTAGATAATGCCATACCACAAGATTCTCTAATTAGTATTCATCAGTTGTTCATTGCATAATAGCCTGGTATTGTCTTTAATTTCATTTTCTTAACTATGTAATTAAATACCATTCCTTGTTTTTCATATCTGAGAAGAAAACAATTCGATCTTGATTGAAAGTCTCAAATTTTATTCCATCTCAATTCATAAACGTCTATGGAGATTCCCAGTCATCCAAGTCATGATTGTCCCAAAGGTGCTTTTTCAAGAGGCAACTAGACTTTCTGGTTTTTTTTCAGCAGAGTTGAAGAAGCTTCTTGGATAAGAAGTGAAACATCTTCAAAGAAAAACAAAAATGGCCAGTTGCCTCTTGAAAAAGCACCTTTGGGACGATCTCAATTCACAGTTACCTAATCTGCCAAAATGTAATATATTCAACTTTCAGCTGTGTTGAGCTTTCCTGTTACAACTTTAATTTGCAGATTTGGGTTTTTTTTTTTTCTGCAAGGCAAAATCAGCAACTAGATATCCCAAAGGCTTCAATTTAGTTATTTCATACACACTTTGTATTCTGAAGATCCACAGCTCTTCCTCAGTAGCATATTGAATACTACCTGAACCTTATATGATATAAACATTAGGAATAATTATTAATTGCTGTTTATTTATATCAATATTTACTCAATGCTAGTATGCCTTACCTGTATATAGCCTTTGAGATTCCCTTATTATTTCCATCAATAAGTACACCATCGATACACCTAAATATAAATGGATTGCCAATGGATTGAAAAAATATGGGTTCGTGATTTTCATAGACTGTGCCTGTTTTTTAAACAAAGCAGCTATTTTAGATCCTTATGTATACTTTTCTTAGCTATATGTAATGAATTAAACAGCTATTCTTCAACAGAGCAACATCTTAACTTTTGTCTCAATAGCATAATATTCTTTGAATTTTGACATGGATTAAATACCCATGTTACTTCGTTACAACTGCAGAATCACACCTATTTCCAAGGGGTTTTGTACATGATTTCTGAGACACACTAAGCTGAAGAGTAACAACTGTTGAAGGAACAGTTGAATAAGGTTCCTGCAGTTGAAATCTGAGTATATGAATACAGGTTGTCCTCAACTTACAACAGTTCATTTAGTGAATGTTCAAAGTTACAATGTCCTGAAAAAAGTGACTGTTTTTCACACTTATGACCATTGCAGCATCCATGTGGTCATATAAAGAAATTTTGGATGCTTGGCACCTGACTCATATTTATGAAGGTTACAGTGTTCTGGGGAGGTCATGTGATCACCTTTGCAACCTTCTGGCAAGCAAAGTCAGAGGGGAAGCTAGATTCACTTAACAACTGTGTTACTAATGTAACAACTGCAGTGATTCATTTAACAACGGTGACAAAAAGATCATAAAATGGGCTAACCCTCACTTAAAAACTGTCTCATTTAACAACAAAAATCTGGGTTCAATTGTGGCCGTAAGTCGAGGACTACCTATATCTACCATGTCACACTGGTTTTATTTTACTAATTTATAACACTGATTAGTATAGTAATCTCAATATGAAAGATGCCATTGATGCCATCTCCCCCACTTTCCCAGGGATGACTGAGCTGGTAATGGCTGCATAATAACAGGACAAAAGTGCGCTTTAAAAAAAAAATACATATCATAGTAAATTTGGCCCTGTCAACATAAGTATTGGCAATCCTAAAAAACAGAATCAAGTGAAAAACACTTGGGAAACACCTAAGCAATGGATGTTGATTAGTTTGCAGGGCATCTGTTAACAGACAGCTACAAAAGGTAACAGTCCTCACTTACTTCAAATTGATAATGCCGAAAAAACTAAATAAAGGCATTGGTTCGTTAATTCATATCAAGGAGAATAACTGTTGTTTAAGGAGCTTTTAAATATATTAGATCTTAGTTCAAACTCTACCAGTTCCAAAGATCCTAAAAGATCCCAGAAAATTTTTGATTTCAGAGTTGAGATAATGAGAAAGATGGATCCAACTACAACCCAGTGGGCAGGATTTTGAAGCTGGAATCCAGGACTCAATTCAGAAAGTGTTGAGTTTGTGGCTTGCAAACAGTTGAGTTGCTTTCTTAAGGTATGAAACCATTAATCATCCTTCCATCCATCTACCCACCTATCCATCCATCCACCTTCCCAAACCTTCTAATGTGTCCGCCACATATAAACATTAAGTCAAGGATTAAACCTAAAGCTATGATCTGCTGCACTACCTGATGAAAGAAAGGCGGTTTCTATATGAATTTATATGAAAATAATATTTCCATACCAGGATACATTGATACGACTGTTCCTTCTGGAACAAACCCTTTTGCTACAAAAACTCCTATTCCAGCTGACTCCAGTGAACTGGGTTGTCGAATAATGCTGAATCCCAGTGTACTGAACAGAACTTCTTCTGGATTAAGAGCTCTTTGACATTCTTGATCGTTGGATATTGCTTTGGGTATTGTTTGGGATTGCACGGAGTGTGTTTCTGGATATTTCAATTTAATTTCTGGAATTAGGTCCAAAAGGCACATCTGTCTGTTCAAGTCATTTACAAACAAAGATCTAAATGTCTTCAGTAATGTTTGAAGGACATTTTCATCAGAAGCAATTTTGTCTTTAGATACTTCTGGCACAAACCGCAAAGTCCTGAAGTAAGATAGGAGGAAAAGGTAAGTAAAAGAATTGTCATGGTTTAAAATTCCATAAATTTGTAGGGAAGGATGCATACAGAAATATTTTTATTTATAAGAAACTTTGGTTAAATTATTAATAATGATTATAATTTCCAAAACATGGCTAGTGTGATATCAAACATAGACAGATAGACAGGATGTCCACTCTTATACAGCCAGAGACTTTAACTGGATGCTCCTCAGCACCTTCCCCCAACCCTACCTTAAAAAAAAAATCCTAGAATGGCTGGTCTGGAAAAATAGTTTGTCATCTCATCTGTCTTGTGTTGTGATTCCTAGGCAAATGACTGATTTGCTGTCTCAATGGCTTGTGTTTCTCTCACCAGAGGAGAAAACAAAAGCTTCAGTGCAGCTTTTCGCAACCTTTTCAACTCGAGAAGGTGGTGGGGACGGCAAAGCTGGGGGAATGATTTTGCGCGCACACATGTTCACCCATCACTTTGGTGGCAAATTGGCAGACCAAGGATAGAAGACTCCCGTGTTTTAGAATAAAATTGATGTATTTGTAGTTGTACAATTTCTAATTAGCTAAATTGTGATATAAGGCCCACAGCAGTTTCTCTAAATTTCAGATGTTAACAAAGTTACTGGCTGATGATGAAGATGATGTATTCAATTTATATTGCTATCCAACTCCCAGTGATTTTGGGCAGCTCACAATTGTTAAAATATGTTTTAAAACCCAAAGAATAATACCGAAACATAAAAACAGCACAAGTCAAAGGGACAATGATGGCTGTTGTGGTTCGCCGGCAGCAGGTGCGGATGACAGCGATCTCTGAGAGCGTGGACTCGGATGAGGGACCTGTGTGTGATGCAGGGATGGGGCCAGGACTATTTGAGAGTGGGGTGCTGCCTTCGGAGCTTGTGGAGTCTGGCAACAGTGACGCAGAGGACCCCAAGGAGCCTATGCCCAGTGCGCGCAGGGCTCCTCGAAGGAAAGAGCAGCTGCAGCAGCACGGGCAACTCGGGAGTAAAGCTGCAAGGTAATGGCCCTTCCCATAAAGGATAAAAGCCAGCCCTCAGGGGTTGGGTTCTTTGCAGGAAGCAAAGAAGATCTTTCAACTTCAAGTTCTTGTGGAAGTCCTGTCTGTTCTGGTTCGTGTTTGGAGACGTTTGGTTTGGAATATTTCCCTGCAATTAATCTTGTATTCTTGGCAGCCTTTCATAACCTTGAAAGGGATTGCTCTTTTTTAGTTTTAATGACTCTTTGCTGTGAATGAACAGAATTCAGAGATGCATTAAAAAGGTTTGCTTTTATATATATATACCTTGCGTTTATTTGATTTGAACGAGGCTTGGGTCAGAACAGTGGCAGAGGGAAGAAAAAGGAAGGAAAAGACATCAATCCAGAGGTGGTATTCAACAGGTTCTGACCAGTTCTGGAGAACCGGTAGTGGAAATTTTGAGTAGTTCGGAGAACCGGCAAATACCACCTCTGACTGGAGATTTTACATTATTCTTCCCCTGTACCCCCACCAAGCCATGCCCACAGAATCGGTAGTAAAGAAATTTGAATCCCACCACTGCATCAATCATGCTGTCCAAAGGGTTGGAGAAAAAGCCAGGCCCTTCAAAATCCCAGTAGGTAGGGAACAGTTTGAATTTCAGGAGAACCACATTCCAGAGGGCAGGCACTGCTATGGAGGAAGCACGTTCCAAGGTTCCAATAGGTGACACTATTTCATTGCCAGAGTGAACCATTCAGACAGATACTACAGGAGAATCATAGCCTTAGTCAATGTAGCTAGCAAAGCAGTTGCAACTTACCTCTTATCTGCAAATTACTATATCCCCATAGTGATTAGAGTTCACAGATGTGGAATTACAATCCCTGGTCTCCTTGGGATATAACAGCAGTTTAGTTAGCCCTCTCCAGATATTGATGAGATCAAAATGCCCACAATCCATATGGTAGTCTAAATTCGTTAGCTATACAAACATGCACATCATTCTCTCTGTTTCAATTCCTTTAGTTGGCAGTTATGATTAATTTGTATTTAATAAATATCATTTTTGCCTTCTAGTGAGCAAAAGTAGGGACAAGAATCACTTCTAATGAAAACATATTTCAAACAAAGAAGAGACTTAACTACTCACTATAATCTACTATACTACTGATGACTGGATTAAGAGTAGGATATTGTAGGGCAAACCCCCCCCCCAATTTAAAACTGATTTGTGATCAATGTCGAAGAGAAATGTTTATAAAATAAACATGTTTCATAAATCTCAGTTGCAAGCATTACTATCCTAGTAGACAATAAACATTATTTGAGTGTGAAAATATAAGACTCTAATTCCCTATAACTTTACTCAGTATATTAAACCAAACATTTTCATCTTGCTATATGTATTAGTTTGCAAGGAAATCAAAAATCAATTCAAACTTGTCTTATTACAGACACCTGTCTGTTAATTCAGAAATCAGATACAGGTTGGAAAGAAAAGCCCAATTAAACCGAACGTGAACTGCTGTCAGAATAGAATTGTCCTCATCTACCAGAAATTCAGAATTTCTCCCTTTTGAGTTTTAATTACTCTTCAAAGTTAATGAGTTACTTAATCGTAGTTATGAAGAGAACGTGTGCCTTAAAAAACCCCATCATATATGGAGAGACGGGCGCAGATTGTTAAAACAAAGATTTCTATCAGAAAGTGAAATATTGGTACTGAAAAGAGAGGGAGGAAGGAAGGAAGGAAGGAAAAGGTTTAGTAATATGGTTAAGGAAGAAAGAAAGATTAAGCTTCAATCCGGTTGCAAAATTCTGGCGAGAGGGGGATGGCAGCAATGCGATCCTTCGGAATCCCGCAGCCCAGATCCCGCAGCCTTCGAACAGCGCCCGCAAGAAACCCGCAAAGAGTGTTCCCGGTTTCTCTGTATCGTTCTCCCTCCGAGCGTGGCCCTTCCTTACGCGGCCCTCGCCCTCACCTGCGCTTGTGGCGGAGATTTAGCGCGATCCAAGGCACGAAGCGGTATTTGTAGGTCTCCCAGCGCCTCCGCAACCCGCCTATCATGGCGGGGCCGTGCCTGCAAACCGCCCCGCCGTCCGAAAGCAGAAGGCGCGCCGCAACGGGCGAATAAAAGTGTGTGTGTGTGTGAACGTGCTTCCGCCAATCTCGAAGGCGGCTCTCAATTTCTTGGTGGGGGACGGGACTAATCTTCCTTTCGCCCATATGCTTCGCCGTGATGGGGGACATAACCCCAAATAAAAGCGCTTAATCCTAACTCGCCCCTCGTCAAAAAAAACAACAAAAAACCCTCCAGTTCTCGGTCTCCCCAATTCGGGGAAAATTCTCCGGAACCAAACTCGACACGGGCAGAGTTTCCCGGGACGCGTTTGAGGAAGGGGATGCTGGCCATCTCGGTAGCAAGTTTGCGCTCTGCTTTCTATGCCAGTCTGGGTCAGATCCGAATGGTGGGCAACAATTGTCGCACATTGTTTGCAGGCTTACTTAGGAGTGGAATACTTGGGTTTCGGGTTAAAGGCTTGTGCGGTCAGGCCTCCTGTGAGCAGTGGAGTTTTCGAGAGGTCCTAGCGATTAGGAGTGCTTATAGCAACAGCCAACCATGGCTGGCACGAAAGTTGATGAGTTAAAATCCTGATTTTTCTAAAGTTAGTTGAACTAATTAGAACTTTTTAGTACAGGTAGTCCTCAACTTGCAACAACGGCCCTGAAAAAAGGGCCCAAAGTGTACAACCGGTTTGTGTGACAACCAACTAATTCCTCTGCTGCTCCCTATGACTGTTTTTCAGTTGCAACCTTTGCAGCATCCCCATAATCATGGGATCAAAATATGGATGCTTGGCAGCTGGTTCATATTTAGGACCGGTGCTGTGTGCCAAGATCATGTGGATCATCTTTTGCCACCTTCTAACAAGCAAAGTTAATAGGAAAATCAGATTCGCTTAGCAACCAGGTTACTAACTGATCAACTGCAGTGATTGAGTTGTAAAATGGGATGAAACTCACTTAACAAATGTCTCACTTAACAACAGAAATTTTTGGCTCCATTATGGTTGTAAGTCAAGGATTATCTGTAGTTCCCCCCTTTAAATTGAATAAGAGAATGAAGACCCATGAACTCTTTTTTGCTTTTTGTGGTGGAGCAGATACTATGAAACTTCCTGCCCTTTGAAATTCGATCAGCTTTTTACTGTAATCATTCAATCAACCAGTTAATCAACAATTTTATTTATTTAAAAACATTTATATAGCCTCCCAGTTTTCCACAGTGAACCTTCATGAAAGTTAAAAAATCAAAGTGTTTCAGAGATATTGTCTTTTTTCATTTTGTTCATTTTCTGATTTTTTTTGTTATAGTATTTTTAAAATATACATTTTGTTGAGATTGTAAGCCTCTGCATCTCTCAACTGAAAATTGAATGAATACTATTTACTAGTCATAAATAATAAAGTAGTTCCCACCCATATTTTAGTAGAAAAGCAAGCAAAGAAACAGGGAAAGGTGGAAGGAAAGAGGGAGAAGAAGGTGGAAGCATTGGGAGACCAGATTAGAGGCAGCTATTGATGAAGACAAATGTATGTAGTTAAGAGTTGACACTGACTTGTAGGGACATAACCAATCAATACCTACTGAATTGATCTCATATAACACTGCATTCCATCTTTTCAGTTAACATGGCAATGATTGTGGGCACAGGTATATTTTATGGAAATTAATTCAATAAACAAAGAAAATGCTTGGCAAATTATGTCACATAGTATGAGTCACAAATCTGAGATATTCACAAAAACCAGAGTACTGCCAAGCTGAACTCTGTTTTCCTCCTAAAAAAGCCTCCAGAGCCAGAAGTCACACCATGTCGAGGAATACTGAAAAGTGATAGGCATACCCTTTTTGGTTTCCCAAACCTTTGAATAGAGCACTTAGCTGGTTGCCGCACAGCAGATTCCGCCTTCTGCATTTGTTGACTTCACCTGATCCTTTGGACTGTGTTGTATGTAAAGAATGTCTCACTTGGTAGGTACTATGTGTGCAGGAAGAGGTTGCCTGTCATCAGTAGGATTCAAGCAGCCTTTGGGCAAAGTTAAAAGAAAGGTGACTGGTCAAAAAGGGGCTCCTTTTGCTGAAGAATCACAACAGCAGTGCTTCACCTCTTGCACACTCCTTCAAGAAGCCAAGGAGACATTCCTCAATACTGCTGTGCTCTCCTGGACCTTTGGTCACCCTCCATTCCTCTGGAACTGATAATCTTGGCAGTCTTATCATCCCAGTAGGTGGCCAAACAGAGTAAGCATCCTGTCCAGTCCTCCAGTTTGTCTTCAGGAGCTTTATTTAAATGCATGTAGTCCTTGACTTACAACTGTTTGTTCAATGATGATACATAGCTACTACGGCAGTCTCAGAAAAAGTGTTTTATGACTTGTACTCTCACTCACATCACCCTCATGGTCACGTGATCACAATTTGGGCACTTGGCACCGGGGTCATCTTTTTGTCTAGCGACAGCATCACATAGTCACATGACCACAATTTGCAACATTTTTAAAATTGGTTTTTGACAAAAAAAAGCATTTATTGGGAAACTGGATTTGCTTAATGACCATGTGATTTGCTTAACAACCATAGTGATTCATTTTATAAATACCATAAAAATGGCTGTAAAATCAGGTCTAGTCACATTTGACTTGACTTACGACTGCATTGACTTACAACTGAAATTTCAGTCCAAAATGTGGTTTTAAGCCAAGGGCTACCTGCTTTCAAATTAAAGGCCACAGAACTCTTAAACAATTCTGTAAGTTTACAGTTACAGATCACCAAACTATAAAAAGATACAAATCATACATGCAGAAGATGTAAGAACATTTTGCATAAAGACTCAAGAATACTTCAAGCCCTTGGAGAATAATAGCCAGGTTTCCAATGACTTTCTGAATATCATTGGGATGGGAGCCATATAGGACTCCCGCTTGGGTAGGGGTTGGACTAGATGACCTATAAGGTCCCTTCCAATTCTGATTATCTGTTATCTGACTCTGAAGGATGTTTTTCCATAGGCTGACCCTACAACAAAGATCAGAAATGTGTAAACTGCTACTTGGCACTGGGTACATTCTGACAGAATGTTGCTGCCAAGACTTAGCCAATCTTCTGCCATCTATGTGAGAAACAGCAAATGCTGCAAAGTAGCTTTTTCATTCTTTATGAAAGAGATGCCCTCATGATTTCCTCTCTTCTCAATGCTTGGAGATTCTGCTATAGACATAGGAGGTGTGGGCTTTGGGCTTCAAGGCTATATTAACACGACTGAAATGGAAAACACTAAACAGGACCCGTTCTGGTTAGAGCTCGTATAGGTAGAGAGGGAAGGAAAGGTTGAATATAATCTTATAGTGCGCCTAATTTGTCCAGAAGCTACAGCCATAAGTGAGATCTCACCGGTCCATCAGATGTACATTCAAAGCTGAATTGATCCTAGAATTTGCTCCCACTCTGCCAGGATGAGCTATCAGGAAAGTCTGAATTTTCTGCAGTTACTTTTATAAAGAGCAAATTTCAATCCAAAATAAATATGGAACAAGAATGAGCATGGTAGTCTTAAAAAATAAAATCCAAATTCCAAGAATTATGAAAAACTAAAGCAAATTCACAGTTCCCATTAAAAATACAATTTTATGAAGCTGCAAGCTTCTATCACTGCAACCTCAACGAAATCAGTAGCTTTTAATTCATGGGTCATCACATTCATTGATGGGTTTGAAACTTTAAGAATCCTTACCCTACAGGAATATGTAGATAAAGCAGTTTAGATTTTTGTTATAGCGATTATTCCAAATACAAAGTGTTATAGACCAAGAAACAAACAATGACATCCTTACTTGCAGGCACTTTTCAGACCACAGAACAAGTGACAAGATCTTGATTGCTTAAAGCAAAATACATGTAATACAGTAATTCTAGGAAGTAATAAAGTCAAGGTAATTGCCATCAAAAAAGGACAAGTTTTGTCCAAAATCTTTTATTTACTATAAAGACAAAACCACCAAAATAGGTACAAATTATACTATAAAATTGTTCAAAGGGGTAAAAACTTTTAATTAAAATATCTTGATATATTTAAAATAACAAAGAATATAATGAAGCCAAATTTTCTTAACCCAGAGATCTTTAAAATTTACTTGCACAGTAAGGTGCTAAGAAGTTAGCCCTTAAGCCCTGGAACTCTTAGGAATCAGTCACATAGCAAATATAATTTCAATGTGAAAGTGAACTTTGGTAGAAGAAAATCTATAGGATACCTGAGGTAGTAGAAATTGGAATAAACAGCAGTAGACGTTATTTACAACTTAGGTACCAAATAACATTAAGAGCACAAAAATAATTACATAATACAATTTTCAGTCCAGCTTTGATCCAAAGAAAATAAGATTACATCACATCTGCATTTAAAAACACAATTACCAGCAAGCAGAAGAAAATGCAAACAAACTCGAAGAATGCTTTTAGACACCCAGAGGTGGTCCAAGTTTGATATGTGAAAAACATGATGATCTACAAGGATAATACTGATTAGCTGAGGTTTGTCAGTTTATATAATTGACATTTAGGTCCAAAATGGTATTTATCTGACAAGCGATCTTCCAGTACATGAGTTGGCAAGAGTGCATCCTTTAAAGCTTGCACAGAAGAGACTTAAAAACAATATGATTGGAATAAAGACAAATTCTAAACTGTCAAGAAACAAGTCAAATACAAACAAAGCTACAAAACTTCACATTTAGATTTTTTAACTCTTCAAAGTCTCCCAATAATAATAAAAAAAGCAAAGGAATGTAACATTTCAAGAAGAAATACACATCCACCTTTAATGACATTGCTCTTGATTAACTTTAGCATGGTCATTGTGTAAACCTCTATTAACTTTGTTTCCAATTTTTAAAAATTGTACATTGCCTAAATTGTACAGTATTATAGCTTATCAAGTTTGTCCTGAGCCTTTGATCATAATCTGATCATAATTTCTGATCAATATTTCAACTGGCTTCTGAAGAGTTAAAATTGGAACAGTTATTTTAACAAAAGTTGATTAAACACAATCAAAACTTTACTTCAAAAAAATTGCCAGAAAGTAAAAGAAGAGCTGCCATTTTCCTTCAATATTCCATTCATCAGAATTTAAAAACCTGCCACTGAAATAATCAATGACACATTTGTTAAAAAGATGTTCTGCATCCTTGGTGCAAAAATATTTCTTCAAGGCTATTTAATTTCATTGTGTAAAAATTTAAACACAAGTTTTTCAATGGCTCTTTTCCATTTTAAAAAATAGTTTCCAATAACTTAATTATCAACTATTATGTATTTATTTTTCATATTTCTACCCTGCCATAATCCAAATTGTAAATGATGGGGCTGTGCAAGGATCATGTTTCAAGGCCACAAGGTCAGCTTGTTATGAGACAAGCTGTCTCGTCTGTCTGTCCTGTATTGATGTCATGCCCACTGACTCATTCCCAATTTTGAAATCTCTCCATTTGTTATTAAGAGAAGACACCTAAATAAGCAAGAGTGTCTTGTCCTGTTTTTTGTTTTAATCAAAATAGGACTCTATTTTCAGGAAAGGCTATTAATGTGAGGATAAAGTCACAGTTCGCAGAAACTGCTCTTGGGAGGTTTCAGATTTGACTCTGTAAGTGCCCATGATGTATTTCTCCTTATCTGAATGGGTTCACGCCAAATCAGAGCACAGCCCCAGTAAAATATGACAAATGGCATAAGGAAAACAGCAGGAAAAACAGCAAACATAATGCAATGCTAAGAGTAAGGCTGAATTTAAAGCTTCAGCTTTAAATAGAAGTTGGTATCAGAAGGCAGTATGACACAATACTCCTTTCTACCACAATTTTACCATGAGCTGTGATATTAAAAAGGGCTTCAAAACAGAACATTCACTTGGTCCTTGGCTATGAAGTTCTGTTATTCAAAAAAAAATTGTGCATTCCTACCCCAATAACACATCTTGTTAAAAACACTGACTCAAGGGCAGCATTTTATTGTAGGTTTCAAACCAATTTTAACCATATTCTTTTACAATAAGCTGTCCAGCAATATTTAGCCTGAACTTAATTCTAGCTATTTGGGTTTCTTTTAAAAACATTTTTTCCCTGAATGTGAAGAAAATATAAAATGAAACTACACAGTGGTAACTTCCAAAGGACAGTTACAGGACTAATAGTAAGTAAATGAATGACAACTGCCATACTTAGTGACTCTAAAGCAGGCAAAAGTGATTTTAAAACTATCCAATTTTTCTTTTTCCACATAAAGAACAAGCTTCACCATAATATAGACATAAACTTTCTTTAAAATGGATTGTTGAAATTTGAATGTACTGAAAAAAAATAGTGATGCATTTTTAAATGGCTCTTTAGCCACTCAACTGCTAATATCTCTGAAGAAATAAAGTTTTTTTTTAAAAAATCACGTTTTCCACTAAGTAATCATGCAGATCTAAAAGAGGAATTGCTTCTCTGTTCATGAATAGACACATCTTTGAGAAAGGCACAGTTTACATATTTCTGCACAATTTGTGAAATGTTACATATTGAACTTATGTCAAGATCTCGATTTGTCAGTCACATACGTATAGGTCCTCTACTGACCTCAAGTCCTCAAACATATAATTAAGGCTGGCAGAGCAATTAATACACATTGCTATGCTAACCTGCACAGGAAGACCAGCACTTTATATTTTCAGTAGCATCAAGTTCAGTGTACCCCCAGGTTTCTGCAACTACCACATAGTGCGAAAGACTGGGTGTTTTAACAACTCCCTTGCTGGGGGTCTGTCCTGAGGTTGGAGCTCCAAACATCGAAGTGCCACATCCCTTAAGCCTGGAGTCAAATGCAGTGGGATTGTTGGAGCTGTAGTTGCACTAGCAATCTACAATTAAACAGAAAATAATTATTATACAAAAAGCCCAAAACAACAGATTATATTCTGCAGAGCATCTTAATATTTGCACTGCTGACAATGTACACATTAAGTTTAATACAGTTGATTCTCGTTATTTGTAGATTCCATATTTATGAATTTGCCTACTTTCTAAAATTTATTTGTAACCACAAAATCAAGAGTTTGTGTCTTTTGCAATTATTTATGGATGTGCAAAACAGAAAAAAATGAGTTGTTTACACACACATTCCCAGCTGAGGTTTCAGTATCAACAACTTCAATGTCTGTGTTAACTTGTAGAACAGAACTACCGAAAATCATGAGAATTGACTATATATTGACACTATAAATACATGTGTCTATGGTGGAGGATATCTGCATACTTTACAACAGATTTTCAGACTGTTCAGTAATTAATCCCTGAGACACAGTAGGCAAGAAGGAAGGAAAACATATTTCTTCTGGTTTTCTTTTCTTTTTAACTGCTATTTTTTTAAACTACTGGAATTTATTCATACCCCTTTGGAAATAAAATAATACAATGGAATACCCTGCATATAATGTGGCTATTACATATTTTTTTTCTCAAACTGAAAGAATGCTTTCAAAATCTAAGAGATTTCCTAATCACTCTTTGAAAAGGATATATAATGTTCTTCGTGTCCTTTCGTTTATGTGCACAAATATTGTTTAGCCTAATCCAGCTATCGGCTGAAAAATCCTTTCCTCTCAAGTTCTAATGACAAATTTACACTGCACTCTTGGGCATGTCAGTGGCCTTTGAATGGAAGAAGTTCTTAGTGCATTTCCTCAACTCTAGGCTTTACACATTTTCTCTTATGGATCATTTTACCTTAAATATCAAAGCAAGATGATTGGAATGTTTTTCTGCGTTCCAGGGGGGCTTAGCGCAAGCCATTTCTATAATAGCACAGCCAACACTCCACACATCACAGCTCCTGCCATACTGTTGGCCTCTCAACACCTAAGAGGGGAAAAATAAATGAGTAATCTTGATTGATCAATGGAACACCTTTTTTTAAAAAAAGTGTAGAATGCTTTTTCATGAGATTAGCCTAAAATACTAGGATGCCATCATAAAATGTTGTGACAGATTGTTTTATTTCAGTATCCATAAAATACTGTTCCTGAAAATATTACTCTTAAAATTAACACTTACAAATTCCAGATCAGAGCATAAATGTCAACTTTATAGATTTTCTTCAGCTTTTGCTATATTTTAGAAATCCCATGAAAATTAAATACTTGTTCATGTGAGACCAGTGGCACCATTAACTTGCTTTGAAGAGAATGTGGAAATGGAGAACTATTTGTGGTTCCTAAAGTGCATTAATCATTTATGTATTTTTAGCAATTCTTCGTTTAAAAGCAGCTGTCTAACATAAACTCTGTTTGACAGCAAAGAAAGAAAATGCCAGTGCTATTAGGGCAGACAAGTCAAGGTATTTTGCTATTTATTTCCAGAGCTATGTTTCTTAAAACACGAGCAGCTTTGCTCACTTGTAACTTGTTCTTAAAGGATAGTCCACATATCATCACAAATAAGACTGGTCCACTAATATTGCAATGAGGAAGATGCTTTTCAAACTAATAATGAAAGAACCTTGTATCTACATACAAGAGAGAAGGCATCAGATAAATGATTGAAAATGTAGATGCAATTTCCTGATTTGGGTCATCATTTCATATTACTATGGTGACAAGTTCATTAACTATTTCAAGTTAATAAAAAACTGAGCAAGGGTATTGGGATATGATTATGCTGCCACTGCTCTACAAATTAAGTATATGTCTTTAGATTATGTCCCGATTCTTAGGTCAAGGGTGAAAAACAATGGCCCTTTTATGACTTGTGGACTTCAACTCCTAAAATTCCTGAGCCAGCCATGTTCCCCACCTCTGCCATAGGTGACAGATGAATGTTAAATTATTCAAAGTCAATCAAACTCTGAATATTGAGAGGGCAAAAACTATTTCAATCAGTTCTTGTGAGTTTCTTTGAAATAGGTGACTGGTTGGCCTACATGGAATTGGATTTTGACTTTATTATTTATTTATTTATTTATTGTTAATCTTATATACCGCCCCCTCTCCCAACGGGACTCGGGCGGTGTACAGCCAAATACAATAAATACAATGTTTAAAATAGAATTTAAAAAGATTAAATAGGTGGCTGAATAAATATAAAACTAGTCAAAGGGATTTAAAAAGTAAAAACCATTAATATCAATTAAAAACCCTATTATTAACTCTAGGCCAGACCGGCTTGATGGAAAAGATGGGTCTTCAGCGTGCACCGGAAGGTCTGAAGGTCAGGGATAGTCCTCATCTCCAGGGGTAGTTTGTTCCAAAGGGAGGGTGCTCCCTCAGAGAAGGCCCGCACCCTCGGAGCCGCCAGCCAGCATCGCCCAGCCGCCGGCACCCCAAGGAGGCCCACCCTGTGGGAGCGCACTGGCTGACGGGAGGCCGATGGTGGCAGTAGGCAATGCCGTAAATGATCAAATAAGGCTCTTCTCATATTCATGCACCCTCCCAAATTAGTGTTTCATGGAATTAAAGAAATGTTAAGTTAAAAGTTCTTAACATCCCTTTTCCCAAGATGAAATCTTACCTCTGGTGCCATAAATGCAATAGTCCCCAATAACTGTCCTTGAAATTCTCCAGCACCAGTTCCCTTTGATGCCAATCTAGCTGCAGCTCCAAAATCAGCAATTCTTAGCCTATGACCTGTGCTATCAATTAACAAGTTGGCACCTGTTGGCATTATTAGAAATGCAATTAAGTGATGAAAGAAATGCAAATACACTTGTGGTAGAAAATGAAAAAAATAAACTATTTTTCTTAATTCAATAACGTAAATTCTGGGGTTATTGTAAACATATGCTGCAGTCTACATTGTTGATATATATATATATATATATATATATTAGCATAATAATAATGGACTACACAATAAATTAGAATCAAAGAACAGAATAACAGTTTGGGAACTTGAATAGTTATAGGCTCAAGGCTTTTTTTATTGCTGTTGCATACGTCTATAAGAGATGTTTCCAAATTTTGTTATGATTTCTAAGTTAAAAGAAATAGTAAGAAAGCAACAACTAAATACAATATATATTTTGTTTTCAGAACACAAATAGAATATTAAAACTAAAAAAAACTAAAAGTAGGTATCCAATAGCTCTTGAAATATTAAAAAATATAAAGTGACTCTTTCGTTTCTGTGGATGGCAAGTCAGAACTCTGCCTCTACCTCTATCTACCTATTTATCTGTGTATCTATCATTATCCAGGTACATACCAACAATTTAAAGAATGAAACTAGTGATGAATGAACTAAAAATAATTATTCCCATTAGGATGGCTCATTGATTGGCAATGGGTAAATGTCCAGCTATAGTAACATTGATCTTACCTTTGACATCTCTGTGAATGATCTGATTTTCATGAAGGTAAGCCAGACCACGAAGCAACTGTTCTGTGTAGTTAGCAACTACAGACTCTTTAAAGGCTCCATATTTACCTAACAAATGAGCAACAGATCCTCCTGAAAAACAGGAGTATATTTTATCCATTTAGGTTGACTATTTGAAAACAACAATTTGAATCAGTTGCAAAATTTGATCTACAGGGCAGGAAATGAATTCTAAGGGCTTTCAATGAATTCTCTTTGGCTTCCTTATATTTATATGTGATTGTTTTATAATATACTTTATATTGTATTTACAATTTACTTACTAAGAATGGAACAATAAAATTTAGTGTTATATAATCTTCATAAAACATCTATTTCCTTAAAATATAGATGCAGAATCTTCAAGAACTCTCAATACAACTGTTATGAAAGTTTTACCAGACCCTGTTTGAGTGTCTCTGTTAATAGACAAATTTTCCCAGTACCACTAATAATTGAAAGCATCTATATATGTAAATGCACACAGAGATGTGACAAAGCCTTTGAAATTTCTACATCAAAATATCCTGAAAACACGCTTGCTTTAATAATAGTGCTCACTGTTAGTGGGATAGTCTCGGCTAAGCTGCACTATTTTGCCCACTGTTCAGCCTGAAGGTTTTAAAGATGGCTATTTCTATTGCAAATTTTCTTCTTCATTGATAAATAGATATATCTTGTATGTTTACTGTTCCATGTTGCAACATTCCATACTCATCACATTGCTGGTCACATACATTAATTATTTAATGATGAATCAACATAGACGTCTACAGTAACTTATTTACTTCCCTTTCCTTTGCTTGCAAGTCCCTAAAACCTGAAAGTCATTCTACTGAGGCTGAGAAATGCTGAATTAAGAGCATTATAACTAAAAGCCTGAGAGGAGGCAAACAATTGCAGAAAGTAATCATCTAATAATTTTACCCAGCCTAAAAGAAATGAAGAACAAAAATAATTTTTCATTTAAATTACATAACATATACCATAAGCAAGAAAGCAAAATAGATTCCTGTTGCAAAATATTAATTTAAGGAATTCTCATCAAGATTTAAGTGCCTTAAAACAGTCCAATTCTGTCCACTCTGTAAGATTGAACAGAGTCAGCTTGTTCCTGGCTTCTTCAATCAAGAATGTCACAGGAAGTGGGCCTTCTCTCTTGCAGCATCTGTCTTCCTAAACAACATTCCCTTAGATTGACTGTCCACCTTATAGACCTTCAAATGAGCATTACTCAATTGGATTGACATGGGTGGCTACAAAAGTTGAATAAAATAGAAATAGGCTCTTCACCCAGGTCTTGACTAAGAGTGAAAAGGGAGCTGGGTGTCTATTTTTATCTCCATGCATAAATTTTGATGCAAGGGGTTAATTTTGCTTGTTTGTTTTATTGAACATATTTTTATTGGTCAATGAACAAAATAAAGTTTTTGTCTGTCACTACTTTTGCGGTTTTATTTTTTATTTTTACTTGTATGTTCAACTGCCCAGAATCATTGAAATTGAGAGACCTAGAAATGTGATATATAAATAAAAAATGATGAAGAGGGGCTCAAATTTTTCTTCCAAACAACTATTGTCCAAAACAATGCTTCCCTCCTACATATGGGACGAGATGACCTTTTGAGAAATCCCAATCCAAAATTATTTAAAACTTTAAGATAACAATAGCAGACTTATATACCACTTCAGTGCTTTACAGCCCTCTCTAAGCGGTTTACAGAGTCAGTCTATTGCCCCCAACAATCTGGGTCCTCATTTTATCAACCTCGAAAAGATAGAAGGCTGAGTCAACTTTGAGCCTGATGAGATTCAAGATGCCAAATTGCAGTCAGCCGGCAGTCAGCAGAAGTAGCCTGCAGTACAGCATTCTAACCACTGAGCCACTGCAGCTCTTAAGATATTAGATATTATGGTATTAATATGTTAAGAGCCAACGTGGCTCTTAAGATATTAAATCCATAGCAAGCAGAAAGTATATGGAAGAGGGTCAGACACTGCTCCCCCCCACGTTTATAAGAATAGGAGATAAGGCACAATTAGATTTGCAAGGTTCTGTTATTGTAGCCACGCCCAATAAAAGTAGTTTTATCCTTCCTGTGAAGTTGATTCTTGGTCTAGTCTACCTGGTGTGGCTAACACAGACCCAGAATTCAATGAGAAAACCCTAAACTTAACTCTAATGCCACAGAGTGGGAGACACTTATTAAGAGATACGTTTTGGCATACATACCTGCCATCCATTCTATAAATAGATTGTAGTTGCTTTTCTCACATGTAGCACCCAACATTCGAATGATATTGGGATGATTCAAATGGCTCATCATTCTTATCTCTTCCCTTAGGGCTTCCACTACTTCTTCCTGCTCAGATGATGTATTCCTGACATATGTTACCTGTTTCATAAAACATGACAGTTTTTGATTCAACAATTCCATTAGCAGGAAAAGTAGCAACTGTCACTGTTGTAAGTAGATAAGATTCCATGTTGAACTATTTGAAGGAAAAGATTCAAAGTATGAAATCCTGTAGGATATCACTAGGTCAGAGGGCAGAATGTGTACCTGGGGATTACATGAGGTTCCTAAAGGCTTCCAGAATTGTTGCCAGATTGTAATTTTACGGAGAAAGAAAAGGGAATATGCACATATAACTTGTATGTGTGTGTATGAAGAGCAATCATTTGAAGGAATTTTTAAAATTATATTTAATTTTATCCTAGTCTCACACATCACTTTTTGAATGTCACTGAAAGAATGAGAGCAACCTTTGGACTAAAAAAAGTTGTATAGCTGTACAGTATATATAAAACAATCCTGAATATCTGCTATTTTTGCTGCTGTTATTAATATTTTATTGGGACAATATTCAAATAAGTTGTATATACTTCTTTCCCTAAAGGAACGCCAAGTAACTCTTTACGTAGTTAAACCACTTCTTGGTGAATGCAATGAAAAATTGTATATTAGGATACTGAAACAATGTTTGCATCCAATATGCTATGCATCCCATTTTAAAGTCATAAAAATTCAACAAGTGCTTCCAACAGATCAAAAAGATGACAATATTAATCAATTCTACACCCTACTTATGGTCGTTCCCCCCCCCCCCAATTTGCAACAAATAGGAGAACAATAAATTGGTATAGGCAAGAACAACGGAGAAATATTTGTGGGATCTGCAAGGGAAGGGAAAAATAAATCAAAATAATTCTTGTAGCACTATGATATAACAATATATGTAGCCCTTGACATGACCAAAATCGACTCTGGAACTTTGGTTATATGTCATTGTGCTTGTTGTTAAGCAGATCAACTTATGACCTGACTTGATTTTATGACTGTTTTTCTTTTGGAAAATGGCAAAAAGGATTCCAAATTATGCTCATATAACAAGACATTGCAACCAGTCATAAATGCATGGCAGTTGCAATGCCACAATTTGTATGATTGCGGGGGCTGAGGGGGGTGTAGCAGCAGTCTTAATTTTGAGGCTGGGCTATAACTTTTTTGTTGCCATAGTCATAACTTCAAACAGCCATTAAACAACTGATCATTAAGCAAGGACTGCCTGATTTCTGGCAGAATGCTTCACATAAGATGGTCGTATTAGTGAAGTAAAAACAAAATCCAACAATTTGTAAAACAGCACAGAAATAAGTTGGCTTTTATTCAGTTCATCTCAAATCCAAGATTTTCTAGTCTTCCAGATAATAGTTTCCAGCCTAATTTTTAATAATATTTAATATACGCCTGAACAGTACTAAAAAGAACAGATACTATCCATGACCTTAAAAGACCAATGAGAAACTCTTTTTCCATTAGAATGATTATTTTTAAAATGGAATTTCATAAATCCACAGAAGGAAAAAAATGATAGTTTAATGATTAAATACCTCTATATATGTTGTGCCTGTTCTGCACATTTTAACGTTTCTATGTATTCCAAATATTCATTCAGCAAATGCTTTCAAAATATTCATGAGCATCTTTTTACCTGTTTCACTGCCATTAACGTCCCAGTGCCAACATCCTGAGCTTGATAGCAAGAAGAAAAAGCTCCAAGGCCTATCTGTTGACCTTTAAGCCATTCATTGTCTTCCCTATAATGGTGCTTCGCTTTGGTATGCCCAGGCAGGGTTTCTGGTGTCTGCAAATTAAATAAAAGATACAGTAATGTAATCCTTTGAAATTTAAGTGGAAAAAGAATTAATGTATTCTTAAAACAAACATATGAAGCCTCTATTTAGAATACACAAACAGCATAAGAATTTCTTTAAGCTCACAGGTTGTCCAATTGAGACCTGCCCCACCCAACAATTTAAAGAAAAAAATAACCAATTTTTAGGATCTGTTTACAGACTTTCTACATACCGGTATATACTTACTTTGTTTATAAACTGCCTACCATATTCCCAAATGACTATGGCAGGCATTCAAAGATAAACGATAAACAATAATACAAAACTTCAAGTAAATTCAGTATAATAGACACTACCGTTCACTGGGACAAAACCACACTGAAATAAAACAGCTCTAAATTGTTTCTTTACAGAATAGCTATTGAATGTATATCTGGGGCAAGTGTTCCATCCAAAGAGTGGGGGCTGCCATGAAGAAGGGCTTCTAATTCACTGCCCCTCCCATCTGGGGGGTATTTTCAGAAAATGCAGGTCAGCAGTCCCAACCTTTCCAGTTTGGTGGAGTGGGGGAGAACATGTAAGCGGAAGGCGCACACATGCACTCACGTGAATAAAAGCGTGAATAGATGGTGCTTTTGCATGTGAACAAATGAGCTTTGTGTGTGAGCACAAGTGCCTGCCACGTGCACAAGTGGACTTCACATAGGCGCAATTCATCCCACGGCCTGGTTTCAAACAGGCCACAACCTGATAGTGGGCTGTGGCCCTGGGGTTTGGATCCCCTAGGTGACTCAAGTTTGGGACCCCTTGGTCTAGGTGACCAAGTTGAGCAGACATAGCAAGTTCTGGTGAAGTGTTGCCTATTCTGGTGAAGTGTTGCCTGAGGAGCTTCTGTGGCGCAGTGGTTAGAGTGCAGCACTGCAAGCTACTTCTGCAGCCAGCTGCCTACAATTTGGCAGTTCAAATCCCACCAGGCTCAAGGTTAACTCAGTCTTCCATCCTTCCGAGGAGTGTAAAATGAGGACCAAAATTGTTGGGGGCAATATGGTGACTCTGTAAACCGCTTAGAGAGGGCTGTAAAGCACTATAAAGCTGCATATAAGTCTAAGTGCTATTGCTATTGCTATTCATATTCTGGTACTCTGGTATAATGCTATAATGGAGATACCCATACAGTGATTTAGAAACTGATGTGATTTGTGATTGGTTGAATGCACGTATGTGGATATAAATAAAGTGATAAACAAACAAACTCTGGCAGCCTCAGGGGTGGCATTCTACTGGTTCGGGCAAACCAGATATTAAATTTGTGTTTGGTTCACCAAACCGATATTTTAATTGACTGGCTGGTCCAGCCCACCCTGCCCCTCCCCTCCCAGGAGTCGCCACGCAGCCCATTTTTGATGCAGGTTAAGTACAGGGTTCGTGCAGAGGCTCTGGAAGGGGAAAAAACGGGCCTTCCGAAAGTATCGGAAGTGGGCCTGTTTCTGGCTTCCAGAGGGCCTCCTGAACACAGGGGAGGCTGTTTTAGGCTTCCCAGAGGCCTGAGGGGAGCCTCTGGACCCTTGGGAAGGCGAAAAATGGCCCTCCTGGAAGTTCCAGTAGGCCACACTCACCATGGCCATGCCCACCCAGCAACAGGGCAGCGAACCGGTTGCTGGGATTTTTGAATCCCACCCCTGGGCAGCCTCTAATGTTCTGTCCCCCAGAGGCTAAATATATGATCCTTCCTGATATATACAGTCATATTTCAGATAAAATAGAGCACAATAAGTATCTAAGATAAATGAGATGATCATCCTACATTCACACTATGCATGTCTCTCACAAACTAAAACACATTCAGTCATAAACATCTGCAGTCTATTAACTGAGGTAGGGTGCATGGAAATGTCTAGAGATCATAGCAGCCAAGAAATCAAATACTGCTTTACAGTAACATGAACAAAATAGGCATAAGCTTCTCATTCTTATTCTCCAAAATAAATCCCAGATTTAGTGACTGAACTATTTAAGTAACCAAATTAATGAAGAATACATAAAGTTTTGGTTGTTAAAATAGTAGAGGTATGCAACACATACATGTTTGATTTTGGCTTGGTGTGAACCCAAACCAAAATGCACATGTAGAGCATTTTTGTCTACGTACTGATTGAAGTAGGGGTATAGATAAGAGCTGCAGCTGAGAGGAGAAGATGCTGGGAAGATCAAGGAGTGGGATATGTTGCACTAGGACTGAGACATGAAGGCAGGGAAGAGAAGGAAAGATGTTGGAGGCATGTTGACCAGTACTGAAGCCATGTAGTAGAGGGGAAAATATACAACTGCCTTGTCCTACTTGCTGTAAAAACACACCAAAATTCCTCCAGATTTTGTTTTCTTTTGAGGAGCAATCAGAGTTGCTGGAAATTGGGTGGCATATAAATTGTATATATTATGGTTGGTCCAACCGTCAGCCAAATGATTCGTCTGTATTTGACATTTTTGTCCACCTTATCATGAAGGATCAATTTTAAACGTAATCCAATTTAATAAAAGAATAGTATTTGGACCTATTGTTGGTTCAGCACGTTAATTTATTTGGAATTTTTTACTGTGAATAATTTATGAATAATGTTTTATGAATAATTTTATCACTATGGGTGCTTTAATTGCTTAGGATTGTTGCACATCATCGGGAGTGACTGTTGCACTTGATTGGGAATAAAAGAGTAAACAAATGAATAAATACATAAATGCAATTTATCTTTAATCCATGCACTTATGTAAAAAAAGGTTATGTTGCATTTTCTACTGCAGTCTCTCATAGCACTTTCAATAGTGATTTCCACAAAACCTTGCACTCACATTGTGATTATCACTACAAACAGCGCTATATCTAGAGACAAAATCAATTTATCTTCAAAATGCCATCAAAAATGCATTATGCAATACCATAGTAACAGTAAGAAATAGCAAAACTCCTAATACTCACATCCTGTTGAATAATTATGATATCTTCACCATTTTCAACTTGAAGCTGAGGAACTATTGGGAGAGCATCCTGAGATGCTGACATGGCCATGGCAATAGCTAAAGCTTCTTCTTCTTCAGCTTCCATCTTTTCCTTGCATTTCTGATTATGATTCACATCGTCTTTATACGTGTTATCATTTTCTGCACGCTCAGGCGACAAGACAGCCACTTCAGACTTGAATGTGACAGTTCCGTCATTGGCTGGAGCTTCAAGTAAGTCTTCCATACTAGAACTGAGTTCTGCATTTATATCCAGTTGGCTATGTTTTTCTTCCACTGGGGTGAAAACAGTCTCTTCACTTGGTATAGCTGTACTAATACTATTATCACACTGTGATATGTCATTCAAATTGAGCGACATGCTTTTTTTGGAGGTTTCCCCCTGTTTATTCATATCACATGGTTTAGGTCGAGATGGCTTTGGCCTATGTATATGACTGAATGGCAGAGGTCTGGCCTGGGTAAAAACAGGGGAAAGCTTTTCCAATTCTTTTTGTTCAGCACAGTTTCTTTGAATCGGGAGAGAGAGCTTCCGCTGCATTTGAGGAGAAGCCGAAGGTATTTTACAGGGAACAAATCCCTGAGATCTGAGTTTAGGAATATCAGTTCCTGCAGGGGCAGATGGGGTAGAGGGGGAAGGCAAAATGGGGAATATGGTTTGGGAATGACAGGGTGAGAGAGAAGAGTTCAAGCATTGACCAGGGGATCTGCTTTTTGTTTGAATGGCTGGCTTTGGTTGTTCCGTTGTTCCTGCTGTAACAGGAAGCCCCAATGAAATACCGGCCATCATGTCACAAAACTCTTCCGGCGTAGCAGTTCGCTTTTTGCTATCTAGTCCTTTCCCACTTTTACCTGTTAACTGAATTGTGTTACTTGGAGAACAATTCTCCGTCGTCTCTGGAGAGTTATCAGGAACTGGAGGCTGTGCAAAGTCATGCCTGCATTCTCCAGAATGCATTTGTTCCATGCCTAACTGGATGGCTTCTGCAATTTCCATTTCGTCTGCTATAGCCATCAATCGCCGACGCATTCTTGTATGATGTATTGAGCTTGTCATGCTCAACATTTCCAACAGCTTTACAAATACTTGGGGTACTCTTGCAACCATTCTGGCAGCACTTAAAAATATTCTCCGGGACAATTTACCCACCATCGAATGGGAGTTATCAATTGACCGCAGCGCAAAGCTCAATAGAGATAACAGCTTTTCATACCTAAAAATGAACACAAGGCGGTTAATTTCCACTTATTTTTCTGAAATACCTTTTTTAAAAACATCAGCATTTCAAGAGAAAAAAGACAGATTTTAAAATAAGACTTTCTAAACCAACTAGCATTTTGATACTAAAGACCAACTTTTTAAAAAGCAAGTTTTTCTAAATTATTACCTGTCAATGATAGTATCAGCTTGTAAAATATCTCCACTAACAATGTGGGGATAAAATTCACCAGGAAATTCTAACAGCAATCGATCTATAAGACAAAGACGTCCAAGTAATGCTTGCCAGTTGTTTGGTTCAGATTGTGTCCCAAGGATGCAATTTAAGACAAAATCAATACCCCCAATGCCAATGGACCCTGCAATAAAAGATTAAATAATTAATGGAATTATATTATTTGAACTAGTGGTTGTCATCTCTTATAAGCCAGTTTCCTACACATAAAGGTGTTTTACCCAGTTTTAATCCCGGTTGTTGAAACTAATTCTGAGTTTCTGAATTCATTGCTTTTGTTTTAAAATTTAATAAGCAGAATTCTCCTTCTCAAAATAAAATGTATCAGATGTATTTGAATGTATCCATATTGCCATTCCTTCTGATGGAAACTTGCATATAAAGTTACTCATCACATAACTATTTCAAAGATACAAATGTCATTGTAAGGATTAATGCTATGATTCATCACATATTAAAGAGAGGAAAACATTAAAAAGCTATTCATTCAGTAAAGAATTCAATAAATCCAGATATAATCACTCCAAATTTTATTGTTTAAAATTTCCATAAAGTTACATAGACATACATATCAAGTTCCTCAATTATCACCACTGAATTACATTACTTGTTTTATACTTATTTTTCTTTTATTTTCTTACTCTTATTCCAAATTCTTCCGCCCCTTTACTAATTCTATTATTCTTTGAGCAGTATCCATTCCAACAAGATTTTATTTTCTCCATCAGTTATTTTTTATTTATTGTATTCAAAATCAGTACATCACTTATTTATTTGCTACATTTTTATCCCACTTTTTTCTGTTTCTCTCTTCTCCTGTTTTCCTATATAGCAACAATCTGGTGAAGTAAGTAGGGTCAGAGTGAGTACTTCATGGCTATTGCCTAAGGATGGCTCTCCTTTTGTAGGTTTTTTTCCTGCACAATATTTGTAGCCTCTTACATCTTCCATTGCAAACTAGTTTGTTATGTTTGCAATTACCAACATGTTATTTCGTAAGTTTCATATTATGCATAGTTACAAAATGCTTCTTGTACATTTTTCTTCTTTCTTCTCTTTAGAAGCAACTCTATTCTCTTTTACTTTTTTCATCTTTATTTTTATCTATTTCTGCTATGAATCCCTCTTTAGTGACAGCAATGTATGCTTTATTTCATTTCTTAATATACCTTGCAGATATCTGAGCCATTCAACTACTATTACACTGAGATTTTTACAAACAGCATTTTGAAGAATTAAAATAGCTAACTCTTTATTCTTTACTTGATATAAAAATTATGTCCACCCCTTCTTATTGCCAGATTTTCTAATTCCAGTTAATCTCAAAATCCTAAGTGAAATTTGATTTAGGTGGAAAGAAATAACCGAGCTGTAGAAATATTACAACACTAAAATAAAGTGCCGAATTGATTTTATGTGTTGAAATAAATTGCAGTTTCAAATAGATTTGGTAGATTTATATGTATACACATATTTTAAACAAAAGAATCAAAACAAATCTCAAATTGCTATAGGCTAATTCATACATCTTTAGGAAGTAGTACCTATATAGTATTCCTTAAATCCATCTTGACATTTGGTGTCTACATGGATAAATTCATGAAGTTTTATTGGCAACATTTTCTGAAGCGGTTTGTTCTAGCCTTCTTTGTAGGGCTGAAATAAATTGACTAGCCAAAGATACCCAGTTAGCTTCATACCTAAGGTAGGACTAGAACTCATAGCATCAGTCTTCTAGTCCAGTGCTATTAACTGCTATATTGTATTGGTAATGTTGCTTAAGTAAGAAAAAATGAAGTTTACCAGACTTAAGTATTTCTCGGCCAATTGCCAACTCTCCTGCTTGACCTTTACACATCTCCATCAGTGTTGAAACTGAAAGTTGACTTGTGCGGCTGTAAAAAGAAGAAAGAAGGCTCTATTTTTTAAGATAAAAGGATGAATAATTATTAGCGCTGACTGAACTCATTATAAGTAATTGTCACTGTTCTCTTAACAAAGTAATTCATTTTGTTAAGATACATTAGACTGCTGAACAATCACACCAGAGCATGCCAGGATTACAGTTATTAAACAAAGCAGTCACATGACATCTCACTTAATGACTCTTTTGCTCATGGTGATCCTGTCCCAGTTGTGGTCATACACTGAGGACTACATGAAGTTTTTAATCCTGGTTCTATTAGTATTTATTAGTAGTAATGCCTACAGAAAAATTTAATGTAATATATCAGTACTGTATTAGGTAATATAGCTAACATACTACTTCTTTCTAGTTTACTTAATTTTTTGTAACAGTTTTCACTTTTTCAGCACAAATATGCATGCAAATCCACCAATGGCTAAATTGCCCTTGAATTTGTCCCAATACTATAAAACTAATATAGACAATTTTAAAGACAGCAATCTAAAATGTAAATAGATTAAAGCCTATACCTGTTGGGATCTGCACATTTTACCAATATGGTTTCCACAACTGGTTTTAAAAGCTGTTGCAGTTTTGTCCTCTCTGTTAGGCTATGGCAGGGAGTATATACCAGCATGGCTCTTAATGTTTTCTTCAAAAAAAAAAAGAAAGGAATATAAATTTTAAAAACCCACTACTTCTTAAAACCCTGCATACATTTTTGCAACCGAAAGATGAACACAAAATATACCAACTTGTACAAACAACATTTTATACACAAATTGCTTCTGCCTACAGATTTGTCAATTGTAAAATACACCTCTCTGTCATTTAAAATTTGCTACTTTTTCTGAGATTCCAAATAAATATTGACATTATCTGCTACACCAAAGGGAATAGCTAAGCAAGTTACAAGACTCCACCAGGAAAGGCAAAAACTAATTATCAGCTTTCAGACTTTTTAGAGAAATCTGCTCCCAAATGGATAAACTAAGGACACATTCAAGAAGTGAAGAACATTTAAAGTAAAAAGGAAGTAGTGACATTTATTAAAAGCAGCTTAACATTGAAAATCAACTTATTTAAGGAACTGGTTTCAGCAACACTGCACAGCGAAAGTACTTCGAATATTGTACTAAGAATTTGGAAATAGAAAACTTGGTGCTGCTGTGAGTCTTTGATGATTATAGTAGCAATTCTTATTGTTTAGTGTTTCACAGAAAAAGCAAAACAATAAGCATGTAAAAATATCACAGGACTTCCCAAGTCACTCTACAAATAATATAAAAGTTGGTATGGAAATTATTCAAAATATTGCATGACTTTGAGTAGATGTCTGAATCTGGCCATAAAATAATTATATAAAAATATAAAATAATATAAAATATAAAAATAATTAATTAGAAAAAATAAGAAATATTCTGAGGATCAGGCCAGTTCTCTTTCCATTCCAGAAGGACAGGGAGAAAATTTTCTAAACAAAATTTTAAATTTTTTAAGCCTCTCAAGAAATTGGCAAAGTAACAAATAATAATATTTATTTTCTATACTGCCTTAAAAACAACTTTAACCAGATATCAAGCATAGCTGATGTCATAAGTGCAATATTGACTATTTCCTTCTGCCCCTAAAAAAGGAAATATTGTAGGCTAAAAATGATTTTCACATTAAAATTGTTTATAATTATGGAAAATTTAGCATTATAGCGTCAAAACTTTGATGTATGCACCCTGATTTCTAGATCTAACTTGCTGTAAAATTATTTAAATTAGAAAAAAAATGAACAAAATACAGAATCTGATGGAACAAACTCTGGAATTCTGTTGCACTATCTATGGGCCTATTTCTTATCTGCACTAGAAGGCAGAGCTTAAGCTATCTTATTATTTGAGAAAAATGGGGTGCGATGCCTCAGCGGTTAAGACACTGAAACTCATATTGCAAACTCAGAGGTTTGACGCTGAAGTTTGAGAACCGAGTGCTGTGTGACAGTATGAGCTTCCATTACTTGCCCCAGCCTACCTAAGCACTTCGACAGCATGCAAGGAGAAGTAAATGAATAGGTACCATTTTGATGAGAAGATAACAGGATTCTGTGCATATAGCAAATAGTCATGCTGCCCACATGACCACTGAAATATCTTCGGACAATGCTGGCTCCCTCAGCTAAAAAACCGAGATGAGCACACATACCCTCTGGGCCTTGGGCACTACTGGAAAGGGGAAACCTTTACTTTTACCTTTATTATCTGAGAGAGCTTACCCTGAGCCTCAAGTTAAATATTCTAAAAGAACTCAATTTGTCTGGAAATATATACATTTCAGAGCTGAGAATAGAAAAAGACATATTTCTAAAATTACTATGAATTGTTTTTAACTATTTGTTTGGAAGGTCTCTGTCTCAAGTAAAGAATCCGTACCTCAAATATGCTGTCCTATTTCTAAATTCTGAGTATGATTTAGAAAGGAAAGTTAGAAAAGAATAGATTACTTACTAAAGCAGCTACATACACTTTGTAGACAGGGTCAGCACAAACCATAGAAAGTACACTGCAGCAGGATTCTACAACAACATCTCCTGAGATACTTGTCTGGGATGACCCATTAGCTGCCCCTAGAGTTGCAGGACTTGTGGTGTTTCCACTGCTGCTTCCAGAATTTCCAGTGCTTTCACCATTAGCCAATAATAGAGCACCACTAACATCATGGGAGAGACGTCGAAGGGCCATCTCACGTATATTCCAGTTTCGAGAAAACAGGCAACCTACTAATTCCATTCCAAATACCTAAAAAAATCAATATTACAAGGAGATCCTGATTGCAATTACATATTTACAGGTACACTTGAAATAAGCCATTGGAATTCTTGTGGCATAGACTACAAAGGTATGTACTGTATGTTTTTAAGAATTCTTATTTGCAATATATATTGTGAAGCAATGCTGATTAATAAGATCGGATTAATATTGCACTAAATATTATTTGATAAAAAGTAGTAGTAGTAACAGGCTGAAATTAAATGTACTAAGAAATTTAATTCATTAAAAACACTCTGAAGTAGACTAAATAGATGGAAGTTAGAATGCAAAGATTTTCATTCTCCAAGGGTGGGCACAATTAATATGCCTACTGCAGTTGTCTACCATTCAAAACTATGTTTGGACTCTTGACTGCCAGAATTGGACAAAGAATTCATTGCTATCAAGCAATTTGAAGTATTTTATAGTGAAAGATCTGGTCATAGTAGTACATCAACTAAATTGGAATAGCTACAGGTCTCCAAAGTCCTTAACCATAGTTCACCATGGTTAGACCTGATTAATAATAAAATAGAAAAATAAAATGAGAAGGCAAGAACCAAACATATAAGCAAATCAAAGAAATTTAGATCAAAAAAAATAAAATTGGCAACTGAAAACAAACAATGTAAAGTGTAACTCCTGGTGATATAAAATAGAAGGCTCTACTGCAACAGCTATTCATATCACATCTAGATGAAGGACATCCAGACAGAGCTTCAGCAGAGGGCCTTAGAAGAAATTACTTATGACTGGTCTCTTAACAACCATTCACATTTATCACAATCATGGAATGGGTGCTTTGTGACCCAGCCATTGTAAAAAGTTGCCCTACCCCATGGTCATGGGACCGCATGTCGGGGTTTGGCAACTGGTCACCTTTTCATAGTCACAACATTCCATGGTCATATGACTGCAATATGTGTCTTTTTTGCCAGTTTCTAGCAAAAATAAAATGTCGTTTGAATCAATGCGTTCACTTAATGGCCACTGTGTTCACTTAACAAGTTTGCAGTGAAAATGTTAAGAAAAACTCTTCCAGTCACATGGCTGCCTCAACTTATGACTGTAACAATTTACACCTGGATTTCCAGTCCCAATTGTAGTTGTAAGTCAAGGACTATTTGTAACTGTCTAAACATCTTCCATGGACATTTGCTATTCATTTTGTAACAATCTGGAAAAGTAAGCACTCTGGGAGAAAACGACTAACATATACACAGGTACTCACAAAACAAAAAGCATATAATCAGCAACATACATATTGTGCAGACTGAAATAAAGTGTTCAGTTGTAGCTGACAAAAGAAAATAGTTTAAGGAGATTTAGAAATTTAGCATACCTGAATCCATGGCTCAGCTAAGTCCTTATAGGCAGAAGGAATTTGCTGAACCCCATAATGAGTAAGGTTAAAATTGCTATCTTGATTCCTTCTTGGTGAACCAGTTACAGGTTGCTGAGTTTGTTGCTGGACCACACAAACAATCGAAGGAGAATCAACAGGGCTTGGCAATTCATGACTAAACAAATAATATACAAAAATAAATAAATAATGAATGGATATTTTCAAAAAAAATAATCAAAGATTTAATGTGAGCTGCATTTTAATCAATATGTCACAATTTAATTTCTCCAAATAATGTGCAAATAAAAACATTGTTATCTTCAAGGTTTAATTCAGCTGAAAAATATGAACATGTATCTGTTGTTAAAAAGTATATTCAGGTGAAGCAATATTTTACTGTAGCTTGTAAAAACATACCAGCTGATTTTGAATTGTGATCGAAAGGGCTTATACACAGGCATTTATAATAAATGAACCTAAATTGAAAACAGACTGATGAGGCTTTTCAAACTTTAGATGTTTAACTCTGCTCATAAATGGACAACACAATAAATTCAAATAAAATAAATCCTCACCTATAAAAATCCTGTGTTCTCCACTTAGATCTACAAAGAGGGCATATAAGAGGCTCCTTGTTTCTTCTACATTCCTCTGCCCCTAAAATTGCATCAAAGTCCCACAAAGAAAAATAGAAGGATTCTCGAGTTAGTAACATAGGGACATATTTTAGAACAGATGTTATATGGAAAATGTACAAAGCATTTATACTGTACAACAAACAGACATAGGGAAAGCTAATTATATACTTAATCATGTCTAAAGAATAATATGCAGTAAATTCAACACCAGACTATATGTTTGACAGTTCTACATAGGCTTTGTAACTGTCCACTTAAATAATGATCTCTTTCTGTATCTATTTGTTATTTCTAAAAGATAAATAAAACTTATCATTATGTTTTATATTCTTCTACTCTCCTTTGTATTTTAAAAGTGTAAAGCATGCTTCCTTACATTTCTGTAAAGATGTTTATTTGGATTCCTTCTCTAAGACACTAGCTTGTATGAAAATAACGCCATTAATGTTCAAACAATTACAACACTGCAATACTGCAATTACTTTTGTTTCTCCACTCCTGGCAAGGACTTCCTTTGCTATTATTCTTTAAATCCATTCTTATGATTCAAGCACACATAATAATATCAGTGACGTACATATTGACATGCAGTGGTGGTGAAGTTTATTTCTGCAGCCTTCTTCACAGACAGTTAAGCTTTCCTCATCCAACATGCCTAGCAAACAAATGGGGCACATCTGTTCCTCTTCATCCTTGATACTATAAAAATGTATACATACAGATAAATATTTAAAAGTCACATTCAGCAAATCACATTTATTTTTCTTCTGGGTCCAAAACAACCACCTCCTACAATATTTCAATACAAAATATTTTATCATACCGCAAATGGACAAGTATCAATTTTTTGATGCAGTTTTTTAAATTACTCCGCATAACATAGCTATGGATAGGATGTTTTCATCAACCCACCTATTAGACAGTCTCATATTTTTTCACAGTGGGATTGTAGGATCTATGAAGCACACATTTTGGTGCTTGGCAGCAGATTTGCAGTTGCTACTTTCCATGATCATATGGACACAATTTGTAATGGATTTAGTTGTTTTCCAGCAGAAAACAAGAAAAAAATATGCTGTGTAGTGACTTGCTTTATTACTGTGATAAAAAAAACAGCTGCAAAATCGAATCATTTTTATGTAGAGAAAACTCAGAGACAAGTTCTGTTTCCTTAGGACCTACTATATGTGCCTAGAAGCCAAAAGTTATTTTTAAACATACTACTCATATCAATATCCTACAATTTTATTTTGTAAACTTTCCTTATGAAAATAACTTGAGTCATTTTTATTTATTTTATTTTGTTATTGCCATCCATTCCAGTGGACTCTGGGCAGCTTACGAAATCCAATATGTGGTTAAAACAATTAAAAGATAAAGAAAATGAGGTAGCCTAGATGAAAAACAATCGCAATAATAATAAATATTTAGACTGAAATTTAAAAGAGCCTGGAGTGCCAGGCAAAATTTCATAGTATCTGCTCCGCCACAAACAGAAAAAAAAATTTCCGGGTCTTCGTTTTCTTATTCAACCGAAAAGGGCAACTACAAAAAGATTCACCTTATTAATTCAACCATCATTCAAAAAATCAGGATTTTAATTCATCAATTTTTGTGAGAGCCACGTCTGGCTCTCGCTATGACCAACTCTTGAAAACTCCATTGCAAATGATCATGCAGGACATTGCAAACGTCGTAAGTACATGCTGGTTGCCAACCACCCAAGTTGGGGATCCAATATAAGTGCAAGGAAAGGTCATAAGTCACTTTGCTAACACAGTTATAACTTTGAACAGTTGCTAAATGAATGGTCTCAATTCATGTGTACTAGTTTATTTTTAAAAGCTGAGATATTCTTAAAGAGTCTATTATATTTTAAGAGCCTCTAATCATGCACCAAACAGCTTCTTGCATATACTAGTTCTTTAACAAAACAACCCTGTGATTACAGCAGCAGGCCTCTACTTAGAAATGTCAAAAGACACATACCAAGACATAAGGAAATAAACAGAACAAACAGAAATATTGCCCAAAATATAGTAACAAACAAAAATTAGTTCAAACTTCATACTTAGGTCTCAATTTATTAAGCAACAAACTAAAATAAAAGATGTTGACTTATAATAACTGTCCAAATGGGAATATTTTCCCTTTCTTAAATATGAAAAATAAAGCAAGTATCTACCTATACTATAAAGTATACTACAAAATTCTCGTATTTATTTGTTTCTATTTTTGTACCTTCAAGTTGGTTTTTTTTGTTTTTTGTTTTGTTTTTTGTTTTCCCTTATTTTTGTACTTTACTAATTTATTTGATTCTTTTTGTTAGTTTTATTTATTTTTATTTTAAATATGGTTTATATTGCGTAAGCCGCCTCGAGTTGCCATGAGCAAATAAGTGGCAATATAAAATAAAATAAATAAATAAATAAATAATGCATTCACAATTTTTGAATGAAAGTACTGAAAATCTGTTAATGATAGCAATAACAATAGCACTTATATTGCTTCATAGTGCTTTGCATCCATCTCTAAGAGTTTTACAGAATCAGCATACTGCCTCCAATACTCTGGGTCCTCATTTTACCAAACTCAGAAGGATGGAAGGCTTGAGTCAACCTTGAGCCAGTCAAGATCAAACTACTTAGTTGGCTTAGTCTGCAATACTGCATTCTAACCATTGCACTGCCATTAAAAATCTGGGACTCATTACTCATGTGGAATTGAAACTATCATGATGTTCAGCCCAATTTTATTTGCAAAGTTATGGGTACTGCAGTATCCTTATGGGCATGTGATTGTGATATCCTTTGTTCCCTGCCAGCTTCCCAGCAATAAAGTTAGTAGGGAAGCCAGAAGGAGGTCACCCCTGCTCCCACTTTTTTTTTTTTTGCCCTCTTGGGTGACAGCAATACAGTTCAGGAAATTTTAGTGTTCATTCTGGTCACTTCACACTATACTCTCAAAGGATGACCCAATAAATCACAGGGTTGTCTATTTATAAAAATGGAGACTATTCTGAATAGCAGTACTGATTTCTTAAGAATAATTACTAACCTATTTTCTGAACTAGATGTAGATGTACTAGAAGATGAGAGTGTATGAGAGTTTGACATGCGTGAGACAAACTTCTGAATGGTGTTACGAGATGGCGCTTTGATCCTTGAACTACGCCTACTGTGGTATTTCTGGAACAAACTTTCAACCTAACATTGGGAGAAAATATTAATAGGCAGTGTTAGAATATGAACTACTAAAAGTTGAGTTCTCTTAAATAAATATATAATTGCAGCCAAACTATAACATAAAATTATATCAATTTATTTATTTATTACCAAATAATAAATACACACATATAAAATAACAGCATACTATAAATACCAACTATGGTATGGATTAATTCTGTAAATGGTATCGTTTGTAATTAGACACATATACATACACACTCTCTCTCTTTCATTTATGGGAATGCAAGCACACATGCTAAATGTTGCCTAGTTCTACTTTAGATGTGAAAATTAAATAAAGTATGTTCAATGCTCATAATTTTCCATTTGACATAAACTAGTGATGCTACCTCCTAAAGAACAAGAGAAATAATACCATATAATTTAAATAAACTATACTAATAAAATAATACATGAATAATAGGGCCAACTCTTTACTACTGTTTGAAAGCTACATGATATCACCCTGTGCCTTGATCTTTCTCATGGTTAATGGATATATTTCAGCAATAATCAGCCAGGACTAAGGATAACTAGGATAATTTTCCCACCTTTAAATATTTATAGTTAAGAGGAAAAAAAAGTCAGTAGTAAATATAAATGTCTATGCAATATAGAGAAAGTAAGTGCTTGCTGTAAAGAACATGGTATTTTAGCTAATCCTGGTAAATTCCAATTATTAAAATGGAGAAATAATAATGGATAATTTATTCAGGGAACTCCATTCATTTATTTGATATTGGAATAACACTTGTTATTAACTGATTTTAGAAATGACGTGATCAAATTTCTGTAATTTTGAAACTGTAGAAATTCTGTATGGTAAATTTCAGAAGCCACAACTGTGTATTTGTGACAAAAGAAATAGAATGGAACTACCTCAAAGTTCTTCAAGGTTTTTCGCCACAGCATTGGATCTGAAGATTCAAGTTGAAACACTCGAAGCATAACAAATAGTAAATGAATGCAAAATGTTCCACGCCCACAGCTACATGTCTATAAATAGAAATGTATTTATTGTGATTATTATGGCTATATTATATTATTTTTGTAACCTTTCCCTCAAATAACTTCTTACAGATTTATGCGGATTATGATTCTGCTTTCTTCAAAACAAGAAATACTTAATTAATGATGGCTTTATTCTTTCCAAACTACTGCTGTTGCTGACATAATCAACACGGCATTCATATAGCTGTTTATATTTCACTGATACTTTGTCAGTGCCTATCTTCTGTTTTATGCAAGTGAGAAATAAAATGTTTCTGGAAAGCAAGAAATGTTTCAGCATTTTCACATGTCCTCTTAAACCTAGAGAAGTTATATTAACTACATCTTCTCAAATGAGCTTATTTAATAGTTATTGATTAAATAGTCAACACTGTTTCAATTCATACCTGAGGACCAATGAACACTCTGTATTTATTATCTGGGCTGTCTCCCCCTATCAAGAAAGAATTAGGTCCTATCTGTTGCAAGAGATACAATCTAGCTCTCATGACTTTGTTGACACGACGATTTGTTTCCTCAGGACTATATGGTGAGAAGCCATCTGGAGAAGGTGCTCTTCGTGGGGGTGTTATACGTCCACTCTGAAACTTAAAAATTAATTTTTTTTTCAGTAATTTTTGTCTCTACTTTTCATTTTCCCATTTCTTGACCTTTCAAAGAAATTCAGCTATCTCCTTCCAAACTAGTAGAATGCACACAATAATTAGATAACAAGAAGTAATAATTAGGTAATAAAAAGTAACTTCTTCCACTAAATACTATAACATTACTACTTCTATGCTTTTCTGTCAGAAATAAAGCCAGTAATAATATCTATTCCTCATACAAACCTATACTATTTAGAGTCCAACGTAGTTTATAATCAATCAGAAATTAAAACAGCAAAAACAGGCAAAATATAATAAGGTAAAATGAGTTTACACTACAGAAAACATAACTAAAACACTATTTAATGTCCATCAAACCAAAGGCTTCCTAATTCAAGATATCAGCTGATATGGAAGGAGATATATGAATTTGGTTTCATAAACTCAGGCTATCCCATAATTACTTACAGGTACAGGAGACACCCTCTTCCTTCTAACACCAGGTGACTCAGATTTAACAGTCCTGGAGGAGGATGAGAAAGGTCCACTAGGAGAAGGACTCCGTCTCCCTTTCTGAGTAGGTGAAGTGGGATTTATTTGTCCATCAGGAGGAGGTTCTGCTACTGATTTGTTTGCTTCACAGCCATCTCCTTTCATTGGTATTGGTTTTACCACCTTAAAACAATAGGAAAAAAATGTCTCTGTTTTCCAAAAGAAAGCAATTATTCTCATTAAATTGTAGATAAATGGAGGAGGAAATTTCCACAAGCTGTTTTTAATGCTAATGAGCATCTATTTTTAGTTAGTTAAGTTTAACTTAACCAAAGGGGCGTTGGTAGACTTACCAGTGAACGCTCTTTCTAGACACGCTGCAAGAGAGTCCAGCATTGGGTATGACTCTGCCCTCTTATGACGTAGAGCTGAGTCTGCCACTATAAAAAGCCAGCCTCTGCTGAGAACCCCAGCTTTTTGACTCAGCTCTTTGACATAAGAGCTATTGTCTCTGGACTCTGAGTTATTTAGCATTACTCAAATCATACAAAGCAGGGAAGAAAATGAAAGACTCATCAACATCGAGACAGCTCCCAGGGCTCCGGTATAGCTCTGCTCACAGGGAAAGCGGGGACCCTGCTCTCCTCAGACTGTGGAGAATTAACTAATTAATTAACTAATTGAGAACATCTACTTTATGAAAATCTAGTAATAGTGATGTTACTTACAGCAGTCCAGTTTTTCTTATAGAGTGTGCAGGATCTCAAAATTAGTATGGTTCTTTTAGCCAAGTTTAATAAATTATTAAAATGTATTCCATTCCAAGAAAACAGCACTGATTTCTTCAATGTTTGGTAATCAAAACTGTGTCCTAAACTGTCTTGAGTTTTATATTTTGGAAAACATTGCCTCTTGCACTGTATAGTTATCAATTACCACAGGCACATTAGATAAGCAATATTAAAACTCACATTGTTTTATTGTAAAAGTAACAAATACGGAATACAAATAAATAGAAATATAAAACATATTTTCCTTCTAGTTTTTGTAATCACAACTGTTTTCAACCAATAAAGCAGAAAGTTAAAAAAGCTACCCATAGAGGGCAGTGTTGTGTCATTTTAAGCAACAGAAATTTAAGTTGGATTTTATTTGGTGAGGCACTGCAGATCTAGCCTTCCAGTGAAAACAGCAACATGAAAAAAATGAAACAAAAAAAGGGATTTCATTACAATTCCTTACAGTACCAACTGTAAGATAATATAAGATAAGAAAGCAAATTCTGTGCTTTGACCAATTCTGCTTTTTAAGTTATTTCAGAATTACCTACCACAGGGCCTCTCCTACTTCTTCTTTCCAGCCATTCATGCTTCCAAGCAGGCATACATGTTGTCTTGAGTTTTTCCCTGATCATTCGCTCCTCTGGGCGATCATCCATTTTCTGCAATCCCCTGAGGGTTTCTTTATTCTCCATGTCACGACCACAGCTGAAATGAAAAGCAAAAAATATACATGTCATTGTCAATTAACATACTGCAATGTTTCAGGTTTCAAACCAAATTACAATTTATTCCCTCAAAATTTTATTTATTATTATATTTATAGATATATTTATATCTCCCGGAGGACTCAGGGCGGTGCATAGCCAACCATAAGACCCCATTACAATATACAAAAGTTAAAAATAAATTAAATATTTTAGGCTGTCTAAAATTATACCCTCCCCCAATAAGTTAATTAAAAACCCAAATTTTAAAATCCAGATTAAAACGCAAATACTAACTTAAAAATCCCATTTCAGCCTAGGCCGGCCTGCTCGAAGAGCCAGGTTTTGAATGCACGTCTGAAAGCTCTCAGGTCCATATTAGTGTCTATTTCTGGAGGAGACCATTCCAGAGGGCGGGGGCCCCCACAGAGAAGGCCCTACTCCTAGGGGCCGCCAGGCGGCACATAGAAGCCGACGGCACCCGAAGAAGGCCCTCCCTGTGGGAACGCACAGGTCGGTGGGAGATTACTGGCAGAACGCGGTCCTGCAGATAACCTGGTCCAATGCCATGGATCGCTTTAAAGGTCAAAACCAGAACCTTAAAGTGAACCCGGAAAACCACCGGCAACCAATGCAGCTCGTGCAGGAGAGGCTTCACATGGGAGCTTCGTGACGCCCCCATAACCACCCGCACGACCGCATTTTGTACCAGTTGGAGTGTCCGGGTGCTCCCCGCAGGGAGCCCCATGTAGAGAGCATTACAATAATCCAGGCAAGAGGTGACAAGGGCGTGAGTGACCATACGTAAGGCGTCCCGATCCAGAAAGGGCTGCAACTGGTGAATCAGGTGAACCTGATAAAAAGCCCCCCTGGAAACGGCCGTAATATGATCTTCTAAAGACAGCCGTGCATCCAGGAGGACGCCCAAATTGCGAGCCCTCTCTGTGGGGGGTAAGATCTCTCCCCCAATAGCCAGCGACTGAGTCAGCTGACTGTATCGGGGCGCCGGAAACCACAGCCACTCAGTCTTTGAAGGGTTGAGCCGGAGCCTGTTCCCGCCCATCCAAATCCGCATGGCCTCCAGGCACCGGGACATAGCCTCCACAGCATCGTTGGGGTGGCTTGGGGTGGAGATGTAAAGCTGGGTATCATATGCATACAGATGACACCGCACCCCAAAACCACAGATGATCTCCCCCAACGGCTTCACATAAATGTTGAACAAAAGAGGGGAGAGGACCGACCCGAGGCACCCCACAAATGAGGGGCCTAGCAGTGGACCTCTCTCCCCCGTCAACACAAATTGCGAGCGGTTGCAGAGGAAGGAGGAGAACCATCACAAGACAGTTCCCCCAATCCCCAACCCCTCCAACCGCCGCAATAAGATACTATGGTCGATAGTATCAAAAGCCACTGAGATCTAACAGGACCAGGACAGAGGAATATCCCCTGTCATGGGCCCTCCAGAGATCATTAACCAACGTGACCAATGCTGTTTCGGTACTATGCCTGGGCCTGAAGCCCGATTGGAAAGGATCGAGGTAAGTCGCTTCCTCCAGGTACTGAGGGAGCTGACATGCCACCACACTCTCAACAACCTTCGTTAGAAAAGGAAGGTTGGAGACTGGACGATAATTATTTAAAACAGCTGGGTCCAGGGTAGGCTTCTTGAGGAGGGGCTGCACCACCACCATTTTCAGGGCAGTAGGGAGTGACCCCTCTCTCAACGAAGCGTTGATAATCCCCTGGAGCCAGCCTCGTGTCACCTCCCTGGCAGTCGAAACCAACCAGGAGGGACACGGGTCCAACAAACATGTGGTGGTATTCAATTCCCCCCAGCAACCTGTCCACACCCTCAGCGGTCACAGGGTCAAACTCTTCCCAGATAATAGTCCCAAGACCTGCCCCGGACACCTCCCCCGGGACCACCCAATTGGAGTCCAGCCCGCCCCGAATCTGAGCGATTTTGTTGTGCAGAAATCAGGAAAACTCCTCTGCCCTGCCCTGCAAGAGGTCCTCCCGCGATCTCGGCTCAAGCAGGGAGCGGGTCACTCTAAACTGAGCGGCAAGCCGATTTTCTGCCGACGCAATAAGGGCAGAGAAATGCGAACGCTTCGCCGCCTCTATCGCCACAAGGTAGGTCCTAATATAGGACCTCATCTGTGTTCGGTCAGACTCGGCGCGGCTAGCCCTCCAAACACTCTCCAGATGTCTTTTCCGGCACTTCATCTCCCGCAGCTCCTCCGTAAACCACGGAGCTGGATGGGATCTGTGCCAGGTCAGAGGTCGCAAAGGCACAACTTGATCCAGAGCCTCGGCAACCAGCCTATCCCAGGTGGCCACCAAGTCTCCAGGCGAGTTATGAGCCAGAGTCTCGGGAAATAGCCCAAGCTCCTTCTGGAACCGCTCAGGGTCCATCAGGCGCCTGGGGCGGAACCATCTACACGGCTCCGCCTCCCTGCGGTGGCCTAAACCATTAAACTTCTAGTACCAGGAGCAATACATTAACACTTCAATGTAAATAATGCTTTCTTCTTATAATGATTAAATTTAAAAAATGAAAACTCTCTTTGCCTTTAAAAATACATTTCAATAAATTCATAAGTTATGTCATTTTACAACTGGTAATAAACTTTTGAAGAGCTTTTAACATGAGCAGGACTAGAGATAAAGACATGCCCATCAAGTAAAGAGATAGAATTACTGATATGGTACATATTTTAAGTTTTCAAAATAAAGTTTCTAACAGATTTTTAAAAAAATCAAAATCCTAAATAATGAACAGTGTATTATGGTTGGATGGAGATACATATCTTGTTCGTATTTATGATATGGCCACCCTTTGGACAAGACAGTTCTGAAAGCTGTTGAACAGCATTCCCCCAGACCAAAGAAATGATACTGCTGTTATGAAGAAATTTGTGCCACCGATAAAAGAATAAAACAGATTTCACTGTTTTACCACGGTCGTGTGATCAAAATTTGGATCCCTTGGCAACCAGCATGTATTTACATCGGCTACAGTGTCCCAAGGTCATGTGACCACCATTTGCAACATAGTCAGGGGATTCCAATAAGGAAATGGAAGGAAGCTGGATTTGCTTAATGACCATGGTAAAAAAGGTTGTAAAATAGGACACAACTCACTTAACGATTACATTGCTTAGCGACAGAAATCCCAGTTGTGGTTGTTAATTTGAAGACTATTTATATTATGTTTATGTCTTGTATTTATTTGTTTGTTTGTCAACATATACAAGTTAACAAGTATAAGTATGACCATAAACAGGAAATAAATATACAGATAAATGAGGACAGTAAGACTATTCAATAGTACAAGTAATAATTTTCACTTATTATCATATTAAAATTTATAATGTTAAGGACTGGGTTTGGCTGAGAAAGCACATTACACACCATTTAAGAGAATATACACCAAACGCTTCAAGATCAATCTCTGGCACTTTTTTAAACCAGGAATGCAGAACCTCTCTGCGTCTTCAAAACCCAGATATTGGGAAGAGAGAACATCTACCTTGTTTGGAATATTCTCCTAGTTATAATTTAAGTGACATGCTTCTATTATTGGTTCAGCACCAACTAATAATTTATTTAAGCATTCTGAAATATGATACTAGCTTGTGTTTCACTTACAGTTTTATTCTTAAATTGTCATTTTGCCTCTGGTCTGTTTTTATTGCAAAGTAGTAGTATTATGCTTTCATAAAGAATATTAACTAGCTAAAACAATTAAATCCATTTCTCCTTCTGTACCAAAATACACACTCCCCAAATGTTTGAACAGACTTTAACTTAGATGTACTCTTTCAAGCAAAACCCAACTTACTTCCTGTCATGTGAGAGTAAAACCAACTTGTTCTTGCTTTTAAAAAAATAACTGTCTGCCTATCTATATAAGCTCTGAAGCATGAACTAAAAAACAAAGTTTTTAGTCAGGCTTCTATGTAGCAGGTTATTACAAGAGGCACTGAAAAAAATGTTTATATACTGCATAAAGCCTTCCATAATTTGCTTACACACACTACACACAACACAAATTAATCTGATAAAATAACAACAGGTCAATATAATGGTAAGGTAAATTTATTCCAATATATTACTCCATCTCACCAAATAAAACTGTACCTATTTATTCACTGTGAAATTTAGCCTAGACAAGATGTAGGTATTGGTAGTCTGATTCATATAACTACATAGCTGATAATCAATTTGATCAGGAAGGAATTGTACTTCCCACAAAACATGAGATTTGCAGTTTTGAGGTCCTAATACATAGATCACATAATGCAATAGCTTTAGTTATTCATGCCGATAATCTTCAGATTATAGAAACCTGCTGATTGGAATAACTAATTCACTTATTTGATGATTTTTCAGTGGCTGATTACAACAGATGGTTGTACAACTGTGCAGGATAATATGAAATCTAGTTCCTTAGGGCTATATTGCTTAGGGCCTAATTTTCCATTTTACCAACTAGGCATAATTTCACTCAAGAGCTGAAGAAGCTTCTTGTATGAGAAGCAAAAAGTCTTCAATGAAAAACAAGAAAGTACAGTTGCCTCTTGAAAAAAGCAGCTTTGGGACAACCATGACCTGGATTACTGAGAATTTCCAGAGACATATTCATAAAATTCCATGTATGTCAGATCTATTGCAAAATCTAAATTTACTTAACATCTGATAACCAAAGTTACAACAGACTCAAAAATAGTTATTTATAATCCTTCCTCTAATTTACAACCCTCACGTATCCCATGCAGTCATGTGATCTTATTTCGGGAGCTTGGCAACAAGCTTGCATTTACAACCATTGCAGCATCCCAGTCACATGACAGCAATTTGTGATTTTTTAAAAAAATCTGTTTATGACAAAAACACCATCTGAAAGAATGGATTTGCTTAATGATCATGTATTTTGTTAATGACCATGTGATTCACATACCAAGCACGTGATTTGCTTCATAAAAATGGTCATAAAATGTAGCCAGGTCACTCACTTAACAACCTCAACAACTTACAATGAATGTTCTGGGTCCAGAATCAGATTTTAAGAATATAATGCATCACCTGGAATATTATCAGTTTTTGCTTTTTAAAGCATGCCTTTCATTCATAGGTAGACAATTCAACAAACAACTAAATATTAATATTTAATATTAAACATGTAATAATTGCAGATTTTTAATATTATATGTACCGAAACGTTAGGCTGAACTGTAAGACTACAAAAAAACCCCATTCAGGATTATGAGCCATCTTTACAATGTGGTTATTATAGCAATGTTATGTTAGAGATTTTTCACACATGCCTGGCACTTCAAATTGCATTTCCCACAGGAGTAGTTCAGTTAACCTTTGTTAATATCATTGTATTTCCAAATAATGTATTTGTCATGGAGGCATTACAGCTAACATGACATTCAGTGATTAAAAATGGAATTCTATTAAAAAAAAACATGGGAGCTTTCTATGGAAGAATGTATGTGGAAATCACTATCACAAATAGTGCATAAAAGATCATATAATGAATACAATTGATAAGTAGTAATAGTAATTTATTATTAAACGCAATCAATCCTGGTTGAAAATGGTGGTAATTCTAAACACATTTAGAAAGTACCACTTTGGAAAGGATTTAAATGCAGCATCTAAACAACCCATTTCCAAAAGTGCCTGAGCAAACATTTTTCAAAGAGTAGCATCTTATGCTGAATGCAAGCCAAAGTAGGCCGTTAGAGTAGCTTGTACAAGAGTCAAATGGTAGCAAGGGAGCAGGAAACAAAATCTAGCAGGCTTGCCCAATTTGTTTTGCAGACTGGATAGTTTTGTGCATCCTGGACACTTGATATTTTGAAATATAGTAAAACGCACAGGAGGATGGCAACCTCAAAAGTATTCTGTGCAGTACTATTGCAGTATTCACTTGCAAACTACACACAGAGCAAAATGCATACTATTCCATGCACAGGACTGACACAATTTCAGATAAGACTGCTTCAGAAGGTTGTAATTCAGCCAAACATAAATGAACATTTTGGGTGTTTTTGATTCCAGTAGAGTCAAATTCAAAAGGGATTCACTGGGTTAGTAGGCAAAATTGGTCCACGTCCCCCAATCTTCTTGCTAGTTTCTTTCCATTACCTCCCAATAGCTATGTGTTACTGTGGTTTAAGCTTCCCTTGAATTTAAGTGCAACATAACCATCTACACCTGCCCTAATTTTCCTTCATTGTCCTTTCCCTTGTGTTCCCTTAAATTTCTATCCATCACCCCCATAATCTCCAACTAGATTGCTTGACTCTTCTCTAACCTTCCCACACCTACCTTTCTTTCACTTCCTTTTAAGTCATCATTCCTCTCTTTTTTTCTTTTCTCCCCAAATGGGAAAAATACCGGTGTGGACAAAGCACAGAGATTCTAGGCCACATATGGATGGACCATGTGTCTAAATTTATGGAAGGACCATCCAGAATTGCTTGTGTATGGATCATACAAGGAATGATCCATACACAAAACATTTTGTGCATCTTTTCTTTACAAGTCTGATACAGATTTCCCTGATTTAATTATCTCTAAAGCAAGCAAATATATTTACAATAATTCTTAGATAGCATACATGGATGCAGTTGAAACCATTTTTATTTTATTTATATTTTTATAATTCAGTTAAATATTGAAGTTCTGCTCAAAAATTAACTTTGAGACAAAGACCCTGATTTTAATGAACAAAGGCTAGGAAAGATAACAAATTACATATTCAGTTGAAACACAGCAATGATAACTATGCTGTCACTGTATTTTTCCAATATTGCCTGTCTATTCTTTCAACAACAATGATCTAGATGAAAATTTAACAACGCTGTCAAAAAACCCATAGGCCATATCTTTTCTCTATAAAGCAATAATATCAGGAAACCATTGCCCAAATTATGATATATTGAATTTTATACTTTTCTTCTAGAAAGATGCAGTTTTCCCTCTTAATTGCATAGCTGCGGTAAAAAAGATTATATGTTGCATCCTACAATATCAATCTGCCAGCAGAAGTATCTCCCTGCTGCAGTTCAGTCTATTCCAAAATATGTAGATGTTCCTGGAGCATAACTGCACATATCACTGGCTGCCTGTAAAGTCTATTTTCATAATATTGAATGCAGCTCTGCAATAGATAAGAAACCTCAGTCTGCCAATGCCACAAATACCTTATACTTTATTTCCTATTATCAAAAGAAGTTCCTATACTTATACTGCAAGACCCACACTGCACAGATTCAGTGCTGAGATTTGCAGAAATAGATCTTTGTGGTTCCCCTAAACCACGGGTATCAAAATAGCGACATCACGTTGTCATCATGTGATGCATTTTCCCCCTTTGCTTTTAAACCGGGAGTGGGCATGGCCAGCATGTGACTCATCTGGCCCGTGGGCCACAAGTTTGACACCCCTGCCCTAAACAGAACAATGGCAATTGAGCATCCTCAGTGGCTACACAGTATTTTATGACTATGGAAGGAAATCCCAGAAAACTAAATGAGAAAAGTAACAGAGTAAAGCTACTACATAGGAGGGAAGGAGCACTATTTATGTTAAGGAAAAGATGAACTTTCGTTGTTTATATATGTCATTTCCCAGTTCACTGTTAGAAACTATTTTTAAACATCCTCAGAAACAAAAACCAGACATTCTCATAGAAATAAATGGAGAAGTCTAAAATTTTGAAACAGTCAAGGACAGATGTTACATCTACAACATGCAAAAGACAGCAACAAAACATTTTCTATCGTTTGTGAAACATTTGAAAAAGTAATCTGCCAATATAAGTTACAAAGCAAATGAATTTAATTTTCAGTATTGCAAACTGGAATAGACTGCAGCTGCAAGACAGACTAATGATAGCCATAAAATACATGCATGTCGAATACTAGTCAAAATCAGCATTATTAACATTGTAGCAGTATTAAAATCTTATGCTAGGTAGGAATCTAAACTAAAGCTGAAGGTGTAAGCAGCTTGCAATAATTAATATACAGATAGTCCTCATTTAGTGACCACAACTGGGATCAGTGACTTGGTTATTATATTAAGCAAAGCAGCTGGTAAATGAAACTTTAGTAAATGATCTTACTAAAGATTTTCTTTGCTTTACAGACTTGTGAAGGTTGTAAATGCAAAGATTGCTTGTAAAGTTACTTTTTCTTCACAATCCTAAATGCATATGATCTCTTAATGAGATAATTGTTAAACAAGGATAACATCTATATTGATTTTATTCTTGTGTTGCATTTTGTAATGAGAGTAGTGCAAATAGCTCAGTTAATACAGCTTCAGATATGAAACTGAAGCTAGTTAAATTAAATTAAAGCTTCACTTCGCTGGCACTGTGATGTAACAAAAAAATTCCCACTCTTTGCCCCAGGACTCATTTGTATTCAGGATGCTTACTGAAACCATTAACACAATGAAACCACTGCAATGTGCAATTCAAGCTTCTTTGAAATATCACCTGCAAAATAACATAGTTGGTTCATATCCTTAAATATTTAAATTTGACACAGCAGGATTTTTCCAGGTAACATTTTGAATCCCAGATTATCTGAAATTCTTTCAATCTAGTGGAGCAGGTTCCTAGCAATATAAATTGTTCCACATGCAGGCTGAATTCTTATTCTACCAGGCTTTTTTGGATAACTAGAGGTGGGTTGAGAAGTTGAATTCAGAAGGTGATTAATGTTCTGGGGGGAATTGTATGCTCTGACTTGAAGGAGATGGAAGTGCAGCCCCATCTGAAAGGATTTGTCAATACTGGAACAATTTCTATTGGATCTTGAAACATATCTTTCTAGAAAAGGTTTTGGAGATGATGGTAGGATTACAAAAGAAGCAAATTACTTTGTTAGGCCTGAGATCCTGTGATTTGTATGAGATGGAAACTGCATTTGTTCTTGTTGATAACTTCAACCAGATGGAAGAAGTGTGATTTTTCTAATCCTATTAGATCCTGAGTGATATTTTATATCATTGATTATGATATCCTTCTGGACTGTCTACAACAGGGGTGTCAAACTCAATTTCATTGAGGGCTGCATTTCATTGAGAACCTTGGGGGTGGGAGGGCATGGCATGGCCAAGTAGGCATGGCCAGTTGGACATGGCCAGCTCGATGTCACTCGTGTCTGAGGTAACTATGGTGACCAGGGCACACCACCCCCCAGGCTTCGTTTTTGGCTGGGATGGCCTCCTGCAGTGTTCTGCCAATGAAAACAGAGACCAGGGGGTGCATGTGGCTCCCAAGCTCCATTTTCACAGGCAGAGGTATTGCAGACTGGTCTTTCACTGTTTCCAGCAGCCCCGCGGGCCAGATCTAAGCACCCCCCTAGGCCGGATCTGGCTCGTGGGCCTGGAGTTTCGCATCCCTGTCCTACAAAGACTTAAATGTTTGAGACATAATTTTGCAATATATGTAACCAATCCAGATTGTGCAACTCCAGATGTAAGAGGAGACACTTGGAATTCAACCACTAATTGATTTCCACTTTAACAAAATATTTCAATACTTATTTATGTTGCTGTTACTGTACTAACTGGAGAATCAGCCTAATTAGGTTACTAGTTCTACTACAAGAAACTAATTAACAGGAAGAAAAGTTCACATACAAATAGTATTCCTCTCAAAACTCATAATTATAGAAGTAGAAAATAGAAAAACTGAGGAAAAGGAAAATGAGAAATTGCTATAAATGCTAAGTGTTGAAGAAAAAAAGATGTTGAAAAAGGAAGTCATAAAATTTGTCAGAACACTGAAACAGAAGGCTAAAAGCAAAGATTGTGTAACTGAAGAAACATTAAAAAATACCATAGATATGATAGGCTGTGTGATTTGCTTAGCATGTGTGGGCACTGCACATGTGCCTGGAAGTATGATATTCTCTTATTTTAAAAGCCAAGTAGAAGTAGATGCAAAAATTACAGGGGGATGTGTTTGTTCAGTGTCCAGGGAGGTACAGGGCAGAATTCTTGTTGTACAAGAAATGACAATAAGCAACATGAGGGTGGTGCATTTTGATTTTATGCCAAACAGGGGAATGCAGGTCATTTGTTTTCTCTTCAGCAAATCACTGCAAAATGTATATACATGAGAAAGAAATATTTTCTACAATTAGAAAAAGGATAAGATAAACAAAATAAAGTTATCATAGAACATTTTGAATGAATATGGAGTTGAAGGCTGGTATTGAATTTGGTAAGAATGCTAAATAATGGAAATAAAACAAGGATGAGAATAAATAGAGTACTTAAAATACATATATTCAATACTGAACAGTCAAACAAACTAGTTATTTTTAATCTATATTTAGTATAATATTATCACACCTGTAATATATTCTTTCTGAGTAAGGACAAAATACGGATTATCTAATTAATGTGTTCACTAACACCATGGAAACTGAGCATGGTCGCAATCTAAGATTATCCAATGAGTTTCATGGTTGAATAGGACCTGAATACTCTGCCTTATCCAAGAATACTACTCCTAAAACTATATGTTCTCTAGAACACATCAGAAACTAAATTTATCTGTACTGTTTCTTTAAACACAAATACTATATAAGCCATCTCACTTTCTCTCTTCTCTCTCTTACACACACACCTCCAGAGTCTTTATAGTTGAATAATATATGCTAGCAAAGTTAAGCCAATAAACTAAAAATAAATTGATGCATTTTATAGGAATAAACATATCTTCCTGATTAATAAATTGCTTAGAAATTCCACAAGATGTAGCATTTATTGCACAGCTGTGTCTTTTGCCCTCTGTTCAAAAGAAAAGAAAACACTCTGAAGGCTCACAAAGTATGCCACTTTCACCTTGAAAGCCGCCTATTAAGTCACTATGGATAATTATAGTGGATACATTGACTATCTTTTCTGTTCTTCATAGGAAGTTCACTATTCCAAAAAAGGAGAGATACATTTCAGGAAAGATATTCAGGAAAATACAAACAGAATCACAGGATGCAGTTACGAGGTATTGTTTTGTATATGCTCATCTTGAGAATCTGTTTTCATTACCAGATGTGGAGCTCATGTCTGAATACTTTTCCATGGTTCTCAGTGTTAGTGACTCCTTGGTTTCTCTTACTTTCCAGTTTAAACTTCAAAAAATGTAGATAAAACAGAACAGACAGGTAATACAAGATAGAAATTACAGGCTTTACTAATTTAAAAAAAAGTATCAGGAACAGATATAATAATCCAATAATTATTTAAAAATATTAAGCAGGATTGTGTTGTACTTCTAATAAAAATATTTCCTAAATTTTCTAAAATCAGCATTTCCCCCAAGGAGTGAGAAATATCTAACTTTAAAAAAAAATTACAATAATTTCGACAAAAACATGGTCACCAATAATAAGAGTAACTGAATGAAACAATTAATACAGTATTGAACTGTCCCGCAATGTGTTGTCATGTGGCAAGTTGGCCATCGTGAGTTATCACATAGTGAGTTAGGCAAGGTAAGCTGGCCATGGCAGGTTGGCAGCGGTGAGTTGGTTGTGGCAAGTTATCCTACCTAGACCCTTTTAGAAAGCCCAGGAACTGAAAGATAAGATAGGATAAGCAACCTGCATGCATCCCCACTCCCTTTAGCTCTCAGTTAAAGCCATGAGGTCATACAGCTAAAACTCAGTTGTAAGATTCTAAGTGAAAAACAAAAACAAAAACAAACAAACAAAAAGGATAGTAATTCATTTTCAAGGCTTCTGCAAAGCAAAACACCACCATTCCCAACTTTACACACCTCCCATAACTGGAAAAAAAGGCAAACATTCTTCATTCTTACCCTCTCTAGATATATCATTGAGGTTCCTCCTATAGTCCACAAATTCAATAATTTGCTGATACCAGAATTTTCTGATACCAGATGTGGTGGTACTTAAGATAGTTGAAAAGAGGATAATCTCTATGTTTACATATTACCTACTTCACATACTTAATTTCAAGTTGGCTTCAAATCATCATTTTCTCCTGTAAGCTTCCTAGATGCATCTAGTTGTCTCAATCTACTTTCATTTCAAAGCTTAAACAATCCTATAATGAACTGTTAAATCTGAAGTCAACATTTGGCTTGACATAGTCTTGTTTTAAAAGTCACTATGCTTTGTAGCATTAGAGAGGTGCTGACATTGGGGTTAATTGTGAACTTACTTTATGTCAATCAATGGATTTTAATCAGTAAAAGCTGAATAAAGCTGACAAGGCTTTTTTATATAAAGCAAACAGGGAAGCATTCTATTAAAATCAAATAAAAATTCCACCGTTGATATCTACAGTATTATTCTTTTGTTTCTAAACTCACCATCTGGAGAAAGACCATGCAACAGATGGTGATTGTAGATAACTCAGAAACAACTGATTTTCAGAAACTTGCCAACCTAGAAGTTTGAGTCCTTTCTCTCCTTTTTTTTTTAGTTACTATGCATGAGATTTTGGCTGCTTTTTTAGCTTGCTAGAAAACATAACAATCATTGCCTACAACAATTATTTACATAAATCAGGGGTGTCAAACTGGCATCGTCATGGCATCGTCACGTGACATATCATGATTTTTTCCCCCTTCACTAAACCAGACATGGGCATGGCCAGTATGTGACGCATCCTGGCCTATGGGCCATGAGTTTGACAACCCTGGCATAGACTATATTTAAATTAACAATGACTATAAAATCAGTGGTTTCTTATTGTCATATTTGTCAACGATTGTTCAAAGACCATACTTACTTCCCTAATTTTACTGCTATAATTCTCTGCATAGATTGGAATTACAAAAATGAAAGTTCAATTAAAAATTGAGTTAAGTTTAATTTTCCAGGAAGTTACTGTTCAAGATAAATCTAAGCCACAGCCTTTGATTTTGTTAAACGTACTAAAATATAAACAAAAGGAAGTATCTAATGAAATAGCAGCTAAAACAAATGGTAAATGAAATCCGAAGAAGCAATTATTTAAAGTTAATTCCTACCAGATTTAAGCCATATCCTGATTCAAGCTCTACCTAAGATATAAATATCTCCCTGAAAGGCAGCCTTCAAGAAATAAAATATGTTCCTGTAACAGCCATATCTGCCAATTCTAAAAGGTTAGCAATATTTTTAACATTTAACCTGCTGCTTGAATCTGAAATATTGTTTTCAATTGTGTCTTATTAAATACTATTCCAAAAAAATTAGAATTAGGAAGAAATGAAATCACTTTTGCATGAAGTGATCAACATATCTGTCAAAGGATATGCAGGGGTGGGATTCAAATTTTTTAACAACCGGTTCTGTGGGCATGGCTTAGGTAGTAGGCGTGGCTTGGTGGTCAAGTGACTGGGTAGACATGTCTTGGTGGTCATATTATTGGCTAGATGTGGCCATCTCAATATCACTCACATCGAGGCACGCATCTCCTCACCTGGCCTCTCATGACTGTGGGGATGCTGCAACAGTCATAAGTGTGAAAAATGGTCATAAGTCACTTTTTTCAGTACCATTGTAACTTTGAATGGTCATTCCACACAAGAAAAGTACCAGCAAACAAAGAGAAGAAAACTCCAGAGACGTTCCTGAGACAGGAAATCTAGTCCTGCCAAAAATATAATAAGGGTTAACGGAGAGGCAGTTTCTGTAAGCAACACCAGAATGTTTCCTTCCTGCCTTCCTTACAGGATTAGGACAGTAATTTCTTCTAACAACTGGTTCTCTGAACTGCTTAGAATGTTAACAACTGGTTCTAGCAAATAGGTGCGAACTGGTAGAATCCCGCTCCTGAGGATATGGATGGGTAGATGACAGACAACATTCTAATTTCCATGAAAAAATATCCATCACCAATATCCCCAGTTAGCTAAGAATGATTATACAACTGGAACAGGCCATATATGAATAAACAAGCAGCAATAACTCAGAAACCAACCATTAACTGTATTTACAACACTTTCATTATAAAATGTTACCATCTACAATCTACTATATATATTTATAGCCATTTTTTGCATAGAATTTTGTAATCCAAGAACATACTTGCATATGGGATCTTATCAAATCTAATGCAATCAAACACAGCATGTACAGTAACATAGATAACAGAAAAGCTACCAAGTTACCAATACTGTTACCAAATAGATGTATTCTTAAATTTTGAAATAAACATTCTATGTATCTTTCCAAAAATCGACTATAATAGTACAGTACAAATATATTTTTAAAAAATGGAAAAGAGCAGATATGAAAGTGGAGACAGTTTATAAATAATGTTATATTAAACTCCTATTATAATTTAATATTAAAAATATTAATTTATTCAAGAAATATAAAACTAATATGTTTAAAACAAGTTTTACAACATCTTAAAGATAAACCAATTTATTCAGACATAAGCATTTAATATATTATACTCATACTATCAGATAAAATGAATGTAGTTCAGAAGTAAGCAACATTCTGAGCTGCCATGTATGTTTTCCATACACAGATGACTATATATACACACAGAATGAAATGCATGCAAAATCATTCTTCCATAAAACTTCACATAAAATGCAACACAACACAACACATTACTTATATAGGCCAAAATTACTTCATTTTCATGCCATTGGTAGTTAAAGTGAAGTAGTTTTAAGTACTTTTGCTTGAAATGAACTGCAAGTCATGAGATTTTCTTTCCTCTCTCCAAAAGAGGGCAAAATGGTTGTTTTCACTATTTTTATAGTAGTAGTTTTAACTTTCCTGAGGCAACATTTATGACTTGTGATTTCTTTCAAACAAAAACATTAAAAATGTTCTGTTTGCTTGGCAATAACTTCTAGTTCTTTTCACTTACTTACACTGACTTCACCCTTATCCTTTTTCAATTTTGCTATGAGGTACTAACTAACAGCTAACTAATTGACCATTAGTTAGGAATGTAACCACTTGCCCAAGTCTTCATTTCAAACTAGAGTTTATTTTTTTCATAATGTTCTAGGCCAATTCTGAGAGGAGGTATGAAGGTTTTTAAGATGCCATAAGATTCCTGGCTGATTTTGCTATCAACGATATGGTTACTCCTCTGAAATGTTTAACAATCTAGAACAAAGTTTGTAAAGGAGAGCTTTCATTTAGGAATGTGCTCACCTGAATAAAGCATGAGTTCTTTTTTAACAGTTTGCTAAATATTTCATGTAGCAACTTAAAAATAAATTGACAATACCTGAACTCACTGATTTTTTCCTACCATTATTTATTAAACGTATGTTGCAAATGTAGTAGAGTCAGGCACAATATTTAAGTTCTACTCCCTGAACACTGTCTCCCTGATCAAACAGAAGCTCACAAATAGCTGGCTCTCGCAAACATAAATATACCCACAGAGAAAATAATATAAGAACTACTCATCCTAATTTGCAGTTTGGCACAACCTAAAGCTACACTGGAAAAGGCTGCATTCAAGACACATTGCCAATGCCATTTAAAACTTACATAGGTAGCCATAAATTTACGACTGCTCATTTAACAATGGAGTTGCAAGGTTCTCAGAAAGGATGCTTTATGGCCTGTAAAACACTTCTGGCTACCATAAAATATCATACAACCACCCATGGTCACATGACTACTTGTTTGTGGGAAAAATATGTGAAATTCTAGGTTTATCAGATCATTTTAAAGGAAAATTAGACTAAGATGTTTCAATTATTAGGATGAAAATTAGGAATGAGTGTGGGAGGTCCTACCTTAATTAAAGAATAGAATTTTGGGTGTTCACTATCTTCTGAACTCAAGTATGCAGAAGTGTATTATGGTAGGAACAAAGAAGATTTCTGAAAACTTTTGAAAAACAGTGGTTGATACTCACCAGGCTGGTAAAATGTCCTTGTTCATAAACCTACCATCACAAAAGCACTGTGTGCATGTCAGGATTGCAAGCAGAAAGCCACTAACTCTCCAAAAGGAACATAGTTACCCAGTTACAGAATGAGAAAGAACCTTCTGAATGATGGCAAAAATGGCACCAGTTTTTATGATTGTTCGGAAAGCTGGAAAAAAAGCTCACTAGCTTTCTATGCTTCCTATGCTAGAAAGATGCTGAAAAGAATAAAGTAAATATAAATTGGATTAAATCAAACATTTGTTCTGTTTTAGGCCTGAACTATTTGAATATGGCATCCCATATTAAAAGCCTAAATACAATCCTCAGCCCATAAAAGGTTCTCTGCCCCAACTGAAGACCTTTACAAGAGAATAAACTTTTTATTTACACAATACTTGAAGACCCATAAACTTGCTTATCTTTGGATGAACCTGGAAATCAAATCAGGCTCCAAAACTGTGATTTTGTCATCACCTGGTTATTTAATGAGAAGCAAGACTATAAAGAGCTGCCTCCAAGTTAATGCAATGATCATTTGGAAGAGGTTTTTTTTCTTACTGAATTTTTACAAACTAGAAAATTAAAAGGGGGAAAAATCCAAGAGATTCATATGTTTAATATTCTTCAATAAGAAACCATAAACAAGGATCCAATATAGCCCATTTTTTTATGTAGAAGCACAATTAAATCAGTGTGCTTCACAAAGTTAACAGCTCAAACATCCAAAAGTTATTCATTTCCTGCTTTAAGTTTTTCAAATTATAATCAGCTCTTTGAATAACTGCAATGCATAACATAATGGCTTTAAATAGGGGCAGAATTGGGATGCCAGACTGATTCATATATTACAGATGGAAATGTGCTTTAACAATGTCTGAATTGTAATCACTAAAGTGGCATGGCATAACCTTCCTTCTAATTCAGGTTAGAGGAAAGAAAACCCCCTTTAATATATGGGATTGTACTAGCTTTACATACAATAGATTTTTCCTAATTTTTCTTATTGAATATGATGTGTTTTTAAATAAATTAAATCCAGTCAAACAAGATGACCACTGATGTTTGAATAATATACTTTCAGGTTTGTCTTGCAACTGGCAGCAGAGCTGCACAATAGTACTTCAGAAATAGGCACAATATATATTTTTTATTTGTATTCCATCTTTATCATTTTTACAAATAACTCAAGACGGCAAACATATCTAATATGCCTTCCACCTCCTATTTTGTCCACAGCAATAACCCTGTGAGGTGAGATGGGCTGAGAGAGAATGACTGGCTCAAAATCAAGCAGCTGTCTTTGATGCCTGAGGCAGGCCTAGAACTCAGTTTCTTGGTTTCTAGCCTGATGATTTAATAATTAGATCAAACTGGCTCTAACATTAAGCACATGCAAAATTCAATGAGCTGGGGAAAAAATATGTGTTAAGATTTTAGGGCATGCTGAAACTCCTCCTGTCAATACAAGTAGTTTTCAATTTATGGCCATTAGTATAGTGACTATTCAAAGTTATGACAGTGTTGGAAAAAGCGACTTACAACTGGTCTTTGCAATTATGAGCATTGTAACATTTTCATGATCATGTGATCAAAATCATGTGATCACATCATTTTCATGATTTAGGTGCTTGTAAACCAGAATGTATTTATAATGGTTGCAGTGTCCCATGATCACGTGATCACCATTAGTAACCTATCCAGCCAGCTTCCTTCAAGAAAAATCAATGGGGGAAGCCAGAGTCACTGAATGATCGTGACAAAAAAACTGTTATAAAATTAGGTGCAATTTACTTAATGACTGCATTGCTTAGCGATGGAAGTTCTGCAGTATAAATTAAGGACTAGTTGTACCATTAGAAATAATTTAAGGTGCTTTGTCTAGAACAGCATGTCTGGAGGAGTTTGGACATGGTGTGAAGAAGGCACATAGCATTTCAGAATTTTGCAGACCATTTTATCATGGAACTTGAAGCTTTTCACATTATTACCCACTAAATCTTAATTACCAACTGTCCTGATGACACATTAGCCATAAACTGTAGGCAACAGTATATGGGAGCAACAGGGAAGCAATAGTTGCTAGCATCCGTAGCATTCCTTAAGCTACATATGCTCCCTGGGCGGTGCTAAATGGGTGAAATGACCAGATGCAACCGTACTGCCATCTTGGGCCACATAGCCATGATAAACAGACATGCATAAAATCAAATACAGGTAGTCCTCGAGTTACAACCACAATTGAGCCCAAAGTTTATGTTGCCAAGTGAGACATTTATTAATGTTGGTGAGTTTTGCCCCATTTTATGACTTTCTTGCCACAGTTGTTAAGTGAATCATTGCAGCTGTTAAGTTACGGTAATAACATGATTGTTACGTGAATGTGGATTCCTCACTGACTTTGCTTATTGGAAGGTCAAAAAAGCTTTTCCCTGGGACACTCCAACTGTCATAAATATGAACCAGCTTCAAAGAATCCGAATTTTCTTCACGTAATCTTGGGGATGCTGCAATGGTTATAAGTGTGAAAAACAGTCATAAGTCACTTTTTGTAACAAAGTTGTAACTTTGAACAGTCACTAAACAAACTGTTGTAAGTCGAGTGCTACCTATAGCCCTTTTGTGGTCTTCTACTAGCTTAACATTGTAGACATCAAAAGTGAATACTTTGCTAAGATCTTTATGGATGATACCATTGATGTTCTGGTACTCCAGGAAAAAAACACACGGAGGACGATCTCCAACTGACAATTGGGGCTAAATCTTTGGATATAAAATAGTAACAACATTGCACCACCCTAAATACAGAATCCAATAGCCACAATACATATATATTGGCTATAACCAATGTGATGGGAATGGGAGTAGATTATTCAATTGTATGGAAGTAAACAAACTTATTCTTATTTATGATGCTAAAGACAGCAGCACATTCATTCTGCTCATTGGCAACAGGATTATCCTGATCTTTGTTTTGTTTCTTCTGGAGTAGTAAAATCATCATCTCAAATCCAGAAATAGGTTTTGAACAATTTTCCATACAGTCAACGCAGGCCTATAATCTAAAAAATACCAGATCCCAGAAATTAGGTCAACTCTTAAATCTTGTTGGAATTTCCAGAAAGTAGATTGGAATACTTATGCCAAGCACAATGATGCTAATATCAGATGGATCAAAGCAGTCCCTAAGAACTACTACAGGTTTGTTGGCTTAATTAAATCTGTGGCTAAAAAAAAACACATTTCCAGAGTCTACCATAAAGATTACATCTCTAGATGGAGTGAGTAGACAAGTCGCTTGTGTTTGAATAGGATGATAATGTGGAGAAAGCAACCAAATTGCTGAAGTTCCTGTACAGAGCCAAAAAAGAGAAATGGTCCAGGACTCTAGAAAATCTAAATTTTACCCACTCAAGCAGGAAAGCCTGGTCCCTCATCCGAAAATTTGACTTATCATCCATACCATCAAGAAAACATTCTATCATCAGTGTAGTTAACCATCTTGTCTCTATTTCAAGGACTACAAGATATAAGAAATTCACGAGACTAATTAGATTTGAACTTAGACAGCTGAAGCATGATCTTCCACCACATGCTTTATATTCATGCCCATTTACACCAGAGGTGCAGAAGGTGCAGGATTCTTTGCAAATAGTAAAGCTGCAGGATTTGATGGCATGTATCCAGAACTACTAAAAAACTGTGGTCCAGGCAATTAAACATTGGCTTGCCTCCTTTTTTAGTTCTATGCTATACTCAGGATGGCTGCCTCCTATATTCAAGACGAACAAAATTATTGCTATTTTGAAACCAGGAAAGTGTCTCTGTCTCACCTACAAACTTTTAGAAAGACTTGTTAAATAGAACAGCCCTGTCAGAAGAATCTAAGCCAAGTAGAACAAGTTGGATTTTGCGCCAAATGTGATTATAGTGACCAAGCCTTTGCACTAATTTCCTACCTGGAGAATGAATTCCAAAGGAAAATTAAAAAAAAAATGTTTCAGCAGCCTACAATACTATCTGTAGAGAAGAACTTCTCCTCAAACTTAATCAAGGTTATATCTTGTCATAATAGTTCTACCCAGTTTAACCCCAACAATGCCTGGAGAAAGGAATGGTCCAAGATAGTTTCTTGTGTCCTGACCATAAGGGATTTTTCTATCAAGGAACCTGGTTTTGACTTGACTCACTCTATCTGGACAAAATTGAACAGAAATGGGTGTAATACTGGAAGAAGTGCCTCTGCCCTGTATCAGTGGGGATGGAAAGATTCCCCTTGTTGCAACTGTAGTGCTGATGTGTAAATAATTAAATATTGCTTCCATACATCAGATTCCAACTGATACTATCACAGAAATTTGAAAAATCTTTGAAGAATTGGTATTTGAGCCATGGTGGTGCAGTGGTTAGAGTGTAGTACTGCAGGCTACTTCTGCTGACTGCTTGCAATTTGGCAGATCTAATCTCACCAGGCTCAAGGTTGACTCAGCCTTCCATCCTTCTGAGGTCGGTAAAATGAGGATACAAATTGTTGGGGGCAATATGCTGACCCTGTAAACCATTTAGAGATGGCTGTAAAGCACTGTAAAGCAGTATGTAAGTCTAAATGCTATTGCTATTTCAGAAATCATCATACACCCTTCTATTATTGCTTTAGGTTGTTAGAGTCCATTATATTTGCTAATGCCATACCAAAAATCTTCCTAATATGTGCAAATACTATATTCACGAAGATAGTTCACATATAAATATATGACATCTGGTTCTTATTAATTCAGTACTGCAAAACACATTTGTGTGCTGAACAAAAATGTGAAACCAAAATTAGTGTAGCTATTTCTCAAAAAAAAAAAAAAATCCTTATGTGCATTCACTCTCTCTTTGCAATCTTGTTAATCTTGTTTACTGAACGAGTAAGGAGGAGAAACATTTTATAAAAATTAACTCTTCTTCCAAGAACATACTCTACATATCTGGGGTCGGAGAGCTGTTCCTATAACTGGAGCCGAGGATGGAGGATTGCCCCCACGATTGCCCCCACGATTTTCACCTGTTTGGAGGCGGCGGGGGCGGCCTGGACTTGAAGCTGGTCATCGACAAGAGAAGATCTTGCCCGGGACGCTGTCTTATTCGAGGAGAGATCTATGGGCCCTGAGACATGTCCCCCTGTCTCGGGAATGGCCCTCTACTCTCTCGAGGGCCCATCTCAAGGACGGATTATGGGATCCGGAGGGATGGTGGGGTTTTAAGAGGCGTAGGAGGGAGGGGTTTCTTAAAAATTTTTTATTTAGATTTTTAAGGGGGTTAGGTAGGTCCGGGCGGGAGTTGGGGGACTACTCGCCAGAGACTGGGACCAGGCCGGGGGTTGAGCGTGGCCGGGAGAGTCGGAATCCGGGTGGCTCTGTATTGAGGATGGGGGGGGTCATCGGGGAGGGTGGAATTAAATCCATTGAGACGGTGAACGGGAGGGGCAGATTTGGCGGTTGTAGGGGGCCATATTTTGTGTCGGGAGCGCGCCCTCGCTATTTGCTTGCTGTGGCGCGCTCCGACCCCCTTGTCATCTCCCGTTCCCCAGGGGGTTTGAGCGATCGGGCCCTGGGCCTTCGGCTGATGTTATGTAACGCCAGGTCCGTTGTTAATAAAGCCCCCCTCGTTCACGATCTGATTTGTGAGGGGGGTGCGGACCTGGTGGGAGTTACCGAGACCTGGCTGGGCCAGGAGGGGGGAGTCCCCCTGGTGGAGATGTGTCCAGCCGGGTTTCGGGTTTTTCATCGGCCGAGGGCCCAGGGGAGGGGAGGGGGGGTTGCGGTGGTTATTAAGGAGGATCTGTGTCCGAGGGAAGCCACTGTGTCTCAGACATCCGGGTGTGAGCTCCTTTTTGTGAAGTTCGGTTCCAAGGTTCAGGTGGGCTTGCTGGTCGCATACCTGGCTCCCTGCTATGCGGCAGCGGCCCTGCTTGAGCTCCTTGAGGTTATAGCTGGCGTGGCGGTTGGGACCCCCAGGCTTATGGTCATGGGGGATTTCAACCTGCCATCTGCTGGCGGTACCTCGGGGATTGCCCAAGAGTTCATGGCTTCCATGACGGCCATGGGCCTGACCCAGTTAATTCGGGACCCTACTCACGTGGGAGGTCACACCTTGGATTTGGTTTTTGTCTCTGATCAGTGGCAGAGTGATCTGGGTATAGGGGATATAGTTGTAGAACCCCTGTCATGGTCAGATCACTCGCTCCTGAAGCTCGACTTCCGTTCCGCACCCCCTGACCGCAGGGAGGCGGGGCCATTAAAATGGTACCGCCCCAGGCGCCTGATGGACCCTGATAGGTTCCTGATGGAGCTTGGGCCATTTCCCGAAGCTCTCACACACGACTCGGTTGAGGGCTTGGTTGCCGCCTGGGATAGGGTGGCTGCTGGGGCCCTTGACCGGGTCGTGCCCTTGCGGCCTCTGACCCGGTGCCGATCCCAAATGGCTCCTTGGTTTTCTGAGGAGCTAAGGGAGATGAAGCGCCGGAAAAGACGCCTAGAGAGCAGTTGGAGGGCTAGCCGTTCTGAGTCTGACCGAACACTTCTACGATCTTATCTTAAGACGTATTTAGTGGCGATGAGGATGGCGAGGAGGACTTACCTCTCCACCCTCATTGCGTCCGCGGAAAACCGCCCAGCCGCCCTGTTTAGGGTGACCCGCTCCCTTCTAGAGAGGGAAGCGCGGGAGGATCCCTTACAGGGACGGGCTGAGGAGTTTTCTAGTTTTCTGCAGGATAAAATCGCTCAGATTCAGGACGAGCTGGACTCCAACTGGGCATTTCCGGGCGGGGGGGCGGGGGTGGATATCGGGGAGGCCAGTTGGGTTGAGTTCGACCCTGTTACTATAGAAGACGTGGACAGGGTGTTGGGGGGACTGAATGCCACCACCTGTTTGTTGGACCCGTGCCCCTCCTGGCTGGCTTTGGCCACTCGGGAGGTGACACGAGGCTGGTTCCAGGGTATTATAAACGCTTCCTTGAGAGAGGGGCTTCTACCTACCACCTTGAAGGAGGCGGTGGTGCGGCCCCTCCTCAAGAAACCGTCCCTGGACCCAGCATTGTTATTAAATTATCGTCCCGTCTCCAACCTTCGCTTTGTTGCGAAGGTTGTTGAGAGTGTGGTGGCTCGTCAGTTTCCCCGATTCCTGGATGAAGCGAGTTATCTTGACCCCCTCCAATCGGGCTTCAGGCCCGGGCATAGCACGGAGACGGCGTTGGTCGCGTTGGTTGATGATCTCTGGAGGGCTCGGGACAGAGGTTGTTCCTCTGTCCTGGTCCTGTTAGATCTCTCGGCGGCTTTTGATACTGTCGACCACAGTATCCTATTGCAGCGGTTGGAGGGGTTGGGGGTTGGAGGCACCGTATTACGGTGGTTCTCCTCCTTCCTCTCCGACCGTTCGCAATTTGTGTTAACGGGGGGGCAGAGATCGTCCCCAAGGCCCCTGCTTTGTGGGGTGCCTCAGGGGTCGGTGCTCTCGCCCCTGCTGTTTAACATTTATGTAAAGCCGCTGGGTGAGATCATCCGTGGCTTTGGGGTGGAGTTCCATCAGTACGCTGATGATACTCAGCTGTACATCTCCACCCCGGGCCACCCCAACGAAGCCGTCGAAGTGATGACCCGGTGCCTGGAGGCCGTGCGGGGTTGGATGGGTCGTAACAGGCTTCGTCTCAACCCGGCCAAAACCGAGTGGCTGTGGTTTCCTGCGCCCAGATACAGCCAGCTTACTCCTTCGCTGGCCGTGGGGGGAGAGGTTTTGACCCCCGTGGAAAGGGCACGCAACTTGGGTGTCCTCCTGGATGTACGGCTGTCTTTGGAAGAACATATTGCAGCCGTCGCCAGGGGGGCTTTTTATCAGATTCGTCTGATTTACCAGTTGCGGCCCTTTCTGGATCTGGGCGCACTTCGCACAGTCACCTCCGCCCTCGTTATCTCCCGCTTGGATTATTGCAATGCTCTCTACATGGGGCTCCCCTTGAAGAGTCTCCGGAGGTTGCAGTTAGTTCAAAATGCAGCCGCGCGGGTGATTGTGGGCGCCCCTCGAAGCGCACACGTAACACCACTTCTCCGCAGGCTGCACTGGCTTCCTGTGGCCTACCGGATTCAATTCAAGGTGGTACTGATGGTATTTAAAGTGCTCCATGGCTCGGGACCTGGGTACTTACGGGACCGCCTGCTGCCATCAACAACCTCCCGCCGCCCAGTACGCTCCCACAGGGTGGCCCTACTTGGGGTGCCGCCGCCTGACCGTTGTTATCTGCACCCATAAAAGAGAACAAAGAGCAGAGGCAACAAGAGTCTGAATGGAAGTAGCTACCATTAGTGGAAAAATTCCGCTAATCTCTAAAATATGGCTTATGGCAAGTACCAACTGTTTCTAGAAGACAAGTTCTTACAGCTAGAGAGTTATATTGTGCAATGACTACCACTCATGACTACTTTTTTCTTGCCGTTAAGAGTTGTGCATGCATGAAGTGTCACTTATATGCCTTCTTACAGGATACAGAAGCATTGGAGAGAGATGCACATTTAACCTTTACCATATAGTCCCTCTATCAAAACTGAATTGCCTGCTCATTTTTAGTGAATCCCAACATGTCTTAGCATCCATGTTCTTTAAGTACAACAGGGATTTCTGAGGTGAAGTTATAACAATCAACAGAGAACATGGGCCTTATTTGATCACAAATTTTAGCCTCCTCTTATATTATTGGCAGCTTCAAACAACGATAAATATCTTTTTTAAAAAAAGTTGATTGAAAGATTAAACACCATTTCTGAAGTGATAATTCTTCAAATTTATATACGCATTACATAAGGGCCGGTCTTAGCCATGAAAGCCAGCTGGGTGACTTTGGGCCAGTCACACACTCTCAGCCCAACTTACCTCAGATGGTTGTTGTGGGAAAAATAGGAGGAAGAAGGTAATAAAGATGGGATACAAACAAACAAACAATCTTTCTTATTGTGAAAAGTATTCAGAAATTCAATCTCACATTTCTGATGTCAATGGATCACTGTATCCACAAGCATCTAAAGCAAATGATGTCAAACTGGTCTCCTTGTTCCTGCTCAAGGTATCTCTAACATTGCAAAGCTTTTCTGGGCTCAACATAGAAAGTATATTGAACAGCCTGATGTTGATCTTTTTAACATTTAAAATTAATAAAATTATCAAGTGATCAATTAAATTTTAAATGAATGGAAATGACTTGTAAATTCAAATCAGCCAGGAAAATGAGTAAAGCCAAAGGCTTATTTATAACATGGTCATTTATATCATTGAGCCTTCTGCAAATGATTATTTTCAGATACATACATACCACTGATTGTTTGGGAAACTACTGTATGATCCTATGCAGGGGTGTCAAAATTGGCGGCCTACAGGCTGGATGCATCATGCGCAGGCCACACCTATCCCAGCTCCGTGAAGGGAAAAACATTGCACTATATCACATGACAGCAACATGACAGAGCGAGTTTGACACCCATGCTACACAGTAACTCACAACATATACAGTCAATCCCAATTGTTGAAACCATCAAGATCCCCAAAATAATTAGACATCTCATTAATATAGTAAGCTTTTTAAGCAATGTAAGAGTAGTGTTAAAAATAGTCTTCTTACAACAGATTAAGAACCTCACAGCAGAAGAGAGTAGCTCCACTTTTTTAAAATTATTTTTTAGACTTCCAAAGGCTTCAATAAGTATGTTAGTAACCCATTATTATCAATGGAAGGAGGGACAGCTATGATACTGGGTCTTCTTTTGTTTGGAGGCTGCTTAAAGTCAAGCTAGAAATTACTGCCAAGCAACTCTGCAGACTTGTTTCTTTATGGAATGTGGATCCTTATTATAGTAACTACCAAAACTGACATTTCGATTAACAAGATGTTTACGGATATACAACACTTCCAGCTTGTTTATCCCCATCCACAATCTTACATTCCAGATACTGATTCAAGACTTCCACAGTATCTTTAGCCCAGTCTCCAGTGGCAATGTGTAACTGTATATCATTGGTGGATGTTTTTAGTTAAAAGACAGGGGGGAAAGGACTAATTCCTGTGGCCCTCCATATGCCCAGAGTCGCTTTATAGTTTGTTTTTCAGCATGCTGCAGAAAAATAAACTATAAAGATTTGATTGCTCTTATCCCGTAACTATTCACTGGAATCACTTGCTCAGGTAGCAACAGAACTACCCAGGACAATATTCCCAAATCCCAACCTATCCAGGCAGTCCATACAGATACTATAGTCCATGGAACTGAAGCCTATTCTTTCCATTCAGTTCTCAACAAAGATCATCCACCAGAGGAATAAATGCATTCATGTTTCTATATGTGACAAGATGTCAAGTTAACACCCAATAGCAAAATTGTCACAGATGCTTCTTTAATAAGATTTGTTGCAAAAGAAAGTGATTATAGAAATTTCGAGAACTAAATTGTTTTCATTTTCAAAAGCCATTTTATGCTTGTTAAAATGTTGTTTGCAGCCTATTAAAATGAGAACTTAGTCTCTTGACTACATCCTCTGCATGAACTGGAAAAAGGCTGTTCAGTTGACTGGTAAAAGGGGAATGTCCAGATGTCCAAAGTGAAATTCTCTCTCAGGCTCTGAACATATCATTGCAACTATGCTGATCTATGCTAGTAATAAAGATTTGATTTGATTACCACTGCACCATATTTGAACTCTGACTGGGAGCTGTTTTCCCACTATCTTCCAAGTGCCAAAGGGAAGGCTTAATATAGAGGGAAGATCTTCAGATCACACTAAACAGAGTTATCACCTGTAGATTCAATAAGAACAAAAAAGGACATTTGCTTCACTGCTCTCATCACCAGGTGCATATCAGTGCTTGATGAGATCTATAATGGAATCCTGAGTATAGAAATTTGTAAATTTGTAAAATTATACATTCCTATCAATAAAACAAATGACAGTCTCTCCTCTTTGTCAAGAAGCAGGAAGAGGATCAGAACAATCAAATTCCTTACTTGAACATATCAATAAATGAGGTGCTAAAGTACAAATGTCCAGTTTCCAAGATTCGGCAATCTAATCCCCTTTCCTTTAATAAGTCTGACTAATGAGATTCTGTAAAACTATAGCTTTCTTGTTTGTGATCATGACTTTTGGTCTTACATTAATATTATTCTGGGCATCTTTTTGCTTTTCAACTCTTATAACCTTCCTGAGAAACAAACAACCATTCGGGATTGCCACTTGGAAATGTCCTCAGAAAAGCAATTTTGATCATTGTAATGGGTATTTTGTCTTGTACAATAATCTACAGTACGACCATAAAGTGAACTGATCATAGCAAAGAATAGGTGTGAATTTCTTCCATATTCAGATCACATCTTATCATCTCCAATTAAATATTTTAGTTTAGGAGATACCCATCTTTTTGAATTTAAGTTGAGATTACCTGAGACAAGCTCATTGTTCAACATTGAAATCGTGAAATCCCAAGTCTACTCAGATTCCTCTCCCAGAATATGGGGACTCATAGTCCTCTGAACCCAAATCTTCAAGGATTTGAGTATCAATCTCAAAATAAAGACCAAGAACACCTGGAAGGCTGATATTAGTCAGCAGGGTGGCGTTTACACACAGGACTCATATCCAATTACTTGCAGGTAAATGTTACAGATCAGTGCCAAGGTCTCATGAATGAATGCAGCAATTACTTCTCCCTGGCTTCAGAATTACAGCAGGACTGGAGGGGAAATTATCTTAAATAAGATCGCAATTGTTGTCCAACTAAAGTCTCAATTATGCACACACCAGTTGTGCATTTGTCTATCACCAACTTATACATGGATGGACATGGTTTTATTCCACATAGATCTTGTGAGGGCCAATACATACATTCTTATAACTCAGGAAAATTAAGGCATATAATATACTGGTCTGAGCTTTTATGGCTAATGGCATTCAAGCAGGTACAAATACAAAAAGTCCAGTGACTCCATCTTCAGTTGTCATGCAATGCCAAAAGTATACAAAACAGCTGACCATGTCTCTAAAGATGGCCACAGCTGCTGACATAATGTCACAATACCAGAAAACCAGATCACAACCATTCAATTTAAAAGCTCATTATTGCTTAAGACATGAAGTAAGAATATGCCTACTTCTCTTCATTATATATGGCAAAAGTTTTATTATGGGGAAAAGAAGTAATATCAAAATAACAAATATAATTTATTTTTAAAACAATAAACTTTTCAGAGATCACCTTAATGCATTCCTTCCAAATATATCTCCAGTGTTGGGATTTGAAATGAAACCGTACATATTGATAGCAAAAGCTGTTGGTATCCAACTTAACACTCTATCCTAATGCCTCCTAGCCACCTCCCTAACCAGTAATATCCCCTTTAAATGTATTCCTTTACTCCTAAGTTAACAGAAAGTTACCCTGAACAGCTCATGCTTTTAAATGCTGAAGCACATAAAGCAAGACCAACATTAAAACTGTGTCTGATTCAGTGATATATACATAAGTCATTCCTGATGAATAGCCTAGAGCGGTGATGGCTAACCTTTTTGTCATTGTGTGCTGAAAGTGCACACATGTGCCTGCACCCATAATGCAATGTGTATGTGACCCCCTTCTGTTCACCCTGTGCATGACCTCCCACTCCACTGCATATGTGCACGTGATCCCCCCTGCGCTCCCCCTGCCCAAACATGCATACATGACCCACACACACACCGTTTTGAGCCTAGTAGGCCTCCCTGTAGCCTCCTGGGAGCAAAAATGGATTTTGCTCCCAGGATGCTGCAGGGAGGCCTACTAGGCCCAAAATAGGGAATGCGGATGAGGGGCTGCACCACACACTCCTGTGCTCTCTATCCCCCCACATATGTGCACACAACCGCCCTACATTCCCCCCAGCCCCTATGCATGCACACATCCACATTAGCACCACCTTCCGCACATGCGCGGCAGAGACCTGAAAATCAGCTGGCTGGTGGGAGGCGCATGTAGTCGTGTGATGAAGCTGAGCTGGGGCGACAGGTTGCGTGCCGCAAAGAGGGCTCTGCGTGCCGCCTGTGCCACAGTTCGCCATCATCAGCCTAGAGTTTTAGAATGGATTGATAATAAAATCATTGTATTCTTAAAAATTAGTCTATGTGAAAAATCTACCGTAAGAGATACAAATACAAACATCATTTAAATTTTTAAAAAGGAAAAAAAGAGAATCTTGGAATTGATTTTTAAATTGATTTTGATATTAAATTTAGAAACTTATAAAAGACTCTTATCTGCTGATAACAAAACATTGTTTTAAAGAAGGCAACATGAGTTATCATAAATACAAGCAAAATAATATTATTTCTTTATCAATGGATTAAGTCTTAACAGATTGTGGTAATGCAATTAATGTAAACTATCTTCATATTAACAGAACATTAGGCAAGAACACATGACATTTCATTAATACTGGAACCTAATGCTGCAAGCACAAACTGGATTTCTAATTAAATATGCAGAGACTGCTCAAATGCTCAAAACTATAATTACTGGATACAATCATATTTCTTTATGATAAAAAAATTGTTTACATGTGAACAGAGTCATCAATATTCTTATTAATACACAGACAGAAGACCTGATGAAGCTATACAATTAAAAGACATACAAGATGGTATTTGGTATTTCTTGGATCTTTATGTTTCTAATAATATGCTAGCTTTTGGAGCCCAATAAAATGCACACAATTAATAGTCACATACACACACACACCTTTTTTCAAACATTAGGAAAGATATAGTTAACTCAGTTTTGGATTCACACACTACCCTAATCCAAAATCAAGCTATCAGATATGGTACGTGCCATTAATATAGATCATATTAAAAAGGAATGTATAGATTAACAGAAGACTAAATAATTAACATTGTTAATTTTTAATGACTGCTTAATACCTCTTGAACCACATGCAGCATTACCTATAATAACAGATACTAGAAAACAACAATAAAAGAGAAATATTGCCCTTCTGAGCTTCCTGAATGCATCTAGCTACCTGTTATGCAACACCAAATGATGCCATATATTGATTGTTGGCCTAAACCAATAGAGTTCATTGAACGTTCTTACGTTCCTACTTGAAACTCCATTACATCTTACATTTATTTATTTATTTATTTATTTAATTTTATTAGTTTTCTATACCACCCCTCTCCCTACCGGGACTCGGGGCGATGTACAGCCAAAATTAAAAAATGATACAAATACAGTATGTAAAAACAATTTAAAAGATTAAATATAATGGCTCAAAATAAAATTCAATCAAGAATATAAAAGATTAAAACCCATTAAAACCTAATTAACCCTATAAAACTCTAGGCCAGATCAGCTTGATGAAATAAGTATGTTTTCAACACACGCCGGAAGACCAAAAGGTCAGAGATGGTCCTCATCTCCGGGGGCAGCTCATTCCAGAGGGAGGGTGCCCCTAAGGAGAAGGCCCGCACCCTCGGGGTCGACAGCCGTCCAGCCAGTGGCACCCCCAAAAAGCCGACCCTATGAGGGCGACGGGAGATCGATGACAGCAGTAGGCGGTCCCGTAAGTACCCAGGTCCCAAGCCATGGAGCGCTTTAAAGATAATCACCAATACCTTGAATCGCACCCTGGAGGCTACCGGGAGCCAATGCAGCTCATGCAAGAGTGGCGTAACATGGGAGCTCCGAGGATCCCCCAAAACCACCCACGTGGCTGCATTTTGCACCAACTGGAGCCTCCGGGTGCTCTTCAAGGGGAGCCCCATGTATAGAGCATTGGCATAGTCCAGATGGGAGATAACGAGGGCAGATGTGACCGTGTGAAGGGCATCCTGATTCAGAAAGGGCCGCAACTGGTAGATCCTGCGGATCTGACAAAAAGCCGCTGTGGCGACAGCCGCTATGTGATCTTCTAACAATAGCCGCACGTCCAGGAGGACACCCAGATTGCGCGCCCTCTCTGTGGGGGCAAGAATTTCCCCCCCACAGCCAGCGATGGAACTAACTGGCTGTATCGGGGCACCGGAAAGCACAGCCACTCGGTCTTGGCCAGGTTTTTCTGCATAAAATCACTTCATTCACATTATGGCAGATTTGATGGGATTAACATTGGGATTCCTCTTGAAATATGTCTATATTAATTTCAATGTAATAGTCCTTTTTAATATAATTAAACTTATCTCAAAAGATTTTATAAGAAATTTGACTATCAAGTTGTATCCATTGAAGTTGTAGCTATACATTCAGACATTTAATTCAACAATAAATTCAACATACTGTGATAAATTTTGGAAGAAATGTAAATTCAAGTATTGAATAGAATCTGTTCAAACTGTAAAATCTAATTAAAAATAATCTACAAAAGGAATAGATCCCAAAGATAGCAAATGAGATGCATTCCTGTTAATAGAATGCCCATACTATAAATATTGTTGCTTTGTAATGTCAACAAACATTGTAATAATTTATATAATTTTCAAGAATAGCCATATTATTAATATATTGTATAAGAATAATATATATTCAATATTAAGTGCCTTGCCTTTAATGTCCTGAGATTGTGTAATGGAATCTACCAACGGTTCAAAAACCAAACTGAAAATAAAAAAAAGCAGGGTACATTATTTATAATTTAAAGGGTCACAATATAATTTAAAGGCCTGACAAATTGATTGGTGATCAGGCAAGCTACAGGATGAAAAAACTAAATCACAATGTCATGAACAAAAATACAATAGAAACCACATCTTCTTAAAATGCATTTTAATGTTCAGTCTGCACCCTATCAAAGGCCTTTTCAGTATCTAACAAATTAGAAGTACTGATTTCATTGTATCTGCGGCTATATTCATAATATCAATCATCAGGCAAATATTGATCAGATACTTATCTAACCCAACCATCTTTGAAACCTAAGGTTATTGAAATGAAGAACTCATTCTATAAGTCCAGGTAATTAACCTCTTCCTCTGTCACATTGGGAACAGTGAGGGGATGTTTGTGCTGTTTGCATGGTAAGCGCTGTCCATTTTGTACCTTACCAGAAATAAGATATAAAATGACATTGGGGTAGCTGAGATGCACACGGCTAACTTTTTCATTCACACTGGCATTTGAAAAATCCATGTTTGTTGTTTAAATATATGGTCACTGACCATTTATTTGATTTGTTGTTTATAGTGCATTCTTTATATTGCAATTTAAATGTTTCATGCTTTGATGTTATAAAATCAAGCAGCATAAAGTTATTTAAAATAAATATCAGATTGTTTAAACATGTTTTTAAAACCAATCCTGAAATGTCTGAGACCTAACAGATCACAGAGTACTCTTCTTTCCTATTTGCCTCTTCTATTCTATATTCTTCCACCTCCACTAATGCTTCAAAGTTTAATTAGTGTGGCTTTTGCTATTCGGCTGGGACTGAGTCTAGTAGTCTGTAAGTTAAACTATAACAATTATTGTACTAATAAGATCCCACACACAGAGAGACACATATGCATGTACAAACACGGTATATATAGCATGCTACTATATTGGAATTGTTATTCCATTGTATTTTTTTCAAACCTTTCTACATATACAAAACCTAATTTTTAGTTAGGTCCAATAACACAAAATTGTCTAGTATGTATTTTCAATTATCATTCTGGCACAATTTCTTCCTCTATCACTCCAATGTAAACAAATACAGGAGCAACAGAAAATATTGATAATGAAAATATAAAATTTACTATTTTTGAAAGACAAATTGCATAAGGACTTAGCAGGAATTCAAAAAGCTTATTATAGTAGCATTAAGACTGTTTCCTCATAGATAAGATAGGAAAAATCATAGTTACACCAAAAAGGCTCCTTAATTATGTAAGTGTAGCTTTATCCTTATACTCAGACTACACTTCACTGAACTTAATGAAGCTTGGTCCCAGGCTGGATTGCAGTCTAAATTTCAGAAAATTATTTTATCATTAAAATTCAATTTTTTTAGATTCCATTATTACTGTTGGACATAATGAGTATTTTGAAACAGTCAAAACCACAACTTTACTTTTACAAAAGCTGCTTTTCCATACTCTTTAAGAACAGTGAACAATTAATACTAGGAAATTTTAGCAGCATTTACTGAATGAAAGTACACATTAATAAGTAACATTAAAGTACACAAAAAACCAATCTGGATCTCCAATTTTAATTTGCTAGGCAAAATAAATGGAAGGCTAAAATAACATGGTAAAATTAAGACATTGTCAAGAAAGTTACCTTACTTTTTTATTTCATGGAAGCCAGGGTATTATCATACTTAAATATTTGGGGAACTGAATAATTTAAGACTATTTAAATAGTCTTTGGATTAACTGTCATGGCTAACTTAATTCTCATATTCAGCAAGGAAAGTCACTCTATGCAGCTGCAACCTTTTCCAAATGGAGATGTTACACTGCATTAGTAATCATCCAATCCCTGAATGGATGGATGAATATTTTTATCCCTATTCTAATCTACAACAAATACATAGCTAATTGCTTAGACCAGAATTAGTTACATAGATTTTAATTCTATTTCATAAGCATTTTGAATTAGAATGATGGGACATGCTACAAATAGTATTCATAATTCAGAAATGTGATGAAGTAGGAACTATTTAAACCCTGGACTGAAGGATCATAGATAAGAGAGAAATATGTGAGGACCTTAAAGCAGCTGCATTATCTACTTATTTCAAGAAGGAAAGGAAATTTCCCTTCTTATGAAAGGAATTAATATTAGTTATTGCACTCAGTGTATTAAATGTAATAATGTGATTTAGTTGAGGCATTTACTATTTACTAAAAGAATTTAGTTGAGGCATTTACTATTTAGAATATGGTGTAGAGCACCGTGCTACTTAGCAGGTGACTGAATTCTAGTTCTGCCTAAGACACAAATCCAGCTGGTGACTTTGGGCCACTGTCTCTCAGTTCTAGAATAAAGGTAATGGCAAATAACTTTCAAAAATCTCCCCAAGAAAACTGCATGGCTTATCCATGCAATCACCAGGAGTCAAGAATACTTTAATGCATGCACGTGTATACACACACACACACACACACACACACACACACACACACACAAACTTAGCTGAAATATTAACAAGGGTAATAATGGCTATTCAATGTTTAAACATATTGAAATTACAATTTGCACTGGCTTTATTTTTGTTGGATTTATTTCAATTAAATCTGTACTGTTGATGTGGAGATAAACTATTTAAGTAAAATGATTTATCCAGTATGTTTAAATATTTTCTCAGCAATTAATTTTAATTTATTTCAATGAGTACCCCAACCCCCAAATGTGCAAAATTTATGTAAGATGTTTTTAACAAAGGCATTTGTTGTATACAAGCAACAGACATTCTAACAAATACAATATTAATGAAATGCTGATCTTTCTGCTGTCAACATATTACTATAAAACTTTCAAATAGATTTACAGGTACATTTTCTGCCTTATTCTTCTTTGGTCACAACAAAGGTTTACTGAGATAAAATAGCCAACATCACTATGGCATATAATGAGCACACACTGAACAGAGACACATTACAGTGATACACTATTAATCTGCTTCAATGCCATCCTTCAGGGTACACAGTTTATGTGCTAGCTTGGAATTCACTTTCAGTTAGCAGCTTATCTGTTACATGTTTTAATAATCACATATGTTAACATAACTGCTTAAAAAGTAGCAAATTCACAAGTTATAAGCATATACAGAACCACTGATTATTGACTGTCTAAGAACTAGATCTGGTTGTACAAGTAGTTTAAAATTAAGTATATTAAGACTGTAAGACTAAACATGCTTATTAAGAGTGACTCAGAGAGGTCAAGGTGATCTGTTTCTGAGAGAGATCCCTGTTTAGGATCAGGCTTCTTTTATGAGCAATGCAGAATGGAAGTCTCAGAGCACCCCCTTACTGACTATAAGGGCATTTCTTCATCAACAGTAAAATGTTTTGAGAAAAAATGCGTTTATCTGAACAAAGGGTTACTAAAAACAAACACTTTTAACACATGTATTTAAAAAAACCCCACAGCTCTGTCAAATTTAAACCAGCGCTTTTTAGTTTAATATCCCCAACTGAAACCTGTGTTTGCTGTCGGGAAAACAGGGCAAATTCTGCGTCAGTTAACGAAGACAAGCCCATACACACTGTTTTCAAGACTTGTCACCTGAAATCTCAATTTATATCTGTTTCAACGACAGCCGGGCAGAGGCATATGGACAAAAAAAACCCTTGCTTTCTCCCACTCCGTAAACAGATTTCCCTGTTTTCAAACAGCGTGGGGGGAACAAGCTACAGACACGCTCTCGGTTCCTGAACTGTTGAGAACACCAATTGAACGGCAAGCCAATCTAAAATACTTGCATTTTACAGCGATGTTTACCCGCATCCCCATTCCCCCCTCCCCCCCTCCAACTCTGGATCCTCCTACTAGTACAAGAGAAAAGAATCGCCTGAAGAATTAGCGGGTTGATCCGCACACAAACTGAAAGGCTGGGACATCCGGTCTTTTTCCACCACTCCGGCCAATTCAAACTTCAAAGCCTCTCAAGCAACCGCCACTGGCCAGGTATTGAAATGGCTTTTCGGCCCCGGGCGCCCTTTGAAACGCGCCCATTCCTTCTGCAACTCCATAGCAGAGTCAAAATCAAAATGGGGCTCTTAGCGCCAGAAAAGAAACACTTCTAAGGGGGCTAAAATAGCAAAGGATGCGTGCGCTGGGCAGGGGAGTGTGCTGCCAAAACAATGCTTGGGAAGCAGCGCCGCACGCTGACCTGCCCCCGAAAGCGACCCCTGGCCGGCTTCCCTGACAAATCCGAGCTCCCAGGCAGGCAGGCAACTCTCGAGGCTCTCGAGGTGTGTTTGCAAACACGCGCCCTCTCTCTGCACGGCGCCCCAAGTGCCGCGTTACCTGCTTGCGCAGGGGAGGGAAAGCGGCGGCCGCAAACAGACCCGATCCCCGCGTCCCGGCCACCCCTTCCCTTCGGCCAGGCCGAAAGGACCCCGCCGCTCTCAAGTGTCAACCGCAGCCCCGCGCACTCTCGCCCGCCCGCCCGCGTATACCCCGCAGTCCCACTCACCCAGCTCCGGCTGAAGTGGGGGGTGGCGGCAGGAACTCCGGGATCCTCTGGGCGACGCCAGCTCCCGCCGCTTGGCTCACGACGTCCGGCTGCTGCGGGTCGTGGGAGCCGGCGATGAGGAAGCCGCCGCGGCTGGGGGAGGACGCGGGGCTACCGGGGGTGGAGCGCGGCGCTGGGACCACGGGCTGGGGGGCGGAGGAGGACGTGGCGCCCCCGGCGGGTCTGGTGAAGCAAAGGGGCAGCTCCGGGCACTCGGCGGGCTCTGGCAGTCGGTCCAGCTCCACGCTCCGCACTTTGCGCAGCTGCTTCCGCTTCCAGTCTGAGCGCGATTCCCTCTGGTTGCCGCTGTCTCTGGTGGGGAGCCCCGCGACGAGCACCGGTGCAGCGCCGCTGCTGTACCGCAAAGGCTTTGGGCTCGGAGCGCCTGTGGCGGGCGCTGCTACGGAGGCGGCAACTCCAGCGGCGGCGGCTTCGTTCCCCGAAGATAATCCCACCGAAGAGGCGATGTGATCCCCGGCCGCCGCCGCCGGTCCTCCTGCCGCCGCCATTTTCTCTGGCGGGTCACATCCCAGCCCACACTGGCCCTCCGTCAGTCAAGCGCACCGGCTCTGAGCGGGCAGCCAGCGAATTCCCCGGACGGCCACTACGCCTGCGGCGTGGCTTGCGCCAGTTACGTAGCCAGTGTAGAACTGGGCCGATGGGCGGGCCCAGGTTGCCGGAGGGAAGGAGAAAGAAAGGAAGAGGGCGGAGGCTATAGGTAACCTGAGGGGCGCCGGGGCTGGTGTTGCGCAGCCGGCCTCTCTCAGCGCCGCCTCTGGCCGGCCAGGTGCATTTGGCTTTTGACTCTGCGCTCGCCTTGGCCGCTTCCCTTCGCCTCCTTCCCCCAGCCAAGTTTCTTCTCTCAGCTGCCCTGCTTCCCACCAGAGAAACGGTATCTTGGGGAAAGTGCCTGCTCCTCACTAGGGATTCTTCCGTTTGCCTGCGCTCCGGGAGGATTGCACACCGATCTGCTTTGTGAAAAAGCCGTTGTATCTGTCCGGTCAGCAGAAATAAGGCAATTAGTGGGCTTCGGAGGCATTTAGCAAGGTTGGAAGCATCCGGAACGGCAACGGGGGAGATTTTTTTCAGGACTCCCCCCCCCAAAAAAAATAACTGACATTTCCTGTAAGTCGGAAACTAGAAGTGAAGACCTTCAGGCAAAGCCTTATATGCTGAAGGTCTGCTTTAGGTTTGTTTCTTGAGAATGGAAAATTCAAACCCAAGAAGTTTGAAACAGAGAATCAATTCTGTCACTCTGCTAGGGAAATTAAACATGAGTAGCTAGTAAATACCTCTCTGATGGCGTTGGCATGCCTCCCCCATTCTGCAGTTAACAATGTTTTACCAATTGTCCTTTTCACCGAGAACCACAGATTAACTTGCATCATGGTGGGTTCAAATGCCTCCAGCTCCCTGTGCTGTGTACATTCAAGTTGTAAATAAGAGGGTTTTTTTTTGTTTTGTTTGTTTTAGTTTTATTGCACAGTTCTTTTACTTTGACAAACATTGTTCTACAACATGTAAGGCATTTTAACCAAAAATAGAAATCTTGAATAGCTTCCACAATTCAGTAATTTCTTAGCAGATTTCACATTACTTTTTGGATTGGCATCCTGAACTTGTAAACCAGTGTCATTGACAGCTCCTGGATAAACCCATGAATAGGCTGAGTGGCATCCTGACACTGCAACTCACTGCAACATTAGAGTGTTATACGTGCCATTTCCATTCTTAGTTACTGGAATGTCATTTGATACTCTCCTCTGCCCTTTTCTCACATCTACTTAGAAAACAATGAAGTATATCTAATTTTCCCTGAGCCTTATGGTTCAGAGAAATTAAAGACTTTGGCTCTTGATCCAGCTTTATTAAACAACTTCTTTCCCTTTGTTTGTCAAAAGGGGCATGGAAAATCAACTACACAGGATCTTGGAGAACTAGAAGACTTTCTGTCAGGATTCATGCCTGGACATAGGATGGGACAGAGAGATCTGTTTGCTCCAGTGGGGGATCTTTGTTGGGATCTGTATGGAGAGAGTTCACCCTCTTGAACACTCAACATAGTTTTGTATTATCCAAGTAAAGTACCCCCTTAGACTGCCTGCAAGACTAGAGAGTTAGGAGCAGTGTTCTATGGTGATTCTGCTCCTACTTAAGTGAATGATTCTAGACAGTATTCCTACAGAAAGCAATCATGTTTTGATTTCTGCAGCAAGGAGTATTATAAAACTTGATCCTGTACCCAATATTATTTAATTATTAAATGAAGTTATTGATGGAGATCCTCTCTTGGGTGGTGATGATATGAAATATGTCTTGCAACTCCGAAGCAGACTGGATGTGCAGTGAAGGCCTTCTACTGGTGTCTGGAGGCTATGAGGGACTATATGGGGGAAAAAAGCATCACCTTCATCTCTTGCAAGATGAAGGTGATGTTTTTCCACGAGCAACTTTATTGTTTGGAACTTTGATCCCCCTTGTGATTTGAACAGGGTTACAATACTTTCATCATGAAGAAGGAGGTGAGTGACTTAAAGGTCCTTCTCGACTTCAGTTTCTGCTTCAACAAGTAGAGATTGTAACAACTGGGGTCCTTTGTCCAGTTTGGGTAACTTATTACATATAGCCTTTTCTCAAGCCTGGAAACTTTATCATAGTGGATCATGCTCTTGTCACCATGCAGTGTTACTGTAATATACTGTGTGTGACATCTTGAAGATTACTCAGAACTGATACTGAAGACAGTGATTGGATTGTTGCAGGTAGGCATTGCCTCTACAGTTGCTACACCGATTGACAATAAGCTTCCATGCTCAATTTAAAATGCTGGTTTTAACCTTTTAACCCTCCACAGAATAATGCTGGGCTGTGATCATCTTGTTAGATTGTTGAGGGAAGCCTTATGTAAAATTCTGCTCTCATGCAAAGTAAGGGAGTACAATTTATAGAGATTCTCAGTCATCCAGGTCATGGTTGTCCCAAAGGTGCTTTTTCAAGAGGCAACTGGACTTTCTGGTTTTTCTTTGAAGACGTTTCGCTTCTCATTCAAGAAGCTCCTTCAGCGCTTGGATTCAGAGCTGGATTTTTCAGAGCTGAAGAAGTTTCGTGGATGAGAAGCAAAACATCTTCAAAGAAAAACCAGAAAATCCAGTTGCCTCTTGAAAAAGCATCTTTGGGATAAGGGAGTTCAAGTAGCCTCTACTCTGAACATTATGCTATTGCTGGAAACAGCATGTTCACAAGCATGCAATAATTTTGTCACGAAAGAAAGATATCCATCTTATTTTTGTAATAATGTTTATATATTATATTTTTTGAATCCCCTCCCCAATCAATCAACCACATCAATCGTTCCACCATGGCTCTTTCATCCTCTTTCTCATTATTTTTGCAATTTTTATTTTTAAAAGGAGCAATTTCTTTTGTGGTGCTTCACTGAAGACTGAAATAAATGTCAACACATGACAGACCAGATCATCCCTAATCATGCATCACAGTGTTCAGAAGTGAATAGTTGCCTGAGGAGAGATGACAAGATTATGTCTATCGTGCAAACACAACCATAGACTTAAAAGAGATATGTCAAATCTATTACATAGTTGGATCCATACTGTACAGATTTATTGGCTGCTGAAACTGAAGTGGAGTTGGGAAATTCTTAGACATTGTGCAATGAAGAGTTCAGTCAAAGGAAAATCTTATCTTGCTGAATATAGTGTAATGAATATTAAAGGCCATAGCAATAAAATTCTCATGATGTCGTTCCCTTCCAACAAAGGAAGATGCCAGCTCTGGAATGCCTAGAGGCATTCTTTGCAATATACCTTTTTGAATCCATATCTCTCGCATATGATTTCAGTATTATTTTAGGAATCAGAAGTTGGAAGATTTGAATCATGTTCCCTGGTAGTTTAACAGAATTGGTGGTTTATGGCTTTATTTATTTAATTTGTATCTCACTTTTATTATTTTTACAATAACTCAAGGTGATGAACATATCCAACACATCTGCCTCCTATTTTTTCTTCAATAACAACACTTTGAGGTGAGTTGGACTGAAAGAGTGACTGGCCCAAAGTTACCTTGTTGGCTTTCATGTCTAAGTCTCCTACTTTCTAGCCTGGTGCCTTAAGTTAACGGCAACATTTGTTGCACAGTGATAAAGACCTACTTGCCTAGCACCAATTTTAGAAAAATCTTTTGAGAATACCTGACAATGATCTATTTCTGTGCCAAAATCTATAGATTTGTGTACATTTAGTGTTCTGACAGTGATAATGGACGGAAAGTTAAATTCAGGATTTGTGCTACAGTTTTCCTTGGTAGCAAGTCCTGTTGGGTTCAAGAAGATTGTTTTTTGTTTTTTTAAGGCTATTTTTAAAATTATGGCTTCAAACACTATTACTTAAAATATACACAAGAAAGGAATACAACATTAATATCTGGCCTTATTTTCCAATGAGTTCACAGGCACCAATATAACCATCAAGTACAAGCAATCCCCGGGTTAAGAATGTCTCACAGCAAAAGGGAAAAGAAAATCTTCTGTGCTTTTTTTTTTACAGTATGAACTTCATTTGTTTTCTCTGCATGAAGGAATATATTTCTTTCATACTGCTTATTCATACTGATATTCAGCTCACATTCATCTATCACTCTTTCATTCTTGACTGTGTTTTTGTATTATACACATTTCTTAAATACTTCATTTTCAATGCAGTCAACTTAATTTTTAAGTTTCTCTTTATGAGCCCTGTTATCTGAAAATATACACCTTCTATTTTTCTACTAAATTTTATACACTTTATCAAATTATACAAATGTTCTAATTTTTCATCATTTATGGATAACTTGTAATTGATCGTTCTATACTTGTCTTACCCTTTGAAGTGGTAGAATTTGACAGGGAAATGTTCAAACACTAATGGTCTTCGAAATATTAATTTTCAGATCCTTATTCTTGTTGCATCATATCATCTATCAGCTGATCAGCTATCTAACCTGCAGATAATTCAGGTTTAGCCAGCAGCACGACATTAACAGCACACAGATTCAGATTTTCCATCAATACAATATTAACATCACCACAAAATTCTTTATACATTTATCCATAGATACAAAGAAACCAAGTGGAATCACATATCCTTGTCTTATGCACTGCCCAATGTTTAAATAATCACTACATAATCAATTTATGCCCATGCATATTTTACTTCTGTCAGAAGTCTCATTCAGCAACCAAACTACATCTTTACACAAAACATTCTATAATTCAAGCCTGTTCACTGTTTCATACGGTTCCTTTAAATCTCAAAATGTGTTCTCATATTCAGACATTTGTAAGTGATAAGAAATTTGAAAACCTGATATTTCCTGTCCACACTGTTTTTCCCAGACATTGCTCATTGTTAACATTTCATTCTCTTTTAATTACAGTTCTGTCTTCTTAGAAACTCTGAACGAACTAATCCTTCATATTTTTTCATATTTACTCTTGTTACCCTTGTAAAATGAAACAATAACTTTATTCTTCCAACTGGCTACATATTTAAAATTATTTTGAAATTCTGAGATATCTGAAAGCCACTTGGGTTGGAGAAGTCTGATATAGATTCATTTCAGTTGTGCTCAGTTCTAATTAGTTATTGGACAAATAACTCCATTACTGTCTTGGTGGATGATCAATATCAAGAACAAATTTCACAAGACTACCTTTCGTGATTATGTTAAATTCCTCAGCAGCTTTTGCTGCCATTAGTCGCACCATTCTTATCAGACTTCAATGGAACTCAAGAGGCACTGTTTTATGGAGGCTTCACTACTTCTTGAAAGGATAATTTAAAAAGAATAACAAGTGCTGGGGAACTCATTCAGTAACATAGCTATAGGTTTGTGAGCTCCCACAAGGCTTCATCTTTTCTCCAATGATAATCACCATGTTTTTGAAAATGTGACAAAAATGACCAAATATATTGATGATATGCAATTCTGTCTCTTTTTCTCTATCAGAATTCAAGGATGTTTTAATACAAAAATGGATCAGATGAGGACAAACAAACTGAAACTCAGCTAGAAGTGCTTCTGTCAAAAGCAGATAAGGATTTGACCTGTGCTAGAAGCAGTCCTGAAGATTCAAGTTTTGTAATTTGGTGAATTCTGGATTGATTCAATCCTAAATGGATGTGTGTGAGACAGATAGGGTTGCAATGGTAGCTAGTACCATAGGGTGTCAACTCTTTCGTAATTTCTAGTCAGTACAATTGTTTTTATCAATGGTGTAGGAGTGTAGAGTTCAGAATGACTGTGTACATGTGTACCATGCATTTATCCCAAGGGCAGTAGTCCATTGGGCGATACCCATTTTATTACAATCATTATGTTTGCAACATCATACTAATGTTGGAATAAGGTCCACTGAAAATGTGACTAATTATGAAACAAATTATGGTACATTCTGAAGCTTTATGTGAGATTGTAATTCACTGAAATGAAATCTTTACTTTTTTATTAGAAATGCAAGCAATCTTTTTAAGAAATACAAGTAGTTAACATCAAGTAACAACTTAATAAAAAGGAAATAATTATCTAGATCTTTCATAAGTATAAAGTCTGAATTCTTATCATATCATTTATTTTCAAACAGAATCTGCCATGTACCTGAAATTTTAATATATGATATTAACCACTTGATAAGCATGCTGATGAGAATGGGGGATGCAAGGATTCATTTTATTTCCTTTTTATTTGTAATAGGAATGAGGGGATTTTTGTTTTTAAGATCTGCAATGCTAAATAAGTGGCATTCTTCATTCTTTTTTTAGCATTATGAAGTCAGAAATAACAAAAAAAATATAGACCGTTTTCAAATTTCCAAGAAATTGGAGAGTAGAATGGAAGTGCTTTGTGAATATGAGGGTATCTTGGGGAGATACTTATCTATCTTATAGGATGCTTTATGTAGGTGTTTCTCAACTTTGGCCATTTTAAGATGGCCAAAGTTTCACTCCTGGAATTCCATATTCTCTAGGGAATTCTGGAAGTTGAAGTCCACACATCTTAAAGTGGCCAAGATTGAGAATTTTTTTGCTATAGTTGCAATCCATTTATGCTTCCTACATGCATGCATAACTGGTTCATCTATTATGGTATTATTGGTGGATGATACTACTTGGCATAATTTCAAGCCCAGTCTTTCTCAGCAGATATGTTTCTCACAGATTTCATCATTGCCATTTGATCAACATGGTATCATGAGATGTTCAGACTTCTATGACCCTGCAGGAATCTGAGATATCTCTAGTACTTGTTTATTAGGACACAATCCCAGCACTATTGCTTCTTAGTCTTCTTACAGGAGAACCAAGCAGTCCTTGGAGGCAAAGATATTGTTCCTTTTCTCTGGTCCTTCCTTCCTCTCCAACTTACTGCTGATTCTGCAAGAGCAAAGCTTAGGCTAATAAACAACTACCAAAAGCAGCTACAATATCCACAGGACATTAAAGCAAGAACAACACAGACACTAAAATGGCAGTAAACGTAGAAAATAGGCCAAGTCTCAGTGGTAAACCACAGATGGTTGTAGATTAAAAGCAGTTGTATTTGCACCCCACTCCAAACAGCTGCTAACATCTTCCCAATGTGATGATAGAGATGCATTGGGCACATTTGGATAAATATAGGAGAAATATCCTATATTCCTCAAATGATCTTGCTTTTACATTCTTAGAAGAAGGCAGGTCTAGCCTGCAATCCAAGTCCAACATTTCTCCACCTTGACAACTTTAAGATATATGGACTTCAATTCCCAGAATTGAATGCTGGCTGGGGAAGTCCATGCTTCACGTTGTCAAGGTTGAGAAATGCTAGCCTAGTGCGGCCTTGGTGGTGCAGGCTGTTAATCATCTAGCACTTAGTGCAAGCTGCCTGCAATTAGTGCAGGCTCGAATCCCACCAGGCTCAAGGTTGACTCAGCCTTCCATCCTCTCGGGGTAGGTAAATTGAGGACCCAAGATTGTTGAGGGCAATAAGCTGACTTTGTAAAAATGCCGCTTGGGGGGGCCAAAAAAAGCCCTAGTAATAAGCAGGCATATACAATGGAATGAAAGCTATTGCTGAGCACTTAGCATGGTGCTCCATAGACTGTAAGCCGCCCTGAGTCTCCGGAGAAGGGCGGCATATAAATGCAAATAAAATAAAAATAAATAAAATAAATAAATAGTGTATCAGTCAAGGCCCTTATGCCAAAAACCAGATTTGCTTCATTGTATTAGTAATTCCAATAACTGTCAACAAAGTGTATAGAATCTGAACCAGCATTTAAATAGAAAAAGACTAGGGACAACTCTGAAGTTTTCAGCCACTAGTTTTTAATCCTACACTGATGTCTTGAAAGTTGAAACTGATCTCAATGATTTAATAGGAACCATTGAAATCATTCTGGTAATTGTTTTCCTGTCTTTGGTTTGGTTCAGAAATAGTAGAATGGGCAGTCCATTCTTAATACTAAGTTCAAAGTTTTAATATTCTGTCATGTAAAACTAAATCCCTATAGGAGAGGTAGCAAACAACTAGCAATTAAATAAAGACATATTTAATGGCACAAGAGAATGAATTGAATATATAATGTATTAGGTAAAGTACATCTGGAGTGGGCAGTGTTTGAAGAGTCAGGGGCTCAACTCAGCCTGCTTTTTTTCCGGAGAGACACAGGAATCACCCAGTGATACTATGACAACAGCAGAATAAACAGGGCTGAAATAAATTTATTCTTCCTTTTTTTCTGTTTGATTTTGGGGGTGGGTTTATGTGTGAAGATGGAAGTAGTTGCATAACATTTGAATATGCTAATTTAGACATACTGATGCTAATTATATACTATAAGGCCTGGAGTTGTTGTTGATTAGGAACCCCCCCCTCAATAGATAATACCATGAATCAAGAATAATTTACACATTTATGTTTGTTTTTTTAAAAAAGTTAAGTGATCAAATAAACATACAAGTATTAAATGTGGCCTTCAAAGACAAAACATCTCAGCTGAAAAATTTAGAATCCATCTTTAAATGCACATAATGGCACACTGTTGAAGGGTATGTGAAGAATGTCTTCATTTTTTCATCATTCTCATCCATTATCATGTAAAAGGAAAAGTTTATATAGATTTCTACCTTAACCCAAATACCATGTCTATGGTGAGCTCAGGGATTCTTAAACAAAGTGCCCAGGATCACTTTGGAGAGCGAGACGGGTGGCATATATATTGAATAAATAATAAAAATAAAGTAGTTGAAAAAATCTCAATATTGTGTCTTCTACTGTTCATAGATATCTCCAGAACTCTGCAACATTCCAGGGTGCCTATATTTCTACAAAATATCAACAAAAAAATGAAGGGTACTCATGTTATAGGGCCTTTCTCCATTCAGGAAAGGAGGAAATAAGCTACAGACTAATAAATATTTTTGTAGCAGAATAAAACATTTTTACTATTATTAAATTTACCTTGAAACTATAAAATAAATCCAAATAACTGAATTGAATTTATTTTATTTTATATATTAGATTTGTTATGGCCACCCACTCCAGAAGATCTTGAGCAGCTTACACAGTCAATTCAAAGTATAATACAAACAATTTAAAAATTTCAAACCCACATAAACTAGCAATCCAGACTAAAACAACTAGAATAAGCAGTATAGCCATGACAGGTCTCCACAAACACATTAACCCAGGCTTAGCAACAGTCAGGTTTTAAGGGTTTTCTGAAACCCTAAAACCTGTAATTCTAAAAAAATTAAAATGAAGGAATGTGGGAATGAAGTAGCATTTATTTAACAGGAGGGCAAAAACACCAGGAAAATTCGGCATAGTATTAAAATGTCATCTGAGCCAGATCTACTCTGAACTAAGAAGAAATATCTGGCTTTGGGGAGAATTGTAACATCTAAATAATGAGAAGAATCTGTCTGAATTAATACTTGGCTAAGTTTGTCCCAAACCACCAATTTTCAGAGGATCATTTTTAAGGAGTGGCCAGAATCAAAGAGTCTAAATATGGAGGTAAATTTTTAAGAGGTTTATGATGGGATTAACTAAAAACACTTTTCTATGAACAAGCAAAAGAATTTGCAAGATTTGGGTGCAGTCCAAAGACTTGGTAAAAACCACTTTTTTGTTGTTCTTTGACTCAACAGCTTGGCTGGGAATCAAAATGGCTACAAGAATACCTAGGATCTGCCAAAGCTGCCTTGTTAAAAGTAAAAAGAAAAGAAAAAAGAAGCATTGCCCAAGATGTACATACATTGTGAGATTACATTTAAAGTATATTACCCTTTTAAACAGTTTTTAACTTCTGAATTGAGTGGATGTGGTTATTGCCCAGGTCTAAGAATCCTCCATCCTGATCCTGAATGGGGTTGTACTTCCCCATTCTGGATTGGGACACAATCTGAGAATCCTCCTGGACTCAAAGTTTCTTCTTAAAAGACCAAGTGATACCTGTGGCCAAGAATACACTTTTTTGCACATCTTCATCTGGTGCACTGTTTTCATTCCTTCCTAGATTGGGCTGCTTTCCCCATAATCACTCATGCCTTTGTCACCTCATGGCTCATGTCACCTCCCTGTAATGCTCCCTATATGGGGCTGTCTTTGAAGACCACTCTGAAGCTTCAGCTAGACTAGATTGTAGTGGCACAAAAAACCGCTGCTTTGTGAACTGCATTGATTGCAAATATGTTAGCAGATGTGATTGAAGGTACCACATTGTTGGAAGAAAAATTCCAGGTCCAGTTCCAAGCTGGGAGAAGGGCACTGGAAATAAAATGGAGGCTGGAGGCTGATTGGAAAGAGTTTATTGAGGAAGCAGAACCACCAACCACATGTGATTCTGGGACAGCTGACAAAATGGAGTTTAGAGTGGGTGGTTTTCATACCTTCTGAATTCCTATGGGACCATGTAGGGGTCATGACTGTCTATAGGCAAAAGAGGAAATGCAAATCCTAATTTTGTCAACCTTTTGTTTGTTGCTTATCTGAGTTTCTGTCTTGACCCAGTCTTTCTAAAAGCTGGTATCCTCAGTTTCTGCTTGGGGCAGGGAAACTATGGCTGGTTTCTGCCTCCCTTAAGATTTTTCCCATTTCTCATTTAGGAGAAATATTCTATTCTGCCTTTTTAGTATTTCCCAAAACATTTCATTCTTCTAGCGGAGGCGGGGGGCTTCCTATAACATATAAATCTCTCCATGATTGCAGCCTGGTTATTGTCTGTCTCTTTGGTGTCTGCCTGGCCAACTGATAGAGTGGACATGCTCCAGATCCCCATCATTAAACAGTGTCATATTTTTGGGCCTAGGAAATGCACCTTCTGTGTTGCAATGCCTGCCCTCTGGAATGATATTGAGATCCAGTTGGCTCCCATCCTGATGGCATTCTGGTGGGCCTTAAAGACTTGGCTGTGTTCTCCCAGGCCTAGCAGTAGGGTGGCTGAACCACTTATTACATGTTTGTCATATGTTTATATGTTTTGGTGTTAGTATGTTGGTTATTTTCCATATTCTATTTTTAAATTATATTTAACTGATTTTATTTTATTTGTATTTTTTATTGTGACAATATAAAAAACAAGAATCAGCCTAGAGCTGGATGTCACAAAAATTAAATTAAGAATAGTCATACACATAAATACATTGCAGTGCAATAGAAAAATATGACCTAACATAATTAACCTCCTTAATTTTCCTTCCTGATTTGCAGTTCTAGGTTATTTATTTATATATACATCCAATTTAACTCTTTTGGGATACCTGGATAAATCACTTCTCTTGAACACTGAATGAATGTTCAAGTAACTACTTACATCTCATCTGCTATCATATGCTGAGGCTACATCCTGATCATCATTGCCCAAGGTTGAAATACTTCTATGACATTTCCTCTTATGTTTCCATGTGCACTTATATCTACAAATATAATTTCATGAAAGAATCTTAATTTATCCAGTCCCTGTCACTGTGTAAGAATAATTTTTTCCTATGCTATTGAAACCCATGAATGCTACAGAATAACATCTATCTATAAGAGGAGACAATAACCTTCTTACTGTTTCTTTGTGGATCTTACCTTTTTCTTGTGTGGATCATACTAGTGTCGGGAGGTATCAGCAACAAACCCAGAAATTGACAACAATTTGGATAAACTACTATGACAATGAAGTATTATCAGACTCCAGGTTGTTCCTGCCCATTCAGATTGATCATTGTGCTTTATCAGATCCAAACAGTATTTTATTGGCTTCCTGTTCAGGATGACATATCCAGACTGTCTGCATTTCTTTGTGTTCTTTGGCTGCGACTTGTAGATCTGTACACAACTACCTGGTAGTTTCTGGTGTTCTAAGCTACTTAGAGTTTTGATCCCTTCTTACTAAAAGATCTGCCTTCCCAATTTTATTGATCATCCTGGCAGGATCTTCAGGGAATTCTACTTCTATATATGTATTTGATACAAGGTTAGCTTAAAGAAGAAAACCAGCATTTTATGAACATATCAACAATTCAAGTTTGCCCTGAAGGAAAAAAAGAGTCATGTGATATGTGGTGGAGACTACATTATATCAGATCCAATCAGGTCTCCAGATAATAGCTTGCCTTAGGGCCTCCAGTGGACCGTAAGGTTCAAAACATGGCCCCATAGCTTTGGGACTTGGGAAAAAGAAGGAAAAAGATTTTTTTAAAAAAATCCAGAGACATAAAAGCCCATGAAAGTAAAGTTTTGCAACAGAAAGAAAGTAGGGAGGCCCAGTCCTGACCTTTGATAAGACTACAGACTTCGTTGCTGTCTGTTTACATCATCTGCTGCAATCTCGGCTTTAGTTTTTCCCCCAATGTATGCATTGATTTGTGCAAGGACTTGAGAGTTCACATAAGCTACTAGTAAACAATTAACAGTGTGGCTGAGAAAAATCTGAAAGCCCTTGCCTAATCACACTATAAATGTCAACAGTTGAGAAAGCTTGCTTTGTGTTTTTAAAGTCCGATAATGAAGTCAGGTAATGAATGCCAAATTTAGTAGATACGATATAAATAGATACAAAGAAATTTACTACATTAACTACTGCATGTTAGCAGTAGTTAATTGTAGCAATTGGCTCCAAAACACTACGTTAATTTTGCTCTGATATCTCCCCAATCTGAACATTGGAATACAACTTTATAACAAAGAAAGATTTGGGCTCACATTACAGTACATTTATGCATGAAATGGGCACTGGGACAGTTCCTCTTACACTATGTTTCCTACTTCTGCCATCCAGGTTTTCAAGTCATAGTCACATGAATGCGAAAGTGGATTATGAATATTTCGCACTTACATGAAACAACCTATTTGCCTATACATCTGTTTGCATTTATAGTACTTTGATGTAAACAGAGATACCGTCAGGCAGGCTCAAAATTTTAGAACATACACTCTTTGAACAAATAAAAGCCTGTGTAAAAGGCATCCATAAAATATAGTGCAAAATAAGGATAATGTAAAAATTGTTATACTGGTTCAAATCAGTTATGAAAGGATTTTCAATTCACAACAAATCTCTATCTATCTATCTATCTATCTATCTATCTATCTATCTATCTATCTATCTATCTATCTATCTATCTCTTTAACTTTTATACCTCCCCCTCTCCCAAATTGGGACTTGGGGCGGTGTACAGCCTAAATAAAAACAATACAATCAAATAGGAAAATTTAAAATAGATTTTAAAAGATTTAAATGGTGGCTGAGGTTAAAATTACGATAGAATAATGAAAAGGGTAAAAAGTTAAAAGTTAGAAAAATTAAAAATCCTCCAATGATACTAGGCCAGACCGGCCTGTTGAAAAAGGTGGGTCTTCAATGCGCGCCGGAAGGATTGCAGGTCAGTGATGGCTCGCATCTCCGGGGGTAATTCATTCCAGAGGGAGGGTGCTCCCGCAGAGAAGGCCCGCACCCTTGGAGCCACCAGTCGGCATCGCCCAGCTGACAGCACCCCAAGGAGGCCCACCCTGTGGAAGCGCACTGGCCAGTGGGAGGCCGATGGTGGCAGCAGGCAGTCCTGTAAGTACCCAGGTCCCAAGCCATGGAGCGCTTTAAAGGTGACCACCAACACCTTGAATCGCACCCGGAAGGCCACCAGAAGCCAATGCAGCTCATGCAGGAGCGGTGTAACATGGGAGCTCCGAGACGCCCCCAGAATCACCTGCGCAGCCATACTCTGCACCAGCTGAAGCCTCCAGATGCTCTTCAAGGGGAGTCCCATGTAGAGAGCATTGCAGTAGTCTAGACGGGAGATGACGAGGGCAGAAGTGACTGTGTGAAGTGCGTCCCAATCTAGAAAGGGCCACAACTGGTAGATCCGATGGACCTGACAAAAAGCCCCCCTGGTGACGGCCGCTATATGATCTTCTAACAACATCCGTACATCCAGGAGGAGACCCAGAATGCATGTCCTCTCCGTGGGGGCCAGAATTTCTCCCCCCACAGCCAGCGATGGAGTAAGCTGGTTGTATCTGGGCACAGGAAACCACAGCCACTCGGTTTTGGTCGGGTTGAGTCAAATATATAAAAAGAAATATTGCTTGTTACTATAAACATAGATGCATCCTTATAATATAGATGCATTTCAAGGCTGGTCACAACTATGGTCTATAAGACAATAATAAAAACAATAAATGTGATCAATATGAAACATTCATTTGAAAAGGCAGGAGGCTGAACAAAACAAAACCATATACTCTTTCCAGAGTTCATACAGGGAAATTCAAGAGGTCCCTAAGAATATTGGCTGCCTTTTTAATTCCAGGACAGAGGGTGTTCTAGAAAGCAGATGTGCTCTCCTCAAAAATACAGCCAGGCCAGATGTCCTGGCCAGATATCCTTTTAAACCAAATACAGGATCACAGGTAATCCTTACTTAACTGACATTGTTCAGTGACCAAAGTTACGGAAGTGCTGAAGAAAGAGTTACAGTATAAATGGTCTTTGAAGGTATGGCCATTGCAGTGTCCACAATGGTTATGTGATTGCAATTTAGGGGCTTGGCAACTGGTACAATTTACAATGGTTGCAGGGTCCTGTTGTCATAGGATTACCATTGGCAACTTTTCATAGCCAGCATCTGACAAGCAAAGTCAATGCAGAAGCTGGCAGGAAGTCTCAAGTCGCAATGAGTTATGTTGTAATGAATAACTGCAGGTGATTTGCTTAATGACCTGACAAACTGACATCATAGGTTGGTCATGATCCAATGCTTCATTTTACAAGTACCGTATATTATTTAGCAATAGAGTTATCAGTCCCAATTGCAGTTGGTATGGTATGACTATATTTCTATATTTGTGCAGGTTACAAAAGTTATATTCCAAATGTGAAGTTTTCACATTTCACGAACAACCTAGTTAAGCTTCCTCTGTCCAGGAAATAGCACAGCTGCTAAAATATTAATACCACTCTAGATCTAGAAACAAGACAAGTAATAGTAATTTGTTACAGTTTGCCCTTAAAAGAGATAGTCAGAACTTTATTTTTCTGACCATAAGCAGATGTATTGGTCCATGGCTATAACAGTTCTTAATTTACTACATGTGCTAACTTGACCCTGATTGGAAAATCCAAGCTAATTCTTCATTGATAGGTCAATTATGTGCTATAAAGTCAATATCAACTCCTAGCACCACAACCACATAGGTATTTTTCATGACAATCTGTCTGTAACCATGTCTTCCCATGGTACATCCAAAGCCATTGTAATTTAGTTAATCCACCTTGCTGCTCATCATCCTCTTCTCTTTCTTTCCACCTGTCCCAGCACTATAAATTTCTCAAACACCTAACATTTCATGTAATGAGTCCCAAATAGAGTAATTTGAACCTGGTCATTTGTGCCTCAAGTAAGAACTCTGGGTTGATTTCAAGAATCTGGGTTGATTTCAAGAATTATTTGTTTGTTTTCTTGGCTGTCCATCATATGGCTGTGTGGGCAATGTTGGGCACCCAAAGAAAGATGTATGCAACACCTCTGCTGAGCCAACTGCTTTGGATGCTAGTTTGCTACCACGTCTAGTTCAAGATGTTGATTATGATCTTTTAAAGCCCTTCATGACATGCAGCCAGGTTTATCTACAGAATCGTCTTCACCTAATCACATCAGCCCATGCCGTTTGATTAGACAAGGAAAGTATGTTGCGGACCCCATCAGTTAAATAATTCCAACTGATGGAGTCCAGGAAGAGAGCCTTCTCTGCTATTGGTCCCACATTTTGGAACATTCTTCTTCCTGGTGCAAGGTATGTCCCCACTCTCCTAGCCTTTCAAAAATATCTAAAGATTTGGTTCTATCACCTCACTTGCAGTTCACAGAGGAGCACACAGTCATGGGAGGTGGTTAGGATGTCGAAAGTCCTCCGCCCACCTTTTTATTAACTTATACTGTCAAATTTTAAGTATACTTGCTCTCTTTTAAATTTTTATATTCAGTTTTTATGCTTTTAAACACTTTATTTGTACACCACCCAAAGCCCTTTTATGAGCACCAGGCAGTTTCTAAATATGATCAATCAATCATATTCTCAGAACTTCATTACACTTAGCCCAGTCTCTTAGAAGAAACACTCCTCTCCCCTTCCTTCCTTCTTTCCTCCTCTTCCTCCCTTCCCTTCCCTCCTTCGCACCCTTCCTCCTACTGCTCCTTTAAGATGAGACTTGTGAATCTTTTTTGAGTACTATATACTATATTCCTACAACATCATTGCGTGACTAGAATTGGAAGCAACACATTTATAAGTGTGTCAGCATATGCTATTTCTTCGTACGCTTCAAAAACTAACATTGCATCCTTTAGGGTATATCTATAAATAATACAGGCACCTGTTTAACTTGGCAGAGTAGTCATTTTCCATTTCTTTCCCTGTTTTAAAAGCATTATAGATCCTCAAATAGACTTTTAAATTTGTAATTTAAGGGCTAACTCAGATGAGACATCTGCATGATAAGAACTTCCAATTTAAGCAAGCAAGCAAACAAACAAACTTTAAGGTAGTTTTAAAAAGTGCAGCATTGTACAGGAAGTTAACTTACACATTTTGCTATAATGTTTTTTTTTTCTCTGATCTCTATGACACCTGAAGTTGCTTTTGCTTGCAATGGGAAAAGCTTTCTTTTGTTTTGGAGGGAACCCTGAAGCTGCTGTAAGTTGTAATATTGGTTGAGGTGGAAAATAGTAACTTCAGACACCAGTTCAGATTGGGAAAACAAGCTGCAGAAAAGAATGATTGCTGTTTTCACTAGTGACATCACCAACCAACCTTTTCTTCTTTGCTTTCAATCTTTTTTTTTCAAGAGCCTTATGTTATATGGCACCTATGTTGATACCTGCAGACACATCCAGAATAAAAGAAAGCAAAACCAAATACCTGAAGTTTCCTTTGAGCAAGCACTGAGCAACATGTTTGCATACCTTCACAAATGCTGTGCTTCTCTGACAGCCATGCTGAACCTAATGTAATGACTAAGTTACTAATTTTTTCATAGTATGGAGTGTTCCAATGATATTCGTCCAGATGCAGCACCAGAACAGGTCACATTTGGGAATCACAGAGAGCTGCATTAAGTTAAATCCAATCCTTGGTTTATGTAGCCTGATATTGTCTCCACCAGCCATCTTGAAATTGGCTATAAGAGCTTCTCCTTTACTGACAGTCTCATTTAGTGACCACTTTCAGTTATGAAAGTGATAGGAAAAAAATCTTTTGATCATTTATTGCATTTAAGGCACTCACAGGAGGATAAAGCAAAGCAAAGCTGAAATAAGATCATAAGCACAGGTATGGTTTCACCTAGTGTGAATTGTGTTGTGTCTGCGCAGGCGTGGACACGTAATTGCCCATCGCGACTATCACGGGAAATACACTTTGAAGTGATTGGGTAATGGCATGGCATGCAACCGCTATATAAGGGCTGCCTGCCAGCCATTACAGCAGTTGAGTTGGTAGTTGTACTTACCTGAATAAATTTGAGTTGCAGATCCCCTGGTTCTGAGTCTTCATTCTGGCTGTATCCAACAAATTGAGTTGCTAGTCTCAGTTGTAGAAGTACCTGTAAAGGAATGAAGTCCAATGATCAGAAAATGGTGGGATATAAATAGAGACAATTGTAAATGGCAACTCAGGGGAAGCTGTATGATCTTCGGGTACTTATCTTTCTTTTCCTCCCTGCCTTTACAGTGTCAATAAATGAAGTAAGGGAAGTAATATAAATCCCTTTCATGATAGCCAAAATTAAGATGACTTATAATACAGGTAGTCCTCAACTTACAACAATTCATTTAGTGAACATACAAACTGAACGTACACTTAAAAAAATGACTTATGACAGTTTTTCACAGTTACGACCTTTCCAGCATCCCCATGATCATGTGATCAAGATTCAGATGCTTGGCAACTGGTTCATATTTATGACCGTTGCTATGTTCCGTGATCATGCCATCACTTTTTGAGACCTTCTGACAAGGAAAGTTAATGCAGAAATCAGATTCACTTAACAACTGGGTTACTAACTTATCAACCGCAGTGATTCACTCAACAGCTGAGCCAAGAAAGGACGTAAAATGGGCAAAATTCATTTAACAAATGTCTCCCTTAACAACAGATACTTTGGGCTATATTGTGGTCATAAGTTGAGGACTACCTGTACACATTCAGAGATAATTCTTCATGTCAGTTTTTATATCCCCATCCTTTGTTTTTGAAAGCCCAGAAAAAGAATATACAAGGCTGAACTATTTTAAGCATTTTGTTTGTTTTGATTTTGCACATGTGAAACAAATCCAAGGCACTCTGCTTCCTGAAACAAATAAGAACTCTCCTTCCATACACAGAAATGTCCCCTGTAAGCCCTTGAGGGCATGGAAATATTTAGGAAGCAACATCTATGCCTAATGGTAGAACAAACCCTAAACATTTCAGGGGGAAATTGATGGGGAAAGTTAGAAGCAAAATTAACTCTTCCTTGCAAAAGCTCTGATCTCTAAATTTAGAATCTCCAACAAAAATAAATGAAGCAATAGCAGGATGGAAATCTATGTAAACCTATGCACACACATCCAGTGGAAAAAGAACTGTAGCTACTCCCCAAACTGGTTTTGCTACTCTTAAACAAAAAAGTCAAACTTATTCTTCTTTGCAGTGTTGTTGATTCTGTTCTTCGCAGTGAAGGTCCAGAAAGACCACAGTTGTGGTCTTGTTTTTAGAGTGGATTGAAATATGACATCAAAGGGGAAAATGAAATAGTTTATTTGCCTCAATTCACTACTGCTGCATATTGTGGCTACTTTTGCAAAGTAATATCAAATGCATGCCTGAATATGGGGCTGGGCACACCTTGAAAATGATCTGGAAACAATGGTTCAGACCACACAACCACAAATACTTTCTTTTTTAATTAAAGCAACCTGACTTTTTTTGGGGGGTGGTATGTATTCCTCTAGTGGTGGATTGCCCTGTACTTAGGCAGAGACCCCATAAAGCCTTACCCCATCCAAAACACTTCTTCAAAATAATTTTCAAACATGAACAGTCCTATATCTTTGGCCACCAGATGTTCCTTTGGCCACTGGATGTTGTGTACCCAACACAGAAAAAGTTGTCAAGCTTTCAAACATTGTAGACAAAAATACTCAAAGCTGTACTGAGGGCGGAGAATGAGCTCTAACTACTAATACAATTTCCTCCTAACAAGCTGAAATTATTCCTTGACTGCTCCAGGACAGCCAGCTGGTGTAGCTTGTAATCCATCTTCAGCCATGGATGTTTTGACTTTGGGCCAATCATTTTCTCTCAGCCCAATCTACTTCATATTTAAGGAAAAAAATATAGGAGAATGAAGTGTCTTAAATTCCCAATGAAAGATCAGATACAAATGTAGCAAATCGACAAAATGAATAATAATATTGTATATTGAACATCATAAAGAGACAGGAAATTTGTTTCTTAATATGCTTACAATAGCATAGTGATGGCTAACCTTTTCCACATTGCGTGCCAAAAGTGCGCTTGCATGCCTGCACCCATGATGCAATGCGTGCATAAATCCCCCCGCCCTGCACATGCGTGCATGACCCCTGTATGCGCATCACATGCCTCTGCACATGAGTGCATGACCCCCCGCACTGCACGCCTCTGCGCATGTGCATGCAACCCCCACACGCTGCATGCCTCATGCTGCATATGCAACAGACACCAGACAATCAGCTGGCTAGTGGAGGGGTGTGCGTCTGTAGAACCGGTAGCTCTGAAGAGCAGCAGACATAGAACCGGTTCTATGTCTGCTGATGCTTTTGCCCATCCGCCCACCTGGGCTCTTACCTGACCTTTATTTCCTGATTTGTTCAACTTCAGCCACCGTGCGAGGCACAGCTGCAGTTAGAAAAGCAGGAAAAGAGGGCTTTTTGAAAGGCTGCTTCTCTGCACGCAGCATGCTGATGACGATTTACAGATGCGCGGCAGCATGCAGAGAAGCACATCATAAATCACCGAATCTCATAAATGACCGAACTGGTAGTTAACCCTGTCGCATCCCTTTGAAAAATCTGAAAATGCATCATCAAATTGCGAGCGGTTGGAGGGATTGAGGATTGGAGGAACTGTCCTGCGATGGTTCTCCTCCTTCCTCTCCAACCACTCGCAATTTGTGTTGACGGGGGGGGGGAGAGGTCCACCTCTAGGCCCCTCATTTGTGGGTGTCTCAGGGGTCAGTCCTCTCCCCTCTTTTGTTCAACATTTATGTGAAGCCACTGGGGGAGATAATCCATGGTTTTGGGGTGCGATGTCATCTGTATGCGGATGATATCCAGCTTTATATCTCCACCCCAAGCCACCCAATGATGCTGTGGAGGCTATGTCCCGGTGCCTGGACGCCTTGCGGATTTGGATGGGTGGGAACTGGCTCCGGCTCAATCCTTCCAAGACTGAGTGGCTGTGGTTTTCGGCACCCCGATATAGTCAGTTGACTCCGTCACTAGCTATTGGGGGAGAGATCTTATCCCTCACAGAGAGGGCTCGCAATTTGGGCGTCCTCCTGGATGCACGGCTGTCTTTAGAAGATCATATTACGGCCATCTCCAGGGGGGCTTTTTATCAGGTTCGCCTGATTCACCAGTTGCGGCCCTTTCTGGATCGGGACACCTTACATACGGTCACTCACGCCCTTGTCACCTCTTGCCTGGACTACTCTAACGCTCTCTACATGGGGCTCCCTGCGGGGAGCACCCAGAGACTCCAACTGGTACAAAATGTGGCCGCGCGGGTGGTTATGGGAGCGTCACAAAGCTCCCATGTGACGCCTCTCCTGCATGAGCTGCATTGGCTGCCGGTGGTTTTCCGGGTTCACTTTAAGGTTCTGGTTTTGACCTTTAAAGCAATCCATGGCATTGGACCAAGTTATCTGCAGGACTGCGTTCTGCCGGTAATCTCCCACCGACCTGTGCATTCCCACAGGGAGGGCCTTCTTCGGGTGCCGTCGGCTTCTATGTGTCGCCTGGCGGCCCCTAGGAGTAGGGCCTTCTCTGTGGGGGCCCCCACCCTCTGGAATGGTCTGCCTCCGGAAATACGCAATAATATGGACCTGAGAGCTTTCAGACATGCATTAAAAACCTGGCTCTTCGAGCAGGCCGGCCTAGGCTGAAATGGGATTTTTAATTTAGTATTTGTGTTTTAATCTGGATTTTAAAATTTGGGTTTTAATAACTTATTGGGGGAGGGTATAATTTTAGACAGCCTAAAATATTTAATTTATTTTTAACTTTTGTAAATTGTAACAAAGTTTTATGGTTGGCTGTGCACCGCCCTGAGTCCTCCGGGAGAAGGGCGCTATATAAATATAATAATAAATAAATAAATAAATATATAGATGTGGTTTCTGTTATATATAGCTGAATAGCTCCAGAGTTTCAGGTGATCAGGAAACCAGTTTAAGAGTGAAACAAATAAAAACTTGCATAGATAACTTTGGTATGAATACAACGAAGTGTAAAAAATAGTAACCACAACAAATGTCCTTAAGGGCATTTGAATTTGAATATAGCCAGAAGCAAATAATCAATTTGAAGATTCCACATTGAGATCTCACTGATCCTCTTTCATCCAGGAGATCAGATAGACAGCTTTGGATACAACAGAATTTGGGACATTGTAAACCAAATTATAGAAAAATCATTGCTTCCAGTGAAATGAATTTCTTAACATTTTGAAAAGCCTTTTATGTAATAATATAGTTGGGATTACTTCAAGTTAAAGTTGGCAGAAACAAAAAGTAGATTCCGTAAAGGACTATAGATCAGCACAAAAGAACAAAGTAACGGTCTCCTAAATACTATGCCAAATAATACTGAAACATTGGCTTTAAATTTCAAGTAACTGTCAGTCGGCGTATAGGCTAATTGTATTTTTTATTGCCTAAAATGAAATCCAAAAGTCAAATGATTTGCCCATATAAGCCTAATACCCCTTTCTGGTTGGGTAATCTATTCTACATGAAACATGAAATGCCAGGAATAAACTTATCTGTATGCAAAGCATGTTACTACAATGGAATGCGTGCATATGTCTCTTTTACTGCATACTTTATTCAAATCATGGAAATAAATGTTTTCCAAAACAAGCATATTAATGAGATTAATTCTGTAATGAACTTCAGTCAATGCACTGAATTAACACCTTGTTTACCCATTGCAAATGCAGTGGGCATCCATTGTGCTATAGGATCTACTGTATAGTGCATTATTGACGTACTGCTTGCAGCCAACAGACAGCATGAGACCCTTGCTTAGAAAGGGTGTAGCCCATAAAGCTTCCAGGATCCTCATCCACTTCCTCCATGGGCCAACTGATCAGCCAGCTAGCAGGAAATGGATTGTTGGTTTCCTGTTTTCATTATTAGAAGGAAATGAATCAATCTGGTCCCTTCAGACCACTTCATCACCTGTTAACACCAGCCAGAAACAAGCAATGCACAGTGCACCACTCTTACCAATCTCTATTTTTCCTTTTTTGCTTTGTTTTTTTTTTGGGGGGAGGGGGATTATGTTTACACTGCAATCCTGCAGATATGCTTCTATGGATTATTATGCATCTTCAGGTTTAATCAGAAAAAAACATCTAATCTCTACTGTGTTATCTAGAATATCTTTTCACTACTTCTGCTGAAAATACATATGAAAAGAGCACAACAGACAAAACAGTAAAAGAAAAAAGGGGTAGGAAGCTATATGACTTGTAAATTTGGGCAGGGGGAGAGGAAGCAAACAAGCAGACATTCAACTAAGTATTTTCTCCATAGGATTCCATAAAAAAGAATCTGAAAAATTAGCTCCACTTGGTCATCAAAGGTTTCCTTCTTTTCTAAATTTGGTAGCAGAATATGAATTTGAATCTACATTAACCCGCCTTTCTATTAATCTAGCTGCTGAAATAAATTGTGCCCTTTTTGAAGAGGCTAGGCTTCCTTTTTATGCTTATGAATGTGACTTTTCTTTAAAAAAATGATATCCACGTGACAGTTCCACTGAACAATCAGCTTGTTATAGAGTTTACTGCAGCAGTATGAACAAGATCTGAAGCTGGAATTGAGTGATTAATTTCATATGCCAGAGGAATTAGCTTGCAATACATATAATAAAGGGCAAACTACAGCTGCAAAAATGGCATGCTGCTTTACTGGTTTTTCCATGTATTACTTTGTCAACTGGCATTTTATAATAAAGCCAGAGAAAATACATTTACATTAACCATCTCAAAAAGCTTTGCATGAATTCTTACATCATTTTTATGTCACTATTAAAAAAATATTTTTCTGTTCTTTATGGTCTTAGATTTTTCAGGTAGCTGGGAGAAAAAAAAGAGACAAATTATATTTGAGTTAGAACAGACTATGTTGATGAATATGAGCTGCACAGACACTTCAATAGACATATATCAAATAGATATAATTATTATTGAGAAGGGCCTATTTTTTTTTTTTATAGATGCATTTGGTAAATAAGTTCACTAATACAAGTAGCAACTTGGCTTTGTTCAAATCCAACATTTATAAATTGTGGAGCCAGGCAACTGACTTCCTTTGTAACTGCCCATAAATCTGTTTGGAATTCTCTGAAACACCATCAGGAGAACCTGACTTAAGATGTATGAAACTACTTTTGAAAATGATTGCTGTATTCTCCCACTCTAACATATATCACAAATTGGAGTGCACTGTGAAATACTGTATGCTCAATTATATGCTTCATTTATGAAATTTATTCTAGCATGACTTTTCTAAAATTGAAGGTACTCAAAGCAATTTGCAACTATATTTATGCATTAACATTGTTTTCCCTACATTTAATAATTAATCTAGTTCTTCCATCCATCATCTGTCTGTACCAAAAACAGGGGTGAACAAAAGCCACACTATTATTTGAGGATAAAAGGGCTGAGATTTCTGAGGGATCGAGGTCTGGGTTTGTTTTCTTAAAAGTAAAATGCTTAATTTAGATATTTATTTGTATTTGTATGTTACTTTCATCTCAAGTGCTGGGAAACAAGTGCAACCAGCTTTCTGCATTTGTGCAGCGAGGGCCTTGGGACTGCAGATATCTTACCCATCCCGGATTTAGATGTTGCATGTTCATAAAAGTGATGTAGATTCCTAGAGATTTGTACTAGACTGGCACATCTAATTGCAAACTGACTTTTGCAGATGAGCTATTTCATTGGATGCCAGGAAATATGCTATTGAAAAATTCAAGTTTCTTACATTCTTACTCCATCTCATCACTGTTCACAATGAAATCATGATCCATATTTTAGGGTATTAGAATATTTTTCTTTTTTTATATTCAGTATTCCTCCAATTCCTTCCAATCCTCACACAAAGATTAGAATTAATGTTAGAAGTGTTGAAAGAATCTATATATATTACTAAAACTCTTGTTCTGTTTATTTGTTCCTACCCTCTGTTTTTACCCTCACGTTAGCCCAAACGTTTTGAATCAAGATATTTAAAACTTAAAAGTATGTGTGTATGTATGTGTGTGTAAATGCACACACACACACACATCTATAAAACATAGAAATGTTCTAGATAATTATAATTTGGTCTTTCCCATTTATATAGAGATTTTTACACTTCATATTTTTTATTTATCATTAAAGATTATATCATCAAAATCCAATAAATGCAGACAGAGAAGCCAATGTAGTTAGATAAAAGCAAAGGGATGAAGGAGGACAGTTAAGGAAATTAATAAAATTACAGATGTTGTGGACAGAAATAAACCAGACATCAGATATTTCCAGGATGAAACCAAATCCTACAGTTTTTTTAACTGCAGTTTTCTTGCTGCAATAGCAATCTTACAGAATTTGGTGATCTTCCTGAATATTTCTGCTCAGCTGTTATTTAACAAAAACAAAGCATTCTTCACATCAGATCAGCCCATCTGGGAAGTCTTTAATAGTACTATTAATTCAGGATGCCATGCTTGATAAAAAGAACAGCACAATAGATTGTGTAAAACTGTCTCGATTGCTCCGTCTGTTGTGGCCATATATGGTTGAACCTTCTCTTCAGGACTATTAATGACAAGGCATTGAGCCTGGCTAATGAAAACACTCTTCTGTATGGGACAAAAAGGCTATTATAAAAGTAATTAAGTAAGGAGAAAGGTTTACCACTGAAGACATAGTTATAATAGTAAGGGTCTTTGCTTTTATCTCTAGAATTCCAGGCAAAGAATACACTATTTAATTTCCAAAATTAAATTTTTTTAGGGCCCTGATCTTGTCAAAAATATTATGACAGGCCATAATAATTCAGGTACAAGATTGTGGTTTTCTTCACACACACAAAAAGTAAAGCTATATGGATCAAAGAATCATCTTAAATGCAATGGGGCAAAATATTTGCAAATATTGAATTAAGGCACTGAAAGGCCTATATGCTTGAATTGTTTTCATCTTATGTTTCTTTCTTTGAAAAATGAATAATAGGAATAAAACTTCTAAATATTTAAAGTCTTTGACTTTGCTCAAGTAGGCATTTATTTTCAGTTATGAAGGGAAATATAAATGACTGAATTATAAATGAAAGGTACACTGTGAGTTTTGAAATAAAAAGATATACATTTATAAATGTATAATGCAAAAAAAACACTTGTCCTGCAAAGTGAAGCTAGGGATTTCCTACCAAGCCCACATTTGACAACAAATCCTATTTTACACATTTTGCAGAAAATGGGATTTGCTTTGCCTTCATCTGAAATATATTTTAAGATATACATCTTGTTTGCTGCCATAAAATTGGTCATACAAGGGGCACAGAGTTCCTTGTATGATAATGTGAAGTATATAGCTGCTTTGGTCTTAGCATTACATTATACCAGTCAAATGTATCAATGATATATTCTAATTAAGTCTGCTATTGGTAGGCTGCCAACTATCTCCTTGGTATCCCTTATGTAGCATCCTCAGAAAGCTAAAAGAAGTGTTTGACTTCAAGCACTGGAAAATGGTTACAGTAGTAACTAGAGATTGTCTTGCAGGCTCACTTTCCAACTTCTGTTCTTAGTCTTGGCAGGATGAGGTGTTGATGGCAGGTGCTGGATTTGCTATAAATGGACAATTTATAAACAGAGCTGACAACTGGGAAAACAGTGTATGTGTGTGTTGGGGAGGAAGGGGGAGCAGAATACTAGCATTTCAGACATTGATATTTGATTTCATATCAAATGGCCTTCAGCATGGAATATTGGGCTACTGTTCTGAAAGGGAACATTTGACTTAGATCTAAATAAATTCTGCTCAGATTATAGTCCTGTTAGGATTAGAGATTTTCAACAGGCCATTAATGTTATTTAAGTTCACATGGCTGGCTTTCCTTCTCATGCTTTTTGTGGCTTCATTGAGTTAATAGTCATCTCAAACAGAACAGTTTTTGCAAGATCACAGCACTCAAATATAATTTTGAGCTTACAGTTTCCTGTATAATTGGATTTGTTGCAAACTTTCTCCATCGGTTGGTAGCTTTCCTTGGAGAAGTTGCCTTGCATTCAAAGGCATTTGAAAGTGAGGTCATCAAATATTAAGTTTCAAGAGTCAAATTCAGAGAAGAGAAATTTTGTACAAGAGATACTTTTGAATTCAAGGGGCAGCTATATAGGCAAACAGAAAGAAAAGCTCACTGCATCAGTAGGACAAACAGTAATATATTTGCTTTGTTTTGAATCAAAAAACTTCTAAAACAGAATTGTTTTTATCTAGGTATTATTTCTCTCTTCATAATGAAAGATGACAAATAGGGTGATAATATTGATTCCCGATTCCAAATGTTAATGCAATATAAAATGTAATTTGCACAGAATCATAACTATCTGTTGAACCATATTTTGGACTTCCTGCAAAGTGAAAAAATTGAGGGAAGAAAATTAGTGTAGTTAAAAAAAGAGTTATTCACATTTCTAAATTGCTATTTTATTTAAGGCACGAGTTTTTTCCTCCAATGAAATGTTTTATTTTAAAAATTTGATAACATTTTAAAGAAGGATTCTGCATTTTCCTGTTCATTTATCCATTTGTTAAAAAAAAAAACTGAAATACTCAACAGCCATCTCAAAAACTAGTTCAACATGAGAACTAGAAGAGCATAGACTGGAAGAAATATACATAGCAGAATTGTTTCTCATGTCTAAAATGATTTATTGATATCTCCACTACTGATAAAAATCCTCCTATCAAGTTCTCAATATTTGTAATTTATACTTCTTAGACAGGAGGAACATTTGAAGTTAGGATGTTATGGCATTACCTCAACATCACTGTGGGGGAGATGATTTGTACATTCCCCAAATGATAGACTGCTGAGATTTTCCCATTATTCTGGGGATGTTGTCCAGAATACTCCCTTCCACTTCAGCTCATACTTCTCATTTTAACTGGGCAAGACAGCACATTTGCAAAAAATTCACTCATTTTTAGCCACCTTCCTTTTCTATTTTCTAAGAAAGCCCACAGAATTTTTGTAGTATGTTTACTTCCTACATCATGTTTTAAATTAAAAGAATCTAGAATACTAAAATGAAAACAGCAATGACCAGAACCTAGCAGACATCAAGGAAACTATTCTTAGATACTGTTGTATTCCTCATAGTAAAATTCCCTATATCTGACATAGAGTAATAGAGAAGAAAAGCAAAGAGGAAGATAAGGGATAGCAAACAGTCCTTGGGTTCTGCCTTTGATGTTCTAAAGCTGGAAGCCCAACTATCTATTGATTTTATGACTAAGCATTGATTCAAATAGTGCAGTGTTATCATATTTCTTCAAAAAGCAGGTCTCTATGAGTTCAACTGCGTTTAAATTCAAGCAAATGTGATTGGAGTTGTTCTTATTAAATAGTAACAAGAACTTTTCATTCTAATTTATGGTAGATCAGATCCCACAATCCAAAAGGACATCTAAAAGAGTAATACTTCAAATTTCCTAGAATTGATCAGAAGAGCAAATAATATATTAAGGAGAGAGAGAGAGATGTCTAGAAAGGCTGTCATGATACTAAAACCACACTAGGCAAATTGAAATCATTTCCCCCCTGAACTGAATTCTTTATAATATACAGTATTTATGTTAGATTGAAAGCATTTATAATGTAACAGCTGTGCCTCCACAGGGTATGTTATGCTTAACATCCAGCTGAAAAGGTTTTGTGAAAAACACAAGCTTTGCTCATTCCTTTTTCCTATATTTTTCTTTTCTATTAATCCATGTGATTATTTTATTTATCTTCCATTCTTAATCATATTAAGCTTTTGAAGATACTGTAAACCTCAGTGACATTTTCTTGATTTCCTTCAGAGATTTACTGAGAAGAGTCTTTTTTTTGTCTATGGAGAAAATCTCGCATGTCTTTTCTACTGATCAAACCAAAAACAGAGTTGATGTTTTTTGTTTTGTTTTTTACAAAAGGAATTCCTCTGCAACTTGCTTTATTGAAACATCCAGAAGAAGTAACTCCAGTGAATCTACAAGAATTATAACATATATGGGCAGGTCAAGGTCATGGAGCAACTTAACCAACCAAAAATAAACAAATAATCCTATGTGCTATAGATTCTTCAACTATCTTCTATCTTTGCATAAGTGAAACAAAGAGCAATGCAGATGTACCCTTATCTTTTGCATTACTGGGACAGGGGAATGTTTCAAAAATAAGAATTTGACTAACAAATTGTAGTTTGGGTGACTTAATATAGCTCTACAGAGGTCCTGTAGTTTGATATTCAAACCCTTGATAGTCTTTTCTGAGAAAAATCTGCAGCTAATTAGCCCTGTTATATTATTTATTTCAATATCTGAGTTCAGGAATATCCCCATAATTTCTTTTATGAGGAATACTCATGAAATATTCAATTCTATATAGATCTAATCAGAAAGCAATCCCGCAGAATTCAATGGGATTTATATTTGCAGCCATGGAATAGAACCTCTGAAACTTCAACTGGTTTTCTTTAGATTTACTCCTGAATAAATGGGTAGTGGATACACTTACCCAGGAGTAAGATTCATTCTGCATAATAGATTTTATTTATGGGTAAGTACATGTATCGTGACATTGTTAATGTGTCCCTTTCATCTGTGGGACTTTATGCACGCGAGAGGTTTTTGTACAGTCCTGCTTAGAACTCTACTGGGAGAGAATCCACTAAGCTGTCATTGATGAAATGACTGTGATATTTTTGAGTGGAAGACAGCTAGGTATATATAATTAAAAGGGCTGGTGAAGTGGTCTTTTCATATTAGCATGGATCAAATGGAAAATGGCACAAGGAAACGAAGGCATGTCAACACCCATGAGCTCAGTGTATTAACTCAAGGTTAGATTTCAGTACACAGATTACTGGGAAAAATGGGAGTCAACAATTAACATGGCATTGTTTTATCTGATAGATGTGAATACACTTCTATGTACTTCAAAGATGAATTTACAACAGTAATCTAAGGACTTGTTCACATACAGTAAAACCTCAACTTTAGAGACTCCCATTCAGCAGATTTCAAATGAAAATACAAGAATCAGAATTTTGATTTTGCTCCCCAAATATGTCTGCTTAATGGGAAGAAAGTCTGGATAATGATGGTTTCTGAAGATGGGTAATTTTTTCCCCCATAAACCAGGCTGCATTTTATACTGCTAATGGCATGAGATGTGTAGGTATTTTTGTAAACATTTTATTTAGTTTACCATGCTTTCCAAAGGTAGTTAAAGGCTCTTGTGAGGTGGTTAGAGTGAAGCTGGAATGAAAAACTTCAGCTCAGCTTTTGACCGATAGCTATACCTACTGCTCTAAGCATCTGTCTAAATTCACCTCCTCCATCAACACAGTCCAAAATTAAATGGGGAGAGTGCTTGATGGGTGTTTTTTTTTCCTCCTGGAATACTATCTACCCATCACGGTATTGCAAAGAGAGCATCACTTGCAAGCTTATTGCTAAGCAAAATGGAGATTTTTGGGGAATGGGGAAAGAACAGATTATGCTGCTACATTTGTGTGTAATCTCACAGACTGGAGAAAACTATATTAAACTTGCTGTCTGGATGTGTCTTTTGGAAGCAGCTGGGTGTGTATGTGCATGCATAGGTTGGTGAAAATAAACGCACTTTGATGATAAATAAATTAGCAACCACATTTTATAGCGTGCTTCCAATTAGTTTGTTCCCTCCAAATCTGAAATCACTAGATATAAAATATAGACTGTTAATAGCAGGAAAAAGGTGATTGGGCAACTTGTCCCAAACAAATATATACAGTACATATAGATTTTGATTAATTCTTTAGGTCCAAAGCCATATTTACTGGTCCTCATATAGTTATCCATATAAAACAAATTAAACACTTAGTTTACGTTAGTATCAGTGGTGGGATTCAATTTTTTTATTACCGGTTCTGTGGGCGTGGCTTGGTAGGCGTGACAGAGGAAGGATACTGTAAAATCTCCAGTCAGAGGTGGTGTTTGCTGATTCTTCGAACTACTCAAAATTTCTGCTATCGGTTCTCCAGCAGAGGTGGTATTCAGCAGGTTCTCCCACTGGTCAGAACCTGCTGAATACCACCTCTGCTTAGTATTTTTAACTCTGTTTGAAAGTAAATTTTTCAAGATTTTGGCAGAGGCTTTTCCTAGCTCCCTTTGGAGATAATGTCTGAGATAATTAGCTAGATAAATAGAAATTACATGTACATAGTTTATTATCATGGACCTGAAATTGGATGCTTATTGACTGAAAATTCACAAATCAGATAACATGAAGAATGTTTCATACAAGAAATATTTTTTGTCCAAATTCACAAAGACATTTCTCTACCATAGAGTTGTTCTTCGTTAAAGGGATACTAGTCAAACTTTTTCTACTTCTGCTAGGCAAATTGCACAGTAGAAATCATTATTCAATAATCTGTAGAAAGGGCTAGACAATCATTTTGGCCTCATGTTTTCCTCCCTAGAATTCTAGCTAATATGTTTAATAACTGTTTCAAGAAAAGAGATAATATATTCCTTCTGAGGATTTTGAACCACACAGGCAAAATACACCAATTACTGCTTGGAAGTCCCTGAGGGAGCCTAGGATACTTATTCAAGATAATAGCCTATAGATTAGCCACAGTTAATCAGACAATTTAATTAGAGGTTACCTTAGGCAGATTATGTATTTCAGTTTCATATAAATATATATTTACATACAATTGTCCTCTTCCTTTAAATACACACACATAAATGCAATCTTTGCACTTAAGTTTGGCCATTCTGAGAAGTCAAAAACAAAATTCTAGCAGGCAATGGCTGACCACTTCTGTAATGCTGCCCAAAAAAGGGGGCCTGGATGCAGATGGCAGGAATAAGCATTTCAATGAAGATACAGCCACCTCCTCCCCATCCTGACAAATAATGCACTATTGCACATATTTTTCATGTGCAAGTCCTTCTATTTATTTATTTTTAAATTACAAGCCCCACTGTAAAATCATGAAATGTTGATTTCAAGCACACAAGTCATTCTTGTTCATGTTCAGATCATGGACATAAAATGTGAGCACATTTAGATTAAATTCCTACCAAATTTCTGTATGGTGATTCCATGTCTAGCACACTAGCACTGATGATGTTACCTAGTTTGGGTAATGAAACATCTGCAAGAAAACAAGCAAGCTCAGAGAGCACCAAGGACCCCCTATCTATTTTAATCTTTTTGAACCACCTTAGTCTTTTCATATCAGCTATCAGTGAAACAAAAGTCCACTTTGTTGAAATAAACTATATGACAAAACACACATCTACAGTTAACCAACTCCCTGTGCTTCACAAATCACTTCTTGAAAATAGCATGCAGATAGAACTATAGCAGCCATTCAAATGCAAAAGGGTCGTGTGAATCTGCCCCCCCAAAGCCTATAATTTCTGATAGATACAATGTTTGGAAAGAAAAGCACACATTCCTTCCTATGAAGGATGAGCATGACATTTCTTTTTTCATTCCCATAACTCTTATCTCTACCTGAAAGTGGGAAAAATGCAACTCATAGTAGCACTGCCAAGCATGTTATCTTTGGCACCACCAATTTGGCAACCATTCTTTGAAGATAATCACAGAGTTTTGTAACTCCCTGACCCTCCCTGGGTCTTCTGTGCAAAAGGGATTTAAATTAAACCTCAATCTTCTTCTTCATTTTTTTCCACAGAAGAATTACTGTAGTTCAAAATTCCAGATGTGATAAATGATTGCTATTACATAGAAAAATAAGGCCTAAATAAGCTAATAGGAAAGCACCTCAACTTAACCTTGAGACTTGGTGCAAGATATAGGATTATTGAATCACATAACAGCCCTGAAACATGGTTGGAAGGGAACAGAAGCTATGGATTAGCATTATTACCTTCCCATTTTGCTACCAAAATCATGCATATTTACTCCCAAATGGATGACAACATAGGTTGTTCAGGCCAAAATCAGGACATAGTAGAACTTTATAAAATTATGCAGAGAGAAAAAAAATGTAACAGAAGAGTGAGTACTTGTTATACAGTCGGACAAGTGGATAAATATAATTTCAGAGCAAGAGGAGTTATGCCAGCAGGAGGACTTGGAGAATGTGAATTGTCTATCAGAGGCCTTTATAGGAAACATATTATATAGAATTAGTAGGTTGGGGAAAGTTTGCTGTTCCCTTGACTGATCCTGAGAAAACTAAGGTATCAATATTAAGGCTAGTTCTTAGAGATAGATTTGTTTAAAATGCAGCTTTCAAATCTCCTTCTTCTACATGCATGCACACACATTAGTTCTAGGAAACAGCTGGTTAACTTCCTATTGCAACTTCAATGATCCCAATGCACATGGAGGAAAAGTAAAAAAAAAACATGCATAGGGTTGAAGTCCCGCCCCTTCCTTATATGTGTTGTCCATACCTAGGAAAAAAAGGTGGGGCTTTTTTGTGCACTTAGGGCCATCATAGAGATGATTTTAATCCCTACATCCCACATGGACACTTTTGAGCCCTACAACATTTTAATTCCCAAATAATGTTTCTGTATCAGAAATTCTTCACGGATAATAGTTTGAAGTCAGCATACGGCGTACTATTTACCTATAGCATATTGAATTTACATTATTCAATTTAATACACAATCTTTATGATAATAATGGCATAAAGCTATTTACCTATAATTAGAACAAACATCAAAATGGCTGATGAGACTTATTCTAAAAGTATGTAATGGACTGTACCTTAAAAATGGTAGATTTATTTATTTGATTTACAGTCGTACATTGGTACTCAACTGCTTTGAAACTCATTGAATTTGATACTCAATGCATTTTGATGCAACAATTTTGTCCTAGTACTCATCATTGGTTTGGTACTCAATGCACAAGCTAGAACTTATCAGTATCAGCTTCCTTCTGATTCACTACATTATTCCTGATAGGAAACATTTGTTCGGTGCTCATCATTTTTGGTACTCATTATGCCTCCCGTTACCAATTAATGATGAGTACTGAGGTAACCCGGTATGTGGTTGCTGTTCTTGCCATAATTACTCTTAATGGCTAACATCTCTCGGAGGCCCATCTCAAGGACGGATTGTGGGATCCGGAGAGATGGTGGGGTTTTAAGTGCGGGAGGGAGGGGTGTCTTACGAAATTTTTAGTTAGGTTTTTAAGGGGGTTAGGAAGGCCCGGGCGGGAGTTGGGGGACAACTCGCCGGAGGCTGGGTCCAGGCCGGGGGTTGGGCGTGGCCGGGAGAGTCAGAGTCCGGACAGGACCGTATTGAGGATGGGGGGGGTCACCGGGGAGGGTGGAATTAAATCTATTGTTACGGTGAGCGGGAGGGGCAGATTTGGCGGTTATAGGGGGCCATATTCTGTGTTGGGAGCGCGCCCTCGCTGTTTGCTTGCTGTGGCGCGCTCCGACCCCCTTGTCATCTCCCGTTCCCCAGGGGGTCTGAGCAATCGGGCCCTGGGCCTTAGGCTGATGTTGTGTAACGCCAGGTCCGTTGTTAATAAAGCCCCTCTCATCCATGATTTGATTTGTGAGGGGGGCGCGGACCTGGTGGGAGTTACCGAGACCTGGCTGGGCCAGGAGGGGGGAGTCCCTCTGGTGGAGATGTGCCCAGCCGGGTTTCGGGTTTTTCATCGGCCGAGGGCCCAGGGGAGGGGAGGGGGGGTTGCGGTAGTTATTAAGGAGGATCTGTGTCCGAGGGAGGCCACTGTATCTCAGACGACCGGGTGTGAGCTGCTTTTCGTGAAGTTCGGTCCCAAGGTTCAGGTGGGCTTGCTGGTCGCATACCTGGCTCCCTGCTATGCGGCAGCAGCCCTGCTTGAGCTCCTTGAGGTCATAGCTGGCGTGGCGGTTGGGACCCCCAGGCTTATGGTCATGGGGGATTTCAACCTGCCATCTGCTGGCGGTACCTCGGGGATTGCTCAAGAGTTCATGGCTTCCATGACGGCCATGGGCCTGACCCAGTTAATTCGGGACTCTACTCACGTGGGAGGTCATACCTTGGATCTGGTTTTCGTCTCCGATCAGTGGCAGAGTGATCTGGGTATGGGGGATATAGTCATAGAACCCCTGTCATGGTCGGATCACTCGCTCCTGAAGCTCGACTTCCGTTCCGCACCCCCTGACCGCAGGGAGGCGGGACCATTAAAATGGTACCGCCCCAGGCGCCTGATGGATCCTGATAGGTTCCTGACGGAGCTTGGGCCATTTCCCGAAGCTCACACACACGACTCGGTTGAGGGCTTGGTCGCCACCTGGGATAGGGTGGCTGCTGGGGCCCTCGACCGAGTCGTGCCCTTGCGGCCTCTGACCCGATGCCAATCCCAAGTGGCTCCTTGGTTTTCTGAGGAGCTAAGGGAGATGAAGCGTCGGAAAAGACGCCTAGAGAGCAGTTGGAGGGCCAGCCGCTCTGGGTCTGACCGAACACTATTACGATCTTATATTAAGACGTATTTAGTGGCGATAGGGATGGCGAGGAGATCTTACCTCTCCACCCTTATTGCGTCCGCGGAAAACCGCCCAGCCGCCCTGTTTAGGGTGACCCGCTCTCTACTGGAGGTAGGAGCGCGGGAGGACCCCTTGCAGGGACGGGCTGAGGAGTTTTCTAGGTTTCTGCAGGACAAAATCGCTCAGATCCGGGATGAGCTGGACTCCGACTGGGCATCTCCGGGCGGGGGGGCGGGGGTGGATATCGGTGCGGTCAATTGGGTTGAGTTCGATCCTGTTACTGTGGAGGACGTGGACAGGATACTGGGGGGACTGAATGCCACCACCTGTTTGTTGGACCCGTGCCCCTCCTGGCTGGTCTTGGCCACTCGGGAGGTGACACGAGGCTGGTTCCAGGGTATTATAAACGCTTCCTTGAGAGAGGGGCTGTTACCTGCCGCCTTGAAAGAGGCGGTGGTGCGGCCCCTCCTCAAGAAACCGTCCCTGGACCCAGCATTGTTATCTAACTATCGTCCTGTCTCCAACCTTCGCTTCGTTGCGAAAGTTGTTGAGAGTGTGGTGGCACGTCAGTTCCCGCAGTACCTGGATGAAGCGAGTTATCTTGACCCCCTCCAATCGGGCTTCAGGCCCGGGCACAGCACGGAGACGGCGTTGGTCGCGTTGGTGGATGACCTCTGGAGGGCCCGGGACAGGGGTTGTTCCTCTGTCCTGGTCCTGTTAGATCTCTCAGCGGCTTTTGATACTGTCGACCACAGTATCCTATTGCAGCGGTTGGAGGGGTTGGGGGTGGGAGGCACCGTGTTGCGGTGGTTCGCCTCCTTCCTCTCCGACCGCTCGCAATTTGTGTTGACGGGGGGGCAGAGATCGGCCCCGAGGCCCCTACGATGTGGGGTGCCTCAGGGGTCGGTGCTCTCGCCCCTGCTGTTCAACATTTATGTAAAGCCGCTGGGTGAGGTCATCCGTGGCTTCGGGGTGGAGTTCCATCAGTACGCTGATGATACTCAGCTGTACATCTCCACCCCGGGCCACCCCAACGAAGCCGTCGAAGTGATGTCCCGATGCCTGGAGGCCGTGCGGAGTTGGATGGGTCGTAACAGGCTTCGTCTCAACCCGACCAAAACCGAGTGGCTGTGGTTTCCTGCGCCCAGATACAGCCAGCTGGTTCCTTCGCTGGCCGTGGGGGGAGAGGTCTTGACCCCCGTGGAAAGGGCGCGCAACTTGGGTGTCCTCCTGGACGTACGGCTGTCTTTAGAAGAACATATTGCAGCCGTCGCCAGGGGGGCTTTCTATCAGATTCGTCTGATTTACCAGTTGCGGCCCTTTCTGGATCTGGGCGCACTTCGCACAGTCACTTCCGCCCTCGTCATCTCCCGCCTGGATTATTGCAATGCTCTCTACATGGGGCTCCCCTTGAAGAGTCTCCGGAGGCTGCAGCTGGTCCAGAATGCAGCCGCGCGGGTGATCGTGGGTGCTCCTCGGAGCTCCCACGTTACACCGCTTCTCCGCAGGCTGCACTGGCTTCCTGTGGCCTTCTGGATTCGATTCAAGGTGGTACTGACAGTATTTAAAGTGCTCCATGGCTCGGGACCTGGGTACTTACGGGACCGCCTGCTGCCATCATCAACCTCCCGCCGCCCAGTACGCTCCCACAGGGTTGCCCTCCTCGGGGTACCGCCGCCCGGCCGTTGTCGGCTGACGGCCCCGAGGGTTCGGGCTTTCTCTGTGGGAGCCCCCTCCCTTTGGAATGATCTCCCCCCGGAGATACGGGCTATGACGGATATTCTGACCTTCCGGCGCGCAGTGAAAACCCTATTTTTTCAACAGGCTGGCCTGGCCCAGTAACTGTATTTTTAGTTTTTTAACTTAATCTTAATCGGGGTTTTATTAGTTTTTAATTTTTAACTCTATTTTTGGGTTAGACAGCCGGATCAATTTGGTTTAATTTATTTTAAATTGTATTTATTGAGTATTATGTGTTTTTAGTAGGCTGTACACCGCCCCGAGTCCCTTTTTGGGAGAGGGAGCGGTATAAAAGTTTAATTAATAAATAAATAAATAAATAAATCACATATAATACAACATAGTAAAAAATAAACAGCAATAAAACAGATTTATTTATTTGCTTTTTTGTTTCACTGAATTTATTATAGCTGCCCACTTTAACAGGTATGATGGCAATTGAAAACAAGACCCAAGTAATTAACAATCCCTAATGGACTCCCACTAACTTCCCTGCCTAGAGATAGATTAAGACTTTCTTCCCCAAAACCTGCAACCATTGGCCAATCATTGAAATATTCAATGAGTTATAGACTTGTTTTTACAATTTAAAATTATTTCATTTTTCTTATAAATCAGAGAATATTAGGAAACACAGTATTTGTAGCAATATTTGCAGCAAAGGACCAAATACAATCAAAAATAGTAAAAACTCAGATGATCATCTATAGAAGGAGACCAGCAGGTATAGTCTTATGTGAAGTTATATCCAGAGAAGTCACAATTATGTGGCCATCAGTTTTCATTCCCATATTTGCATTAAGCAATAGTAATAAAAATATGGGACTGAGTTACCTGAGGGGCCACCTCTCCCCAGTTGCATCATCCATTAGATCTGGCAGAGAAGGCACACTACGGGTATCATCTGTGAGGTACTAGCATTTGATGAGTCCTAGGAAGTGGCCTTTCTTTGACATAGAGTACACCTTACAGAACATTCTGCCCTCTAAAGTTAGGTGGATTCCATATCTGTTAATCTTCCGGAAGTCCCTCAAGAACTGTTTATATCATCAGGCTTGAATGTCCCAGGGAACCAGGGACATCCTAAGATGGGGTTGCTATACTCACTGTCTCTGTGCTTTCTACACTTTCATTTTTAATAATATTTTAATGTTTAATAATGATTGCTCCTATTTTTGTAATTATTGTTTATATATTGTTGTTTTATTTGATTGCTGTAGGCTGTCCAGAGTCACTTTTTGTGAAAAGTAAAATAAAATAAGTAAACTGAAGGGCAAAGAAGGATGCAGCAGTTCTGGTGTATATTTGGCAGCTCCTGAGAACTGAAAAGAATGTTGGTAGCTACCATTCTGCATGTTTTAGAACAGTCTTCCTTTCTCAGCTAATCCTGGACAAAATCTAAAAGGTGCAGAGTATCAGTTTAGGGACAGAGATCTGATATACTGTGACACAGTGTCATACAGCATCAACACCTTAGAGTACAGCTCTCAAAGAAAACTAGTTCTTCATTTTCTCCTGCCGACATCCATCTATCCTTGTCATATCAAATAAAGGTAAGGAAGTCACACATATGAAGAGCTAGTGAGTATTTGTACCATAAAGAACTAGATTTTAGCAGCAAAGAAAAAGAAAACAACGCAAACTGTTCAAGAGGAAAGTTTATTTTATAAGCCAGGGGGAACCCTACTTGGCCAAGAGACATCAGTGGGATCACAATTCTTGGCAATCATACTATCTTTAAAAAAAAAAAGATCAAGAAGATCAAGTTCCCAAAAGCAATGTCTTTGCTATTTATTCTGAGTGTTCCATCAAACGGCAATAAGTAGTAAAACTGATGTTCTGAGCTGTATTTCTAAATATTATTGTACTATTAATGGAGAAGGTTTGTACCTCAGGGTTGACATGAGGGGTTCTTGGTGCTCTCTGAGCTTGCTTGTTTTTTGCAGACATTTTATTATCTAAACTAGGTAATATCATAAGAGAGCACCAAAGACCCCTCAAATGTTATTGCATTTATCTTCCAATTGCTTCCTTGAGATCCACTAAGAAGAAAAAAATAGGATATACTATTAGCACTAATATCATCAAGTAGACACCTATTGGAAAATCTCACAAACTAATCAGGCAAGCATTTGCTGCCTATATCAGTTAGTTCTCTGGGATTCGTTAGATGATTAATTTGGTATCTGATTCCATTTCATTTATACCTGCAGTCTTGCAAATACAGTTCAAAGATTCAGTAGTAATTAGAATATATAAACCATGGTGTGGAGTACCCCTATTGGGAAGGCATAGCAAATACTCAAAGAAAAACTAACGGTTCATCACATTTACAAAAGTTGACAGATATTTCTTGTAGCAACCAAAATGAATGCACTCATCCTGCAAACAATGACCTGGTATTTATTAAAACGGAATTTTCAGCTTCTCCTTTTAAAAAAATCCAACTTCCATCTTAATATGTATCCTGCAGGATGTCCATATGTGAAAATGATGCAAGATTCCCTTCCTGTTCCTTGAAATTAGTTTGTTTTGGTTTTCATATTATTCTTCTCTTTACAATTTCAGCCCTGAGTCGTATAGTAGAGATATTCTTGGAGGACTGTGTCACTTTTCATTAGTGATTCAATTGCTTTCACAGAGATTTCTTTATAACTAAAATGATTCCAGAAAAAAGATGTCCCATTGTGGCATAAAATTGGCCAATAAATCATAGAATCTACTAAATTTCATTGCCAACATTCCTTGCCTCAGAAACTGCATTCCAAAGATACATATATTTATAGACTTCATATACAAAATTTCATACATTAAGCAAAGCTGTGTAGAAAGTTCACATATTTTGGAAAGGTTATATGCAACACTCACACTCTGTTTTGCTGTAGGGAAGGGACCTCTAACTATGTGCCAAAACAACACTAACTATGTATGAGAGAATATATCAGTATTTTCAGTAGAAGCCTCCTTCCCTCCCTTCCTCTATTAATAAGTTAGCCCTCCATCATGGACCCATTTATTAAATATTAGTTTCAGTCTGAATAGAGATTACTGGGTGTGTTTGCCAGGGGTGGGATCTGACCCGTGTAACTACTGGTTCAATGATTTTACATTTTGCTGCGTGCACATGTATATTGTCATCATCTAGCTGCCTGGACAGCTGAGCAGAGCTGCTTGCGGGTGCGCAGCGGTCGAAAAAGCACTTTTTTCCTGATTTTTCAACCGCAACTGTGTCGTGCAAAACAGCTGTGGTTGAAAATGCAGGAAATAAAAGTCAGGTAAGAGCCCGGGCGGGCGGGCCAAAACAGCAGCAGACATAGAACCGGTTCTATGTATGCTCTCTGTTTGCTGCTTTTCAGAGCAACTGGTTCTACAGAATTGGACAGAACCAGTAGAATCCCACCCCTGGTGTTTGCACTGTGTTTATTGTGGCTCTAAGAGGTGATTTATTTACACCAAATGATTAGCCAAATTGTACAATAAGGTTACTAATCTCTCTAATAGCAATTGATCTTCATTTCCCTCTTCTCCCTTTCCTAATATTTGGAAACCATTATGAGGTCTCAGGATTCCATGCTGTGCCATTGTCAGTGACTCATATTTGGACTGAAGTTAAAGTTAAGTGAGAATCTTTCAGAGGCAGATAATATTTCTGTGATTTTTTTATGAATCCACCCTGACAAGTGGGAACAATGGCCACCATTGTTGAGCTGCATTTCTCTGATATACATATCTGAAAATAATTCTGAAGCCAGAACTTGATCAATAAACTAAAGAATAAGAGAATGCATGCTTGACAATTTGGGCAAAAACAATGCAGAATCAATGGTTGTGGGAAAATATTGCTGATTCACAATTTGTATTTCTGGAAAAATTATATATTTGGGATTGAAGCCTTTCAGGTTGGAAAAATAGTAAACTGTGGTGAATTTCAATAAACAGCAGCAAATGTCCTTCCTGCTTACATTTTATCTTAATGGAGGCTATTATTCTGCCAGAATTTTGTTTTCATATTAAATTTTTATATAGTGATATCTAAATGGTTTGAGCAAGCAAATACAGGCACCATCTGCCAGGAATGCTACAGCACAAATGTTAGATTCAGTTGTTGTTTTTATTTGTTTTCATTTTTTTAACCCACGTTTTAAAAAAATACAACTCAAGATAGCAACCCGGTAAGGTGAGTTCTGCTGAGAGACAGTGAATGGCCCAAAGTTGCCAAGCTGATTTTTCATGCCTAAGATTGGATTAGAATTTAGTCTCCTGGTTTCTATGCCAGCACCCTAACCACAGAAGATCATCAGTTTTCCCCATCAGTAAAATGCATTTAGCTGAAATTAATATTTATTTTGGAAAGCAACATCTTCAGTGGTGGGATTCAAAAATTTTTACTACTGGTTCTGTGGGCATGACTTGGTGGGCGTGGCATAGCTTAGTGGGTGTGGCAGGGAAAGGATACCGCAAAATCTCCATTTCCACCTACTCCAGGGGAAGGATACTGTAAAATCCCCATTCCCTCCCCACCCCATTAACCTGCTTTCCAGCTCCGTTCTCCTGTGCAGGGCAACAAAAGAAGATCCAGCCGATCAGCTGGGACACCGATCAGCTGGGACTCGGGAGGCAGCGAATAGATGGGGGTGGGGCCAACCAGAGGTGGTATTTACTGGTTCTCTGAACTACTCCACTACCGGTTCTCCAGAACCTGTCAGAACTGGCTGAATGCCACCTTTGCTACACATGCGCACATGCACACATGTATATACACAGGTTTGTTCTCTTGGATTGGCATTTGTTGCCTCTACTCTGCTTTGATTTTACTATCTCTTGTGACGGGGTGGAAAGTAATCTTCAAACAGTTCTGATCTTATTGCCCTCCTTATCTATACCACTAATTATAATATTTAACACCTAACAGAAGAATCTAGCTATTAGTTCTTAAAAACAGCCCCAGTTGATAAAATACTATCATTTTTCCTCAAGGATATTGAGGCTGAGAAACAATTATTAAGGTATGTTTCATATGAGGGCATAAGTGATCATAGGCAGATTCCATCAAGAGTCAATGCCACTCTTTTACCTCCTTCAGGCAGGGCTTAGCTTTTTCATAAAATATTTCCATTGATAGAAAAGTCAGATTGCCCTACACAAGACAACTTGTAGGAAGGACTGTCAAACACATTAAAATAGGAGTTAAAAACGGGTACATGGCTTCATGGTCAGGATTAATCATGTTTATAGAACCAATACAGAGAGGAGCTTTCCAATTTTGGGAGCAGCTACAATTATCTGACCTCTGGAGCACTCCTGAAAGGGACCCTGGGAAGTGCCTCCAGGCATGCCACTCTTGTGAAATCTGCTTTGGGATGTAACACATCTGTTTATTTCTTAAACATCATATAGACCAGTGGTTGCCAATCAATGGGCCGGGGACCACTGGTGGTCCATGAGAAAATTTTGGTGGTCTGCAGAAAAATGTCACCCCCCCAAAGCAATTAATCCAGGCTGTGCAGGAACACAAGGCTGTGCTGCCCATATGGCCCCCGGAAACACAAGGCTTGCGTTGCTTGCATTGTGAACAACATGAGGTAGTGAGGGGAGGGGGGAAAGGGCGGAGGGGAGGAACATGCCCCACTCACCCCACGCGCCTGTCCTGTCCACCGGGCTGCTTCTTTCCACTTCTTTCTTCTTCTGCTTTTGGCTGTACACAAGGAAAGCAGCAAAAGTCTTTCTTTCTCTCCTGCAAACTCTGCCAAAAATGAGTCTTTGGGACCCTGCAAGGCATCCTACTCCAAGAGGCTCGCCAGCATGATAAGTCTCACAAAGACTCATTTCTGGCAGAGTTTGGGGGAGAGAAAGAAATACTTCTGCTGTCAGTCTCTCTCTCTCTCTCTCTCTCTCCCTCCCTCCCTCCTTCCCCCTGAGAATGGAACAGGAGATGGTATCCTGCAATCCCAAATAAAGAATGATTGTTTGGTAGGAAAACGGGGTGGGGAATTTTCCTGCAGACTTTTTATGAGATTTTCCCAGAGTCTCTGGTCCGCAGGATTTAAAATTATGAGTTTGGTGGTCCCTGAGGTCCAAAAGATTGGCGACCTCTGATATAGATCACACTGTCTAGTATGAAGAAGAAATAGTATCAGCTTTAATTCTATCATGCTCTGGAAATCATCTCAGAAGTTATCTTTCTTGCTGAGATTTCAATCCATCTGCCCTACGGCATATAGAGCTGTAGATTTTATTGAAGAAGCACCTGGTGACAAAACAAGCAAGCCATGATTACTGCCTTATTTGGCTACATATCAGATAGTGATGGGATTCAATTTTTTCTACTACCAGTTCTGTGGGTGTGACTTGGTGGGTGTGGCAGGGGAAGGATGCTGTAAAATCTCCAGTCAGAGATGGCATTTGCCAGTTCTCCAAACTACTCAAAATTTCCACTACCGGTTCTCCAAAACCTGTCAGAACTGGCTGAATACCACCTCTGACACCAGATATTACTGTTAGAAATAAATCTGCCTATGAATTTATTTAGGAAAGCAGAAATATTTGGTGTCAACAGATCCTAATTTTGTAACATAAATTATCCATGGGATGATGCTGTGTATAACAGTAAGATTTCACATAGCATGCTGTTTGTGTGGGATTCCTGATTACGCTAAAGTTATTATTGTGCCCTTTTCTTTGCATAACAAAAGCTAGCTGTTAAACTTGAAACCATTCTGGGAAATTGCTTGGATACACAAAGAACATACAGGTCTATCTTTCAGCTGGGTGCTCTTTTCTGAGCCTCCCAATAAAGGCTTTTTGTTAACTTTCAAGAGGCCTAAGTACAGTGGAATTACAGTACTACATCCTCCAGGGCTTTTGGCTGTTTAATTTGCCTTGAAACACAATCATTATAATTGCAGATGTACCATATTCAAAGTTCAAACATTTCCAAACAATGGGATTAATTACAATTTTAAAAAAATTCCTGCATAATTTAAATTAATATGGTCTCAACCCCAAAGATAGAAACATTGTCAACATTTGGCTCCAATTACTGCTCCAAAAGGGCTCTGACACCATAATAGTCATTCTTTTCAAAAAAGAATACAAATAAATATGACGGAGCAAATGCCACATGTTTTATTTTAACTAAGGATGGTTTTATTTTAACTGAGGATATACTAATATATATGAAAAGAGAATATGGATCTTAAAATTGTCATCTAAGTTAGTAACTGGTCAGCATAATGAGCAGCTATAGAGCTTACTTTGTCATAGCCTTTGCCACTGAAGACAGGGATTATACTTCTGTTTAAATTATTTACAATGAAGTTTCAACTAAACCTACAAATTAGCAATCATTTTTATATAAAACACTCTTCTAATTTGTCAGTCTTTTTGGCAATGAAGAAATGCCAATTCTGTAATTAAAGTATTTTGAAAATATTCTGATACAAATAACATGAAGTCTAAGAAAAGAATTGAAATGGTATCATGGAGAAAAATGAGCACTTTTTATCTACCACAGAAGGGTGAAATATAGGATTAAAAAGACTCTGCATTTGCTTAGTTTGAAGGTACATCACCATCTAGATAAGTCACATACAAATCTTAAATTCATTAGCCCGCTTATCTGCTATATTTTATGAAAAGTCCAAGATCTGCTAAGGGCTTAACCAATCACTTCCAAATGGGACTGGATAGACTAGAGCAGGGGCAGGGGTGGGATTCAAATTTCTTAACAACTGGTTCTGTTGGCATGGCCTAATTTGTGGCTTGGTGGTCATGTGACTGGGTGGGTGTGGCTTGCTGACCGGGTGTGCCCTGGTGGGCATGTGATGGTGGGCATGGCTTGTATATAAATATTGTAAATATTGATGTAAATATTGATTTTTTTATAAAAAAAGAGCAACTTTTACCCAAAATCAGGCAAAGCAGGCAGGCAGAGTTGCTCACAGAATCACAGATTTACTCAGCGATCTACCATTCTGCAATCTGCTACCTGAGTCTGCACTGAAAAATAGAAGCTTCAGTCCTAAGGAAGGTTCAGCTCTGCTTTTAGATTAGCTAGAAAGCAAGAAATCCAAGGATTTCCTGCTTTCTAGCTAATTTAAATCTCCCAGCATAGCTGATAGTCAGAACAGCTGATGGTGGAGGGAAGGAAAAATAGCAACTTACAGGCAAGTTGGATGGCACGCATGTCAGGTAAGGAGTGAATGGGCAGGGCAGGGAGGGGTGGGACCAGCTAGTGGTGCAATTTGCTGGTTCTCCGAACTGCGCAGAATCATAACAACCGGTTCTCAGGTAGAGTCCCACCCCTGAGCAGGGGTATCAAATTCAAGGCCTGCAGGCCAGATCCAGCCCACGGGTGCTTAGATTTGGCCCACGAGGCCCCCTGGAAACAGTGAGGGACCAGCCTGCGGTGTCTCTGCCACTAAAAACAGAGCTCAGGAGGGCCACGTGCAGCTGGAAATGGAGCTCAGGAGCCTGTTTTCTCTTGCAGAGTGCTTGGGCCTCCACAGGCACCCCCGACACAAGTGACATTGAGCTGGGCATGCCCACCCTGGCTACACCCACCCCAGCCCCCTGAGGTCAAACACAACCCTGATGCAATGAAATAAAGTTTGACACCCCTGGACTAGAGGAACCAACCTATCTCCTTATATATAGCTTTTGTATTCAGAGATGCAAAGAGATATAAGAGATGCATGATCTGATTCATATGAAATGAATTCAAATGAATTTTAGACCAATCAATGTTTCCAAGCTGTTTATGTAGGTAGTTCCATGGAGAAAATTGTAGTTCTCTACAATGAAACTAGGTAATGCTCTCTATTTATCAAGAAATCACTGAAATCAATAGGAATGACTTTGGAGTAGATAAGTATATTATGTAAATACCTGTATCATAAAATGTTCTTTCTTGAATATATATTTATAAATGTTATATTATTGTACATTTCCTTCAATAGCTTTCTTTCAGTGAATGGATAACATTTAGGCAGTATTTGTTCAGTGTTCAACAAGCAAACACTTTCAATTTTAAATGAGATATTATGGTATGGTAGAATTCCCTCATGTGAAATCCTTCTCATATTGCAATAAAGCACTTCCGTAAGTTTGTGTGTGTTCATCACTCACACATTGTGAATCACCTACATAACTTACTTGACAAACTTCTACCTAAATTTTTTTTCAACTAAAGTTAGAAGAGATAAAATAATGTGGTTAAATAATAGAAAGACCAATTTCAGCTGAATGTTAGGGAAGAAAAGCTATCAAAAAGAGCATTTGACAATAGAGCTAATTTCTCATAGTGATAATAAACTTCACTGGATTAATTCAACTAGCCCTTGAAGGGTTGGACTCTGTGCCATAAATAGTTCCTGCCAGCTCTTTGTATTTTGTGTGTGTGAGAGAGAGAACTTCTGCCCTGAGCCCTTTTACTTAGGTATTTATTTTCAAGCTCAGCCATAATAAATTACTATATAATAAAACAAATAAGCTTTATAACAAAAAATAAATTACATTCCATTTCTCTCTTAATCAGGTTTTTACCACACAGCTTACAATGTTGCATTCCCTCTTTCTCTCCCTCTTCAACTTTTCAGCTAAAGTTCCATATTATATAAATAAGAAAATATTATTTTGAATATCTATATAAATGATACTTCCTTCCTATTCCACAATCTTCAATTAATGAAGAGGCTTGAATTGCCCATCTATTTTGTTTAAAATCTCTTTGTTGTTTTTTTACAGCTGTTTCCTTTGGCTGTTGGTTTTCCTTCTCTGAATATATCATTTGGGATGAAAATAGGGGCTGGGGGGAAAGGTAGAATTATATGTAACTCCTTCTTGTCACCCTGAATGGTTTAAGCAACCATTTTATTATTTAAATGCTTTTTTGAAAGATAATCTTCAGGAATGTCAGGAAAGACATAGCTGGTATTATAATGACATATGCAAGCAATCATTTCTCTAAATGAATGAATGTTATTATGGTATTCCAAAGCTCCTCTCTACCATAGAATTAAATTAAACCATTTACATGGAGCCAATAACCTCATTCTTAAAATATACCAATTTGATTTAGGCAGAATTTAGGCCTAAATAAAATTAAAGTCATACTTAATACGATCGTGTCTGATCCTACTGCTTCTTAGTTAACAGATTTGAAAATATTATTAAGAATGACAAAAGCTAGATGGCAATGTGCATGTTGTTATAGTCGGTAACAACTTTGAACGATTTGTCACTTCTCTCCAATATTTAGCAACAATGCATTAGCAAAACAATTTATCAACAAAATTAATAATACTATTAACATATCTGGGCCAAGTGGTTTTAATAATTTCTCCCGAGCTATAGCAATTGTTGCTGTTAATGATGGCAAAAACATGACTTCTTAAGAAGTAGGATATGGCCACAGGCACTGATGGTCTAGCTTTGAGATTCTGCTGCTGAATATTTCATATCCATACCCAAGAGGGATATTTTTTCATAGTGTGCAGAAGATCTATTTGACAGTTGGGAAAAGCACTCAGAAAAGCTGACCTTGGTGATGCAGTTCTCTGTGAAAAATTCACAGCGCATAATATTTAAATAACTTAAGTAGTTCTGCTAAATTTCAAAGGACTACTTCATAAGAGATTTTAACTAAATGATTTTGTGTTTGAGATTTAAAACATACCATAATGGGTGTTCCAGCATGTTCTCTACTGTGCATGAGATTTCATTGGAAATCTTTCCAGATAACAATTACTTGTCCTCCTCCATCACTTTTCTTAACATGTTCATGTTCCATTTCAATCTCTGTGAGGCTAATCTAGTAACTTGTGGACCTACTTCTTTTCTTGATCACTCCTACCACTGCCAGTAACAATCCTGTTGCTTCTGCTTGTTATCAGCAGTCATTGAGACTATAGAGAGATTTTTGAGTTCTATGTGTTCTATGGTTAATTTATAGATATGTGGCCATGTCCTACTTCTTAAGAAGTCATGTTTTTGCCATCATTAACAGCAACAATTGCTATAGCTCTGGAGAAATTATTAAAACCACTTGGTCCAGATATGTTAATAGCATTATCAATACTGTTGATACATTGTAAAGTCATGGAATCAATTATTAACCAATCCATCACCCTCCACTTAGAAACAAACAATCTGCTTTCTAACAAGCAGTTTGGTTTCAGGAAAAATTTGTCCTGTAATCTGCAACTCCTACACTGCAGAAACATTTGGACCACATATCTTGTCCATGGTAAAGCAATAGATGCAATTTACATAGACTTCTGCAAAGCCTTTGATTCAGTGGTACACAACAAACTACTGTTGAAACTAAGTTCTTACGGCATCTCTGGACCCCTGCACAAATGGATAGCCACATTCCTGTCAAACAGGCAACAAAAAGTCAAAATAGGGAGGGCCCTATCAATCCGGCGCCGGTTAACAGCGGTGTCCCCCAAGGTAGCATTTTAGGACCTGTATTCTTTCTGCTTTACATCAACAACCTATGTGATCATATTAAAAGCAGCTGCATCCTCTTCATCGATGACATAAAATTATTTAACACCACTTACAATGCTGCTGCCCTACAAAGCGACCTTGACTATGTATCAAAATGGTCATGTAATTGGCAACTCCAAATTTCAACTAATAAATGCTCTGTCCTATACATTAGCAATAAAAATCAGAACACCAAATACAAGCTGGATGGAAATGATCTCGTAGACGACCCTCACTCTGTCAAGGACCTAGGAGTACTCATCTCAAATGATCTAAGCCCCAGAGCTCACTGTAACAGCATTGCCAAAAAGGTATTAAGAGTTGTTATCCTAATTTTGCAAAGCTTCTTCTCCAGTAACATTGAATTGCTAACTAGGGCATACACCTTTGCCAGACTAATTCTTGAATACAGCTCATCCGCCTGGAACCCACACTGTATATTGGACAGTAACACAGTTGAGCAGGTGTAGAAGTATTTCTCAAAAAGGGTACTCCACTCATTCCCTATGCCTCCATAGGCTTAAATCTTGGGCTCAGACAATCTGGAACTGCACTGCCTGCGGTCCGATCTAAGCCTAGTACACAAAATTGTCTGCTACAATGTTTTGCCTGTTAAGAAACTTCTTCAGTTTCAACCACAATAATACACAGGCTAACAATCAATACAAACTCAAGGTAAACTGCTTCAAACTCAATATGACTTCAGCAACAGAGTGGTCAGTGCCTGGAATGCTCTACCTGACTCCATTGTTACAGACTCAAACCATTACAGCTTCAATTTCAAACTGTCTACCGTGGATCTCACCCCATTATTAAGAGGTCCTTAAAGGGGTATAAGCACACCAACGTGCCTACCATCCCTGTCTTACTGTCCTATTTATCTGTATTTACTTCCTTTGTTCATGTTTATGTTCCTACCTATACTTGTTATCTTGTACATGTTTGACAAACAAATAAAATAAATAATTCAAAATAGACAAGTAAACAATAGTTAGTGACAGTTTCATTTCAGATAGGGACATTCTGGAGAAATATTATGACTTAGTGTACCCTAGAAATGGAGACACCATGTGTTCTGTTCCTCCCTTAAGGCTTGAGAGCTGGCTGGGTGACTGTGGGTCAGTCAGTCTCTCCCTATCCCAATTCTTTTCCCTGAGTTGTTCTGGAAAAAATAGAAAGTGGGAGTGTTATGTCCTCCATTTGAATTATAGAAAGTAAAAGTGGGATATAAATCTAATAATAATACAGAAAGAAATCAACCTGCCTGCTGGGGACCCATAGCTTCTAAATAGATAGCTTCTAAATCTAATTCACCCACCTAATTTCTGCAACACTATTCTATTCTATTCACCCTGCCTCTGCTCCCCTACTCTGAGCCTCACTCTGATTCATATGTATCCTCTCCCCATCTTCATGTATTCTTCCTATAAACATCAACCTCCCCATATCCCTGCCTCCATCCACATCTTTATAATCTCTTTCTATTCTAGGCAATATCATTATTAACAAAATTAATATTTGTTGCTCCTCATATTATCTTTTTAATATTCCCCACCTCTTTCAAGAATGACTCAATCTTTTTAAAAGAGGGCTCGCAACAGACCATTCAAGAGCCATGATGGCACAGTGGTTAGAATGAAGTATTGCAAGCTAATTCACTGCCCACTGCCAGGAGTTCCATTTTGACTGGCTCAAGATTGACTCAGCCTTCCATCCTTCTGAGGTCAGTAAAATGAGGACCCAGATTGTTGGGAGCAATATGCTAACTCTGCAAAGTCAGCTTAGAGACGGCTATAAAGAATTATGAAGCGGTATATAAGTCTAAATGCTATTGCTATTTAAAATTTGGTGTGACCTTTTGTACTATGAAATATATATATCCAGATTTAGCATCATGTCTCTATTCTTATATTTTTCTTTTTTTAACCTTTGAATCAGAGTTAAATTGAACAGCCCTTTAAATAAGGGATGATTTCAAACACAGACCTGTCCTCTGTTAAGTAAGTCACACAGAGTGTTAGCAGGAAAAGTTAACAAAAAGTCAAGATGGTGATGTGACAACACAGTGAAAACCCCACTCCTTTTTTACACACAAAAAGTCAAGGTAATGATATGATAGCACAATCAAAAACCCCACTGCTTTTTTACATGCACTGTGACACTCTAAAAACAGGCACAGAGTTTGATCATGCAATCATGGCTGCCATCTTCCTTTATTTATTTTTTTACTCCTCACTTCCCACAGAGGCTTCTGGACTATTTTAGGCCATGTGCCACCACAGCTCTTTGTATTTAGTGATAACAATTTAACTGAAAGCCCTTGAGAGGGGAACTCTTTTAGGATCATTATCTAACTTGAAATGCTACATCTGGCTTCAGCAGCTGAGGATCCTTAGATATTTTTATTTCTTTAAGCCAGCTGGCTAGATTTGCATAGTTGTTGTTTTTTAAGTCACTACTGGGCCCAAGGGAATTTAGCAAGGAACGAAAGGAAAAACTGAAAAGCAAACAAGATCTATGTTTTAAGACAATTATGGGAAATCTTGGGCCATCTCTTTGAGAGCATCTCCATGAGTTTTTCCTTACTCTCACACTCCCCTCACAATAAGGAGGAGATACTGTGCCAAGTTGGGTTTCCAGATACTTGTCTGCAAGAGATGAGTCTGAGGCCTATCAGTATGGCTGGGTTCCTTTGGATACTGCATGGGATTTGCAGAACATGAGATTATGTGGCTGTGTGCATACTTTTTCAGCAGTAGCAGGCAGCTGAAAGAAATCACATCCACCTGTACCAGCCAGTCCCTGGGAGAATAATGAATAATCAGGTCTCTGTTTTCTCTCATCTCCCATTGGCATAAAGCCTGGAAGGCATAGAGAACAGCTTTGCTGCCTCAGCCTTCAGTGTTTGGTTGCAGATAAAGTGATGAGGGGAGAAGGAGGACAGATGTGGAGACTTTGTTTTGTGCTGACCTCACTCTTTTTGTTTCTGTTGTTGGTTCCAGGTCTGGGGTCAGCAGGGTTTCCTAAAATATGAGGGTGCTATGAAGGAAGTGAAGAAGATCCTGCTGTTAGGCACAATGAGCTGTCCATCTCACACAGCAAAAAGGCAGCATATTGTCAATTATTTATTGTTGCATTGTTACCACCAAGAAGAGGGAATTGGCTTTCTTATGTCAGTGCAAGAGTAGATTTCTTTTTTTAAAAAATGCCTATGGTAGTTTAAGCCTATTGCTTTTTCTTTTTTCTTTCCCACATTTTAAAGGACTCTCTGTTCCATGGCCTTGAAGATGAAAAGGAGATGTTTGACAAACCTGATAATCGCTGCCCCCAAAACTACTTACTCTGATATCTCTGTAGTTTAGTCTTTTGGATGAACAAGGAAACAGTGACTTGAAACCTCTTTTAACATTCTTCAGTCATAAGAGTTCACGAACTATGCAGTGCCAGATAAACTGATGCTTTCTGGGAATTGCAATAGGCCTGAAAGAGTAATAGTTGTTATATTCCATTTAATCCCTACAAAGCTCTGAATTGTCAAAGAAGCTTTCAAACCTCTGTGATGTTCTCCTATCACAACCTCAGAAATTTTGGCTGAGAAAGAACAACTAGGGGGTTTCATATGAGGATATGAATTAAACTCCATTTGTAGCCCAGAAACTGAACATTACACTGCATTAGTTCATGGTATACATGTCAGTTCTATCAAAGACATCAAGATATATTTCAACTCTGTTATGCTTTCTGTAGATTACTTTAAGTAGCTTTCCTCAATCCAATGCTCTTCAGATTGGAGTTTGAGGTGCCAGAATTGGAATTTGAGGTACCAGATTGAGGAAGATATTTTTGCTTATTTTCAGGTCTATAATAAAATTTCCAAAACACAGTAGATATTACTACTCTTGCATACCTCAGATTATTGACCCAAATCACTTATAAATAACAGACTCTAAAGTTAAATAAACAATGCAGCCAGAACCTTTTCATAATGTAATCAATTTTACAGATAAACTAACACCCTACTTTCTATAATATAAATATACTTACAATATAGTTTATTATTGGATGTCTTGCTGGGAATCACAGTATATTCCTCAACAGTCTTTTCTGTTTGCCTTTATGCTATTTTTCCCTTTTGTAAAAATATCAGGCACACTAGACTCAGCTTCACTGGTTTCATTTACAAAGTTTTTTCAGTTGATGTTTAGAAGGGGCTTACAATGAGAAGCCAACTTTCCTGGAACCTGTCGTGAGACATTTTCTAATGGCATTACCTATACAATATATTTGCAAAACATTAATTAGTCTGGTAGTTAGTCTGGTATTAATCATATACCAAGGATAATATGAATTCTGTCTTCACTGGAGCTAGGTTTCTACAATACCCAATGAAATTGGCTTCAAGATGCTATGAGAACCCCAATGTGATATGGAACAAAGGCTATCAACTGAAGTCAGCTTATTTCTTTGGACATAATGTTCATGTTTCAACACAACAATAGTGTCTTACAGGTTGACCTCACTTAACAATGGTAATTATTTATTTATTTATTTTATTTAATCATACTTTTATACCGCTCCCTCTCCCAAAAAGGGACTCGGGGCGGTGTACAGCCTACTAAAAAACTTACACTAAATACAGAATAAATACTATTAAAAATAAATTAAATAATTTAATCCGGCTGTCAATTTTAAGTTAAAAATTAAAAATTAAAACTAATAAAACCCCAATTAAGAATTAATGTTAAAACTAGAAAACATAGTTACTGGGCCAGGCCGGCCTGTTCGAAAAGCAGGGTTTTCACTGCACGCCGGAAGGTCAGAATATCCGTCATAGCCCGTATCTCCGGGGGGAGATCATTCCATAGGGAGGGAGCTCCCACAGAGAAAGCCCGAACTCTCGGGGCCGCCAGCCGACAACAGTCAGGCGGCGGTACCCCAAGTAGGGCCACCCTGTGGGAGCGTACTGGGCGGCGGGAGGTTGTTGATGGCAGCAGGCGGTCCCGTAAGTACCCAGTACCCAATTGGGACTGGCAACCCCATCTCTAAGCAATAGAGCAGTAAAGCACAATGTCATGTGACTGCATCAACTTACAACAATTGGAACAATTCCAGTTGCCATTGTAAAGCAAATGCCACATCATCTCAGAGTCACATTGTCTCATGATTGCCATTTGCAAGTTCCTGCTGACTTCCCCATTGATTTTGCTTTTCAGAATCCAGCAATGAAGGTCACAAATGGTGATCATGAAACTGCAGGAGGCTGCAACCATCTAATTGTTGTTAGTTGCCAAGTACCCAAATTGCAACCAGATAACCATGGGGATGCTGCAACTAACACAACTACAAGGATCAGTAATAAGTCCTCTTATTCAGTGACATTGCATCTTTGAATGGTCACTGAACAAGTGGTTGCTGAATGAGCATTATCTGTATTATCCTGAGTTTTAGCCCACCCCTGGGCTTTGTAGATTGCGGGCTGTGCAGCCCTGATGTGCAGCCCTGATATAAACATAGTGTTCGACCACCACGAGCACACTTCTGCTGTTGAAGGCTAGTTCCAAAGGTCTGGTGGTGCCATTGAGCAGAGCTGTTGTTTTTCATACAGGACAGAAATCACCTTCAGTCTGTCTCCCAAAATGCCAGTCTTCCAAAATGTCTAGACACCCTCTCCCATCCCACATGTAAAACAAAGGAACCCAACTGGATCACTCTTGACTTTAAGGAAATGTATGTATGGGATTGTTATCATGAAAAACACTCACCCCATAGATGTGGCTCTTGTTTTGCTTCAAACAAGTTGGCCTCAGACAATAATTAAACCCAGGATTGATGTTGTTTTTCCATGCTTCTAAGCAGTTTTTGAATTCCTCCAGAGCAAACTGTTTTAGAGAATAAGTCAAATACAAACTATACTGAGCTGGGTAGAAGAAGTTGAAAGGTCTGCATTTTCCCACCAAAGCTATTTGCAATCAGCTCTAGCGTAGGCGTGCGCGTGTGTGTGCAAGGGTCGTGGCCTCCTTGTATTTTTACAGCCGCTGCCATGATTTCATAATGCTGGCAGCAACCACTCCAAGGTATTGGCTAGACTTTATTAAGCTAATGACATGCTAAAATGTGGGTATGAACAGAACAACTTTTCTACAGGCAATAAATGCCAGTGGCAAATTGCTTTGCCCAATAAGTGATCCTTCATTTTCTCAACAGATATTTACTGTGATGAATATTAGATTAACCTCATTTTTTAAAAAATGCACCTCAAATGCTAATTTTGACAGCATCTCTGTTGTAAGAAAACTAGTACATTTCTGTAGGAAATCCTATTTTTTTTTCCTGAGCAGTATTCCTGAACTGCATGCTGCATTATATCTATTAACAGTCCTGCTACAGTACATGAAAACACACACACACACACATACACTGTTTACATATCTCCTTAGGTATAGAGCCACCAAGGACTCCATTTGCCCTTTATGTGAGAACTTTATGTGTGTTATTTAATATGGAGTGATTTATTTTTAATAGAATCTTGGATTTAAATTTGCAAACTCTTTTAATAAAAGTTGTCTTTCCAAGACAGATTAAATTTTTCCAAATTATCTAATGGTTTTGGTCTTAATGGAACAACTTTAAATTTCTTTGTATTGTTTTAATTGTCCCAAATGGGAGAAGGGGCAGTATATAAATTAAATAAACATAAACAACAACATAAACTTGATATATCTTATGATGATTATCTAGTTCTTCGCTGAGCATTTACACGAGGGACTTTCCCCTCTGGCTGCAAAAAAATGTAGCTTTATATATTTGGGATTTATTAATGTGTGCTTGCTTCCACTTCTCAGGACTTCTCTGTGATTAACTTTAGGTATAATTTTTGAAGAGTAGTAGAGGATCCTTGCCACATTCGACACAAACATATGCAAAAAAAAAAGAATGTCTACTAATAACATATACTGATTATTTTGCATGAAATCATCATCTCTGTATACAATTCTGTGTAGCACTGGAAGCAGAGCAGGTTTCAGGTTCAGTTCTATGCATTTCCAGATATTATTGGACAAACTATCCTCTGAAACCTCAATTGTCTTTCCTTTACTTGGTATCCTCCAAATCTGTAGAGCTACAAGTCCTGCAATACAAAGAGCAATGTGCTTAAAGTTTACTCTGGCTAGGAATTTTAGTGTTATAAACCAACACCAGGCTGGAAAAGAACACTAAAGAACTGGAAAAGAACACTAAAGAACTTTAGTCATTGAATGGAGATAATTTTCAAAATAATAACTTAAAGCCCAGGTTGATAAATAGGGGAAGATGTAATTTAATAAATAACCCTGAACATTTTAGGAAAAGAATGGGCAAAAACTACATGGAAGCCCACAACCCAGTTATTTATTTATTTATCTCCAAATTTAGAGGGCCAATTCTTTGACAACTTTATCATTTACAAATAAAAAAGAAAAACAAGCAAGAAAGAACCCTGGTTCTGGGGGGGGAATACATCAAGCCATTCACTAGCTATAACAACATTAAAAGTGCTCCCTCCCATCTTATCCCAAAGCCTTTGAGAACAACCAGCTTTCTAACAGTTTTCTAAAAGAACAGGAGTTTGATCCTGATGGGCTCAAGTTTGACTCAGCCTTCCCCTCTTTTGAGGTCAGTAAAATGAAGACCTAAATTGTTGGGGACAATATGCTGACAATATAAACTGCTCAGACAGTGCTGTAAAGTACCGTGGAGCAGTATGTAAGTCCAAGTGCTTTGCTATTGCTAAATGTCGCAATGGTGGAAGTTGTGTGAATCTCTGGGAGGATTTTATTCCAGAGAAAGTGCATATCCTGCAAGATGACCCAGTTTAATTGATGGGACCCAGGGCATATCTATTTTGCTTGGTTGTACTGGATGGACAGAAATAATTGTAGTTTACAGTCTCCAGATTATGCTGTTAAACCTTTCCACAAAAAGAATGCACAACAATTAATTCATTTAAACATCCCACTATATGGGACAGAGAGAAATCCCAACATAAAAGTTTCATACATTGAAGAGTCATACATGAAAGGAAAACCTAAACTTTCACAGCAGCTCTTGGGTCAGGGAGTTTTGTTACCCCATTGTGATTCTTGTAGTATAACTGTTCTGTTGCTTCCCCATAGGGAGTTGTTTATTTTTATTTTGTTGTTTTTCAATGAATGTATTGCAATCTATTTCTGTCATGTCACATAGTACGAGGTCCAGAGTTGCTTTTTCCATGGAGACAGTCAATAAGGTGACTAAACAAATGAATAAATCTGAACTGTGAATCAAATATAACCTGTCATCCTCAAGCAGTGTATCTCAACCTCAGCGATTTTAAGAAGTGTGGAGTTCAGCTCCCAGAATGAGAAATATTGGCTGGGGGTTTCTGGGAGTTGAAGTCCACACATCTTAAAATTGCTGAGATTGAGAAACACCGCCCTAGAGAAAGAGAGAGTGCCTAATCCTGGGGTTTCCAGTGAGTGGGTGGGGGGAACGGGAGCAAGGTTTCCCTTTCTTTGATGAACTTCAAAGAAACCTGCATTTTCTCTTACAGGACAAGCTAAAACATCTTTTTCTGGGCAGGCCTGAAGCCAGATAAGCAGCAATTTAACCCCAAGGAATTCCTCCAACTAGATATTAGTGGAAGCTAGATGTGAAGTAAGACTTTTGTTCTTTAGGGGGAAAAAGGCTTTGATTTTTGTGTTCCCTTTGTTTTACTTTGTTCTCCCCTTGTTATACCTTGCTGTATCTTGTTCAGCCTTGATCTGTGTATATGCATTTGTGTGTTTCTGTTTGTGTGTGTGCACACATGGTTGGAAGCAGCCACAGAGTTAAACTATGTAGAAATTAATGTTCTTTCAATTGTTTTGATTTGGTTTCCCTCTCTCTGTTTAGCTTTCAACTATTCCCAAATCTTGGTATACACAATAAAGACTTGCATTCTTACTGAGTCAGCTCCCTCATTCTGAAAGGATCATAACTTTAGCAGACATTCTCCACCTTGATTAAGCAATGAAAGAGTAGGAAAGAGGGTAGAAATCACTGTGTGATATACTCATGAGTGATTCATTGCCTAAAAATGGATTTATCTTGGGGGGAGAGGGAGTGAATGGTAGGTATTAGTATACCAAACAGGTAGATGTTATAAAAGAGCTTAGGGACCTCCTACTTGAGGTAGTTGGGCAGGTGGACAGTCATTTCTTACCAGGCAAGCATATGCTTGTGGATGCACCCTGGAATATCTCCCAAAGCTAAAGAACAAAAATGCCAATATCAGTCTACTCTGATCATCATTAGCAAGACTCTTTGCCACTTGAGGAGCAAAAAAAAAAAAAAAGGGAATATAGATTAGCAGGTTCTTAATTTGTAACTCCAGCACTTTAAACAGCACTCAGAAGTCGTCTAGAAAGAAAAGCTGTACCTAACAACATATTTGCCATGCATCTGGAACAATGGGTGTTTCTGGATCATCTTTGAAGCAGCCCCAAACTTCCTTTATAACTCAAATCATTCTCAAATATACAAATGCAATTCAGATACAAATAGACACTTTTACAAAGAAGAGCCATTGTGGTGTAGATACTTAAGGGACTGGATTAGGAATTAGAATGGCTTTGCAGATGTAGACTGGGGAAGCTGAAAAATATCTTATCAACTGTGGAGTAGCATAGTAGATTATAACTCATCATCTTCAATGAACAGGCAGTAGATTGATTCAGATATTTCATATAGGATAGCATAATTCAAGCTTATTCTATGCATAATTGTACATGGTATAAGTTTATATTGGCTTAGAATATTAGAGAACACTTAATGGAAGATAATTATATCTATCTGTCCCTACCTCCATCTGCTTTGTTCAGCACATTTAGTAACATCTACACAACTTTACATGACTGGTCTTTCTTAAGAGATTCTTTAAGTACTAAAGAGATCTATAAAATCAGTTTATCCGGACAATAGCTGATGGATGAATTTTGCAGACAATTCTAAAAACCAGTATGTTCTGATGGCTAAGGCACCAGGCTAGAAAGCAGGAGAGTATGAGTTCTAGTCTCATCTTAGCCATGAAAATTAGCTGGGTGACCTTGGGCCTATCACTCTCCTCAGCCCACTGCATGTTAAAAATGGATGGCACATTGATTCTGGAATTGTAGCTGCTATTTTGACTTTTTATACCTTTTGTGAACATCCTTGCCTATTGCTGTTCTAGCAAAATAAAGTACAACATTGGACTATAGTAAAGAATACTATTTGAATGGTAGAACCTAGATTGTGAAACCCTTCCTACAAAATCACTGTCTTGTATCCAGAGTTTAATCTTTTGTGCAGCCAATGAAGTCTTTTTGGTTTGCTCAAGATTTTAATTTCAGCTTCTTTATGTGGTTTAGATGATTGGCTCATGTGACTTCCTATTTCTGTGCTGCTAGCAAATAATTTTATTTGATTTTATCATTCATATTTGTGTTTTTGAAATATTTTAATCTTTTCCCATAAACTTCAAGGTAGCCTGTTATTGCAATATGCCAATGATAATTAAATAAAATCATCTGGAGACTTTTCCTTGTCCAGGATAAACAGAACTCAAATGTGGTTGGTTGTATTTTTTTTTAATTTGCTTTATTTTATTTTTTACCATGCAGAGCTAATTTTAGTCCTTTATCAATTTTTTTCAACCACAGTAATCTTAGCCCAGTGGTAGTGTGCTTCCCATGAAGAAGATGGAAGGTTCAGTGTGTGGTTACAAGAGATCTTTAAGACCCAGAGAACTGGCCTGCTACAGTTAGAATAAACAATCCAGCAAGATGCGTGAATAATTTGGATTTGCAGGAAGCAGCTTCTTATCTCCAGCTTTGGTTACTTAAACCTCAGTCCTAGCTTCAAATTTCAGATCTCTGGAATGTTGGATTGCCACGTGGAACTCATATCGGATTTTTCTGCATAATGTTACTTACCTCAAAATGGAATAGCACAATGAGCATGACAGTTCTAAGTGTATATTTGGCTATACAATATATTGCAAGTCACAGGCAGATGTCCATGCACACATAAACATTTGGATCAAGAAGGCCACAGACACATACACAGTGTGCATGTGTGTTTGGATTAATCAACTGGTTGAGATGTAGTGGAAGTTGCTGAAACCTACAACCTTTCAGTAGAAAAAGATGAAGCAAATTGAATCTGTCAGGTCAAGCCATAATTGTTTGTCACCACAAACAATGAAAACTCCAGATTTCCCTCTTTCTTGGTAGTTCCAACAGTAGAAAACTTTTCATAGGCTTATTCTCTTGTCCACTTTTTAAAAAAAAAAATATATGCACAACGTTGTACTATGAAAGAGCACATTTCATGTAACAATCCCATCCACTTTGGTCCCTTGCTTCCCCCGCATGCTTTCCTTGGACAAACACTTGCATTGTGACTGAAGCCAAAAAAAGCCCACTCTACGTTTCCCTCTGAGAGTCCATGCTTGCTTTTATGGCAGAAGAACACTGGTTGAGTTTACATGATCTTTTCCCATGTCCATACCATAAATTATGCATTTTCTTTCCTTTCAGGCAAACTGGGAGGAATAAAATTGCCTTTCAATACATTTGATGTTGACCTTTTGCTATAATGATAAGAGACCATGAAACCAACGCTTGAAAAATGCAGACAAGCAGCACACTGAACCTTAATCTAGCTGTGCAGTTAAGACTATGTCAAAATCTGCCTTGCAACTGAAAAATTTTGAAAAATATCTATACCAAATATCATTTTGGCACTTTTTTCCAGCATAACACAAGTATTTTACTTGCACATTATACTACAAAATTCTGAACAGTATTTCAGATTTCAGCAGGAATGCTCCAATTTGAGATATTTAAATATTTAAATTAAACATATTTAATTTAAAAATGCCATCAGGTAAAAAATTCTTATTCATGTCAACTCATCTTTGCATACAGTATTCTAGAAATGTGATCTTTTACTGAACCAGTCTAATCCAGAGTTATTCTTTGTCACTGAGCAATAGCAAACACAAAATATATTGCACATTTTAAAGCCCCTGTGCAAAATTTTGCCTCCATTTCCATTTGCATATGATTTGCTGTAACCTTAAGACTGGAACTTTACCTGGTGAATTATCTGCTTAAATTCTACATTCTCTTGAGGACAGAAAGGAGAAAGGTATACAGCAACAGTATCTATGATTGACATGTAGTATGAAGCATCTGACTTGACCAGGCATATTTACAGTACTAGAGGTGTGGTTGTCTGCTACTGTATAGTCAATACAGGTAATAACTGTAGCATTTTAGCTTCCAGTCACTAATCTCAAGGCTCTAGGTTTTTGAAAATGGCTACACTGATGATGGGAATTCAACAGTGTCCATGTGTGCAGTGCAGTTGCCAATGAGAAAAAGGCCTTTGCATGAAGATTTGTACATCAAAAGATTTCATGCAGACCAGAAATAAAATAATGCAAAGAGTGATCCAGATCAATGTGGAGACTATGGTCCGATATGGGAAACTCTCCCATCAGTGTTCGTGTTACACACAAAGGTCTCACTGCGGCAATACCCCAAGTCACATTAAATTTTTATTTCTACAAATGCCTGACCAGGGCTTATCTCACACCTGGATATACTTCTTCCTGTATTGGTCAAGTCTGCTAAATTATTTTTATTGTTTATTTATTTATTTTGTCAAGTGATTATAAGATAACAGGTATAAGTATAAACATAGTTATGAATAGATGAAATGGATACATATAAGAAAAATAAAAAGAAACAATAGGACAGGTACGATAGGCATGTTGGTGCGCTTGTGCACGCCCCCTACAGACCTCTTAGGAATGGGGTGAGGTCAATAGTCTAAGTTTAAAGTTAAAGTTAAATCACCCAATTTGATTTCACCGATTTCTCATGAAGTTGAGCATTAACAATATGTATACTTCCAAGGATTTGGTTTGGTCTTTAATCCCACTGTGCAGCTGAAATGTTTGCCTGTTGCTGCTCTTGCTGGCTGGATAGTTTGTGTATTTCAAATCGGCAGCATCACCTGCCAGAACAGAGGATTCACTATGAGCACGACTGGAAGGGCTAAGGGATCTCGCAGCTGTTGCTTCCACTGACAAGATACCCTGCAAGTTCCTTAGTTCTTGTTCGTTTTATAAATTGACCATTCTTAAGAGAGGAAGGAAGGAAGGAAGAGCTTTCCATCTCCTGCCACCAAAGGTGGTTACTGAATAGCATCACTGTTTTTCCTTTGGTTAGTGGCCAGTGTTAGCACCGGCATCCTTAAAGGAGCTTTATTCAACCAATTAATAATATGGGGTGCCCAAAGGCTGCAGAAAACAAATTCAGCCAGATTTCAGGGCTTATGTGCTGTTCTACAGCTGCTCCAGAAAGTAAAATAAAGGTGTCAATTCTTGAATTGGTTTTACAAACACGAATAACTCTATGTCTTCAGTCTACAATGCTGGGCACGTAATTCTCCCTGCAGAGTAAAAACAGTGTGGAAATGTTTTGTAATATCACACAGAAATCCTTTTTATCAATAAGATAGTCGTGAAGCCGCAAGAAAGCTTTAATGAGACAAAGCTGAGCACTGATAAATGTGTTTTATTTTCTGGGATTTTCCATCACACTTCCAGCTCAGTCTGCAAATTTTAAATGTTTCAAGAAAAGGTTGTATGAATTTTTTTACACAATATTCCTCAATGTGTGCTTTTCTGCAACAGCTATCTACAAAAAAACTGAACGAAAAACTGCTGGTGACCTTCTACTGCCGCACCATAGAGAGCATTTTAACTTACAGCACCTCTGTATGGTTTGCCAATTACACAGTGGCAGATAGGAAAGCACTCCAGAGGGTTAACGTCATTGCCCAGAAGATCATTGGTTGCCCTCTCTCCTCTTTGGAAGAGCTTTATAGCTCCCGCTGCCTTAAGAAAGTTCAAAACATTCTCAAAGATCCATCTCATCCTGGGCACTCTTTTTTTGAACTATTACCATCTGGCAGACAGTACAGAATAATAAAAACAAGGACAAATAGGCTGAAAAACAGCTTCTATCCCAGGGCAGTAGCTCTTTTGAATTCTGCTGTATAGTGCAGTTTTGGTGTGGTTTTGGGGGTTTCCAGTTCAATGTGTGAAGGGTGAAGGATGTATGTTTGTGTTTATTTTCATGGTCATGGTCCTGATGTGCACTGAAGATAATATTTGATTTCGTTGTACAAGGTGCAATGACAATAAAGTAAACTATCTAAACTAAACTAAACTAAAAATCGTATACCATAAACAATTCTTCCCAAATATCCCCACTTTTGCATGTACAGAATTTTATTACAGTCATAGACCAGAGACCAGAACAAATACAAACACTCAATAAATATACAATTAAAAATTCTAGAATAAAATAATAAATAACAGATAAAATCTCTGATAAAATCCAGTCTGTCAATTATACATGGTCTAACTATACTAAAATCATAATCCATAAACTGTGTGGCCTGTAGTCAGTTTATTAATAAATGAATGAATTCTTTATTGGTCAAGTGTGATTAGACACACAATGAATTTGTCTTGGTACATATGCTCTCAGTATACATAAAAAGAAAAGATACATTCGTCAAGAATCATAAGGTACAACACTTAACATTGTCATAGGGTACAAATAGGCAATTAAATCATACTAGGAAACAGTCAATATAAATGTAAGGATATAATCAACAAAGTTACAGTCATACAGTCACAAGTGGGAGGGGATGGGTGATAGGAGTGATGAGAAGATTAATAGTGATAGTAATGCAGACTTAGTAAGTTGTTACCAAAAGGGAAAGGAATAAGAAGGATTTGCCACATTTCTGTTATGTTCTATTCACTTTTGCATGTAGTTTTTCCTAATGGACACCTTTATAGAGGCTGTGCACCAGTGGTGAAATGCTACCAGTTTGGCCCAATTCAGCTGAACCGGTAGCCAAAAAGGAGACAACAGCTACTTTGTTTGAAGAACTTATGTTTTCTACATCTCTAAACGCATGTAGAGCTACTTATTTTTGCTGGTGAATGTGTCCCACAGTATCATCAATATGGGAGAGGCTCTAAAAAGCTGTATATGATGCTGCTTTGAAAATGAGTTGCTTCGCTCACATGGATGTGTTTTGTAAAACACTCTTTTTAATCCTTTACTCAGCTCAGCTTCATAGGATCAAGAAAGGCTTTATGCTTGACAGCCATTTTTGAACTTGAAGCTTTGAATTTGACAGCATCAAATTACTTTCTGGTTTTAAAGCAATATTAAAACTTAAGATGCCTAAAAAAATCATTGGAGTTTATCTGCTATAGGTGGATGAGTTAATGTATGGAAGTTTCGTAAAGTATATATATTACTACTTGAGGCTTAGAGCAGTAATTGGTCAGAAAGGACTATGATGTGACAATATTAAAATCTGTCAGAGCTTTGATCACACTGTTGTGACTGCCATCTTGTCTTCTTTTAACCAGACCCTGCAGTTCCCCATGGACAAAATTATCTGATCAATTTGACAAGGGGGACTCAACTCTCTTCGGATTCACCAGTTTCAATTCTCATCCCATTTTTAGTTTGAATACCAGACACATCTTCAGTCAGATTAAGGCATCAAGCATATCACATTTTCTTTTTTGGAAACATGACACGGAGAGAAAAAAGAAAAAAGAAGTGAAATGAAAATACCGTTTACAGATCACTATTACTGATAACTGTAAGATATTCTTCTACACATTGCAATCCCAGAATGACGGAAAGAAAAAAAGAAATTTGGTAAAACAGCCAGCACTGAACCTCTGAAGAAGAAAGCTTCCCATGCTTTGGGTGCCTGTTGTGTTTTCTGAAAAATGTTTTCCTCCTTTGATTATGGAGCCTCTTCAATCTCCTTAAGTGGAATTAACTTTGTGGTCTGGAATTCTTACAGACCCCTGTTGCTCTGATCTCTCTGGCTCATGTTTTACTTCTCCTAAATTTCAGAGCACTCAGGAATGTATTAATGAGGCCCAATTACAGAAAAAGTGAAGCTTTCTAAATCAGTGTCATAAGTAAAGCTGGAATGCTTCTTTTCTTCCTTAAAGTAAAACAGAAAAAGCCCTCCTACATGAATTAAGATTTAAATTAATCATGTGAGTGTGGCATTCTCCCAGGAATTGAAAATTGCAAAATATACATAAATGTATGATCGACATCTTTCTCCCAACAGGCAATTTTAGTTTCATAGCCAAACAGCCAAACAATGTATTATGATGCATAGAAAATAAGTTATCTGAGAAGTTAAAAAATATTTTACACATACAGTAAGCTCCAACATGTAATGGACATAGCCAAGTTTAAATTATTTGATTGTCTATCTAAGAGATGGTCCTCCTCCTCCTCCTCCCCTTGTATTTAGGTTCTTTTGAGACTTACAGAACTGAAGCCTCTAAGTGTAGCATTTGGGAGTATATAATATGCCCATAAATATATCTCATGATACCAATAGGTTCTCAGCAGGGGTGGGATTATACAGGTTCACACCTATTTGTTAGAACCGGTTGTTAACATTCTAAGCAGTTTGGAGAACTGGTTGTTAGAAGAAATTACTGGCCTAATCCTGTAAGGAAGGCAGGAAGGAAACATTCTGGTATCGCTTACAGAAACTGCCTCTCGGTTAACCCTTATTACATTCTTGGCAGGACTAGACTTCCTGTCTCAGAAATGTCTCTGGAGTTATTTTTCCCTCCTTTGCTGGTACTTTGCTTGTGTGGAGTGACCATTCAAAGTTACAATGGCACTGAAAAAAGTGACTTATGACCATTTTTCACACTTAGGACTGTTGCAGCATCCCCACAGTCATGAGAGGCCAGGCGAGGAGATGCATGCCTCGATGTGAGTGATACTGAGTTGGCCACGCTCAGCCAATAACATGACCACAAGCCATGTCCACCCAGTCACATGACCACCAAGCCATGCCCACCAACTAAGCCACGCCCACAGAACCGGTTGTTAAAAAATTTGAATCCCACCCCTGGTTCTCAGCTTCATTTAACTTTTAAACATTTTAGTTGAGAATTTCAAAGTTGCTAAATGGGTAGCCAGCATTTTGTAAGGAGCCTCTGGTACAGAGCCAGTTCTGACAGGGTCTGGAGAACCTGTAGCAGACATTTTGAGTAGTTCGGAGAACTGGTAAACACCATTTCTGACTGGCCCCACTTCTGCCTCCTGAGTCCCAGCTGATCAGAGTCCCAGCTGATTTTGCACAGGAGAACGGAGCTGGAAAGCAGGTTAGTGGGGTGGGGAAGGAATGGGGATTTTACAGTATCCTTCTCCTGTCACACCCACCAAGCCATGCCATGCTCACCAAACCACATCCACAGAACCAGTAGTAAAAAAATGTGAATACCACCACTGCTCTGTTGTCAATTTTATTTCCAAGGATGTGTCTGGGATTCCTGTGAACCCAGAGATATTCTTAGAAAATAAAAATACTAAATAACTACATATTTTCTGCAAGCCATGTGCTTTTTTTGTCCATTCTGATGGTACTATCCATCTTTTTATGTCAGTCCAATAAGAACTAATACAATGGGCACTCTCTCTCTTTTTGGATCTTGGGATAGTTAACTTTCTCTGTACTTATTCCTCGCACTTCCGAGAATGATGGAATATAAATCACCATAATTCAATATCTTGATTTGTCCTGCTATATTAACTAAGCTTTGTTAGTTCCTTAGAATCGTAGAGATGCAGTGATTAGAACTCAGTATTGCAGGCTAATTCTGCTGATTGCTGACTGCCAGCAGTTTGAGTCTAACTAGCTCAAGATTGACTTAGCCTTTCATCCTTTTGAGGTCAGTAAAATGAGGACCCAGATTGTTGGGGGCAATATGCTGACTCTGTAATCCTCTTAGAGAGGGCTGTAAAGCACCAAATCCACAGATATGTGAAATTCTTTGCCATGGATAATGATATCTCTATTTATTAACTATAGATATTCAAGAGAGTGAGAATGGAATAACAACTAATAAAGGTCAACTGTATTAGTTTTTTAACATCACAAAAGAAAAGAAAATCATTGGTTTGAGTCTAGATTGACAGTACTTCTATATGATCTACTGAAATATATGAAAAATATGGTTTCAATATTCCACTGAGTGCATTTGGATTCAGCCCATTGGACTCCACAGTTTCAGTTGTCCATGGAAAAAAAATGACAGTTTTATAATTGCTGTGAATATCAGAAGCCACTTTATATTTTTTTCTTTCCTTTCTATTTTTCTTAAACTTTCTTTTCTTTTCTGTCACATTTTGGTCTTTTTGTTTTTGCTGTTATCTTCTTTCTAATACGTGTGTGTGTGTATGTATAATACACCCACAAATAAAAAATAGCATTCAAAAGCTAATGCTGTAACATTTCTGATAAATGGGGATGTTATGATATGTAATGAATTTTATAGAACTATAAGTTGGAAGTAACATGATACTTCAATGGATAAAGTGCAGTTTATACCTAGGGTAATCCGAATAATTTCTTCTAGAATAAAATGAGAAGAAAGCTGTAGGTTTTTAAAAGAGAGATAGGGATATTCCAACTGAAGATATCTATTCACAGACTAGATCAGAGGTTTTCTTTGAAGCTGTTGTGTCCTCTATGACAGGGGTCGCCAACCTTTTGGACCTCAGGGACCACCAAACTCATAATTTTAAATTCCGCGGATCAGAGACCCTGGGAAAATCCCCAAAAAAGTCTGCAGGAAAATTCCTCACCCCGTTTTCCTACCGAACGATCATTCTTTATTTGGGATTGCAGGACACTGTTTCCAGCTCCGTTCTCAGGGGGAGAGAGAGAAAGAGAGAGACTTTTGGGTTCATGCAAAGAAAGCAGCAAAAGCCTTTCTTTCTCTCCCTCAGACTCCATCAGAAATGAGTCTTTGTGAGACTTGTTATGCTGGCACAACCTCTTGGAGCAGGATGTCATGTAGGGTCCCAAAGACTTATTTCTGGCAGAGTATGGGGGAGAGAAAGAAAAACTTTTGCTGCTTTCCTTGCGTGCAGCCAAAAGCAGAAGAAAGAAGCGGAAAGAAGCAGCCAGGTGGCCAGACGAGGCTCATGGGGCAAGTTCCCCCACCCAACCCTGTCCTCACTCCCACTACCTCGTGTTATTCACAATGCAAGTGACGCAAACCTGGTGTTCCTGCAGGCCATGTGGAAGGCACAGCCTTGTCTTCCTGTGCAGCTTGGATTAATTGCTTTGGGGGAGACATTTCTCTGTGGACCACCAAAATTTTCTTGCGGACCACCAGTGGTCCCCAGCCCACAGGTTGACGACCACTAGTATATAAAGTATATAAGTGCTACTCCTATTGCTATTCATACAAAAGACTATTTTCTAGTGTAGAATTAGCCTTCCGACAGCCTGCATAGCTCCAAAAGGAACACAAACTTTTAGCCAGCCCACTGGGGCTTATCAAACTATTGGCATTAGTGGAGGAAAGATTCATTCACCAAGGGACAATATGTTTACTCTTTGGAGCTCATTATTCCGTAGATGAGTCATCAAGATAATACATATAGTTTCTATATTCAGCACATGACCAAATGTCTAGTATGTTTTTTGTTAGATTGAACTTGACATAAACAAAACATGCTTTAGATAATAAATTTAAAACTATTCAATTTTTTTTTCTATACTGTATATGGTAGAAAATCAGCTACTTTTATGAAATACTAATTAAGGTGCAGATAGTTTTTCTCCAATTTGCTGCTTTCTGTTAATATGTTGAATTTTATCTCCCCCAATTCCTCACCAGCCTAGTGTCAATAACTAAGAATACAGAGGTGGGATTCAAATATTATAACTACTGGTTCTGTTACTATTGGTTCCATTACTGGCTTGGTGGGTGTGGTGTGGCTTGATGGGGGTGGCTTGATGGGCATGGCAGGGGAAGGATACTGTAAAATCTCCATTCCCTCCCCACTCCTGAGGAAAGGTTATTGCAAAATCCCATTCCCTCCCCACCCCACTAACCTGCTTTCCAGCTGCATTCTCCTATGCAGGGCAACAAAAGAAGACCCAGCCAATCAGCTGGGACTTGGGAGGCAAAGAATAGATGGGAGCAGGGCCAATCAGAGATGGTATTTGCCAGTTCTCTGAAATACTCAAAATTTCTGCTACTGGTTCTCCAGAACTGGTCAGAACCTGCTGAATACCACCTCTGTAAGAATAGTTCGAATCAAAGTCCAAAATATCTAGCAGGGAGTTATTGGGAAAAGTTGTGATCAATGCATGTATGGCATTTTATTTATTTAGATAGATAGAATTACATCCTCCAGAAATTGAAGACTAAAGTTTAAGACATAAATAAAATAATAATACAAATAATAATACGACCATAAGTAATAAGACCCAAGTTCAGGGCCAACTCAAACATAAAGCTCATGGGTTGACTAGGTTATTTACAATTGTTCTGAGAATAAAGTGAGGAGGAACACATTCAAAATCTTATCATCATAAATTAAAGCCAGAATACAGTAAATTAAACATACAGATAAATAAGAAAGACTGAGTGAAACTGAAGAAGTAATTATTCATTTCTATATCTGAAGAAAGTTTACCCAGATTAGGTTCTATAATCACAATCTCAAAGTGACTTCTAACTAAACACATTTATATTTACAATGTATGTTCCCTCACATTTATATGTAAATGTAATGTACATTTATAATTACATATATTTCCATTATAGATGTATTTATTTTGGTGTTTATATATATGGGGAAGTGGGATGAATGTGAAGAGAGAGAGAAAGAGAGAGAGAAAAGGAGCGAGATAATCTGTATGTGAAACTGTTTACTGCTTAATTTTCTTTACATGATGAGACAGGAGAAGAGAAAAGATTGTCTAAATCAGCAGTTATTTCTTTGGATCACAAAAAGCATAATAATTTATCTGTCCTTAATTTGACTGTGTGGGAGGGCTTGCTGTTAAAATGAAAACAATGTATGTTTTTATCTATCTTCATTTACTAGTCTCAACAAGTTATCAAAATTTTATTACCAAATATATTAGTGAGTCAACAGAACATGATTTCTTTAAGATTACTTATTTTATTTTATCAAATAGAAAATCCTCTAGTCGTGATGTGTTGTAGAAATATTTCTGCCCTCCACAGTAAAAATGGACTTTGGCCATGATTTATGGCAATTCTGTTATGTTTAGAATGAGGCAGAAGCAAAAGAAGGGTAGTAAATAAATTTTAATATAATTAAATCAGTTCCTGATGACCTCAAATGAAACTTAAGCATTCTGAAATACAAGTATTCTATTTTCTAGGGATTTATGTTCCAATTTTCTTAGGAACTAAATGAAAGGTGAAAAAAATAAGTATTAATATAATTGAATTCTATGTGAAATATTCAAAACTCGTTAATTTTCACTGAAATGCTAAGACAGCTTTGGGTATTGTAGCAGACAAGGGAAGCAATGTGACATAGTCACATACCTGTACATCAAGTTCAGGGCATATGTGATTCATGGCATATGTGACCAGGATGGGTGTAGCATATCAGCAAAAGATAAGAGTGGGCTGATGAAGAAATAGGATATACCAGGCCTAGACATTAAGAAAGTTTCTGATTGCGCATACTGTACATTCATATGTTTATGGGCTATGAGGCAAACCCCTGTCATTCCTGTTTAATTATTTATTTGGTACTTGTATTTAGACCTTTCTTTAAAAAAAAAAAACTTCAAACAGATTACATGAAGCTTCCAAAAAGCTTCAATCCTGGCAGGACACTTCTCAGAGCATATAGTCAAGGCATCAATTTTATTATTTCTAAATTATTATTTCTCATTTTGTCCTGCCTACAGGTTGAGAATTGGGCCTGAGAGATCATGATGTATCCAAGATTAGAGGTAGTATTCAGCAGGTTCTGACCAGTTCTGGAGAACCAGTAGCAGAAATTTTGAATAGTATACAAGAGCAAACAATAGATACAAACTCAAGGTTAATCACACCAAACTTGATTGCAGGAAATACGACTTCAGCAACAGAGTGGTCAATGTCTGAAATACTCTACCTGACTCTGTGGTTTCTTCCCCAAACCCCAAAAACTTTAACCTTAGACTGTCTATTATTGACCTCACCCTTTTCCTAAGAGGTCTGGGGGGGGGGGGCATAAGCGCACCAACGTGCCTACCATCCCTGTCCTATTGTTTCTTTTATTTTTCTTATATGTATCCATGTATTTATAACTATGTTTTTACTTATACCTATTATCTTGTGAGCAATTGACAAACCAAATAAAATAAATAAATAAAATAAACGGGCAAATACCACCTCTGACTGGCCCTGCCCCCATCTATTCTCTGCCTCCTGAGTCCCAGCTGATTGGCTGGGTCTTCTTTTGTTGCCATGCACAGGAGAACGGAGCTGGAAAGCAGATTAGTGGGGTGGGGAGGGAATGGAGATTTTACAGTATCCTTCCCCTGCCAGGCCCATCAAGCCACGCCAACCAAGCCATGCCCACAGAACAGGTAGTTAAAAAAATTGAATCCCACCACTGTCCAAGATAATACATATCACAATATTCTGCATTGACTACATGCTAGGTTCGGCTGTCTGAAGATTGGGCAAGACTGTCTTGCAACACTTTATGAAGATGCAAACTTTTAAAACTCATCCTATTAGACCATTGGTCTATCTACACCAGTATTGTCTATGTGTTATGGCAACAACTCTCCAGATTCTTAGCCAGTCATCTTTTGTGCTTCTCATGCTTGAATTCCATGAATTCCAACTTCTAGCATATTGTCAGGCCCAGCCCCAAAACAACATAGAACAATCTAGCCAAAGTTCAGTTCTTTATTTGCTTACATCCAATACACTGAATCTAGACTAAACCTACAGACTAAACCTTTACTACTCTCACCCCAGTGGATATACTCTGACAACTATCCTAACTCTTTTCCTGTGTCTCTCTCCAGCTCTGAGTTGTGTTGCTTCTTCTGTCACCTGTCTTTACACACACCCCTCCCACACACTTGAAATGAGCTTCCTCCTTCCTGGGAAACTGTTGCTTCACTGTAGTGCATTACACCACCTTCCCTTCCATAAACAACATCCCTCACACATATGGAACATAAGAACAATAAGTTCTAGCAAAGTTCTAAATCTTCTTACGAAGATGGATATGACCATTCCTGTATAAATCTTGAGCTTACAGAGTAGAATTGAAGCAAGAAAATAATATTTTACCGTAGTGTTTATGAGAGCTCTCATGTATATATGAACTTATAGAAACAGAAGCAGGATTGTTCCTGATGGCATTTATAATCTTCATATGATTACTGAAAGACCAGAAGATAATTTATATACATGTGAATATGCTTTTAGTGGTGAGATTAAATCTCTTTCAAGTTGAGCTGGACTCTTTGTGACATCACAAAGAAATCCATGTAGTTTTCCTGGCAAGAGCACAGAAGTATTTGGTTTTGGTCTTTGTCCAGGAAGTTGCTTGTTGTTTTTGAAATAACCATATCTAACCTACAACTTGGGGTTCTCTGGAGTTCCTCATTCAAATCCTAATGTACACTGGCCTTGCTAAATTTCTAAGCCCAGGCAAGATCAACCCCCTCCTGCTGAAATGAAGCAATGCTAAATTTCAGAAATTTGAAGCATCCTTCTATAGTGTAATTTGTATTAATTCAAGATATAGCACAGAAGCATTAGTTTATTTTTTATTTTATTTGTCAAGCAAGTATTAGATAGCAGGTATACATGATTATTAATGCATGAAATGGATATGAATAAAAATGAACATTAGGACAGACAGTAGGCACGTTGGTGCGCTTATGCATGCCCCCTACAGACCTCTTAGGAAAGGGGTGAGGTCAACAGTAGACAGCCTAAGGTTAAAGTTTTGGGGTTTGGGGAAGAAACCACAGAGTCAGGTAGTGTATTTCAGACATTGACCACTCTGTTGCTGAAGTCGTATATCCTGCAATCAAGTTTGGTGCAGTTTACCTTGAGTTTGTATCTACCATATTGTGTGCTCTTGTATTGTTGTGGTTGAAGCTGAAGTAGCCATTGATGGGTAGGGCATTGCAATAGATAATTTTATGTACTACATATAGGTCAGACCAAAGGCGGCATAGTTCTAAGTAGTCTAAGCCTAAAATTTTAAGTCTGGTGGCATAAGGTGTTCTATTGAGAGTAGAGGAGTGGAGGACTCGTCTCATGAAACTCTGGACTCTCTCGACTATTAATATCTTGTATGTAGTATGGGTTCCAGACTGATAAGCTGTATTTGAGTATTGGTCTAGCAAATGTTTTGTATGCTCTAGTTAGTAGTACAATATTACTGGAGAAAAAGCTTCACAGGATTAGGTTAACAACTCTTAATGCCTTTTTGGCAATGTAGTTACAGTGGGCTCTAGCACTTAGTTCATTAGAGATGAGTACTCCACATAGTGGGGGTCATCAACAAGGTCTTGACTATTCAGCTTGTATTTTATTTTCTGATTTATTTTTTTACCAATATGTAAGACAGAGCATTTGTTGAAATTGAAGTTTTGTCTCCATTCAGTTTTATCTCCCCTCAGCTCATTCTGCTGCATACAACTCTGAACTTTTTCCTCCAAGCCTGCCTTGATGACATGGCCAACTGGTTGGGGACATGGAGAGTTTGGATCGTTATCATGTCCATACATCTCTGTTTGCATGGATTGAATGAATGCCTTTTGCTATTATATGTAAAGCAGTGGGTATTTTAGTAGGGCTAAAGCCTCATTCATACATTCATTTAGAAGAACAATTCATTTAAACCATTTTGGAATTTGAAAAATTTGTTTTGAGAGACAGTTTTGAACATTTCTCCAAAGCTGCAGATCTATGGGGAAAGGGCTAATTGTGTTGCATATTTGCTTATGGATTTAGATCTAATATCTCCAACATTTGCTTATGAAAAATCAAGGTTTTTGCCAGTTTGTTCTTATGAAAATTTGTTGCTAAAAGTCAAAGTAACTGCCTAATTATGAGAGTTATAAAATGGATTGCTAAGCAACTAAGAAGATTTTAGCCTGATCACTCTAATACCTACAGACACAATTAAAGAACCATGGGAAAAACAATTATACTAATGACATTCTCCCACCTAATTGGTGGTGATAATAAAGAGTCACATTTTTGACTAGCTGTTATTGAATGAGAAAGCAAGGCTTGATTGCAGTCGTAAAGCTTGTCTATTTCTATTTTTATCAGTGACAAAAATTATGTAAAATTCTAGAAGTTTATACATTAGGTCAGAAAATCTACTGGCAGTTAAAATCTATGTAATTTTATGAATATAATAATATTTAAATCTATGGTATCATTTTAACACTCACTTGGAAAAAATATCTGGATAACACAGCAGAAGTTCACTTCCATTAATAAAAGCATTTTATCCGTTTGTTCATTCATTTATTATATCATATATTTACAAATTATTAGTGTTGTAGCTTATGATTCTCGACTCTTGATGAATGTATCTTTCTTTTAGGTATACTGAGAGTATTTACACCAAGACAAAGTCCTTGTGTGTCCAATCCCACTTGGCCAATTAAGTATTCTATTCTATTCTATTCTTTGAGCGTAAGAGTTTGGACCAGTTCACCACTTCAAAAATGCTTAAGGTTCCACTTCATTGCAGCTTAATCAAGCCTCGAGAACTGAGGTTCTTAAATTGTTTGACCCAATTATCCCCTTTGCCAGTCTTTAATAATGTCATTAACCTCAAAACAAAAATCTATGTTTTAAGGGTCTCAGCACCAGCAGATCCAAACTGGATCCTTGATTCACAAGTTGTTCCATTATCTCTAGGATATGCCCAAATCACCTCCTTGAGAGTATTCACCTCTACCAAAACAACCATTGGTCCAAAACTGCCCCATACATGTTGCCAGAAAGAATTATTCTTCAAGATGTACAAAGCTCTACCGCTTAACCAATATAGTGTCCTCTAAATTAATGGATCAATCAAGCCTAGAAAGTCAGTTTTCAGTCATTAGTTTTAGGATTGAACTTCATTTGCAATTCAGATTTTAGTACGTGGACTGAGGAGGAACCCCTTCTTTGAGCCTATCATTTCATGCCAACCTTATCCAGATGCCAGGTCCTACTTCACCTTATTAAACAAACAACAGCACTGGAATATTGGCAGCTCTCATACGCAGGTTTGCACTAGCAAGTTATGTGATCTGGCTTAAGAATAAAAACATAATATCTGATATGAAACTAATAAAAAAAAATAGCCACGGGCTGGTTTGCTAGGAGCCCTGCAGTATAAATGTTGAATAAAGAAAACAAAAGAGCTGAAGAAATGTGGCCAAATAATTTGTCCTTGCCCCTCAGTTGAAAAAAAGACAAATCCAAATATTACAGGCAGTAATTCACTGATGTAAATTGGTTGTAGATTTGCCTTACCAATGTTTCTTTTAGTTGTTTCACTTGCATGAAAAATCCATCATTCTTGATGCCTTAATAAATTTCAAATTCCAGAGCTATAGCCAAGAAGACGACGTGCATCCATGACAAAAGCGCTAATTCTAAAATCTTGTCAGAATGGCAACAATGGACAAGCTCAAAACATACCTGATGCTGGGCCTCGATTTATTAAGTCTAAGGCATTAAGGGTTTTTGATGTTAAATCAAATTTTGCCTGAAAGGGATCAAAGGATCAGCATGAAAAGAATACTTTTGTGGCTTTGTTTTCACAGTCTATGTTAGCTGAATTTTCCAAGTAGTTCTCAAGAGCATAATTTGCAAAATGGTCTTCAAGAGCATCAGAATAGACTAATAATATACCAAATAATCACAGATATCTCAATAAAATGTGAACAATAAATTTATGGATTTAACCATGGTGCACAGTCAGGATTTTGTTTGCAAGTATTCTGGATAGATACATTCATCAGTCTTTAGCCCAAATAGCTACCCCAGAAATACCAATCAAGTTTAAATGCATGAAATGAAAGATTGTGTAAGGCATCCATTCGGAAATTCATAAAGAACTAACGTTTTTGTTAGTACGTTTTTGTGTCATAATTTCCCAGTTACTGGACAATCAACAAACATAGAAATACCTCAGCCAGTCACTGCTGACCGATTGGTCAGAATCTGGGTTAATTTTCCTATCCTTTCTATTTCACAGAGAGAGGGAAATTTCTTCCTCCTTTCAGAAAAGAAAAGATAAATGCAGTCTCTTAAGCCCACCATGATTATACCCTGAAATCCCAGTTTTGTATGGGACTCATTTATGCAGCCATGTCATTTGCAGAACAAGGTGTTTCCTCCAGTGGCTCTCCTGGCAGGTAATGTTGCCATCTGCTTCCATTAATGCAGACACGTCGCTGGACATTTTTCATCTGCACCAAGCATTATGATTGTAGCAGCAAAAAGCAAGGAGATCAAGTAGAATGGTAAGTGCCCAGTGATCACGAGACACCAGGGGTGGTAGGAACAAGAAGCTTTGCAAAGAGAGCGCTACTCACATCTGATAATGTTCTAGTCCCAAAGGTCCTTTTGAAGACTTTCTTGGACATTTTTTCCTTGAAAAAGTTTCGCTTCTCATGCAAGAAACTTCTTTAGTTCTATCTAGTTGCCTTTTGAAAAGCACCTTTGGGACAGCCGTGACATGGATAATTGAGAATCTCCATAGACAATAATTTATTTATTTATTTGATTTGTCAATCACTTACAAGATAATAGATATAAGTATAAACATGAGTAAGAATACAGGAAATAGGTACGAATAAATGGGGACAATAGGACAGGGATGGTAGGCATGATGGTGTACTTATGGATGCCCTTTACAGACCTCTTAGGAATGGGATGAGATCAATAGTGGTTAGTTTGAGGTTAAAGGAGTGGGGGTTAGAGGATGTAACAACAGAATAATGTTCTAGGTTAGGTGAAGCCGAGTTCCAGTCTCTGCTTAGTAATGAAGCTTGCTTTGACCAGCAATGCTTTCTTCACCTACTATAATCTTTGGGCTACAAGGCTAAAGCAGGATAAGTAGAAATACTGAAAGCCTTGACATTTTTGGGGGAAGAAGAGAAAGAAAACATCATGAAGAACTGTATACAATAAGAGGTACCTTTACAAACAGCCAGAAAAGAGCTAGCAAACCAAGGCATGTTCCAGAAAAGTTTATACAAGCCAAAAAAAAAAAAAAAAAGATTAAGCAGAAAGGCCAAGAAGTGCTTATTAAGCCATTTGTGGAGAGGAACCTCCTCTGTAAACTGTTAAGCAAGCTTGTCTGGTCTTATCCCATGCAAACCTCAGGGACATGTCAATAGATTGTAGCTGCATGAAAGCCTCGGTTCACCTTTGCAAACAACTCTGGAATAATACAATAGCACCATTTTAATCAGTGCTGAGATTAAATCTGAGTATTTCAAGTTCGACTTTTCCTTTCATTGAATGTAAACAATAAATCTCCCTGGGAAGCCCTTTCCTGCTTGACTTAGCAGCCAACAGTAATGTTTCGTTTAGTCCAGCTGTTGTAACCCATGCACTCTAATTAAAAGGTGAACTTCATTTAAAAAAATTAAACATCCCTATTATTTTACTTTTAGAACAATTGTTTTAACGCCTGTATAGAAACCTTGGAAAAAAGTAAAGAAGGAAAATCTAAAATTGGTAGCCCATAAAGCAAAGTACTCGTAAAACACTTGGGAGAAAACCGCAGAAGAATAATAGGGTGCCTAGGAAGAAAGTTTGTGCTCCCATCAGATTAAACATTTCTTGGAAATTGCTTATAGATTTAGTTTCATTAATGAAACTCCATACATCTTAAAAACTAGCAGAGTCATAAAATGGAGTGTAAACTTTTAAATGTGAGAATGCTCTTTACTGATCAATATAGACAATAACTCTGGTGAAAATCAGGCATTCAAGTCATGATCGAACTTCACAGGATTTGGTAAAATGTAGAATTCAGCTGTAGACAAGCAGGCTTACTTCTCTCAGATGTTAAAACTGTACCACTCTGTAGCAGACCTCTCACAAAGAGAAACTAGCATACCACATTGGATGCTATATGATATGCTTCTTTCCCTAACCTCATTCCTTTGTCTTTATTCACTATCTGGTCTCATGAAAAATTGTTGCTACGGACTTGAAAACAGTTATATTTATTTTGTCTGGCTTTTGAAGAAGAGGAAAGACTCCTTCCTGTCAAGCTTGACCCCTGTCTTGTACACAGTACGCAAATGATTTGCTATTGCCTTCTTTTAGGTGTTACAAAACTTCACAATGTAGCCTACAGCTCTGATATTTTGTGGAATCCAAATACTGACCAAGCCTAAGTGTGTTTATCTTCTGAATCCAGACAACAACATGTATGCACAACCATACAAAAAAGTATTGTTATTCCTATCCATTACAGGGATAGGAAAACAATGGATAAATTTTATCTCCAATAATACAAAACCATTCTGAATTATTGATACATTCAAAAGGTATCATCTTCTTTGGGATTGTATGAATCACTAAACTATAGCTAAGCAATTAATGATTAAACAATTCTATCCCACAAAGGAAACCAATTTGACTGAAAGAAAACATTATACTTTTCTATCTAAAAAGTTGTATTTTTCATCCAGAAGAAATTTTCAACATCCAGAGAAAGCATTTCTACATGATTTGTTAATTATATAATCTTGTATGATTGTACAAAAATAATACTGCTGTCAAATATATTACTTAGAGAAATTGCCACCGGTTACAATAATACTCGGAAACACTCAAGATCCCTTTTACCTTTATCTATGGACTATCTCTTTACATATTTTGTTCTTATCATAATACAGCTTTGTCAAGTGATTACAAGCCCTAGAGCACTTACCCACTTAAGGAACTTAGGAGCCTTAAAACAATATTTTTTTTAAAAAAAGTTAGACTTCAAAAGGGGAACGTACCATATTGCTTTTGAGTAGCTAAGATTGCTTTTGTAAAATGCAGTTTGCTTAAGTTAGATGGGTGGAGTCCTGTTTTCAATTGTATAAATACTTTGGTGGTGGTGGGAGAGCCAAAAATAGTTGCATTGCCAAAATACAACTTGTGACACCCTAAATCCAGATCTAATTTGGTTTACAGGAAAGGGGTCAGGAAAAGGTAGTTTATGAAAGGAACATCATATAAACACTATTTAATCTGACAAATACCACCTTATATATCAAGAAACTTAGTAGTTATGATCTGTCATTCTGAAAAATACAGTTCACACTCTAATCAACATGCAGAAAAGGACATAAAAATATTTGGAACAATTATAATCCTCAAGCAACTCAGTCCTGAAAGAAGCTGCTGGCAATACACAAAGCTGAAAAGTTGAAAACTCACTCCCTTTTCTCTGCCACCCGTTTCCTGGAACCTAAATTAAACCTTATCAAAGTTTTTGCAAAAGCATTCCTTGTACTATTGTACTGCAAATCCTGTCTGATCCGACCTTCAAATATTTATGTAAACTGAAATATGTCTGGAAAGAATTCAAAACAAAACAAAATATGCCAGACAATCCCATCCTAGGGTGCCTCTCCCTGCTCATTTATATTCATGAAGAAACCTCTCCAACTGGTTCCCAACTGTTATGGGGGTGGTTTATTAGTCATAACAGCTGAGTCCATTTCTTTGGATACATGGATGGCATCTTACATCTTGCCAAGCAATTTTGCCTGACCCTTTTAGCAACAATGAAAAGGGTTAGCAGTGAAAGGAGTTGAACATGCACTCAAATCTCTTTTTTATGTCTCATCTGCATTAGGGGAACTAACTATGTATCATCGAAACAAGTTAAAAGAGGACACCGATTTGCATAAAATATATATTAATGTGTATAATTGCTCAGTCCTTGAATAGAAGTGCAACACCCTTGGTCTGGGAGGAAAGAGAAATTGGGTGCAGGTGATGCTGAGAACTGCAAAGATTCTTCCCTAGATGGGACCTAGGGGTCAGGCCTTCTCTGTTGAAGCACCTGCCTCCCCTGCCAACCTCCTGGCTTTCTGTTTTGAAAACCTACTTCTTCCCCTAGGCATGGGACCAGGTTGTTAGCTGAACACAATATAGGTGTAATTGTGTTATGAGTCTCTTAGACTGCCTTGGCTGTTGCATGTTATCATTTTTAACTCTGTATTTGCATTTACATTTCAAAGTATGTATGCATATAGAGAGATAGAGATATAGGGTCATTGTTAGCCATCCATGGTTATGTATTTAAAATGGAAGGCCATATACAATAAATAAATAAATAAACAAACAAATAAATACATAAACAAACAAACATATACATGCATGCATGCATGCATGCATGCATACATACATACATACATATTACCAGTAGAGAGGCAACTTCAATGCCTTTGCTTTTTGTTAGTCCTCGATTTGTAACAATTCATTTAGTGACCATTCAAAGTTACAACAGCATTGAAAAAAACTAATCCATGACCGTTGCAACATCCCAATGGTCAGTTGATCAAAATTCAGGCATTTGCCAAATGGCATGTATTTATGATGGTTGCATTGTCCCATGTAATCACCATTTGTACTCTTCCGAACTGGTTTCCAACAAGCAAAATCAATGATTTCCTTAAGAACTATGGCAAAAGAAGGTCATAACATGGGGTGCAACTTGCTTAGCAACTGGAAATTGTGGTCATAAGTTGAAGACTACTTGTATTTTTATCCATCAGTCACAACACTGTAAAATAGGACCACATGCTCATGTTTACTTAGAGCAAAGTAAGAGCAGCATAAATGCAGTGTATAGAGATCAGGAATGGGGTTAACAAATGTCAGGCTTGAATTGATTGCTTCTATTTCAGGAAATCGGCAGAGAGTATTTAATTCGATCTGCCTCAAGGATGCAAAGCCAGACTTAAAAGCACCCTAACCACATTTTTAGCTTGCTTTCAGCCGAATTTGAGTTATTAAAATTTCAATATCATTTTGTCCCATTTTTTAAGAAATCACCAATTTTAAAAAGCAGTACTTTTTCCATCTTCTGCAATAAATTTTATTAGTAGACATAAACTTTCATGAACCAGTTTTTTTTCCATTTTGTTTTTTTGCTAGTGTGGATTAACATGGCTCTTCTCTTACAATGCAATTCCAGTAAATTCTTCTTCTCCTCCTCCTCCTCCAAGTTTTCATCTCTGTAGGTTGTCTTATAAAGATAAAAGAAAAAGAAGTGACACATTTTAAACCCTTTCTATCCCAGGGCAAAGAGAAGTTCTTGAATCATGAAAGCTTGTGGCAAGAAAAACTGGTATTAGATGTTCTTATATCAGCTTGTCTTTGATTGAAAATAATATTCAGGATTCAGGAGTATGAATGTTGAAGATGCAAATTAGTTTTAATGTGAATGATGCCTCCTGAAAGTACTAACTGGGCATATACCCTATATTTTCACCTTTACAATTATATGAATTCCAACTGAAGAGAATCTCTGTAATTCAGCGCTGACCTGTGGAGTTCTTGGTATTCTCTGAGCTTGTTTGTTTGCTTGCAGATGTTTCATTACCTGAGTAGGTAGCACCATCCTCATACCAAGTAATGAAATGTTTGCAAGCAAACAACCAGGCTCAGAAAGCATCAAAAACTCCACAATTGCACCAGTGTCATTGTTGGCATAATAACACATAAAAGCCCATTCACTTGTTTATATTGCTCTTCTGGACTTGAAAGTCTCCTGAGATATTTCAAAGCATAAGTCTTTTCAAGCTGAATTGTTTTGTCCACTTGGGTGCAACACATATCTTCTACAGTGCGTTGACCAAAATCCTGGAAGAAAATTTTGATACTAGTGTTAATTTACAAAGAAACTCCTCACAGAGAATCATAGATACCTTTTCAGTTAGTCCAGAATCATGGAAAACGATATAGCCTAGTTTATCTGACTAGCCTAGAAAATAACAACCATTCTAAACGTTTGAATGGTTTTTTTCCCCCTCTGGAGGTAATTTCCAATTAGAAAATATATATATACTGACCTTTGTGGAAGATAATGTGAATGTTTGCAGAACTTTTATTAGCACTGACGATGTTACCTAAGTTGGGTAATGAAATGTCTATAAGAAAACTACCAAGCTCAGAAAGCACCACGGACATTACTGTGTAGGACAGAAGACATGAACATCACTTCCTCATATTATTCTTCGTTCAATATATGTATGTCTTTTTACGATAGGGGTAAAGAAACTCCAGTTCATGGGTTTTATTTGGTATGCCAGCTGGGACAGCCACACTACAGGGTCTTGGTTTCATTTTGAGATCATATCCCTTTGCTTGGAGGCTAATTGTCAACTTTATTGTATGGAGAACTTAAGAAGAGAAGACAGGATATTTGGGGGGGGGGAGGTTTCCTTCCCTTAAGCTCCCCACTAATATCACAATTGATAATGTATCCTCTTAATTTATGATCTTTGTCCAACAGCAGTCTTAGTTTCACCAGTAAAGGGTTTTTATTTATCTAATACAGCCATCCATCTCACAAGCAAGTGATTTTTTTTCCCCATCCAGTTCCATCTTGTGACCCTGATAGTGCAGAGGAATAAATCCAGGTCACTCTGACCAACTTTGTACCAAGCAAACTTATGTTTATTGCTTAGACTTATCAGGTGCCTAAACAAAAATTTGCTGATTGAAAGATGAATGGCTTTCTCTCCAGAGGTACAATATGCTACAAAAAAGAGGACATAAGAAGTCAAACCTGGAAATCACATCTGCCAAAATTCCACTGAAGGTACACTTTGTGATTAGGACTGCAAACCTATGCCCATTTGTAGGAAAATAAATTCCACTCTGAGAAAATGGGGCTGATCTTTGCGTAGATTTAAACAGGATTGTGATTTTTGCTCACAATTTTATATATACTTGCTTGGGGAAAAGTCCTATTAAATTTAAGAGGTGTTATGGGAAGGTGCTTTTAATATTTGTCATCCGTTCACTTCACCACGTGCTCATAGTTTGCTAATTACTCATTTTTGCTAATTTTAGGGTTACAATTACTTGTCCTCCACTGCACCAAGAGAGAATTTTTCCTGTTTGCATCAATAACTTCACAGGAATATTGACATCTCTCTTTCTGCATTGTGGGGGGGGGGGGGGAGGGAGCTTCTCACTCTTGTCACAAAATTTATTATATGTCATCAAGTCATCGCTGACTCTTAAAATCCACATAGATTTTCCCCATGACAATGTGTCCCCAATCTAGACATTTAGCTTTCCCAATGGCTTATCTCACTAAACCATTTGTGTACATACTGCCATTGTAATTCAGTCCCTCCATCTCACAAAATAGTTGCCTATTAAATACCCAACAGGTTTGGAAGAGTGAGGGCTTTCAGTTTCCTAGATTGCTAAGAAAAACATATTCTGAGTGGTTTATAAAAGAAGCTGAGCAGCCTACTTGGAATTAAGTCATGGAAATATCATGCCTTGCATTATGCAATGTGGAGCAAATATAAAAGGAAAGATTCTATTTAAAACCAGTAACCAAAAGATGAAAAAAGCTAAAACATACAAACTGATAAGAATTCATGCAATCTTAAGCACCTGACAAAGCCAGAATATAAATAATGGTTATGTTATTATTATCTTTTTAAAAAGTGTGCTAGTCCATAAGAAAAAAAAAAACCCTACTAGTTCACAGTTAGTCATTAGTATGAATCAGTCTATCCACAAACTGTAGAAAGACAATCCCACCCAACTATTAAAAGGTTGTATCACAGGAAAGGAAAAGTTTGTGCAGCTAACACAACATATCTCCAGCCAAAATTGTTTTTCTTTAATTCTCTTGTCAGCAAAAGCCATTTTAGAGGAGAACAATTAGGTCTTGATTTGTTTACTTGCTACCCAGCTCTCGCCTCTTCTCCCTATCCCATTTCTTTCTACTGGTTTCATCACACTAGTATTCCTTAGCCTGTTTCCCAATCTCCAAGCATGAAGAAATTCTGCAGAAAACACAATAAATGAAAACAAATCCATGCATATGAATGATGGTCACACGTCACCTTGCTAGAACATGAAGCAGCTGTTGACTTTTTAATAAAGAAAGGAAAACAGAGCTCACTTAATATTCCTACGCAGCTGATTTTCCTCCTTTGGGATAAGGAAGAACTTGGCTTAATAGTCTTCCTCTCACTATCCCCCCATATCCTTCCTGAAGCAGGAAGAACAGGTGAATAGGATGTGGAATACTATTTTTCTGATTACAATTATCTACTTTATTCCATAGTTTGTATGGGGTCAGAACAGTAGCTACAGAACATCTTATACAAGGAAATGAAAGAGAAGGACTTACTGTAATCTTTAAGCTACAGCCAAGATAGTGACACACTAGCAGTTCCTGAAATAAGCTTCTAACTTATAACAGGCCTTAACCAGATGCTCCCAAAATGACAGCCAAGGTTTAAAAATACCAACCGGAGTAGCCCCAATTACATTCCAGGAACCCCATAAACTTAGCAAGGCAGAAAAGCAGATGAGGATGGACCCTAGATTGTGGTAGATTTTTTGCCTTTTCACCTGATCTTCTGGTTATCACCATCCCTTTTTAAAAGTTGTCCTTTTACTACATTTAATCCCAAACTGCTCAGACTAACAAAATCGTATTGTCATAGTTCCTACTATTGGATAAATAATTTAAGCAGGCTCAGGAGGACCCAGGGAGTTTCATAGCTAAGTAAATATTTTCACTCTCTAATTATTATATTATGTCACATCAAGTCTCAGATAAGCTTCTGAAGATGCCCCCGTGCTTGAATTCTACAGCCGGCAGAGTGACATTCACTACCTCCCTCCCAATCAAGTTTTTGTTTTCCTACATTTCAGGTGTGGCTAAAATATGATTTCCTCCAGCTGGTACTTCCTTTCCTCCAGGAAAGGCACAATTTCACTTTTTCAAGTTAATTAAATCACAAAAGCGGTGTAAATACAGTAATAAAAAGAAGGTTGTTTTGCCTTACCCTTATCCTAAGCAGATCTGGGCAAGAAAGAAGTATTCTTTTGTTGAAGAAAAGTGTTTTATAAATAAATGGATGAATGAATAAATGAATGGATGGATGGATGGGTGGATGGATGAATAAATAAATAAATATCTACAATCAAATATCCAGACAGCCATTACTTAATAATAACAAGTTTTTTAATAAGAAAAAATATAGAAAGCAGCAAGAAAGTGAGGTCTCACTCATTGAGATGGTCTGTAGCAGAGATGGTATTCAGCAGGTTCTGACCACTTCTGGAGAACCGGTAGCGGATATTTCAAAAAACCGGCAAATACCACCTCTGATTGGCCTCACCCCCATCTATTATCTGCATCCCAAGTCCCAGCTGATTGGCTGGGACTTCTTTCATTGCCCTGCACAGGAGAACAGAGCTGGAAAGCAGGTTAGTGGGGTGGGGAGGGATTTTGCAGGAGTCGGGAAGGAATGGAGATTTTACAGTATCCTTCCCCTGCCATGCCCACCAAGCCACGCCCACGGAACCAGTAGTAAAATAAATTGAATCGTACCAATGGTCTGTAGGCTTCTCATCTGCCACCTACTACCTTCAAGGCAGGTACTTAGAGACAGAAATCAAGCCACCATAGTGAAGTATCCTTGCATTGCATAACACTGCACCGACAACATCTGAATTTTATTACTAGCCTTTCCCATTTTGGTGGTCTCCCGATATGTTGAGCTACAGGAATTCAAGCAATATGGCTGGAAATAAGCAAAGGCCAGGAATTGTTCTGGTTGTGCTTTGTGGCTTTTTATTTTTAAAAGGTGGTGAAATGGAGGAGACATGAGGAAGGGGAAGGATCAATTATTATTTTGCCAAAATGACAATAGCAGCAGCAACAATAGTAGACTGAATATACAGTGAATATAATGCTACTGATCGTTTATATAACTTGGATTGGAAACAATATTCTGGGAACAGTTTGTATCTATCACCAGATTCTACTTAGATATGAAGTTGGATGATTGGTTCCTGAACAATGAAAAAGATTTGCTGTTTCTGCCTCTAATGCTTTTAAGCAAGAAAAAGGGGAATCCCAGTGGGTTTTGCTGAGCTCAAATATGGCTAAAGTGCCAACAGACCAGGAACTGTCACAAGCCCTTTATTCTTCCCTGCATCTCATACAAAGATGTGTATGAATAGTAAGCCCATAGAATAGAATAGAATAGAATATAATAGAATAGAATAGAATAGAATAGAATAGAATAGATAGGGTAGGGTAGGGTAGGGTAGAATAGAATAGAATAGAATAGAATAGAATAGAATAGAATAGAATAGAATAGAATAGAATAGAATAGAATAAACAGAGTTGGAAGGAACCTTGGAGGTCTTCTAGGAAACGCTACACCACTTCAGACAATTATGTAGGAGAACTTCAGATAGTGACAGTTATAGGAGATCAAGGCAAGGAGTATATCCTATTGTGCAACTTTGGGAAGGGATAGTAATCCTAAGAAATGCTGAGTGCGATCTCACAAAATGATTGCTGCAATGGGCAATTGCAAAACACCCATTTATCTATTCAAGAGCCAACGCATTTGATTGCTCCCTATAAATCCTAAGTTAGAGTATCCCGGTGTCTCTCCTCCACCCCAGCTTAATTTATATTTTTAAGCTTTCTATGATTAGGTAAAACTTCCAAGTTTCAAACTTTTTTTTTATTTCCTAAGAATACTGTTGGAGCCCAGAGATGGATCATTGGCCTTGCAACAAAATAGCTTCCCATGAAATTCCCTTTAAAATAGACATGTCATTAATGCTTTTTGCTAACTTGGGTGTAGCTTGACTCTGTCATGGATCAGAGCAATGTAATGTTTTAAACTCATAATGGGATAGTCATCTCTAGTTCACTCTGTCCCTAATTAAAATGTTAAGTTGTTCCATGCCTGATATATAATTTGGATACAAATATGACAAAAGAGGAAAGTGAATGTGAGGGGCTGCCACAGAGAGGAAGGGGTCAAGCTATTTTCCAAAGCACCTGAAGGCCAGGCAAGGAATAATGGATGGAAACTGAACAAGGAGAGATTCAAGCTGGAAATAAGGAGACATTTTCTGAGGGAGAGCAATAAACCAATCGAACAGCTTGCCTTCAGAAGTTGTGGCAGCTTCTTCACTGGAAGCTTTCAAGAAGAGACTGGACTGCCATGGTGTAGGATCTGCTTGGGTGGGAGTTGGACTAGATGACTTACAAGGTCCCTTCCAACTCTGTTAATCTGTAATGTGCACTTGGGTCCTTTTTCACCAAAATGGCCAGATAACATCAGAGGGAGTGAGAATATTGGAATCAGGAGCCAGAAGACACCAGAGCTATCTATGGCCAATATAGATTAGGAAACTCAGTGAGAGCACCCGAGGTGCTCTTTTCCTAGAACAAGGAGGGGACATACTTTGTCCTTAATTAATAATAATGAACTTGATTAGATTGGATATCTAATTCATGTTCCAACCATGTGAGAGAAAATGGAGTGGGGCCATAACAAAAGAGTGGCCCATGAAATAAATAAAATGAAAATGAAAGAAAACTAAATATTGCTGCCCTTGAACTGGCCCTAAACTATTCTGAAAACATCTGCCAAATGATGAGAAGGAGGTTTCAAGGCTGTACAGCAAGAGTCTTCAAAGTTGGCAAGTTTAAGACTTGTGGACTTCGACTCCCAGAATTCCTGAGCTAACATGACTGGAGGAGGAATTCTGGAGTTGAAGTCCACAAGTCTTAAAGCTGTCAAGTTTGAAGCACCTGCTCTACAGTGTTCTGTGTTCCAAAAATCACAAGCTGTCTATCCCAATCCCTCAAATTCTCTCCCTTCATGCTGTTGCTTCTCGCTATATTTTGGATCCGTGCAGGCTTAAGAGACACCTCATAGAATACTTTCTTCTTTCAGCTCAGAGTAAGGTACTCCTCTTCACTAATTTAATTGGAATATTTTTATATTCCACATCTGGATTTCAATACTGTTTGCTTGTCATAGAAATCGAAACAGAATAGATTCTGCTTCTGTCCTACCAATCAATGTATCAACATTCAGCGTTGAAAGGCTGAAGAATGCATGGTATGCCAAGAAACATACTTTCATGTAGCCCAGAGATTAGGGGTTCAAAAAACAAATAAAGATGAAAATAAAGAAAAATAAATAAAGATGGCAAAGCACCACCGGGTACCAAGTAGAATTACAAATAGAGTTCTCTCAATTCTCTCAATGACATCTTCTGTTAGGAAAAAAATAGCTGTAAAATTATTAAGATGGCACCTCTCATGGCCACCTTCTCCCACCCAATTTATCAAAAGAGTATCAGTAATATCCAAAGTTGCATTTCTATCTCTGAACTATTAAGTATTTAGTGTTTAGTATTTTGAAATTGATGACCTCCCTGGTGCATGCCCCAGTCTGCACATTCATGCTTAGTCTAAACTATTCTCTGAATGTTTGCCTTTCTCTTCTTTCATAGTTGATTGTACTTCTTTTTTTGTTTTGTTTTGTTTTCTTTTAAACAAAGTTTCTGGGTGGGTGAAAAAGGCTTTGTTATATACAGGTTGTAGTGTTTCTCTCTTCCTTCCTGCGGAAACCTCAAAGACAAAGTGAGGAGAACTACTTGGTGCACATTCAGCTGACAAATTTATCTTTATACAACATTCAGTTTATTGCTTTGAAGTAATAGTGGTGATTATTCATTCACCTTTCCAGTCTAGGTAAAAGAGGATACAAGATAAAAATATAAAATCATTTTTATGATAAGAGACTATCACTAGCAGCCATACGGTAGGAGCAAAGATGGCTCTCAAGTGAATCAAAGTGTATTAAACACATATAACAATTGCTCTACCAACACACATCTCAAGAGAAGGATTGTTGGTCTGAGAGCAGAAGCCATTCTGCAGAGATTCCATCATCTGCCATCTAGATATAAAATAAATGCATTCTTGGGTCAATGGGTTCGTTGCCAAAGAGAAGTCACCTTTTACATTAGATGAGTAAATTTGGGCTGCAAAAAAACCCCATCTCTTTGCTAACCTGGATTTTTGTATCCTAGATGTAGTCAGTGGAAGCTCTGTGAGTTCCATAAATTGACCCCTTAGGGCCACAAACTGTTTGTCTTCATATATGAGCATCAGGGTGAACTACAGGGGCAGGAGCTGTTTCACTTTGCACTGACCGGATTAATGTAAATGCAGTTTTTGTGCTTGGCTACTTTAATCTTTCTATGCCTCAGTAAAATTCAAATAGTGGATATACTGCAGAAAGAGCAACTAATATAAATATCTTTTTAAACTTTTGAATGAAACTGGACCACCCATGAATCTGGAAAAAGCCAAGAGTTTACAACTAAGGCTTTTAAAGTTAAACCTCAAGTGACTTTGCCTTTGTTTATCATTATAAAATACCTTCCTTGTAGTTGCTTTAACTGTTGTTTGAAGTGCTCATTACAAGACAGGAATGGATGTTTACTCTTTTCTGTAGAAAAAATAAGAAAGAAAAAATTAAGGTCTATTTTATTGACAGTAAACCCATGTTGGATACTGTTCCAACATGCATACTCTAGAACCGGGGTTCTAGCCTAGTGATCTTAAATATGTTACTGCAGCTTTTTCTTCATGTTTCTATCTCATTATGGTTTTGTAATTTTTAAAGCTAAGAGATCACATGGGAGGGAAAACTCCCTAAATTCTGACACTCCATCATAAAAATCCTGATTTGAACAATGTAAAAATAAATGCCTTAATTCACCCATCCCTTCAGGGACTGTACGTTGGGATAAAGCAGCTTGGAAAAGTCAACCCTGCTGGTAAAAATCCCAAGAAAAGATCGATATGAATCAGCTCTTAGTGTGGTGGAGAATAACAACCATTATGTCATAAATATCTGGCAGAGGATGTTGTCAAGCAAGCAGAGTTTAAGAGAGGAGAGATCCATTTTCCACAAATGGTTTTCAAGCAAGCAGAGATTAAGAAAAGAGAGATTGTTTTGCCATAAATGGTTTCCTTAAAATATATTTTCAAGAGCCATTTCTTATTGTGGCATGTGCCCTGCACTCTGGAACTGTGAGAAGTTAAGGAACTGTGTAACAGGGTCAGCAGCTGCTGTCCTTTAATCAGCTTTGCATTGGACTGACGCCAAACGACACCAAAAGGATAGGACAACTTTTTCTCTTCTTCCCTCTCACCCCATGCCAAGGAAAGGATGGCTAGCATGAGCCAGCCATCTGACCAGATTGTTTGCAAAGAATTGTAATTAGTCCAAGGGCTGCTTTGTAGTTTTTGGGCCGTAGCTGCCAATCCCTGCTCTTTTGCACAGAGCAGATTGCCACGCAGATAGCTTTCAGTTGTAATGCAGTATCATATGTTGAAAACCAATGCTCTAGCGACTGGGGCTGGGGGAAGAGACTCCCTGTGGTAGATATGTCTGATGAGATACAATAGCCATCTGTCTAGAATGGGATGTCAAACTCAAGGCCCATAGGCCAAATCTGCATAAATCTATATGTGGCCTGTGGGGAACGTCTGGAAATAGCAAAGGACTGGCCCGCAGTTCCTTTGGTAGCCAAAACAGGATGTCGTGGCATGCAGCCCCCCACATCCCGATTTCAGCCTGGACGGTCTCCTGCAGCACTCTGCTAGCCAAAATGGTGGGGGTGTGTGCACAGCCCCGCGCCCTCTTTGACCGGCAGGGTGCTGCACGAGGCATCTCTACCACCACCCCGGCTGGCCTGAGGAGGAGAAATACAATGCTAATCTGGTCCTCGAAGAAATTTAATTTGACAGCCCTGGTCTAGAACATTTTAACTTGGATTCCTGCAGGGAGTTTGACTCCTTGGTCAAAATGGCATTTTCTTATTTAAGGATTCTAGGAAAAGCAGACACTGAGAGCTCCTTGAGACACCTTAATTCAGCCAGTTGAGAATGTTCATAGAATTACAGGTTGTGTTCATACAATCTGCTTTGTTTGAACAGTTTGCTATTCTAGTGAAGATGTAAATCCAGATCATTTTTTATGGTCAATACCTTGGATTAACTTTAAACATGGATAATTCAATAAGTGGACTAAAGATGTTATATGAACAGAGTCACAACGTTGACAGAGAGCATTTACAATAGGTCCCTGAGTCTAGCAACCACTATTTAAATCTTCAAATTCATGTTGAAGCATCCATAACAGTAGGAAGAGAAAGATTTAAAATCTATCTGTCCATCTGAAGCAGCTTCTATTTAAAAATTTCTAGTGAATGAAAGCTTTTCACTATCAAAATGATCTTATTTTTAGAAAATTTTTCCTGATGTTCAATCGTAAGACATTTTTTGCTTCTTAATTCTATTATTCCATGTCCTGCATTCTAATATGATACAGAATAGGCCTGCAAAACACATGGCCTGCTTACAATCCATTACACAAACTTGTGCCTGCTTGTGGTTGCGGCATTTTTTAAAAAAGGAATAAATCCATTGCTTCTGAGAGCCTCCAAAACTCCCTGCCACTGCTCCATGGAGCACTGAACAGCTGATCAGCCCAATAGGTATTTCTTTGCAGACCATGATTATTTTTAATTGATTAATGTGATCTTTTCTCCTATAAAAGTTGTATAGCCCTGATACACAGGTAGTCCTTGACTTACAACTACAATTAAACCCAAAATTTTGGTTCGTAAGTGAGACATTTGTTGCAATCTTTATTGCCACAGTTGTTAAATGAATTGTTGCAGTTGTTAAGTTAGACACACAATTGTTGAGTTAGTTTGGCCTCTGCATTGACTTTGCTTGTCAGAAGGTCACAAAAAGTGATACATGGCCCCAGGATACTGCAACCGTCATAAATATGTTAACTTTGGCTTTGTGGCTATCAGTCATTCAAATCATGGTTGTACCCAAGGTACTTTTTCAAAAGGCAACTGGACATTGTTTTTTCTTCAAGAGGTTTTGCTTCTCATCCAAGAAGTTTCTTCAGTTCAGTTTGGCTTTGCGTGATGCATGAAAGGAAATGTTATCATAGATGTGTCCTGGGACTTGCATGTGTTCATGCTGAGATGTGTGAGTTCCACTTTTACAGAAGTAATAACTAACCTACTGCATCATATGGAACACTCCTGAGATGAAGCTGAATGAATCTGTGCTCAGTGACCCAGTGTATCACAGTATAACTTGTTCAGTTTCACAATAAAACAGACTGTTTCTGGGTCAAAATAATAAATTATAGATACTGTGGCATACAAAAATAGCATATCATATTTCAGAGTGCACTTAACTAAGGGTGGAATGCCCTTGGAAAAAATGCTAGCAGGTCATCAAGGCCCAAGAAAAGCACAGCTCAGTTTTTACTTCCACCTGTATATTCCTGGCTGAAGAACTCAATATTGGTTGTAACAAACAAACACCAAACTCAATAAACTCTGTTTATATTGACTCAAGATTCATTTATACAGATTAGATCTTCTATTATTTGCATGGTACAAAGTAGATATTGCCTACCGTCATATTTGTTTATTTTGTTTTTGCTGAGAGGAAGATATAACTGGTTAGTTTTGTCAATAGGACCTATATTACCATCTTTAGAAGACTTAACACAGGTAGATCCAAGTCTAGCTATTTATATAATCAATAGCCTACATGCACAGTAGCTTAATAATTGCAAAAAAGGATGACACAAATCCCTTAAATTTAAAGAGATTACAGCATATAGCAGCATATACTCTATATTAATACTATTAATGTAAAATGCTTGATTTATTATCTTTTATTAGGAAGGACCATGACTTTCATGCACTGAAGTTTGCTTTGAAATATCCAAAATGTCAAGAAAGCAGCAAGCAGAGAAAAAAAATATCCTAGGCTGTTGTTTCTTGCAATGATTTTATGTGTTTATTTCATTTCAAAACTAAAATTGTGTTTTGTTCTTACTTATGTTTGTTTGGGTGGAGCTGTTGAATCTCTAAACAGTTCTCTGTTGCTATGAGGTGTTTGAAAAGCAGATGAATCACAGCTGCATTTTACAGGACACCATAAGATAATGTACATCCATGCAGCAGCAGAAACAGATGTGTATGTGGCATTTTCAATAGACATATTTCAACATTATTTTTAGTTTAGTTTTAGTTTACTTTATTGTCATTGCACCTCATACAACAAAATTAAATGCCATCTTCAGTATATAATATAACTATTAAAACACAAACACACATCCTTCACATTCTATACAACTGAATTGAAAACCCGATATTGCGTTAATCTTGCACTATACAGTAGAATTAAATACTGCCCTGGGATAGAAGCTGTTTTTCAGCCTATTTGTCCTTGTTTTATTATCCTGTACCATCTGCCAGATGGTAATAGTTTTAAAAAAAAGGGTGCCCAGGATGAGATGGATCTTTAAGAATGTTTTGAACTTTCTTAAGGCAGTAGGAGTTATAAAACTCTTTCAAACAGGGGAGAAGGCAACCAATGATCCTCTGAGCAATGACATTAACTCTTTGGAGTGCTGTCCTATCTGCCACTCTGAAATTGGCAAACCATACATAGGTGCAGTAAGTTAAAATACTCTATATGATGCAGTGATAGAAGCTCACCAGTAGTTTTTCATTGAGTTGTTGTTTCCTGAGAAGTCTCAGGTAATATAATCTCTGCTGGGCCTTTTTGACGAGTGTTGCAGTGTGAGTGCCCCAAGTCAGGTCCTCTTTTTGTTCTACAGATAGTGTATGTCTTCCTTCATGAAAATACAACTCATTTCCATGTCTTCTTCTAATACCCATGAATAATGAATCTCCAAGCCTTCATACAAATTTGATGGATCAAGCTTGAATAACACGAAGCAATTTTCTAATTCTCTGAATATATCAACTATCAATTATCTTGAGAACAATGATTCAAATCTTTCTTCAGAAGTCAGAAAGAAACATCAAAACTCTGCAGCATCCTATTTTTATTCAGTTGTGTGTCTCAGTGACTTTGTCCTTCCCTCTTCTCTGTGTGGATGTAATGAGGTGAGAATTGGAGACTTATGGACTGAGCAGGATGCCTAGAATTACACAACAGCTTCCATTGTTAATCATGGGCATTAGGGCTCAATTTTCCTAAGATCAGGTTTAGGCCAGAGCCCCTATCAACAAGTAAATTATTACATTTGGCTAAATAGCTACAAGATTACCTTGGCACAGATAGATTACACTTAATAGCTTTAATGTATAGGAATTATGCAACAATATTTAAATTTCAACAGCTATCCTTTCTAGATAGCACTGACTAACTTTCTAAGATATTAAAAGGTTGCAGATTTTACTTGTGTGGTGTTTTGGCAAGATTTTTCAGAAGTGGTTTGTCATTGCCTCCTTCTGAGAGAGTGAGAGAGAGATTTTGTGCCTTAGATGGAACTCAGTCTTCTGGTTTCTAGCCTGGTAAGCAATCTAAAATGATAAACCATATCAGCCAAATAGTATGTTTTCTCTCAAAGTTACCAGAAACTTTTGTAGTTGTGAGCTACCCAGAGTTGATTAAGATGGACGATCATATGAATTTTATAAATAAATAAATTCCTTTTTTACAATACCAAATTACCACTTTTAAAATTGGATATTCTGGAGGAGAAAAGCAAGTTATACATTTTAAAATAAATAGGAGGTAGGCATGCAATTGGAATGTATTGGAACTGTCATGAATGAATAGATATAACTAACAATAGCATATTCCTGAAGTGATTTTTTGCAAGATACATTTACAAGGTGCCAGGATATCATAATGATTAAAGTGTTGGGCTAACAATGGATAGATCCAGATTCAAGCCTACCTCATCTATAGAAATTTACTGGATGCCCTTTGAACTACTCATAGTCTGTCAGTCAACCTTGGGAATTCTTGAGGGGATAAAGTGAAGTGAGATATTAATATAAGCTGCCTTGAACCCTTGCAGGAGAAATAATGGGATATAAATCTAACCCAAAAAATGCATAAATAAGAAGCTGACTTATTAATTATTATTAGTCTATGTAACTCAGAACTGTCTACATTGCTTAATAAAAAATTCTCCAATTTATTTCAGAAATCTCTTTGCTAAGGCATCAGGGAAATAAAGATTTTTGAATCTGTGATCTTTTGAATGAAAATTACTTTTAGCCTTCTGCTGGAAAATGCCAATTCACCAGTTTTTTTTGAATAGATTTGTCTAGAAAGATCTGGCTAGTCAACTTGATGGCGTGTCACACAAGATGGTTTTTCAAGAACTTAAATGAGAACTGTTGGTACTCAACTTGACTTAAATTATGTCATCTGAAAACCATATTCCTTTGCCTTGTTATGTAAAACATGAATATTTTCATATTCCTCTTTTGTGCCCCACTAACCAAAGTGAAACAGGGGTTATAAGAAAGCTATTTCTTGATCTTTCTTGAAAGAGTCTTTCTCCAAATAAGGTTCATCTAGCTTCTTCCTTATTATTTTTTTGGCATCAAGTAAGATATTTTTTAATATTTGGCTTAGATATGTTAGTTTCAGTTTTAATTTTGCTGACTATTTGTGTTGTTTTTATAATTGTATGCAGTAGTCCTTTAATTTGTTTCATTGGTATTTTAATATATTTATTCTGTGCTGTGAAATGTCCCAGGTATACTGTAAATAGATATACTTTCTCCACAGAGAGATTCTGAACTCAGTGATTGTTAAAGGCATATATTTGCTTTTTGTAAACTTTTTCTTAGAAAGTTGACATCTGTAGTTCTATGAGATTTCCTTTTTTTAAAATTTATTTTCCTGGGGTTTATTTTATTTTATATCAATAGATTTATATAATCTATTTTATTACAATACACTATATGTAATAAAATGTTAATTAAAAATGAACCTTCATTCAGATTATCTGCATATCGTTTAGCACATTCTTTCCTTTTTAAGTGCAATGGAGAAGAAATGTTTAAAACTCTTCCAAATCTGGGGTATTCCCTTCTCTTTCTGAAACATACAGTGTACCTTTGCTCATGTCTTGAGTTGCATCTTAACCAATAGTCTTACATTAATACAGATATGGCTGACTATGTCCATGTGTGCCCGGGAAAGCATTTTTTGAAGCAGAGGAAGTCCTTTGTTTTCTAGATAGTTTTAGGACTCCGTCTCTTGGCTCGAAAAAGCAATGCGGAAACCTCAGATGTCATGGGGTCAACTCAAATTAGGAACTGTATTCCTTTGTGAGACATGGAGCTGCCTTGAATATTTGAAATGACATTCGCATGATTACTCACATGATCATTTTTCGGAGGAGGGGATATGGGTTAAAGGAAGATGGGTAGAATTTACTGATTCAGGAACAAGTCATGTGACCTTCTAATGGAGTGTAGTACCCTGAACCACCCCTCTCACTACAAAGCATTGAAAAGTAGGTCAGTGAGATGATGTAACAGGAATGAGTTAATGAAGAAACTAAACAGAATCTGAGCACTTGTTGAAGCTGTCATTCAGTGGTCAGCAGATGTCTTTCATTAGCTTATGTGTAAATGCTGTCAGATATCAGGCCATTGGCCCAGAGAAGTAAAAGTTATCCCTGGATTTTCTGCAATGGAAGGGAGAAGTAGTTAGGTCCCTGGGGAGTGATAATAATACATGCATTTAATTTAACTAAATTTAAATCAAATCAAATCTTTCTCCCCCTGAATTTATTCATATCTTTGTTTTGGTCTTTACTATATTTTTGGAATGTGGTCCCCAGCATATCATTCAATAGTCAAATGCATACTCTTAGTTTGAAAAAAATGAATTATATTGGTGCAGGTCCTTCCATTAGGTAGAATTATTTCTACTGAATATTGATGGAAAGAACAGAGAAACTGAGATATAGTGGAATAGAATATGCCCACCGCTGAAGGGAGAAACTACATTTCTCCCTTCAGATACAGTAAAAGATATTCCACCAGCAATATAAAGGTGAATTTCCACATCCAGTTCAATCAGAACATCAATGGACATCATCTTCTCCTTTGACCCAAGCAGAAAAAAATCTTCAGTCTGTGCTGAACAAACAACTCATTCCTGAATTCTGCTAACTATGAAGATGTTGTGCTAACTATTTTAGCCCAAATGACAGGCACAATAGAAGGACCTGAGATAAAGCAGGAAATGCTTGATTTGGTTTACAACTCTACAGCATATTAGTGACCTGATACTCAAGTTATTTATGAACAGTGTCTAGCATCCTTGGGCACTAAAACCATGTCCAAAAATAGTCTAGTCAATAGGTTGGTAGAATAAAGAATAAACCACATGAAATGGGAGGAAGATTGTGGGAAGTGTCAGGAGATCTCAATGGTCCACACATATACATAGTCTTATGTATGGTCTTATGGTAGGTCAAGCAGAATAGGGCTCACTCTGGCCAATTCTCCCCAGCCAACTCACCAAAGGACAACTGGCTACAGGACAACTCACCATAGAACAATTCAGCACGGAACAACTCAAGAGAGGAACAAGTGAATTGCAGCAGGTCTTGTCTTGCTTTAGGTTTAAACCTTTTCAGATTAGAAGTCCTCAAAGCTGGGATGAACTGCAATTCTATGTCTCCCTCTCTTCATTATCCCTCTCAATTTGTCCCACACTGAATTGTCCTGTAGCAAGTTGTCTTGTAATGAGTTGGCTGCTGTGAATTATTCCACAGCAAGCTGTCCCATTCCGCTCAGTCATTGGGCAGTGCAATAGCAATAGCACTTAGACTTGTATACCACTTCACAGTGCTTTAAAGCCCTCTCTAAGCAGTTTGCAGTATCAGCCTATTGTCCCCAACAATCTGGGTCCTCATTTTTCTGACCTCGGAAGGATGGATGGTTGAGTCAACCTTGAGTGATGAGTATCAAACCCCTGGCAGTCAGCAGAATTAGCCTGATATACTGCACTCTAACCACTGCACCACTACGGTTCCAGTGCAAATTATTATGTCCTCATAGTTTTCTGCTGATTTAGGAACTGAAGAAATGCACAATTGTTTTGACTCGGCGGGGGGAGGGGAACAGTGAGTGTAATTACAGTTTCCTTCTAACCTATATTTTCCTATTTTATTAACATATCCTATTTCTTATCCATGGCACCCACAGACAAGACGCAAACACTTATGAAGTTCTACTGGCTTTCTTTCCAAGGACTCTGAGAAGGCAGCTGCCACCCACCATGTCTCTTTGCTTACTGCAGCATTCCAAATACTTACACCTCACTTAATACAGTAACAAAGTCAGCTTGGCTGCCACACAACCTAGAATGTGCTGTTACAGCTGTGAAGTAGCTAACTTGGGCAGCCATCTATCATGAATGCTTTGTTTGAGGTGTTCCTAGAATAGCTTTTCTTCCATGAGGCCCTTAACTGACAGGCTTCTGAAGAGGCAAGACAAATAAACTATTTTGGCTAGAATTCCAACTAACGTAGTAATGTTTGGTTTGGTTTTAAAGAGGAGAAGGACTATAAATATAATATATTTATATATAAATATAAATATATAGGGTTAGGATGCAAAATTATTTCCATAATCATTCACCTGAATATTTAGCTGGGTCCCTTGAGTCATTCTGGAAATGCAGATAGTCAAATTAACTGTGTGTCAATTTGCAACTGGACCAAAACAGGATAATTTGTAGCTATTAAAAAGGACTAGGCAAAAGGAGAAAAGTTTGGAAACAGACTAGAAAGACACATATGGTGAAAGCTGGACTGTTGCAAACTTGCACTCTTCTGAGATTATACATAAAAGAAAATCACAGAGGGAAAGAGGAAAGGTACGTTAGGGAGTGGAAGGGTGGAATTAACCAATAAACTACTTCTTTTAAAGCTAGCAAGCAGCTGTTTGCAGCAGGTCTCCTTGTGAAAACATCTCACCTTGTTTTCTTGCCAAGTTTATTTGGTAGTGGATAGACTGGTTCAAATAAGAGTGAAAGAATGTTTGACTCTCTGGCATGGCTTTCTTCCTGAATGCAGGAGTCAGTCCCAGAGGTGGGCTGCACTTACATTCACAACCAGTTTGCCGGTTGTGAGCGCGCGCGCACGCCCTTTGGGAGTGAAACAGAGCTTCAAAATACAGCTAATAAACTCAGGCAGCTCCAGTGAGTACAGTAGGGGCAGCGTGGAATTCAGCTGGGCAGCAGGGGCAGGGGGAATGAGCCATAAAGTTAGTTATATATGGAAAGAATAGCACAAGGCCGGGTGGGTGGGCCCAGCCAGCGATCACAACTAAGGGTTCACCCAAACCCTCATGACCACTCAGAAGCCAAGTGCTGGTCTGTCGCATTTATATTGAAGCATAAGAAGATACAGGTAGTATCTTCAACCTATGATCACAATTGAGCCCAAAATTTATGTTGCTAAGTGAGAAATTTGTTAAGTGAGTGGTGCCCCATTTTGTGACTTCCCTTGCCACATTTGTTAAGTGAATCCCTGTAGTTGTTCAATTAATCACAGGGTTGTAAGGTGAATCTGGTTTTCCCATTGACTTTGCTTGTCAGAAGGTTGCCAAAGATGATCACATGACCCCGGGGGCGGTGGGACACTACCACCGTCATCAATGTGAGTCAGTTGCAAAGCATCTGAATGTAAATCATGTGACCATAGAGGTGCTGTAATGATCGTAAGTGTGAAAAATGGTCATAAGTCACTTTTTTCAGTACCCTCATAACTTAGAACAGTCACTAAGCAACCTGTTGTAACTTGAGAACTACCTATATTTACTGAAGCAGATAATAATTCCAACCTGCCCCAGACTCAGTTTTCAATAGTATGTCTAAAGTCTACAAACAGGACATGATATCTCACAGGAGCAAGCCATTCATCCAAATAGGAATCTGTTTATGCTGCATATTGTAGTTTCAGATAGGAGTGAGACACAGCATTCACTGATGGCATTTTTGGTCTATCGCCAGAGTCTCTCTTTTCATTCTTTTCCTCATCTGGGTAACTAAAGATTGCCAGATCTTCTTCCAGACACATTAATGGCAATAGTTGTGATGTTCCTCATTAATCCCAGCCCACTCTTTTTCAGGTAGGGCCTAACCAAACTAAGCAATGGCTTAAGTTAGACCATTTATCTCTTGAGACTGACAGCTTAATTAACTTTGCTTTCGGTTATTTTATTATTGGTGGCTGAATTATATCAAGGGACCTGGTGTAAACAGTAAAGTGGAACATAGGGCTGAGAGGGAATGGAGAACAGTACAATAAAAAGTCAACAAGGAAAGTTACGCTGACCTTTTGCTGGCTGGAATGAATAATTATAAGCAACTGCTCTTTCCTAAAGTCAACTTTCTCTAAAAATTGAGAAGCAATGGATATCTGTCTTCTGCACAACTTAAAAAATTGTGATGTGTAATGTCTACTCTTTCCCCCTATTTATTTATGGCTTCACCAGGTTATAAGAATCCTTGTATCTCTCACTGTACAAATTCTATGTAATATACATTTTTGAAATCGCTAGAAATTTTGAAGTCTTCCATTTCCACATTTTGAGACTACTTATCCAGGAAGGACCAGAACTAGTATAGCACCGAATTATACAGTTATTACACTTTGAAGATACCATATAGACATCTGACACCTACCTGGACCTTCCACTAGTGTTATCTAGTCACTTCAACACTTCTATGCCTTTTCTTGGTTTTTTTTTTATCTTTAAACCCAACAGGCACTGAACAACCCTTCAGATCAAGGATATGTTCAACTAGTGGATCATAAGGACCGTGGTGGCGCAGTGGTTAAAATGCAGTACTGCAGGCTACTTCTGCTGACTGCTGGCTGCCAGCAGTTCAGCAGTTTGATTCTCACTGGCTCAGGATTGACTCAGCCTTCCAAAGTTGGTAAAATGAGGAGCCAGATTGCTGGGAACAATATGCTAACTCTGTAAACTGCTTAGAGAGGGCTGTAAAGCACTGTGAAGTAGTATATAAATCTAAGTGCTATTGCTATCCTCTGGTGAATCTTTAACTTGAGAGCTTTCCATGGCTACCTGACCCACATAGTTTTTATAAAGAGACAGAAACATTTCAAATTTCTCTTCTCTAAACACTTCTAAATCAAAATCATTTAAAGTCAGCATGAAGAACCTAACTAGCTGATCTTGAAAAAGACAGACTATGTGTGATTAGTACTCAGATTGGAGATAATAATAAAATCCCAATGTTGTAAAATGGAGTTAAAAGTTTTAACAAATACCCATGAAGTAGACAATGGCACACCACATGCTTATTGTTGCCAAGAAAGTTACACTGATGGATACATGTTATCAAGCTTGATGGAAGTTTTCGTATAATATAGAATCAAATTGTGTTGGTTTTTTAGAAATATCAAATTGAAATCAAAGCCAGAATTTAACAGATTTTGCTCAAAATACAGCTAACCCTAAAATCCATCCAAAATTATTTGCTGCAAAAGAACAGTTGCAAGTTTACTTTGCAAGCTATGCCCCACCCTCTCTGCTGTTGTTCAGCTTTTTATGTAACTTTTTGCCATTTGCTTCTATCCCTCAAGGTCAGCTTTGCAGTTAGAAACTAACTTGCCTGGAGGAAAATAGATAACTGCGTGGGTACTAATACCAGAAAGGAGAGTTGGGCAAACATAGAACAATGGTCCCTTTGTTTGCTTGGCAATGGTTCATGAATAGGTAACAGTTCTAGTGTTTGAAATCTATTGAATAACTTCTGCAAACAATTATTAATCCATTATTGTTTTTGTGAGTCTCACTAGACTTGTTTGTCTTTTAATATTGAAGATGATCGGGTGCTTCATTTTTAACAAGAAATCATATATGTAACTCTGTTGTTATATTGAACAGTATATGAGAATTAACATTTCGATGGTTGTAATAGAATAAGTCAGGATTGAACCAAGTTGAAGGGCCTGATTAAGATGGGAGTTGCATTTGCAATATTCTCTGCCAGATACCTTCAGAAACGATGGACATGTATAATCATTAGCTCCCAGGTCTCTTGAAGGCTTGCATTTGCATCCTAGTTTCTTCTTCTAAGATTTCCTTTGAAGATCAAATAGTGGTTAGAATGCAGTACTGCAGACTACTTCTGCTGCCTGCCGGCTGCTAGCAGTTTGGCAATTCAAGTCTCACCGGCTCAAGGTTGACTCAGCCTTCCATTTATTTATTCTATTTATTTATTTAAATTTATATACCGCTCCCCTCTCCCAAAGGGACTCGGGGCGGTGAACAGCCAAGATAAAAAACACATATAGAAATACAAATACAATATTTAAAAGTTAAAAGAATTAAATATATTGGCCATATCAAAAGATTAAAAATAAGGGATTAAGAAAGTTAAAAACCAAATTAAAAGCTCTAAAAACCCCTAGGCCAGACCGGCTTGCTAAAATAAATGGGTTTTCAACGCACGGCGGAAGGTCAAGAGATCAGGGATGGTCCTCATCTCCAGGGGTAATTCGTTCCAGAGGGAGGGTGCCCCCAATGAGAAGGCCCTCATCCTCGGGGTCACCAGCTGTCCAGCTGGCGGCACCTCAAGGAGGCCGACTCTAAGAGAGCGTATTGGTTGGCGGGAGGCCGATAATGGCAGGAGGCGGTCTCGCAAATATCCTGGTCCCGAGCCATGGAGCGCTTTAAAGATAATAACTAAGACCTTGAAGCACACCCGGAGGACCACCGGGAGCCAATGCAACTCGCGCAGAAGTGGCGTAACATGGGAGCCCCGAGGAGCCCCCAACATCACCCACGCAGCCGCATTCTGCACCAGCTGGAGCCTCCGGATGCTCTTCAAAGGCAGCCCCATGTAGAGAGCATTGGCATAGTCTAGGCGGGAGGTTACAAGGGCGGAAGTGACTGTGCGAAGCTCATCCCGATCCAGAAAGGGCCGCAACTGGTAGATCCTATGGACCTGACCAAAAGCCCCCCTGGCAATGGCTGCCACATGATCTTCTAATGACAGCCGCACATCCAGGAGGACACCCAGATTGCGAGCCCTCTCTGTGGGGGCAAGAATTCCCCCCCCCCACAGCCAGCAATGGAACCAGCTGGCTGTACTGGGGTGCCGGGAAGCACAGCCACTCAGTCTTAGATGGGTTGAGCTGAACCCTGTTCCACCCCATCCAACACCGCAGGGCCTCCAGGCACCAGGTCATCACTTCGTCAGCTGCATCGGGGTGGCCCAGGGTAGAGATGTACAGCTGAGTATCATCAGCGTACTGATGGAACTCTATCCCAAAGCCACGGATGATCTCACCCAGCGGCTTCATATAAATGTTGAACACAAGGGGCGAGAGCACCGACCCCTGAGGCACCCAGCAAACCAGGGGCTTCGGGGCCGACCTCTGTCCCCCCGCCAACACGAATTGCGAACGGCCAGAGAGGAAGGAGGAGAACCACCGCATAACAGTGCCCCCCACTCCCAACCTCTCCAGCCGCTGCAATAAGATACTGTGGTTGACAGTATCAAAAGCTGCCGAGAGATCTAATAGGACCAGGACAGAGGAATAACCTCTGTCAGGGGCCTTCCAGAGATCATCCACCAATGCGACCAATGCCGTCTTCGTGATGTGCCCGGGCCTGAAGCCCGATTGGCATGGATCCAAATAGACAGCTTCATCCAGGTGCTGGGGGAGCTGTCATGCCACCATACTCTCAACAACCTTTGCCACAAAATGAAGGTTGGAGACGGGACGATAATTAGATAATAAAGTTGGGTCCAGGGACAGTTTCTTGAGGAGGGGTCTCACCACTGCCTCTTTCAAGGCGGTGGGCAGATATCCCTCACTCAAGGAAGCGTTAATAATACCCTGGAACCAACCTCGTGTCACCTCCCGAGTGGCCAACACCAGCCAGGAGGGACATGGGTCCAATAAACATTGGTCCAAATAAACACAGGTCCAAACCCCATCTTTCTGGGGTTGGTAAAATGAGAACCCAGATTGTTGGGGGCAATATGCTGACTCTGTAAACTGCTTAGAGAGGGCTGGAAAGCATTGTAAAGTGGTATATAAGTCTAAGTGGTACGTCTAAGTGATATTGCTAGTATGTGCCTATTGTGTCAGTCCTTATATGTCCATGTTGGAGGCATCTGTTAAACATTGGCTTTTCTAATCACACAAGAAACAAACTTTCAGAAACAATTTTAAACACATTTTAGAATTTGCGGAAATGGACAAACTCACCCTAAATGATAAAGAAGATTCGCAGTATTATGCAGTATGGGAAAATTGGTATGAATGGATGGACAATAGGAGTAAGAATTGTAGAGGTAAGAAGAAGGTATAGAAATGTATATAAATAATTAGAAATGTATGGAAATGTGTATTTGTAACAAAGATGCCTCAGTAGTGTTAAAGATGATTGAGATGTGTAAAAAGAAAAAAGTGCAATTAAAAAAAGAAAAGAAAAAAAAAGAAAGAAATAATGAATAATTTGGGGAATGGGTGCCTGCAGGAACAATTATTTGTTTTACACATAATCTTTCCGCCAGGATTTCAGGTAATGTACATAGCAGCCCATCTTCCAATTTCCCCCACACACCAATAATACTGAGGAACAAGATGGGCTGAAGGAGTTTGAGTCATAAGTGAACTTCCATGGCTGAGGGCACACTTGGACCTTGATTCTGTATGGTTCTAGTCTATGACTTCAACTATCAAATTACTTTGAATCTCTTTTTCCTCCCCTCCCTATATTAGGTGTGCACAGATTTCACACATCTAAAAAAATTGAGAGGTCTCTCTTTAATTTTTAGTTGACCAAGATGAAAACTTCCTTTGATGATCCTATTAAAGCTGAGGTATAAAACCCCTGGCTATGGCGTTGGATTGTGTACAACCCCCACAATCGTTCAAGTACAGTCTCGTGTCCTTCCAAATTAATGTACTAGTAACTACATGGAGACTAATATTTCATTTATTTTTCAGGATCTGAAAATATAAATAAGACTGTACAGACATATATGTGGTTACTAAATTTCTTAAGGAAGTAGTAGAAAGTATGAGTGAAGGACATACCATAAATGTTTTGCATCAGATTTAAATTTCAAAGTTAGCACAGATTAAACGAAATGTGCACAATTATATAGGCCATGAATAATGTAGATGAATGGCTTTAAGCCTCAGTCCTGTGATCAGACACCATGAAGCCACACAAGGAAGAAAGTGTATGTCCTTTTCATTCCAGTTAGCTGCCTACTCATATGTGTTTTCATTTCCAGCAAGTAATTATGAGTTTCGATTGAAAAAGAACCAAAGTCTGAGAAGGAGCAAGGAATTCTCTCTTTTTTTAAAAAAACTTTCCTGATGGAAAAGATAGACCTTGTTTTTCCTTTTTAAGAAAAAATCTAACTAAGTAAAATTGACAACCATTCTGCCCTTTTAGCCCAGGTGGCTGGAAGAAGAGTAAATAATTTACTTTTTCCTTCTCTGTCTATTGGTCCACTGTTGAACACACCAGGCAAGAAGATGTGAAGTCCAGTATGAGCGGGAAATCAGAACAGGAGACTCATACAGAAGGTCTCCCGGTGCAAATCACATGTTTTCAAAGACCCATCCGCAGAAAGGAAAGCAGTTGACATTGTCTTTTCCTGCACGAGAGGAAGAGAAAACTGCAGGGCAATGGCAATCAAGACTATGGTAGAGCCCAAGCAGAAATACTGAACCATCATACCTATAACCAAAGTGAAGGAAAGGGATGAACTCCCTAAAAGTATGCCCTAAATTGGCTTTGTTTCCAGCTGGTTAATGCATGGAGGTCAAGCAGCTTGAAGGCTGCAACGTGGAAAAGTCCATGTTCAACTGGATGGAGCTCAAACCATTCTGACTTACTTCAAGTGTGAATGAAATCATCTTATCTAAACAAGGCTCTGGGTAGCAGAAGTGCAGAGGAACCTCAGGGCCAGCCCTGCCATTAGATTAGTGTCTCTCAACCTTGGCGGCATGAAGGAGGGACATAATTCCTCTGCAGCGGACATAATTCCTCTGCCAGCTATACTGTGTTGGGTGCAGTACATATGTACTGTATACTGGGCAGCATAGGCCATATACTTTTGTTCTGTATCTGTGATCAGAAGGGAGTGGGGATTAAGTAAGGAACAATTGCAAACATTTCAAGCTCCTACCCAGCTGCTTCACCCATGGGAAAATCTTTCATGATTTTTTTTCACTCAAGTCCCTAGACTGATCGAGTTTATCTTCAGATTATTTTTTTTTTTTTGCCAGCTTCTCCCTTTACACCAAATGTGATCGTGTTAACATTCAGTTTTTGAAGAGTTATTGTGCTGGTGGACAGAAAGGTAGATAGAATTGTAATGTCCTTTATAAATTTAGGGAGGGAGGAAAGAGAGAGAAAGTGAAAGAGAGAAGAAGGAGAAGGAGGGTTAGGGTTATCTTAATTTATTGTACATTATTTCAATTTTATTTTATTACTATTTCATCTTAAATCGTATTTTGTCCAGATTCCATTTTAAATAGTATTTTATCAAATTTCATTGTGAATTGCCTTTATTAAATTTTAGTAACAATTTGTTGCTGGAACTTTGCACTTTGATATGGCCCAAGGGCTAATCAATAAAGACTTACGTAGTCTTACATAGAGAAAGAGAAGGAGGAGGGGGAGGGGGAGAGGAAGAGGAAGAAGAAGAGGAGGAGGAGGAGGCTATGAAAACCTGGATCTTCTTCCAAGCATTAGGCTAGGATTGGGTTGAATCAGGAGGGCAGTTGTTGTATTGTACCTGGTGGAAAGATTTTGTTCTGTTTTTATCTTGTTGCTTCTATAGGGGGTGGGGTATTTGTGAACTGTGTAGGTTCATTACATGATATGGATGGCCACATAGGTTCTTTAAATAAATAAATATATTCTTAGCCAGATTAAGTTATGCACTGAAAAATGTCATCTGGAAAAAGTCCCCAGGATTTCAAGCTTCTAGCATCAAAATACAGGTGGGAAATTGCATATGCTTCCTACTTACAGTCTTCCTCTGGGTTTTATCAATTATTTAGATGAAGGGATAGAAGCTGAAGTCATCAGATTGGCAGACAACACCAGATTGGCAGGAATAGCCAACACTCCAGGAGATAGGCTCAAGATACAGAAGGATCTCAACAGATTTGAACACTGGGCTCTAATAAAATGAAACTCAGTGATGAGAAAACTAAGTTTCTACATTTAGGAAAGAAAAAACCAATGCAAAAGTATAGAATAGGTAGTACCTAGCTCAATAATAGTAACTGCAAGAGGGATCTTGGACTCCTAGTGGACAATCACTTAAATGCAAGCCAATGGTGTGCTGCAACTGCCAAAAAAGTCAATGCAGTCCTAGAGGATGCATTAACAGAGGGATCACATGAAGTGTTAGTACCACTTTATAATGTCTTGGTAAGACCACACTTGGAATATTGCATCCAGTTTTGGTCACCACAATATAAAAAAGATGTTGAGACTCTAGAAAGAATGTAGAGAGTACAACAAAGAAGATTAGGGGACTGGTGGCTAAAACATGAAGAACGGTTGCCAAAATTGGGTATTAGTATTCTAATTTAATGAAAAGAAGGACTAGGGGCAGGGGTGCATTGCTACCAATTTGCACTGATTTGGGTGAACCGGTTGTTAAATTTTATGGCCAGTTCAGCGAACCAGCAAATCGCACTCCTGGCTGGCCCTACCAACCCCGCCCCTCCCCTCCCCTGCCAGGAGTCCTCACATGGCCCATTTTGGATCCCAAGCTAAGTGCAGGACCCATGCAGGACTCCATGCTATATCTTGTGATAATGAATCCTACAGGTTAATTCTGTACATTTCCATTTGACATTTAGCTTTCTACATGGAAGGAAGATTTATTTAATTTTATATGGCAGAATATTCAGACATCAAATTCTTAACCTGCATTTTTAATGCAGAAGTCTCCTAATACATCTGAACTGTTCAAAGAATAGAGATCAATATGCTTTATTAAAACTTCTGGAAATATGTCAGCAATGACTTAGCAGGCTGTCACTCAATCTTTATAACACAATCCTCGCTGTGTGTTTTTTTTTCATGAAAATGTGCTACAGATTTTTTAAAATATACTGATCTCAGTCCTCCTTAAATGTTCATATCGGAAGTTTATGATTCATGGAGGATGAACAAAAGAAAATGGCACTTCCTAAAGAAAGTGAAGTTGAGATTGTGGTTGAATAGACTTCCTATATATGTAAATTAATTATTTTGATTGCTGATGTTCACAAACTTCCCCAAAAGATCAGCTCTAATTCTTTTAACTTTGAGAACAACTGCTGAACTAGAGTTAGTGAAAATATTTTCCAAAGGAAATATGAATTGTATTTCATTTTTTGTTAAGTTCAGTTAATGAGCATAGAATCCTAGGAGAGAAGGCCAGGAAAGATTGATTATCCAGAAGGAAAAAAACCATTCATAACATCCGGAATAAGAGATGGTCTTATTGAACTAGCCAGCTCCTGAGGATTTCCTCCTTGATTAATGAATTAGATCATCAACCTTTCCTAGGTGGAAATTAAAACATGCTGAGAGTTTGCAGTACAATATATGCAATAACCAAACCAGATGATAGCTCAAATCCCACTGACCTCAGCCAAATCTATTTCTGTGGAGTCTTGTACATAATTCTGCGGTATTTTGCTTCTTAAGGCAGTTGTACAGGGACAACTAACACTGTGGAAGTTTTACAAGTTTGTCAAGAAGACAAAATCAGAACTTTTATCTACTACTTGCTTTCAAAAGAAATGAAAGTTTCTCAAGTTCTCCTGGATGGAGTGTAATGTTTTCGATCTTTTGACCCAAAGGCTGCTTTTCAAAAGGCAACTGGACTTCCTTAGATTTTTCCTTGAAAACATTTCACTTCTCATCCAAGAAGCTTCTTCATTTCTCATCTTCTTGGATGAGAAGAAAAAAACTAAGAAAAGTCCAGTTGCCTTTTGAAAAGTACATTTTGGGACAATCACGACCTGGATGATAGAGAATATTCATAGACATTTGCCCTTATTTAGTTACAAGGTGGCTGAGTTCCTGTCTTTCATCATGCACAATCCAATCTCCAGCAATCTGTGTCTTCCTGGTATACCATCATGCTCCAAACAAATCCCAAGGAAAATCATCATGAAACTTTTTCAGTTGCATTATTATTGCCACTGCTAAATATGAGTCCTGCCCTTGAAAAATTATTGGAGAATGTTCCTGTTCAGAAAAATCATCCACCGAAGATTTATCTGCCCATAAATTTGGTAGAGAGTTTTGAAAACTCTCTTTTTCAAAGGTTTGCTATGAGAAGGCAATAAGTTTACTCTATGACATTACAAGTATTTTGTTGGAGCTAGAGCAGGGGGTGTCAAACTCAAGGTCCGGCCCAGAGGTGGTATTCAGCAGGTTCTGACCAGTTCTGGAGAACCAGTAACAGAAATTTTGAGTAGTTTGGAGAACTGGCAAATACCACCTCTGATTGGCCACGCCCACATTTATTCTCTGCCTCCTGAGTCCCAGCTAATCAGCTGGGTCTTCTTTTGTTGCCCTGCACAGGAGAATGGACCTGGAAAGCAGGTTAGTGGGGTGGGGAGGGAGTGGGATTTTACAATAACCTTTCCCTGGAGTGGGGTGGAAATGGAGATTTTACAGTATCCTTCCCCTGCCATGCCTACCAAGCCACGCCCAAAGAACTGATAGAAAAAAAAATTGAATCTCACCACTGTCTGGCCTTTGGGGTGCTTAGATCTGGAAACAGCGAAGGACTGGTCTATGGTGCCTCTGAAGAAGAAAGGAGAATGTAGAAGGAAGGGGAGAAAGAAAAAAAGGAAGGAAGGAAGGAAGGAAGGAAGGAAGGGAGGGAGGGAGGGAGGGAGGGAGGGAGGGAGGGAGGGAGGGATAGATGGAGGGGACAATGGATCCCCAGCCCCGCCCGGGCCACCACAGGTGCCTCTGACACGAGTGTCATTGAGATGACTATGCCCACCCCAGTCACGCCGAGCCTGCCCCACAAGGTCAAACCTTGATGCTGCCCTCAATGAATTTGAGATTGATATCCCTGAGCTAGAGGGATGCAGGAAGGGATGAGAGTTGAGTGTTGAGTTCTATTTGTAAGGAGGAACACCCAAGAGCATTTTAGTGGAATAGTTTAAAGCTTAAAGTATTGTAGATGCTCACATCTGTCTACTGACCAGTCCTTCAGTAATATATTTCTCCATCAAACAAGGCAATGTCAGAGGGATGAGATTTTTTTTTCTCAGTCCTAGACTAGCCAAGGTCACATTCTTCCACAGAGTGATTTGCCTTCTGCTTCATGCCATTCCTTGGGATAGACAAATAATGAGTTAATGTTTACAAACAGTGTGCTTGCAATAGAATGTAAGTTATTTTCTCTCTCTCTCTTTCTCTCTCTCCCCAGCATTATTTTTATGAAAACATGGATCAAAGCAACAAAAGCCTATATGTGTTTTTCACTGCAGTTGTGTACAACTCAAGCAACTCTTCAGAATAACTGGATTTTGCTTTTAAAAATAAAATGTTTACCTCTTGAAGAAAGGTCTGCTGATAAGAGATTTGGTAGTGGACAGAAAGAGAAATAAGATAACTGCACTGCAAAGTAGTGGGCATTGTGCTTTGCTTAGTCAAGCTACTACACCCCTAGCATTTCCAAACTAGTCTAGAAAACACCTTTGTGAAGCTGTACAGCAGGGCTGTCAAGCTCTCAGCCCACAGCCAGATGCATCACACACTGCCACACCCATGCCTGGTTTAGCGAAGTGGGAAAAGTCCCAGGGTTGGGATTCTACCAGTTTGATCTATTTGCTAGAACTGGTTGTTAATATTCTAAGCAGTTTGGAGAACCAGTTGTTAGAAGAAATTACTGGCCTAATCCTGTAAGGAAGGCAGGAAGGAAATATTCTGGTGTCGCTTACAGAAACTGTCTCTCTGTTAACCCTTATTACGTTCTTGGCAGGACTAGACTTCCTGTCTCAGAAACTTCTCTGGAGTTTTTTTCCCCACTTTTGCTGGTACTTTGCTTGTGTGGAGTGGCCATTCAAAATTACAATGGCACTGAAAAAAGTGTCTTATGACTGTTTTTCATACATACAACTATTGCAGCATCCCCACAGTCATGAGAGGCCAGGCGAGGAGATGCGTGCCTCGATGTGAGTGATATTGAGTTGGCCACACCCAGCCAATAACATGACCACCAAGCCACGTCCACTCAGTCACATGACCACCTAAGCCACACCCACCACCTAAGCCATGCCCACAGAACCAGTTGTTAAAAAATTTGAATCCTATCCCTGAAAAGTCCCAATACATCATGTGATGCCACCATGATAAAGTGAGTTTGACAGTCCTGCTCTAAGAGCTTACTAGCACTCAGGATTCTTAGTAGCAAGCTAATGGGCCATTTCTTGCAAGAAGATTATCCATTAATGGCTAGTATCCAGCCCTCTGCTTTTATGTATTTATTTATTAAACAAATCTATATAGCTGCCCAACTCACACATAGATAATTCCATAGCTTTCCATTCATACAACCTAGAAACTTTTCTTATTCATCTTAATGCAACTAATGCAACTTTTCCAAAGAACTTATTCTGTCCTTTTAGAGATTTCTCTCTATTAGTTTGGCAATCAATGTTTTTTTTTTTTCCTTAGTCAAAATATATAGCTGGGAGAATTCATCCCACAGTCTCCTACCACAACAGTCAAAGAATTATCTAAGTTCTATAAATTGTATTAAAAGTACTGGTTTTGACTTATGCAGCAACTGCCACAGCTGGTATGTGAACAGTAGTTAACCTTTCCATGGCATTTCTCCAGGAGGAAATATTTTGTAGTACAGCCACTGTTCATTTCAGTAGGAATGCACCAAGTCCAAAAATGTACACTTTTATCCAGAGACTAGTTTAGAAATTCACGATTTCTACACAGAAAGAATTTAAGAAATTTATCTATTCTTTCAGCAAGAATATCTCTGGGAACAGGGACAAACTATTACAAGGAAGCAATACAGCCAGATATAGTGGTGATGGTGATAGTAGTCATGATGGAAGAGAAAGAAACAAAGGGAGAGGTGAAGGAGGAAGGTTGCCTTTGCAGGCTACTAACAATCTCATAAAATTGAGTGAAGATTTATACTAAGCATAATGCAAATCCCATTGATATTAGGTGGGCAATAGCATGAATTTAGCAGAAAAAACCAAGTATATTAACAAGCTTAGAGAAGAGGTTTTGTTTATTTAGGAATATCTTGGTCCTCAAGCATTAAGAAATCTAAAGATCAAATCACCCTTTTAAATGAGGATCAGAACAGAAATGTTTGTTGGCATTTGAATAGTCGCATATTGTGTCAATGTCAGTAATTAATGTTTTATTGTTCATACACACACACACACACACACACACACATATGTCTTGGCATGTTCAGGTCTTTTCCCGTGTAAGATTGAGAGTATCTTACACAGGAAAAGACCCGAACATGCCAAGATCTGCATACCTGTACCCATGAAAATCTACGAAAATATATATATATATATATATATATATATATATATATATGGATCTTTGGTTCTTGGGGTTTTCTCCCGCGTAGAGCGTAGAAAACCCGAAGGACCAAAGATCCACATACAAATACCCGCGAAAATCTCCGAAAACACACACACACACACACACACACACACACACACACACACACACACACACACACACACACACACACATATATATATATATATATATATATATATATATATATATATATATATATATATTGACTTTAAAAATACCCAAACTATCGCCAAAACCGAACACTTCAACAATAGAATAATCAGAGAAGCCATAGAGATAGAAAAACGCCCACACAGCATGAATAAACGAGATGATACCTCCCGCCTACCAACCATTTGGAAACCCGCCCTTCATTAACAAATGAGTACCTAACATGAAGAATGACACCAGACCCACACCCATGAAAGCCACACAAGATGCTACCACCACACTTCCACGTAGAAAGCAGACTCACACCCACACAGAAGATGAAATACAACCACAGACCAGAAGCTGTACCACAGCTGCATCACTACCTGCTTCAACCCCCCCCCCAACCCATACATGAAGGGAACTGACGCCCACCATGAAGATGTGGCACGACCATGAACGCGAAACCAAACAGCAGGATCACAGCTCACCATCTCAAATCCCCCAGTAACTAAGACTATCCTGAGCACAACTAAACCCCCACCTGAACAGAACACACCCCCAGCCAATCAGAACACAGCCAACCCCCCGACCAATCAGAACACAGCCAAGCCCCCACCCAATCAAGCCACCCCCACTGACAGTTAAAATGAAGAAACAGCTGCAAGCTCAGCATTACTCTGAGAAGCACAAAGCCGAAGACACAAGCCTGAAGATGATGAATGAGACTTCATCGAAACGTCACCTAAATACTTCCAATTTTATGCAGGAGAAAACCCAAATTACCAAAGAAATATATATATATATATATATATATATATATATATATATATATATATATATATATAGTACATATATATATGCTCGCACAAGCACAAACCCGAAAACCCCAGCCTGAAGATGGCGAGTGAGATCTCGTCGAAACGTTGCCAAGATAGTCTCAATCTTACACGGGAAAAGACCTGAACACTCCAATATATGTCTTGGCGTGTTCGGGTCTTTTCCCTTGTAAGTCTGAGACTATTTTGGCAATGTTTCGATGAGATTTCACCCGCCATCTTCAGGCTGGTGTTTTCTGCTTTGTGTTTGTGCGAGTAAAGTGTGATCTGAGCTGCTGTCTCCCTATATATACTGGTGGGGAAGTTGGCTGTGTTGTCATTTCTTGATTGATTGATGGAGTTGATGTTTGCAGATTGGCTGGCTTTTTCTTAAGAACATGTGTGGCTGAGGTATTGGCTGTGTGTCTATCAGCCTCCTGTGTTGTAACAACTTGTATATATAGGGAGACAGCAGCTCAGATCACGCTTTGCTCGCACAAGCACAAAGCCGAAAACACAAGCCTGAAGATGGCGAGTGAGATCTTGTCAAAACGTTGCCAAGATAGTCTCAGACTTACATGGGAAAAGACCCGAACACGCCAAGACCTGCATACCTGTACCCGTGAAAATCTACGAAAACATATACAGCCAGTACCTCAGCCACACATGTTCTTAAGAAAAAGCCAGCCAATCTGCAAACATCAACTCCATCAACTAATCAAGAAATGACAACACAGCCAACCTCCCCACCAGTATATATAGGGAGACAGAAGCTCAGATCACACTTTGATCACAAAGCCAAAAACACCAGCCTGAAGATGACGAGTGGGATCTCATTGAAACGTTGCCCAGATAGTCTCAATCTTTTATTTTTTATTTTTATTTTATTTTTTTTATTTTTATTTGCATTTATATGCCGCCCTTCTCCGGAGACTGAGGGTGGCTTACAGTCTATGGAGCACCATGCTAAGTGCTCGGCAATAGCCTTCATTCCATTGTATATGCCTGTCTTTTACTAGGGCTTTTGGCCCCCCCAAGCGGCATTTTTACAAAGTCAGCTTATTGCCCCCAACAATCTTGGGTTCTCAATTTACCTACCCTGAGAGGATGGAAGGCTGAGTCAACCTTGAGCCTGGTGGGATTCGAGCCTGCACTAATTGCAGGCAATTGAGCTAAGTGCTAGAAGATTAACAGCCTGCACCACCAAGGCCCTTTTACACGGGAAATCTTACATGAGAAAAGACCCGAACACACCAAGACCTGCATATATATATATCATGTCCTGTGGCTTTAATGTGCTGGAAAAGGGAGGCAGAATATTCTTCTTTTCTGACTGCATTCTTGTGTTCTGCGGTGCATGCATTTATTCTCCTGTTGGTTTGTCCAATGTATGTGGCTGGGCAATTGTTGCATGGTATTTCATAAAGCCACAGGGCATGAAATTAATTTTGAGGGAACCAAATTAATCTCCAACACTGAACACTTCAACAAGAGAATAATCAGAGAAGCCATCGAAATAGAGAAATACCCCCATAACATGAATAAACGGGAGGATGCCTCCTGCCTACCAGACATTTGGAAACTAGCCCTTATCAACAAATGAGTCCCAGCCACGAAAACCAACACTGGACCCAAAACAACACATGATGCCACCGCCAATCTCCCTCACCAGACTCAAACCCAACCCACCCAATAGAAGAAAGGAAACCACCATCCAGAAACCAGACCACGGCTGCATTACCAGCTGCCACACACCCCAACCCCCAAACCAAGCAAACTGACACACGCCATGAACAAAGAGCCAGGCCTCAAACTGGGAATCAAACCAAAACCCGGAATGTCATATCACAGCCACCCACTCAGGATATCACATCACAGAACTCAGGAGGCTACACCACAAAACCTCAGGATGTTCCAACACAGCCAATGACCCAGGAGATTACAATACAAGACCCAGGATGTCACAAGATTAGAACTCAGAAGGTCATCACACAGCCCATTACCCAGGTCATTATGACCCAGGAGATTACAGCTTCTTTACTTATATAGAATATAGAGTTGGAAGGGACCTTGGAGGTCTTCTAGGCCAACCCCATGCTCAGGCAGAAAACCCTATACCATTTCAGACAAATCATTGTCCAATGTCTTCTTAAAAACTTCCAGGGTTGGAGCATTTGCAACTTCCAGAGGCTAGTTGTTCCACTGATTAATTGTTCTGTCAGGAAATTTCTCCTTAATTCTAGGTTACTTCTCTCCTTGATTATTTTCCATCCATTGCTTCTTGTCCTGCCCTCAGGTGCTTTGGAGAATAGACTCACTCTTCTTTGTGAGAACCTCTCAGATATTGGGACATCATGTGCTATCATGTCACCCCTAGTCCTTCTTTTCATTAAACTAGGCGTACCCAATTCCAGCAACTGTTCTTTATATGTTTTAGCCTCCAGTCCCCTAATCATCTTTGTTTAACTAACAGATCAGAAGCTATATAAGACAATTCTGTACAACCATAGTAAGATTTTCTAAAGAAGAAGGAGATGAGGAATACACATCATACAAAAACCTTCCCAGACATTGATTATAATGAATAAATATTAAACATGACCAGAAACAATGAAATTGATGGAAATAATTAAAGCAGCATAATGAAGATTTTTGACCATATTCACCAGGAAAGTGAGACAATGACTTGCATGATGAATCCATACTAATGGATCAATATTTTTGCAATAAATTTTCCCAGGAGTCCACAGGAGAAATTGTGACTGTAGAGGAGGGCTGAATCAACAGGGCTGTGAACATATCTAGAAATGCATGTAAACATACATAAATTGGGGAAAAATTGTCGTCACCTTCAAAATAAAAGCAATGCAGTTGTATTACATACATTTATTTACATTTGATTTCTAATTTCTGATTGACCTCATGCAGGCCAGACAGGGACAACCAAAGGGTTAAGTGTGTCCCAGGTCTCTTATATACTTTTTTAACAATGAGATTGACAAGAGCATGAGTGTACTAATATTTCAAATCTTTTGGATATCATCTTGAATACTAAATAATTACCATAACACAATGGTTGCCAACCAGTGGGCCACGGATCACTGGTGGCCCACGAGAAAATTTTGGTGGTCCACAGACAAACCTCCCCCCCAAAGCATCCCCCAAGCAATATATATTAAATATATCAAAGCATTTTGTTATATTAAATAGGTGCATTTCATATTAATAAAATTGAATTCTCTGATCATTATTTTACAAATGTATTTATCTTTTTTAAAAAATTCATATTAGTGGTCCGCGGGATTTAAAATTATGAGTTTGGTGGTCCCTGAGGTCCAAAAGGTTGGCGACCCCTATGGCATAACAGGTATTTTAAAAGAAGTAGTCTAATTAGAAGAGAAGATACTAACCAACATCTTTTTATTAATGATAGTCATTTACCATTTAATAAGATTGCTATTACTTATTTTTCACTCATGTATTTCGTTAAAAACTATGTTGAGTAAATTAAACATTGAATCTCTTTAATAACAATAATTTCTGACAAGTCTTGCTTTTTCAACTTTTCTTGAAAGCTACTAAAGATTAAAAGTATAAATAAAACTTCTGAGTAAAACTAAGGATACTTTTGTCAGACTGCAAATACTTTTGAGCCTATGTATGACCAGGTGAGTAAGCAATCAACCTCTCAAGTTTATTTGCCTTCGCTTCTCACTTTGGGAAAAAGTAGTCCCAAACAATAATAAAAAAGAACTTCTTAGGGGAAAACAACCATCAGCAAAATCATATTTCTCATTTTGAAAAGGCTCAGGACTTTGTCATGTTTATTTTTCACCCTCATAGGTTATCTGGGAAGGGAGAAAATAAGTAAAAGACAGATATGACATAATGGCTAGAGTCTTCAGTTTAATCAACAAAAATCAAGTTTTAAATGTCAATGTTGCATTGTATGTGTGTTTGCTGTGGGTATACTAGAGTCACACCTATATTTACAGGTGTGAAAAGGCTACCTGTCCAAATATGCAGTGGATTCATTCCAGACAACTTGAATGAAATGCCAATGGTTATGGCTGTAGATATAGTTGTACTACCGGTACATACTATAATTTGTTTATCAATGTTTGAAACCACCTATCTCTGTCATAGAGGATTCCTTAGAGACAGCTGTGATACATACAGTTACATGTAGATAAATTCAATTATGGGGTTCACATAGTGGCTTTAGATTGGTTAGTATCGCACTTTATGAGTTACCAAAGGCTGTAGGGTTTATTTAACCATGGTACATTCAAATGAAATACTATTGGTAAAGTTATCCCAAGTTGCTAAACCAAGTCACATTTTATCAAATAACAGAATAACAGATTGGAAGGGATATTGATTGTTTTCTAATTCAATCCTCTGCTCAAGCAGCAAACTCTATACATATTTCAGACAGATGGTTATCCAATCTCTTCTTTAAAACCTTCAGTGTTGGAGCACCCACAATTTCTGGAGGCAAGTTGTTCCACTGATTAATTGTTCTAACTGTCAGGAAAATTCTCCTTAGTTCTAGGTTGCTTCTATAAGTTGTCACATACAAGCAAAACTCACAAAAATGAAAAATAAGAATCACTAACATGTTGTATGAATCATTTTGTTGATTCTCCATGCATCCTTTGTCAACTTTAAATATGCTTTCTAAATGCTTCAGCTTTTGGAGTTGCAGAGTATCTGAAAGTTATTTGTACACACTCTACACAGTGTAATATTTTTGAGTCAACATTTTAGTAGAAGAAGAAAAAAAAACTTTGCTCAGTGTCTCATGGATATCACCCACATATGCCATGTCTTTGAGCAAAGTCCATTACTGATATCACCTGAGTTTTGTGCTTTAACTACAGACCATTGGCTGTCTAACAGACTATAATAAAATGTGGCTAATTTGTAAAAACCTGAAAAGTAGGTAAGCCTATAGGGGAATTAATTCACATCCTGTTCCATTCTTCTCTAATATTTGACTGGGAAATGAATAGTTAGGAATTTATGAACTGTAAAAATGTGCCTGGGTAAAACTTGAGGTTTTGATATTAGATATTAATGCTATCTTTTTGGGGGGAAGCTCATTGCAACAAAATCATACAAAATTTTCAGCAGTATGAGACCTCGTAATACAAGGGGACCCACAATTATTGTTCATTAATAGTGTATCAAAGAAGATACAGAAAACTATGGTATTTTTAAAAAAATGGTAAAAGTATGTGTTCTATATACATTTATTCAAATCAATAGCTAATAACATCTTATGTGTGCCTCACAAAAACAGAACCTTTTTGTGTATTCATTTATTTTCTGCTCAACACACACAGACACACACACAGACACAGACACACACATAGACTGTGAGTGTATATGTATATGCAATTAGAATTAAAATATATTTCTATTAGAATATATATGGTATATGACTTTCTGTAGCAGGTAGAAGCAAGCCATATCATCATGGCAGGCTTCACACATTATGGTAAACCGTAGTTCATTTTAACCAAGTTTTTAAAGACATAATGGCCAGTGTTACAAACTGCAATCTTAAAAGATAATTTACTAGTGTCATACAGTCTAAGTAAACTATATCATGATAACCAGGATGGTTACTAGAGTTACCAATGCCAAGATAAGACTTAAAAAGACAAAATGTATTCGTTCATTTGAAAAATAGTCTGTGATGATAACAGATAACAGATAATCAGGGTTGGAAAGGACCTTGTAGGTCATCTAGTCCAACCCCCCGCCCAAGCGGGAGACCCTACATCATTTCTGATAAATGGCAGTCCAATCTCTTCTTGAAAGTCTCAAGTGATGGCGCTCCCACAACTTCCGAGGGCAAGCTGTTCCATTGGTTGATTGTTCTCACTGTCAGAAAGTTTCTCCTTATTTCCATATTAAATCTCTCCTTGTTCAGTTTCCATCCATTATTCCTTGTCTGGCCTACAGGTGCTTTAGAAAATAGCTTGACCCCCTCCTCTCTGTGGCAGCCCCTCAAATATTTGGAAGACTGCTATCGTGTCTCCCCTGGTCCTTCTCTTTACTAGACTAGCTGATGAAAAGATACTGAACTTGTTTTTAAATAATGCTAATGCTAATCAGAACTAATTCAAACTTTAAGTCTTACTGATATCAGTAGAACCATTTTTGAAGTAAATTCCTTAGGATCATACCTTTCAACTGCTATCACATTACATCTGAAGTGCAGTTCAGCCTTCCAAGTTTTTTTTAAAAGGCTTTCATGAATCAGTAATTCTTCGATGGACAAATCAAGTAGTTGTATGTTCTATAGGTCCTTTGTCCAATTAATGTTTTTTTTTCCTTTTTAGCTATCTCATGAATACGAATTACTGAAAGAAAAGATTACCACATGTAGCACAACTTGAAACTAGTTGGCATAAATATTTAAAAGAATTAACAAAATGAGCACAACTGCTACAAAATTACCATATAAAATGGCATATTGTGTCCTTTGAACTATGTGTGGTTGTTGCCAAGAGTATGTGCACAATGCGGAAGCTCTGAAAAGGTGAAAGAGTCTTAATTGCTCCGGGTGCCAGCTCTGGCCATTTATGGTCTTCATGGACTAATACCAAACTTGACTGGCTTCTCACCTGAATCCCTGTTCCGTGACTTAAGCTTGAGATCTTACAAAAGCATTATTTACGTTCATTTCAGGGAAAGAGCGTTCTCACCCACACCCTTATCCTACCACTGAGAGATGTGTTGCAAGCCAACTACAGTATAAAATATCCTTTCAATTGATTTTACTTTGTTATATCAACTTCCAAAGAGCACAATACAATGCAGAGAGATTAAGAGACTCTCTAGGTCTCCCTGCATAGTGCATATATATAGACTGCATTGTAGCATATATGGCAGCTCAAGACCCTTCTAAGTACCTTGGATGTGCATGTACAGAATTTGTGTCAATATTGGATATTGAATATAATGTGACTGGGAAAGGAGGATGGGAAAGGCTGGAAATTGAGATATGTTTTGCTGTATGTACTGTATGTTCTCAGAACTCAAAAGCCCAAATGTTATTTGGTGTGTTTGGGCTGGTGTTTTATGAACACAGTCAATTGAATCTACTATGGTTATTAAAATTATGGCTTGATTTTGAAAATATATGTGAATATATGAGTAAGATCATCCAAGATTTGGTAGAATAAAATAAGTACAATGAAATGATGAAGGAGATTGTGGAAAATAATTAAAGCTAGGAAACTACTACTAAACTCCTAAGGAAGTTTAAGAAATGAACAGAAAAGAAGACATTTCTTTCCAAAATACCAACAAAGAGGCTAGCATATGTACAAGCTTATAAAGACAACAACCCGAAACCATTGAAGTTAAAGGGCAGTGTTTCTCAACTTCAGCAACTTTAAGAAGTGTGGACTTCAACTCCCAGAATTCCCCATCCAGGAGCCAATTTGAGGTAGTGGTTAAGGCATCAGGCTAGAAATTGGCAGGTGGTGAGTTCTAGTCCTGCCTTTGGCACAAAGCCATCTGGGTGACTTTGGACCAGGCATTTTCTCTCAGAAGGCAGCTTTTGGAAAAATCTTTCCAGGAAAACTGCAAGGACTTCTCCAAACATTCTCCAAGACTCAAACATGACTGAATGGAAGAAGAAAAAAGGAGAGACTTGAAAGCTCAATTTAATCCTGACAAGACAGAGGGTCGTCTATCTAGTCAATTAGACAACAGATCTAAGGTTAGACTTTGAAAATATTGACTCTTGAACATTGACAGTTAAAGCTTAGGTCAGGGGTAGGATGCTACTGGTTCTGCCCGGCTCTATAGAACCAGTAGCTCTGAAGAGCAGCAGACACCAAACTGGTTCTGTGTTTGCTGATGTTCGGCCCACCTGCCCACCTGGGCTCTTACCCAGGGGTGGGATTCAAATTTTTTAACAACCAGTTCTGTGGGCGTGGCTTAGTTGTTGGGCATGGCTTGGTGGTCATGGTATTGGCTGGGCAAGGCCAATTCAATATCATTCACATCAAGGCACACATCTCCTCACCTGGCCTCTCATGACTGTGGGGATACTGCAACAGTCGTAAATGTGAAAAATTGTCATAAATCACTTTTTTCAGTGCCATTGTAACTTTGAATGGTCACTCCACACAAGAAAAGTGTGGCTGTTCACTGCCCTGAGTCCCTTTATGGGAGAGGGTGGTGGTATATAAATTGGAATGAATGAATGAATGAATGAATAAATAAATAAATAAATGTACCAGCAAAGGAGGGGAAAAAACTCCAGAGAAGATCCTGAGACAGGAAATCTAATCCTGCCAAGAATGTAATAAGGATTAATGGAGAAGCAATTTCTGTAAGCAAAACCAGAATGTTTCCTTCCTGCCTTCCTTACAGGATTAGGTCAGTAATTTCTTCTAACAACCAGTTCTCCCAATTGCTTAAACTGTTAACAACCGGTTCTAGAGAATAGGTGCGAACTGGTAGAATCCCACCCCTGCTCTTACCTGACCTTTATTTCCTGCTTTTTCAATCTCAGCTGCTTTGTGCGGCACAGCTGAGGTTGAAAAAGCAGGGGAAAAAAGGCTTTTCAAACTCTATGCACCTGCAAGCAGTGATTTTCAGCTGTCTGGGCGGCACAGCTTAAGGTTTTTTTATGCGTCTGGCACACGTGCATGCGAAGCACGCATGCACGCGCAAAACGTAGTCACCAAACCAGTAGTAACATCGGTTGAATCCCACCCCTGGCTTAGGTGAACTTCTACATTAGCTTTAAATCTGGGTACCTAGGTTGTTTTAGTGTGATCAGGAACACTTTACAGTATTAAGGGAAGCATGCAAGCTATATCATTTCTTGCCATTTCAGCTCTGTTTACATTAAAACATGCTGAAATTACATCCAATTTGGATTATGATAATGTACTCCACTCTCAAAAAATATTCATAGCCTTCCATTTGTTCAATATCTGGTAGTCAAACTATAGCCCGAACTTGGGTTATATAGAACACACCTAGTTCTCAGGTTAATCTGTTTATTTGGCTAATTATAAACATCTGGGAATAATCCAGACTTAAAATTAGGGGCAAACTATCCCCTTTACTTCAAGCAGAATCATGCCTAGTAGCAGTTCCACCTACTTCTTCACTTCAGACAGCTCAGTCAGTTAATACACAGCAGCAAAGGAATGGGAGGGAAGCACTTCATGATACTGTTAATCCAAGGAAAAGATTCAAGGGAAACACAGATCATAATTTTTAAGGATATCAGGCATTGAGATTACTAGGAAGTCAAGTTCCTAGAAGATGTTAGAAAATTCTTTCTTTTGGTGAAAGAAGTTTAACAGTGGAACCAATTATCAAAAGAAGTAGGAAATTCCCGCACATTGAATGTGCTCAAACAGAGATTGGGCAGCTATCTATTGTGGCTGCTTTACCCAGAACTTGCACTGAGAAAGCTATTGGAATTGAAGGGATAAATACCTTTTTCCAGGTTTATGACTCTAACAGTAGAAGCTGCAGAACAAAAGTTATTTTAGCAACTAGTTCAATGAATGCAAAAGCTTTTAAGCCAAAGATCCTAGAGCTCTGGCCATGGCCTCAACAAAACATTAATAAAGTTCCTACTTATGAGAGTGGTTTGGTGGTTCTGAAGAAAGTCATTACCCTCAATTACTTCTTTTTGAAAGGCCAACAGTAATATTTATGGGGGAGACTCAAAAAATCAAGACTATGGCCACAATTGAGCAACATTTTACAGGATAACTTTTGTTCTTTTTTATGTCTGTTACATTTTTTTTTAAAAAGGATGTAGCTCCAATTGCATAATTGTAGGTGTCATTTTGACTATTTTATCCATGGAAGCAAGTGGACCAGGGATTTTAAATATATAATTTGTTGAAAATGCTGACTGAATTATAACGTGGTAGGCTACCGTTTATGTTTTCAAATTTATATTTGAATTGAGTTTACACACCAAACTAAGCCATCAACCATGGTTTAAAAACCATACTGTTTGAGCCAGACTATGTGCTAAGTCATAAACAAATCAGGTCAAGCTTCTGGATTATATGTAGTGTTATCCTGTTTTGTTTCAGCCTAACATTGCCTGATTGGTTGCGTTAATGCAACATTAGAACCTAGCCAACATTCTTGATTATATAACCTCTCCTTTGATTGGGACCATGGCATCTGAATTTGGGATTGCAACTCCTGAAACATACCAGGAGTTGGAAATCATGAGAGTTATTGGCCAATCTAGTCTTTTTAAATGCATATATATATACACATATATATATATATACACATATACATACATACACATATACATACATACACATGTACATACATACACATACATACACACCTGGGAATAATATCACAATATAAACTAATCCATTACCAGATTTTTAACTGGCATTTCATGAAATGATTTTATGCTTTTCAGGAACATTAATTATACCACAAAGATAAAGAGAAGTATTTTGTCTCATATTAATACATTTATTTGAGGTTATTAATAAACTTTGAGGTCTGTCAGCTTTTATACGCAACACTTGACATTCATCAAATATTAGCCAGTGACATGTAATGAATGTCTACTTCAAAGACGTGGCTTCTAGCTCCTTTCAAGTAAGGAAAGCTGTCCAGAATAGTTCAGTATGTGCAGTTCAAATGCCTTGGTGTAAAAATACAGGGAGGACAAGGAGCTACATTTAACCTTTTTGTTTATTTAAGTTTCTTTTAGGCACCCTGGTGCCTAAGGGATTGACTTTTTCTAGGCCTAGAAAAGGAAGGACAATTTGGGGTGGAAGCCCCCCACCCAATCTAGCATAGGAAAGCTTTCTGTTGCCAGGGGAATGAGGAGAAAATTCACAAAACATCCTTTTAATGTGCTTTATGGTGTTTGTTCTGTTGCAAGAAAGCCAAGTCAAGGATAAGAAAGATGATGGTATATTCCAGGGATGCAAAAGCTGTGTGTATTTAAGAGGAGTGACACAAGCAGTTGTATTTCTTCCTTTCCTTCTCCTGAGACCTAGAAGGAAAGTTTTCCTAAATAACCACGTAGAGAAGAATTGTGCTCCCAGGAGACGGAATGCTAGTGTGTGCAGTTACTCCTCCTCCACCTCCTCCCTCCTCAGGCTTTCCAAAGACTAGCTTCTGTCCTCTGACAGGAAGTACACAACGGATGCTTGATGAAAAGGCTACTGGTGCTTATCTGTCATTTGCAAGGGTGGGGTGTTTTTCTTTTTCTTTCTCTCTCTCTCACTCTCTCATTCTCTGTCTCTCTCACACACTCTCTCTCTTTCTCTGAGGGAGTGGTCTACTCTGTGAGTATGTTTGCTCTGAAAGATACATGACCCAGCTCTTTTTCAGAATTATTCCTCAGCTAAAGCTCATCCACATGATTCATCGAGCTGTCAGATAGATTTGCCAAAGAAAGCCTCCTAAAATCATACCTCTTAGGGAATAACACTGGTGAGGAAGGCCAGGCATGCACGTCACACAATCAGCCTGTTTTTTCATTTTACAGGAAGGAAGATATGTTGTCTCGAGATCAGATGATGAACCGACTTTCCTGTGAAGAAGAGGACCTCTCCCCAGCCTGCCTCCATCCTGTGAATTACCACCCCCGTAATTCCCAACCAAAAACTCTCTGAAGCAGCTTTTGCTTCAGCTGTGCGCAGGACTACAGAGCTTAACATTAAGCAAACAAATAAAAACCCCATTGTGAACTTTTCCTGGTTTTAAAACCAATATTTCATATAAAATGGACTAGGCAACAAAAGAGGGCCTCCCATCTTCAGTAGCTGTCCGGCATTCTAGTGGCCCTCTACTTATCAATGAACAGTTAAAGCTATCGTGGTTAAATGGATTGGAGTTCTGTAATCATTATTTGGAGAGAGATTTAATTACACTGAGGAGATTCATTGGAGGAGATTTGAATTTCGGTTTCTGTTGAAGCTACTACACAGCTGAAGTAGGAGGTGAAAGTCATCAAACTCTTTTCCCTAAACAGCTTGCCTGTTTCTTTCTAGCATAGAATGACAAATGCAACTCAGAGAGCAGGAAATTGTGGATGTCACACATTTACCAAGAGTACAGTTTATTAATAAGCCATACTTAAGAAGGAAATTTGTTGTGTTGTCAGAAAGACTAAATACAAAAATTCAAATTTCTAAAGTACAGTATGAGGATTTCTTCTTGAATTTATGTGTTGTACATCCATAGAAAGCAACTAGATATCCTGAGACAATCCTGAGAGGAGGTGTTTTCTATCTGTCTGTCTTGCACTCATTATCTCTCTCTCTCTCTGTGTTTGTGTGTGTGTGTGTGTGTGCATGATCTATCCAGAGTTAACTGCTTGATCTAGCTAGTATTAGGAGAGATCCAGTTTCTTCCAACTGGTTACTCTTGTAGTATAGCATGCCAAGAGGGGCAAGCATGATATAGCTGTGATCTGTAGGAATATTATCTTCTTTACCTGGATATTTGTGGAGGAACTGATTGATACTGAACTAACTGAATTGACCACCGGACCCCATAATGCAGGTCACATGCTGAATTTGGTATTTTATTCCAATCATGGACATGATCAGCTTTTTCCCTTGCAACGGATGGATCACTAGTTGATTCAGGTTGACGTAATGGCTATAGAAGTAGTGATTTTATTCATATGGTTTGCCCAGACAGGGTTTTGGATCCAAATATTCTCTCAAAAGGAACAGGTACCTGTATAGAATTTATGGGGGTTTCAGGACTCAAATCTTCCTCCTGTTTCTGTAAGGGCCAAAGTTGTCAAGAGGAGAATCAGGGCTATACAAGAGCTAAGCACTGAGTAGGTATCTACCTACCACTGACCCCAATCTCAAGTCAGGAAAAAAGAATGGCCCACAATGTATGTAATCTACATCTGGGGAGACAAAATAGTTTGCAGTGTATGCTTTGAAGTTTGACACATTGAAAAATATTCAAAATGTCTGTTATCAGGTTCAGATGATACACCAACTGTAGGAAGATAATGATGGTAATGTTATAGGGAAAGTGATAGTAACCTCAAGGCTTAACACTAATAGTTTACTGTACATGGAATTAATAGTTTCTAAACACAGTCACACAGTTGCATATCATATATATTTTAATGCCATTTATGAAATATATAATTCATTCATACCATTCAATGTTATGATGAGTATAATTTTCTAGTAAGGGAGGGTTGGAGAAGGCTGATAGGCACCTACAGGTGATCCTTCTCTTGTTTTCATTCAAAATATATATTGTCTTTTTTTTAAATGAAGAGAAAGTGGTGCCTTCTCCCAAGTAAATATGTATAGCATCAAGCCAAAGAAGTACATGGTATTTTATTTCTCTACTCATAACTTGTTTTAAAATGAAAAATGACACATGTTCAAAGGATATTATTTATTACTATTATAATGTTTGCTATTTTTTCAACATTGATAAGCGGGAGTGCTGATGAATCTCTTCTATTAGTTTTGCTTTAATAGCAAGCAAACACTATTCATAAATTCCAATTATAAGTTTAAGATACAAACCTACACACAAGTAGTTAGAGGATTTATAAGGAAATATGTGAATTTCTATCCTTCATTATGCAATAATCTCTCTAATATATGTAACCCTGAATCACTTCCCATGATTCAATAATATCAAAGAGAAAACATAATAAAGACACTTCTTCCCATGGGCTTTTTTACATTGCAAATGATGGATAGCCAATAAAGATTTCAGAATGATGGGAAGCTGTTTAAGAGTGTACAAGAATCCTAGCTATTAGCATCTTCAGCCATCTTCAGCAATAAAATATGATACTACCAAGTGAAATTTAAAAAAAAATTATCAGACATTGTGAAAACAAGGTAGAAAAGCAGAAGTATCTTCTATAAAAAGAATTTTTTTGTGAAATTTAGATTTAAATGTAGCATTAGACAGGATGTTAGTCAATCCTCCACAACTTGTGACTACCTAAACCAAAGAAACCACAACAACTAAGTTATAATAGCCCACCAAACCTAAAAATAGGCCTATGGCTTGCTTCCTGGAGTTGTGAAAACACTGAGAGTGTCAAGTAAAAAGAGGTCACAACACATGGCTCTGGGTTGAGCTGATTATGATTTGTGTAGAGGTGAATATAACTACAATAAGTTTAATTGAATGATAATACATGTTCATAACTTTTGGTCAATGACAGAATTTGCCAATACTGATCGAAATGAAACCAAGGTGAAAAAAATTTGCTGAAAGTCATGCAGCCAAACTTTGTGCTGGAGTGATTCATTTGCATGTCATTGGATGGATATGGGTGGGCACCAGAGTTTGCAAATAAAACCTTTGCTGTACAAAAGCAGTCCAACTGCTGTGACAGGAAATCGACAACAGTAACCTTTTGAACTTTCTGAGAAAGTCAAATATTGCCTAACGTTGATGTATGTCTCCATAGCAGCTGTGTGAAAAAAGATGTTTATATCTTTATCTGAAAAAAATAAATATTAACATCCCCAAAACAGAAACAGAAAAAAAAGCATAAGTTTTGTGATCAGAATTTTGAGATCTTGTCAAAAACAGACATTTCAAACCAGCCTCTTATTCTGAAATGATTGCGGATAAGCAAGTAACTTGGGGCAAATATTCCATATATACCCCAAACTCTATTCTGACTAAACTGTAAACTGGACCTTTAATTATACTATTTTTTTAAAAAAAATCAGTTAAAGTGCAATAATTTGCATGTGGAAAAGATTAGACAGAAATGGAAGATTTAGAATCAAGATCATAAACTCCAAAAATGTTAACTTCATTATCAGTTAGTGCCTATTCTAAATTTTCTTAAAGAGTGATGACATGTTCTCATCCAGCATATTTTGTTTAAATCATTCTGGGGAAAGGAAATCTATAGATATAGAGACTATGCAAAAGTCCGCAAATGACAAAATTTAAACAAAAATGGCAGGAATTCCACAACAGAAATGGCAGAGATAGAAAAGTTTTGCAGAATTTTTCTCTGGATACAATCTTTTCATACTCAAGAGATAAATAAAAGAACAATCTTTTTACACAGCAATAAACATATTTGTGAAAGAAAATGAAATAAAAACACTTATTATTAGGTCACACCCAGCACTGGCTAACTTATTTAAGCATTGTGCTTCAGCTCAAAATTACCCTTTTACAGAAGATATTTAATAACAAGTAAAATGTATGATCCTTTGTCTGAATATTAGGTGACTCAAAGGATGAGTCAGATAATTAAAATAAAAATACCAGATCAGGCTGAAGCCCGAAATGTGTCTGGGGAGGATTATAACTGCTAAGGGGATTATTAGCTACCAATTGCATGAGAGAGGCACAAGGTTATGCATCGTATTTTATCACATAAATATCAACATGGTAATAATGTCTTTTAGGAGCAGATATATGTCACGAAATTTCTGAAAACATGAAATATTTAACAAGTCAATTTGCAAATGAAAGAAAACAGCACTGCTGAGAGCGCCACTTTTATTTCTGGTTTGTTAGCTTTCCTGATTTTGTCACAATATCCTGCTCTCTTAATCCATCTTTTACAGGGCTGTTAAAACTGCAAATAGTAAAAAGATATTGCCCATTGAGTATGTCAAAAGTTTCCTTGCACCAAAGCACCATAGGTGTTCTGTTGCAAATACTGTTCCTAAAATTGTGTTGTAACCATTACCAGATGCCAGCAATACTGTTTGCAGTATCAAAGGAATTTTCAGGTTTAAAAAGGCAAATACAAACTCATCTGGGTCAGCGGAAATATGACCCATGACTCTTCAATTCAACCCAATAAAAATGCCTTCATCATTTGGGTTTTAACTTCTTGTTAGAGAGAGAACAAGCATTAACGTAAACACATCATCATCCAAATTCTGGACATTTCTTTTAACCCATTTTAAAATATTTCTAAACTGCCTTTCAAAATATAAGTCATTTTCAAAGCACAATACATGATGAACTTGTTCAATTGTTTTATCTTTATTATGGAGTTGGCTCAAATCAAAAGACTTTGGGTAAGTTTTACATTAAATTTATAAAAAAACAATGATAGGAACAAATCGAAGTGATAAAAAGCAACAATAATAATAAAACCACCCCCTCCATTATGGGTACCAATTAGATTTAGTTTGTTGCTGTTGTTGCAAAGTTGTGTCCAACCCATCGTGACCCCATGGACAGCGTTCCTCCAGGCCAAAATTGTCTTTAAAGGTCCTCTAAAAACTGGAAGAGGACATTTTGGAACTCTGGAAGAAACGAGTTCCAAATATGGGAGCCCTCACAACAAAGGCCTGTTGTCTTATCTATGTCTCTCTCACTTCCCTATATGTTCTCATGGGATGAGCAAATTCAGTTCTGGCAAAATTAGGAATTTAATCATGTATACCCGGGGCCGGCTGCCCTGTTTAGGGTGACCCGCTCCCTTTTGGAGGTGGGAGCGTGGGAGGATCCCCTGCAAGGACAAGCCGAGGATTTTTCTAGATATCTGCAGGATAAAATCGCTCAGATCCGGGACGGGCTGGACTCTGACTGGGCAACTCTGGGTGGGAGGGCGGGGGCGGATTTCGGTGAAGTCATTTGGGAGGAGTTCGATCCTGTGACCCTAGAGGACGTGGACAGGATTCTGGGTGGGCTTAATGCCACCACATGTTTACTGGATCCGTGTCCCTCCTGGTTGGTTTTGGCCACCCAGGAGGTTACACAAGGTTGGTTCCAGGGTATTATCAACGCTTCCTTGAGTGAGGGGTTTTTGCCCGCCACCTTGAAAGAGGAGGTAGTGAGACCCCTCCTCAAGAAACCATCCCTGGACCCAACATTATTATCGAATTATCGTCCAGTCTCCAACCTTCGCTTTGTGGTGAAGGTTGTTAAGAGTGTGGTGGCGCGACAGCTCCCTCAGCACCTGGAGGAAACAGTATATCTGGATCCTCTCCAATCGGGTTTCAGGCCCTGTTCTCAGGGGTGTGTGCTCTTGCCCCTTCTGTTCAACATTTATGTGAAGCCATTGGGTGAGATCATCCATGGTTTTCGGGTAAAGTTTCATCAGTATGCTGATGACACTCAGCTATACATTTCTACCCCAGGCCACCCCAACGAAACCATTGAAGTGATGACCGGTGCCTGGAGGCCGTGTGGAGTTGGATGGGTCTTAACAGGCTTCGGCTCAACCTGACCAAAACCGAGTGGCTGTGGTTCCCTGTGCCCAGATACAGCCAGCTTATTCCATCGCTGGCCGTGGGGAGAGAAATTTTGACCTCCACGGAGAGGGCGCGCAATCTGGATGTCCTCCTGGATGTACGGCTGTTGTTAGAAAAACATATAGCGGCAGTCACCAAGGGGGCTTTATATCAGATCCGTCGGATCTACTAGTTGTGGTCCTTTCTGGATCGGGGTGCATTGTGCACAGTCACTTCTGCCCTCGTCATCTCCCACCTAGACTATTACAATGCTCTCTACATGGGGCTCCCATTGAAGAGCATCCAGAGGCTTCAGCTGGTGCAGAATGCGGCCGCGCGGGTGATCTTGGGGGCTTCTCAGAGGTCCCATGTTACACCGCTCCTGCGCGAGCTGCATTGGCTGCCGGTGGCCTTCCGGGTGCGATTCAAGGTGTTGGTGATCACCTTTAAAGCGCTCCATGGCTTGGGACCTGGGTACTTACGGGACTGCCTGCTGCCACCATTGGCCTCCCGCCGGCCAGTGCATTCCCACAGGTTGGGCCTCCTCGGGGTGCCGCTGGCTGGGCGATGCCGGCTGGCAGCTCCGAGGGTGCGGGCCTTCTCTGCGGGGGCACCCTCCCTCTGGAATGAGCTACCTACGGAGATACGAGCCATCACTGACCTACGGGTCTTCCGGCACGCGCTGAAGACCCACCTTTTTCAGCAGGCTGGTCTGGCCTAGTGCCATTAGAAGGGTTCTAATTTCTAAATTTTAAACTTTTATTGGGTTTTTATTGGTTTATTCTTAAATTCAGCCACTGATTTAATAATTTTAATTTAAATTTTATGGACTGTGTTGTTTTACTACGTTCACCACCGCGAGTCCCTATTTAGGAGAGGGGGCGGTATAAAAATTTAAATAAATAAATAATAATAAATAAATAATACAGAACAAGTACAAGCAGTCCTTGACTTAGGAACATAACTGAGCCCAAAATTTCTATAGCTAACCAAGACAGTTGTTAAACAAGTTTGGGCCCATTTTATGATCTTTCTTGCCACCATTGTTAAGTAAATCACTGAAATTGTTAAGTTACTAACACAGTTATTAAATGAATCTGGCTTCCCCAATTGCCAAGCATCTGAATTTGGATCACATGACTATAACGGTCATAACAGAGGTGCTATTCAGCAGATTCTGACCAGTTCTGGAGAACCGGTAGTGGAAATTTTGAGTAATTCGGGGAACCAGCAAATACCACCTCTGACTGGCCCCCGCCCCCATCTATTCTCTGCCTCCCGAGTCCCAGCTGATTGACTGGGTCTTCTTTTGTTGCCCTGCCTTTTGTTGCCCAGGAGAATGGAGCTGGAAAGCAGGTTAGTGGGGTGGGGAGGGAATGGGGATTTTGCAGTAGCCTTCTCCTGCCATGCCCACAAGCCATGCCCACCATGCCATGCCACACCCACCAAGCCACGCCCACAGAACCGGTAGTAAAAAAAATTGGTAACTGGTGAAAACTGGTCATAAATCTCTTTTTCAATGCCACTGTAACTTTGAACAGTCACTAAACAAATGGTTGTAAATCTAGTAGTTAAGGGAACAGGCTAGAAAAATGAGAGATTGTGACTTCTGGTCCCACCTTGCCAGGAAAGTCATTTGGGTGACCTTGTCACTCTTTCTCAGCCCAACTCATCTTATAAGGTTGTTGTTCTGGGGAAAAATAGGAGGAGGAAGGTGTGCTGGATACATTTGCTGTCTTGACCTGATTGTAAAAATTATAAAGGCTGGATAGAATAAATCATTATCAAACATGAAGGAGGTGGGATTATTTGTTTTTTGCTGGGTCCAAGCAGGGCCTGAAATCTCATCTATTAGAACAGAGGTATCAAAGTCAAGGCCCATGGGCCGGATTCAGCCCACAGAGTCCTTAGATCTGGCCTGCAGGGCCACCCTAGAAACATCAAAGGACCGGACTATGGTGCCTCTTCCAGCAAAAACAGCTCCGTTTTCAATGGCAGAGGGTTGGAGGAGGATGTCACAGCTGAAAACGGAGCTCGGGATCCTGTTTTCACTGGTAGAGCACTTGGACCACCCCAGGTGCCCCTGACACAAATGACATCAACCTGGACATGCCCACCCTGGCCATGCTCCCCACCCACTCCAGGTCAAACACAACCCTGATGTGGCCCTCAATGAAATCTAATTTGACACCCCTGTATTAGAATGTCATAGAGATCATGGTCTGTATGATCTCTTCCAAGTTTATGATTCTATTAATTTAGTTTAAGTTGAGAAGCACATTACAAATAGTTTGTTTTTCTTGTTACTCTATCTTTTTTTTTTTCATTATTATGTTCTCCCCTAAGGTTCTAGGGTAAAACAAGCAAAATCATACACCTTGTTTACCAACCTATCATCAATATCATCATCAACAACAACAAACAAATATCCTATGAAGATATAGATTTTTTTTCCTTTTTAAAATTCACCATTAAAAGAACAGAAATCCAATGGAATTTGTTCCTTCTGCCCTGATGCTGAACTCATTTATTTGGGCACAGAAACTTTTAGGTTTTTTTTAATTTGCAGAGGAAAGGATGATATATTTTTAAATAAATCATAAGATTAACATCTGTAATTATTTAAGTGTCTATTAGCACAGTTCTTTACTGAAAAAAATGTATTGAACAAAATCAAGAAATGATGTAGATGAAATAGCTAATTCCTTGTAAATTGTACTATTTACTTTGCCATGTTTCTCCTATGCACAGAGATACATTCCAGGATGCACAATCAGGTATGAGGAAATTGAAAAGCCTATGTTCGTCTGAATCCCTAATGCATAGAATGGGAGATCTTTCTTTAACTTGCAACCTGGTTATTTGAAAAGGATTGCAAGGCATCAATACAAGACTGGAAATAAATTTTGTATACCTGCTCAGAGCTGGAATGATGAGAGGATGACACATGGCAAATGGCAACAAATATAGCAACACCAATGAAAGTCTATTCAACAGAAATATTACCTGAATCTTTAAAACTAGCCCCATCCCTTTTCCTTGCTGATTTCCATATTTTTAGATAGGGGAGGCTCTGAGAACAAGTTGGACATTCTTTTTCTCATACCATAATTATTGTTCTCTACAAATTTCAAAGGCATATTTTCTTAGGTTCCTGGTTTGTATGGAGAACAGTTCTTGGAGTCAAGCCAACACAAAAACAACTACTCTTTAGATGTTGTAACAGAATACTTAGAGGTCAAATAATTGTATATTAACAATTTTTATTTATATTGTTAACTATTATTAGGCTTTATAACATTGATTGTAATGTGGCAGGTTCTTCAATATAAGTCACAAATTCCTGTCAAGGAAATAAGAATAACCCAGAATTGCAAGAAAAGGATTTCAGAGCATGTCTCCATTCTACATTGTAAAATAAGGATATATCAGCCAATCCATTTCTTCCTTTTGAATTTGTACATCTTAATCAATTCAGAGGTACAAATACAATTTAAAAATTCCCTAACACTTCAGCATTAAACATTGTGTGAAATAAAACACTCAGATGGCAACAGTACTTAGTTTCATAAAATGGCACCAGCCAAGGCAAACAAAGATAAAATCTGGTCTCATTTTGATGCAATGAAAAAGCTGCTCCTTCCTTTGCAAACAAAACAAGACAATCTCGCCTGTCTTTGAATCTTTGGGTATCTGCTTACTAACCCTTTCCTGTTCTCCATATTATTCTAGAAGATCTAAAAACAGCAAACTTTTCCCTGGACAATTGTGTAATAAATGAGGGTATTGTAAAGCTGATGGATGCTGTTCAAAACGTTTCCATTTACAACTTGTATATCAAGTGATGGGTTGTGTATGTGGTTTCTATGCTTGCAAAAACTGCATCAAAAAAAACAATTGGCACAGAAAGCTGCCTGGGAAATAAAGATGTTCTATATTGTACAGCTGAATAGTTAATGCCTGAAGAAGTCACGTATTTAGCTCGAGTCACTGTACAAGGGAGAAAAAAAAAGTAAAAGCACATTTAAACAGGAATGGATTTGTAGCAGGAACTGCTTTCTTCTTACATCACATGAACTCTGGGAAAGCACTAATGTTGAAAGATTTTCTTTATAAAAGCGAACAAAGGTCCCAACAGCCAAATTTTGAGACCTCAGTCTGAAAGCTGAAACTTAGAACTCAGTTTGCACTTTATCAACACATTATCAGTGGAAAATAGTTTCAGTCATAGAGTCACTGATAAACATTATTAATTTGTTTTACATACTCACAGCTAGACTACTTCTGGCTGTGGAAAATTTCCTACTGCAAATTTAGATGGTAACCCAACACTCCTCAATTATCTAAATGCTTTTATACATGAAACAACTGGGAATTTCATAAAGCATGAATAACCAAATAGGTTGCTGGTCTTACTAAAAAAATAGTTCCTAACTTGGACTACCATTATAAAATGAGACTCATTGCAGTGAGTGGTCTTCATATATTGCTCCACTTGTTTCAGAAGTCTGAGATGTGACACAACCGTTTTGGCTGGCAGTTTTGATCCTCCTGAAAACACTTTGGGAAATGTGTATCTCAACACATACATCAGCATTTCTCAATCTTGGCAACTTTAAAATGGGTGGACTTCAATTCCCAGAAAGGTTGGTTGGGGAATTCTGGGCATTGAGGTCCACCCATCTTAAAGTTGCCAAAGATTGAAAAACATTGACATGGATAGTACATAGTAAATATACATCATTTTATGAGCTTTTCCTCTCTGCAGTACTGGGATTGAGCTCAACAGTTTCAATATCCATTTTCTCAAACTGACCAATCCATTCAACTTCCGGTCCTCCAGTGATCTTTCCCACTGCCAGTAGTCCACTTTTCCAAGGCTATGCCCCAACACCACCATCACCTACCTCCTGACTAATGCCTTTCTAACCATCGGTTTGGTTTTATGACATTCAAAGCAGCATATATAAGGCTGGAGGGTGCTTCTGCTTGCCATCACACTGTATCCTTCATGTAGAAAATGGAAAAAGGTACTGTTCACCAAGGGCAGATGGTCTTCAGAGCTTCCCTTCTCAAACAAAAGGTTCCTGAAATGAGCAAGGTATGAAGAAGTAGGAGCAAATAAGCAAGTTCAGTGATGGTATACAGTAACCACTGAAATGTTTTTAAAGCTATTTGTTTCTTTCATGCTAATCACAAAATGAAAAATGAAGATTAGGAAGGGAAGAACATTCCAATCCTTGAAGAGCTTCTATACAAGCTTCATAAGAGGATACCCACAGTCCTTCTTTCCCCCATCCCCATGTTACTAAGGCAACTCAAATTACTGTTCCCATAGCTAGGCAGTTCAGTTCTTAAATTTTAAGTTTTTTTTTCTATTCCACTGTGAAGATTTCAATTTGGACACAAAAAAATGGAATTCAACAAAACTTTCCTTCATCTCTATGTCTCTCCCTCCCCTATCCAAGTCATATTTTGATTCCAACTCATAAGGTATATATATATTATATGTACCTACCTACCTACCTATCTACCTCAAATTTATTGGCTGACCATCTTACTACTGGGTAACTCTGGGTGGCTTACAACATTAAAAGATTAGTCTTGACACAAAAGGATTGGAGAATAATTTCCCTTTATCAGTATTTTTATTACAAGGACATACCTATTCCCTTCTTGGGCTTCCTAAAAGTTTGAAATCTTAGGAATAATGCCATAATTTGCTACCATCACAAATTCTGATTTATTGGTCTACATGTTGTAGCACCAGAACAAACTTTGACTCATTCTACTTCATATGTGGGGAAAATATGATCAAATATGACAAAGAAAATATATGAAAAAGATCAGTTTTGGAAACTTGTTCTCCTCTCCCCTTTAATTTATTTATTTATTTATTTATTTATTTATTTATTTATTTATTTATTTATTTATTTATTTATTTGATTTGTCAATCGCTTACAAGATTATAAGTATAAACATAGTTATGAATACATGAAATGGATACATATAAGAAAAATAAAAAAACAATAGAACAGGGACAGTAGGCACGTTGGTGCACCTATGCACGCCCCCTACAGATCTCTTAGGAAAGGGGTTAGGTCAATAGAAGACAGTCTAAGGTTAAAGTTTTCGGGGTTTGGGGAAGAAACCACAGAGTCAGGTAGAGTATTCCAGACATTGACCACTCTGTTGCTGAAGTCATATTCCTGCAATCAAGTTTGGTGTGGTTAACCTTGAGTTTGTATCTATTGTGTGCTCTTGTATTGTTATGATTGAAGCTGAAGTATTCATTGACAGGTAGGACATTGCAATGTATGATTTTATATACTATACTTAGATTGGACCGAAGGCAGCGTAGTTCTAGCTTTTCTAGGTCTAGAATTTCAAGTCTGGTGGCATTCGGTATTCTGCAATGAGTAGAGAAGTGGAGAACTCTTCTTGTGAAATATTTCTGGACTTTCTCAACTGTATTAATATCAGATACGTAATGTGGTTCCAAACTGATGAGCTGTATTCAAGTATTGGTCTAGCAAATGTTTGTATGTTCTAGTTAGTAATGTGATATTACCAGAGAAAAAGCTACGTAGGATTAGATTAACAACTCTTAATGTCTTTTTGGCTATGTAGTTACAGTGGGCTCTAGCACTTAGATCATTAGTACTTCAAGATCCTTGACAGAGTTTGGCTCATCAACAAGGTCTTGACTATTCAGCTTGTATTTTATTTTCTGATTTTTTGTTTTTTGTTTGCCAATATGTAAGGCAGAGCATTTATTTGTTGAAATTTGAAGTTGCCATTTGTTTGACCATTCTGATACATAGTTGAGGTCTTTTTGAAGGGTAGCAGTATTGTCTGTGGTGTTGAATAGCTTTACATCATCAGCGAAGAGAACGCAGTTGCTCTTAATATGATCACAGAGGTCATTTATGTAGAGTATGAAGAGAGTTGGTCCTAGAACACTGCCTTGGGGGACTTCACTGTTGACAGGTACAGAATTTGATAGGATGCTCCCAATTTTGAGCATTTGTTGTCTGTTGTCTGACAGGAATGCGTCTATCCAGTTATGCAGGTGTCCAGAGATACCATAAGATTTTAGTTTTAGGAGTAGTTTGTCATGTATCACTGAATCAAAGGCTTTACAGAAGTCTATGTAGATTGCATCTATTGCTTTGCCCTGATCGAGTTGTGTGGTCTATATGTTTTTGCAGTGTAAGAGTTGCAGATTACAGGATAGTTTTTTCCTAAAACTAAATTGTTTATTAGAGAGTAGGTTGTTTGTCTCTAAGTGGAGGATAATGAATTGGTTAATAATTGATTCCATGACTTTACAGGTGATGCAGCATAAATAGATTGGTCTGTAATTTTCAGCTAGGCTGGACTCTCCCTTTTTGAAGATGGGGATGACCGTGGCTTGTGTCCATAGTTTTGGCAAGGAGCTGGTCCTGAAAGATTTTTCAAAGATTATGCTTAGAGGTTCGGCTATGGCAGTGGATAGCTTTTTAAAGAAGTAGATACATATTCCATTCAGTCCAATAGATAGAGATGGTTTTAGATTGCGCAGTGCTTTTTCAACAATGTCTTTTGTAAATCAATATGTATTAGATCATTGTAGTTGGCTGTGGTTTCACTAGGAAATACTGGGCATGATCCATTGCTGTTTACAAATACAGAAGTTGAATGAATATTTAACAGAAAATAATTTTATTTAATTAGTAAAGCAACCTTCTACAATCTGATGTCTTCCAGAAACGTTGAATTTCAAACCCTGTTTAGTCCCACCAACATTTTCAATGGCCCAGGGAGACATGTTTGGAGACCACCAAAGTTAATCCAAAGATCAAATTTCTCCTTCCCTTACTTTTCTCTCTGTTCTCTTAATAGCTTGTACAAATTAGGCATTTACATGAGAAATGAGAATAGTTTCTTTCTTAAAACAAGTACTGAACTGGTACCAAGATCTAAGTTATGTTAAATGCAATGTGGCAGTTTCCTAGGCAACTTCTTCCTTTTAATTGAACAAGAGAAAAATATTTGTACAGCTTATTGCCATATAAATGAAAGTTTCTTTGAAGTTTTTTAAATTCACAAATCTTTTAAAACTCGCTTGTTTTCTAGATTCAGTTTTCTTGATTCTCTTTGAATGACCAAACTTTAGTTTCCACAGGCATTTCCATAGCCATGTCCAGCGAATTCAGTGTTTAACATGACTATATGGGATGCCTTGAATATTTGACATCCACTGGAAATATGTCAAATCTTCAAATATCAGTTTCTAATCCCTATGAAAGCAAACAGAAAATCAATAAACAATTGGTCTTCTCCAGCACCATAATTCAAAGGCCTCAATTCTTTGGTGCTCAGCCTTCCTTATGGTCCAGCTTTCACAGCCATACATGGCAACTCCTTCATGGATCACTGCCTTGTAATGGCGAAGGGGTTTGCATAGCTATGAGCTATGCCATGCAGGGCCATCGAAGATGGACAGGTCACAGCAGAGAGCTCTGACAAAACATGATCCATTGGAGAAGAAAATGGCAAGCCACTCCAGTATCTTTGCCATGAAACCCCCATGGACAGTACAGTGGCATAGACATATCAAAATTGATTGACTGATTTGTAGAATAAGTATAAACTACTTTTTATCTCACTTTTCATAGCAGCACCTAGCCATCTTTTCCTTAGTTGAGAAATTAAGCAGAAATAGATTAATACTAGGAGAGGAGACAACAACAAAAAAATACTCTGGTAGTAGACTATATTGAAAACTTTAAAAGTATCTCATAAGAAGGCAACGGGATCATATTTTCATGGCAAAAGACTGAGGAATATGACTGCATAGATGTGGGGAATGGCACACATGTTTTCTAGCATGTGTGTGTGTACTTTCTAGCATGGCCTATGGATTAACAGCAAGTTTCCTCAGTGTCGTTCTGATTAACACTATGATCAAAACAATTCTACCAATAATGAATCTTCAGCCAATGATGGTGTCTTTAGCGATCAGCCTAATGTGCAGCTATGCTTTCCATTAGCTGCAGGGTTAATTGTACCTATATTTCCATAGTAAATAATAATAAAGTTTAACTTACTTCTTTTAGGTGATAATAACAAAATTAAAACAAAGGGGAAAATGCAGGGGGAGAAATTACAGAATGAAGAAATTGTTTTGTTCTCTAATATACACTAGTGATGAATGAAAATGATTGATTTATGTTGATTTATCTCAGAGTATTGCTATGGAATCATCCCAAAATAATAGTTGCTCTTTCAATAGCAGCACTTGGCAAAGCTTTAAAGGAAGTTAAATTGAGAAAATTAGAGCCATACCAGCTTTAGATCAAGCCCATTTCACTACCTGGCTAGAGCAAGTAGCTCAAGCAGGAACCTCCTTCAGGTTAACTGAAAAACCAGTTTAAAGGAAAGCATTTGTAAATGTCATTTGTTTTATTAAGAACTCAGTGTGGCCTTTTCACATCACAACTTTTTTTTTAAAGGCTTCTTACAAGGCAGTCTTTGAGGAGTTTATCAAAAGGAAGATTGTTTGGTTAAGGGTTACAGCCAGGTGCCTTCTGTTTCAGGTAGGCATCTTGCTGATATTAAAATCTGAAGGGAAGGGTTAGATCAAAATACTTCATTATATATGTGTAATGAAGTAATTCTCCAATAAGCGGCATAGCCCAACAAAGTCTTTTCAGCTTCCAAAGTGTTGAAAGTCCTCCAGATTGTATTCCTGACTGTTATTCATCAGAGTTCTTACTGTGTTTTTAATTTTTTTTTTTTTTACACAAGGAAAAATGCAGGTCACTTTTTAGAAATATGGAATAAGCCATAATAACAAAGTTCCTACACCTGAATCAAACAGAACATTTCACATTCTGCTAAGGGCAGAGTATATCATGGCAACATCACATACCTATTGTTATTTTGATGCGATCTTAGCTTGCCATGGAATTCGTGTAAATAAATACAATTAAAGGAAAACTATAAGAGGTTTGCAAATAAGGAGTATTTCTTCCTGGATGATTTTTTGACAGGGAGCGACTATTTTTGACATAACATTCCTTTTATTCTGGATTTGTATAGTATAAAATCCTACTCTGTATTGCTGTGTTATTTTTAAACAAGCAAAATGTGTAATGTCGATATATACATATATTCTAAGCATGTGTAAAGACACTGCCTTCATTGGGATATCAGATGAATGAACATTAAAGGTATTTGTTTATATATAATTCCTGAGAAATATCAGGCATGAAAATTAGATAAAATGTAGATATTCCTTTAACTATTGGAAAATCCCAGATCAATATCACAACAGAGTTTCAAACACACAAGATACAGACATCAATAATATCTAGGACTTTTGTTTTGTTTTCCAAAGTAATCTCATATTATCTCCTATTCAAAGATAGCTCCTGGGGAAACTATTTTCCTCTTGGATTGTCCAGTATTATATCTTATCAAAGAACCCCTCTTTTGAAGGCGTTAAAAACTGAATCTTGTGCAAAATAATGGAAAATTTTATATATAAAAACTTCACATATATAGATGCATGTATTTTCTGTTATTTTGCTTTTTCGTTTTCTTTTTTTCAGTCCTATTTAAATGATGAAAATATTCTTTAACATTTACTTCTATATCATGTACATAATTATGCATATAACAGAATAGAGAAAATAGCTATGATAAGGCGTCTCATCATGTGAACTCACAGACATTTGGGCTGATAATTTGAATCTGAGTTGAGAGAAGAACCACATGAGGTGTCTTAAAAACATAGAATCTCTTGCAAAGAAGGAAGTTGAAAGGCCCTTAAGGAGCTGGCAGCAAGTGATGGAAGTCAAAGGGAAGGAGAAAGAGAGAGAATATGGCTAGGAAGTAATGATGGATTTAGAGTGTCACACATTGCCATAGAGATATAATTCAAGAGACCCGGACAACAAGGAAGACAACCAGTGGTGGGATTCAAATAATTTAACAGTTGGTTCTCTGCCCTAATGATTTCTTCCAACAACCAGTTCACCAAACTGTTCAGAAACTTAACAAGTGGTTCTCCCGAAGTGGTGCAAACTGGCACCACTGAAGACAACACAATGTCTATCCAACTAGTAAAGACTTTCAACTGGAGAAGAGTATGCAAATATAGAAGATAAAATCATGTTTATGGAAGGTTGGCAGTTACATTCTAACTCTCTTAATTAATTCTATGGAGAAATTAGTAATAGCTACTGTATACACATAACACCAGTTTAAGATAGACACGTAAGGGTAATAGAAGCATTGCTGTTGATGGTAGGGGGATAACTTACCTCAGAATGGTAGTTCAGTTAGGCCACAAAGGATCTGAAAACAGACACTGGAAAGATAGGAGATCCTATAGCAGAATGCTGCTTGCATAATTATCTAAGAGAATTATCTATAATGGTTTTCTATCTATGATAGATTACAAATAAAAGATAATCAATGACAGGGTTCCCAATCAGGTCTTTGTATGCTGTCATTTCCTTGTTTAATCCTAAGACATCCCCACCAAATGGAGATAATATAAGTTGCATTATTTGCATGATGACACCTTCATACAAACCACTGTGGTAACCTGCACCCTGGTTTGCTTGTCATTCATGGCTATACCTTCCCACCAATTATGTTAAAATAAGATTTCAGTACATTTTAATTTGAGTTAGAGAAAAAAAAATATTTAGTCCTATGGAGGTGCCCATTTTCCCTTAGCAGTTTGTAATTCTTTTTTTGTTCTTACTTAGTTGAAATATTTTTCAGTATTTTTTAAAAATTGAAGTACAACTTGTTTTGACATTTATAATATTGGGTCAGATTCATTGTTGCCATAAGCAGGCCAGGATTTTTATAAGAGATAAAAGGATGAAGCTTTATCATAGCTTTGGGGATTGGGGTTCATCAATTCACATCCATATGGCTGGAATAAAGTATGTGTTTACCTTGGCTAGTCTTGAAAAAGCAAGGAGGGTTGGGTTTTATTAATACTTTTGGAGTGAATCAGGGAATCCCAGCCTTCTAGAATAGACCAAACAATAAAAAACATCCAGAAAGAAAGCAAACTCCTTCTGATTGTTACTAAGAAAACCACATGGACATATCCATTGAGTCACATATCCTGTGATGACCCAGGGTGGGATACAAAATAAACACAGTCACAAAAACAGGTGAAGCTCCTTTTATTCCTTCACTTTACTTCAAAGCTCCAAATATCCTTGACTGGGGACAAAAAAAACTCCTCCACAAGGAGTTACAAAAAGGAGGAAATGCCGTTTAAACTAAAAATGCCTATAAATTATAAGAGTAAAAACAACACAAACCACACTGAAGCAATTAAGGGAACCAGGCAAGATAAGAGTTTGAAGACATCCACAGATATCTGAACATACACTGGGAAGGGCGCCAAACTCAGAGAGGAACGACAGACTAGAAATATTTCCACGCTTTGTTTCCAGCACTGGCCCATACGCATGTCTGTCCTTTTAACCAGTTCTCACAGCTGCAGTCCATGAAGAGGATCAAGGCCCTTTCCTTCCCGGTAGACCATACCATTCACGTCTCTCCCTTATCCTCTTCTTCCTGCATGTCTTAGGATGGAGAGGGGATGGGCCTGGGTCTTCCTCTGACTGTCCAGCCAGCCTCTGCCCTTCCCTAGCCTCCTCCACAACCTCTGGAGCCACACCTCCACTCCCTGTCGGCTGATCCTCCTCTCCCTCGGAGTCAGTCTCCAACAGGGGCATGACATATCCAGTGACTCAGCTCAGAGGATATTGCTTCTCATTAATTGGAACACATATGTCCAAGACCCTGGTTTGAAACTGGTCAATGGTTACATATGCTCTCCCCACTCACCTCAAGGCAAGCATTTCCCCAGGAATCTCTCTATGATTTATCAAACTGGTTTGTTTATATAAAACCCATTTGCAGAGGAAGAGTGAAGCAGAATAAAATCTACACATTTCAACTCTATTTAAGGAGGAAGAACTGGTTCTTTTTTTTTTGCAAATCTCTCAACCACTTATTTTCCAGATCTTGAGAGATTTGCAGAAGATTTTTTAAAAACAGGAAAAGGGACATTGGATGCTTTCAGTAGTCAGCTAAAATTTAATTGCTAACTTTTTTCAGAGGATTCAACAACTGTTCATGTATATATGACTTCCCCAGATTCTGTTTTAATTTCTACATACTTCATTACAATTTTTTTGAAAATATAATATCATTTAAAAAAACAAATAGCCAAACAAATGGCAATGGAGTTTTATTGCACAACCGGAGGCAGTATTTTGCTGATATACCTAAGTATCAATTCACTACTTCTAAGTAAATAGGTATAGGAAAACCCAGCAGGTATGTTTATATTAAAGTTTTTAGTTTGTTTTGGATAAGGAGAACTGTGAGGCTTACTAATAACTTGAACAGACTGTAACTTTTTCTCCCTATTATGTAGGCAATCAGTGCTCTGAAAACAATGGGAAGGATGAGTGTCACGGGATAAACAGGTTTTAAAACTTTGCTCAGTAGATGTCTCTCAACAGTTTCTTTCAGTTTGTTCTGTGATATTTTATTTCTGTATTGCTTTTCTTTTAAACATCAGTTTAATACCTTGTGATGCCTTATTCTTTCTCTCTTGAGTTGGGAGAAGCGTGTATGCTGTAGTTTTAACTCTTTTTGATATCTATGGAAATGTTAGGAAATGCAAGCACTGTTGTTGATTTTTTTCCCTTTTGTGATGTTGTTGCAATATGCAACTTCTTCCTACCCTCATTTGTTATAATAATGGACATCTGGATAGTTTAGAAATAAAAAAAGTCCTATTCCCCAATGTTTTCTCCTCTTCTCTGGGAACAATACCACTTCAATTGCTCATCTTTTCTATGCCATGTGTTGAGAAGGCAAAGTTCACTCAGCCGCCTCTCCGTGTCATTGGAAAGTCTAAACTTGTCAACTAATATAAAATGCAATCCCCTTTAAGTGCAGTAGTAAGCAAGTTCTACAGGACACTTCTCCAGTTTTAGCTCTCCCTAGGCCAGGGGTGTCAAACTCGATTTCATTGCGGGCTGCATCAGGTTTGTGTTTGACCTTGGGGGCCAGATGGGCAGGGCCAGCTTGACATCACTTGTATCAAGGGCACCTGTGGTGGCTTGAGCACTCTGCCAGAGAAAACGGAGCTTGGAAGGCTGTGACAGCCCCCTGTAACCCTCTGCCAATGAGAATGGAGCTTGGGAGGATTGCGTGCGGCCCTCCCAAGCTCCATTTTCACTGGCAGAGGATTGCAGGAGGCCGTTGCAGCCTCTCAAGCTCTGTTTTCACTGGCAGAGGCACCGTGCGCCAGTCCTTGGCTGTTTCCAGAGCGGTCCTGTGGGCCAGACCTAAGCACCTCACAGGCTGAATCTGGCCCCTGGGTCCTGAGTTTGACACCCCTGCCCTAGATCTATGGATTGGTGAGTAGGAAACTGCAGAATCTCAGACTGAGAAAGGCTGGGAGCAACAATTGTGGCAGTGGTCATGTTGGTTAGAAAATCCTGAGGTCTGTGGAAAGGAAAAGAGATAATGTTATCAGTGCAATATTTCTCTTGCACACCTCTTAGTTGACACAGTATGATATTATTCTGCACACAATCAACAGCATCTTTGTGCAATACATTATCTTTTAATGTAAATGGCACTTCTGTAGGCCATCCATGTAGACTAATTCTTTTTGCACATTTGACTCACAAGGCAGTCTACAAAGGCTTTTAGCAATAATATAAATACTGACAGAAATGAAAAACTTGGCACTGCCGCTTTAGCAGGGTTAGGCCTGGCCTTTAAGAGATCTTACCTCAGGGACTCTTGTTCTACAACATTAATGGTGCTGATGTTCTTACCTGTTCAAGATTTAGCCTATGCTATAGGACAATTCTTGTGTGGAACTTAATTTTTCAGATTTCACAACAGAACCATCTGATGGTCCTTATTGAGCAACACAAACCTCAGAGATTTTCTTTCCTGTGTGCATAATCATATTGCTTCCCCAAACACAACTGGATTGCAAAACAGTAGCCATGCTCTGTAAATAGAACTGAGAAATTGGCAATTTTGCCTGAGCCCAGCACTTTCAAAGAAATACATATATACTTTGGCTCTGCAGAGACAAGAGATTAGAAACACACTCAGGAATTCTTGCCTGAAATATTTAACTTCTCTACTTGCACATTTCTAAATTCTTATGGCAATACCCCCACCTCACCCAGCCACCCACCCCCGGGAACTGAACAGTCATTTCACTCATTTTTAATCATATGGTTAAAAAACCTAGGACAACATTTCTGAAAAGATTCTTGGAAGAATGCTTGTTGCAAGCAAGTATTCAATAAGACATGAGCCTAAATATATGTAATATCTGTCTACACTGCTTATCTTCATGTGATTTTTCTAGTTTTTAACATGGATAGTTTACAATGCCTTATGAACACTAGGTAAATATAAATTTTAAAAAGTAATTAAAAAGAAATATAATGTGCCCTCCAAATATGCATCCAGTTATTGGATGACAGGTTGTACAGAGGATAATTCATTTATCAAAATAAATTTAGTACCCTTTGTACTTTAACTTTTTGACCAAACATTACTGTAATAACTTTCTATGCCATACTATTAGCCTCTGTCCATTAGGATTTCTTTTAAACAGTTACCAAAGCTCTTCATGTATCTGTGTATTCAGAAATGGTTGCAGAAATGTCAAAACTATTTTGACAATCCTTGTAACTGTTGTAGAGCGACGGAATTACTCAGGCAGAGACCAGGTCAAGGTTTTCAGCTTAACTCTTTATTAACAGGCAAAGAGGGTTACCGCTACTGCCGCGCTAACACGGCAGCCAGCTGGAGCGGCAACAGCTGATGCCGTTTGACAGCCGCCTTTTATAGCCAGCTGTCAAACGGCTCCAGCCAATGGGAGAGGTCCGTGCTTCCCGCTGGAAGCACGGACCTGAGTGAAGACTCAGTCCATACACAACACTCCTCTCTCCCAGTGAGGAGCATGCGTAGTCCTTCAGATACGCTGAACGCCTGCGAATTCGTCCGGATCTTCTAGGCTCCGTCAAAAATGGCGCCGAGTTGCTGTCTGGTGCCTTCTGCGTGTCTTCGGGCGACGGTGAGGCTGCTGGGCTGTCTGGAGCTGGGTCTGCACCTTGGTCAGCTTCCTCATCTGGTAGGTCATCGTTCCCGGTGGGTTGGAAGCTGGTTTCGTCGAATGGTGTGGTTGCTTCTGCAGGGGGCTCGTCTGGATGACCTCTGGGTGCCGTGCTCCAACGCTTCCTCAGGTGGTCCACGTGACGCCGCCAGGTCCGTCCATCAGGTAACTGGACTCTATAAGACTTGGGACCAGTTACTGCTATCACAAGCCCTGGTAACCATAGTGGTTGCCCAGCAAAATTTCTGACAAACACCTTGTCATTTATCAGGAACCCTCTGTCTTGGCTGTTTGACCCTAGGGGAAGCAAAGGGGCATAATTTGGGTGCAGCCTGTCCAAAGTGGTCCTCAGCCGGCGTCCCATTAATATTTCGGCTGGTGACCTATTAGTTGAGGCACAGGGTGTAGTATATTGGCTCAATAGGTATTGGGCCAGTCTGGCATGCCAGTTAATAGGACCCAATCTTTGTAGCACTTCTTTGGCAGATCTAACTGCCCTCTCAGCCAGCCCATTGCTGGCAGGATGAAAAGGGGCTACTAATATGTGCCTGATGCCCAAACTTGCTAGAAACATCTCAAACTCACAGGAGGTGAATTGGGGGCCATTGTCGGATACGACAGAATCAGGAAGGCCATGAGTGGCAAACATCCTAGTCAGTGCTTTGCTGACTGCTTCCGTAGTGGTGGAGTGCATTAAAGTTAATTCCACCCATTTTGAATATGAATCTACTACCACCAGGAAAGTGCGCCCATGGAAGGGGCCTGCCAAGTCTATGTGTATTCTGGACCAGGGGCTGCCTGCTTCCTCCCAGGTCCTAGGGGTGGCTGCTGGTGGTAATGCCCTGGTGGCCTGGCACGCCTGGCAAGAATTTACCCATTTAGAGATTTGGGCATCCATGCCTGGCCACCATACATAGCTGCGGGCTAGGGCCTTCATTCTCACAATCCCTGGGTGACCCTCATGCAGCACCTTCAGTATCGAGGTTTGCAATTTGTGGGGAATTACTACTCTCATAGTAAACAGCCTTGCAAGGAGGAAAGTTCCTGCTGGCGTAATTTGTAGGGTAGGAAGTCTGAAGGATAAGGGGCCGTAGGCCACCCCCTCCCTACCCAGTCCAGGACTTGGGATATTACCTGGTCCTTGGCCGAATGCGCAGCGATGTCAGCAGCGGTGACTGGAAGCTTGAGTTCGTTGATAAGAAAGACTGTGGTTGCAGGTGCTGGGTCCACGACTGGCACTGGCAGGGGACAGCGGCTGAGTGCATCAGCATGGCAAAGGCTTTTCCCGGATCGATGGATTAGAGTGTAGGAATATGCAGCCAGGAAAACCGTCCATCTGGTCATCCTTGGGGACAAAATCTGGGGAGTCTGTCTAGTGCCGGATAAAATACCTAACAGTGGCTTGTGGTCAGTAATGAGTTCGAAATGATGCCCGTAGAGGAATTCGTGGAACTTCTTCACTGAAGCCACTGCAGCCAAGGCCTCCTTGTCAATCTGGCTATAGTTGCGTTCAGTGGAAGATAGTGTCCTTGAAAAGAAAGCTATAGGTGCTTCTGCACCATTGGGCAGTCTGTGGCTCAGGACAGCCCCAATTCCGAATGGAGAAGCATCGGCTGCTAGAATGAGTGGTAAGTCTTTATTGAATTGGATTAAGACGGCCTTTGAAGTTAACAATGACTTGACTTATTTGAAAGCAATAGTTTCCCTTGGTCCCCAGTGCCATGGTGAGTTCTTGTCTAAAAGTCTATGAAGGGGCTCGGCAACAGAAGCTTTATGGGGCAGGAACGAAGCGTAGAAATTCAAGAGGCCCAGGAAAGCTTGAAGCTCAGTTAGTAGGAGTAGGCGCATCGTGAATGGCCTTGACCTTTGACTCAGTTGGGTGAATACCCTTGGCATCAATCTTGTAACCTAAGAATTCCACTTGTGGAGTGGCTATGGTACATTTTTCCCTTTTTAGTTTGAGACCAGATGGTCTAAAACGGTCAAGTACACCTCTGACCCTTTGTAGTAATTGCTGTAGATTGGTAGCAGATACCAGAATATCATCAAAGTAAGGCACAACGCCTGGCAACCCTTGCAGGATTCGTTCCATAAGGGACTGGAAAATTCCAGGGGCCACACTAACTCCGAATTGTAGGCGTGTGCATTTGAAAGCCCCTCTGTGGGTTACTATTGTTTGCAGTTCAGCAGTTTCATCATCAACAGGAAACTGTTGATACACCTGGGACATGTCAACTTTGCAAAAATGGAACCAGGCTCAAGGAAATGGAGTAAATGTTGTACCACAGGGACTGGGTACGCACTAACTTGTAAATATTTGTTTATGGACGACTTGTAGTCTGAGCAGATCCTTAAATTTCCATCCTTTTTTAACGGTGTTACTATGGGGGTTTCCCACTTTCCCACAGTCTGTGGGTTTCAGTATGCCCTGCTTGATTAATTTGTCAAGTTCCTTGTCTAGTTTAGGACGAATTGCAAAAGGAACTCTGCGGGGCTTCAAACGAATTGGTACTGCCTGGGAGTCTACCCTGAAGGATATTGGGGTTCCCACGTAGCAGCCTAGGCCCTCACTGAATACATCTGCATAGTCCCTGAACAGGGATTCAACTTCTGAATTGGTTATGGCGTGGATTCCCCCTATGTGGAGGCCCAGGGCTGGGAACCAATCTAGTCCCAATAGGCTTGGGAGGACGCCATCCACTATCACTAGAGGCAAGTGACCCTTAAACCCTTGAAAATGGACAAGGAACTTGCCTTTTCCGATGACAGGGATGGTTCTGCCTTGGTAGTCCCGAAGTGTTAGATTGCAGGCTGGAATTTTCTGTCTTGATATTCTGGGGAATAGCTTCTTTAAGGTGTCCCCATGATGGATAATGCAGAGCCGGTGTCAACCTCCATTCTGCAGGGTCTACCTTCTATAGAAACAGTGACACTAATTTTGTTAGATTTATTTTTTTGTATTTTAGACTGATAGCATGTGAAACAGTCCTCAATTTGTCTGGGGTATTGAATGAGCTTCTGTGGCCTTTGTGGCTGGTTGAAGGTTTTCCCTGCCTGACAAATTTTGGCCAGATGGCCTTTCTTTTGACACCTTAAACATATGGCATTCCTGAATCTGCAGGATGCCCTGAGGTGGTTGCCCCCACAGCTTAAGCATGAAGTTTGTAAATGTGGGGTTTGGCTTATACCTTGCCTGAATTCTTTTTGATTTGCGTTGGGCTGTCTGAGGCGGTTTACCTCAGTAGCCTCTTCTGGGCCATTTTCTGTGGAGGCTTCCTCAAAATATACTGTTGGATTTTCTAGTCTGCTGGGTTTTCCCTGAATTTCAGCTGCTGAGAGTGCTGACAGCTCAGCAGCCTGGGATTCCTCTATGGCTTGCTTTAGGGTTAGATCCCCTTTGGCTAATAAACGTCTTTGTAACTTGGAGTCTCTAACGCCACAAACCAGCTGATCGAGCAGCATATCGTCCAGGTAATCTCTGAACCCGCAATGCAAGGCAGCTGTTTTCAGTGCTGCCATATAATCACTAATTGTTTCCCCCTCTGTTTGGATGCGCCTTTTATAGCCGGCTGTCAAACGGCTCCAGCCAATGGGAGAGGTCCGTGCTTCCCGCGGGAAGCACGGACCTGAGTGAAGACTCAGTCCATACACAACAGTAACATTTCTCTTCTTTTTGTAGTATAATCCTACAAAATTAACTGAGAATTCACCCCCTTAGAAAATAGATCAGTTTCATCTTTGTCCAGTTTTAAGTAGAATGCTCAAACCTTTAAAAACCTCCTTTGTTCCAATTTAGGTGTAATTATTTCTGCTCTGTTTTAAAATATCTTTATTGTCCTTAATCTATTTGTGTTTTAGTTTTAAACTGAAAGTCTCTCTGATAACTTTTTTGGAGCTGAAAGATGCCTTGTATATAGTGTTTTATAAATAAATGTGTGTTAGCTTTTGTGCTGCCTGAAAATTCATTCTATTTTTTTAAAAGCAACAGCAGCATTTTTTCCTCAAATTCTAAGAATTCTCATTGAAACAGCAAAAACAAGGATGTGTATTTCAATTGCAGACATTTTTTGTCATTGCACAGAAACCATTTCAGCATCAAGAAAAGTCCTCATATGAAATCCTTTTCTTCTCTATTCATGAAAAGTGTATGTGGAAGACTCATTCACGCAGCCTCCTTGCCCAGGCTCCGAGGCAAACTACTTAACATTTGCTGAGACATATGCTCACATTGGAGTTTCCATCTTGCAATGACTCTGCTGTTGCGGGCGGGGGGCGGGGGGATCAAAGTAATGGAGGAGGGACATGGTGTTTCTTTCAGAATATGGAACCCCATGCAAGCTCTGGATATTACATGATGAGAAGGAGGTTTTGGGAGGCCAATGACCTGCTGGACTCCAACTGGCCTGCTGAGAACCATCCTGCTCCAACAGCATAACTCTGCCTTGGTCTACATTTCTGTTTTTGCTGCTCAAGGTAACACAAATCAAATTGTGTTTGATTCTATGGTGCTTATAAAAGGAATCACCTAAATAGCATCCATGCATCAACAGCTATCCTGGTTTGTGCCACCAGTAGCCCCTAATGTTAAATGGGTGCAGATAAGGAAGGAGCAGGACCCAGGAATGCAAAGAAATTCTTTATTTTAAAGTCAGAATCAAAAAGCAAACAAATGTGGTAGGCGCCGGCTTTTATAGCCAGTGATATCCAACACTTCAGCCACTGACAGGATTCAAATCTTCCCGCCAGCGGCTGAGCCAGTGAGTGGAGTCTGATATCAGTCTCTACTTTGCATATCACGTAACACATGTAAATACAGCGTCCTGCGTATTTAACACCTACAGTAGGAATATAAGTGTGACTTTATCCTCCTAAGGAAGCAGCACCAGCCCTTTGATCATCTTAGTTGCCCTTTTCTGAAACTTCTCTAAGTCTACTATATGCCTTTTTTTTTTTGAAGTGCAGTGACAGAACTGTACACCATATTCCCAGTGCAGTTGTAACATTGATTTATCCACTTAGGTTTTAAGAGTTATTGCCGGAAGCCTTCATTCTTCCTTTTTTGTTCCCTGGGCCAGCTCTCAATGAATTGCTTCCTTCTGCTTGGGGCAGGGGTTAGGCCCAGAAATCGTCTAATATTCCTTCCAATCCAATGATTCTATGATCTAATCCCAGCTCATTGCAGGTGAAATACCCCAGGCAGACAAAGACCGCACAATGTTTGCCTTCCCCTTTACTTTACTTTCCTCTTCCTCATTCTCTGGCAGGCATTTTGGGGTATTCATTACCGTCAGTAATAGTTCATCTCATATATGGATTGGAGGCTAGTTACCATGTAGATGTTATAGCTCCCTGTTTGATCAATGTTCATTTTTTCCCTTAAAAGCACAGATGGTGTAAACTTTGAAAAAAAAATTGCTAAAACAGATTTAATAAATAAGTTAAGTGAAGCAACTCATAGTTTAAATGAGACAGGATGCAATTAGGAGTGGCTGAAGGTGTGTGAAACTGGTCCTGCCCAGGAACAGGGATGGTGTTTCTATCTCTCTCATCAACTTGGCTGCGCTTTCCAGATGCAAATACTGGAATTCTGATTTCATATGGTTATCATATCCTCTGAACAGATTTGACCCATGGAACCACAGTTCCTATATTTAAGGAAAAAGCAGCACCATTTGCATTGATGCTTCTGAATGTGGAGCTTCTTAATCCTGGTTTATCCCAATGATATTTTGTTACATAAAATAAAATACCGTCAGTAGTAGTTCATCTCATATATGGATTGGAGGCTAGTTACCATGTAGATGTTATAGCTCCCTGTTTGATCAATGTTCATTTTTTCACAATTGATGTTGAATTGATTTTTCTAAGTTCTTCTTGTTAGATCTGCTTCTAGTTATTTGTTTTGGCTTCTTTTATTTCCTACTACACACAGTAATACAAAATGATTGCTTGTTAAAGCTGAATAATTTCTTCAATTTCCCCCCACATACAATGTTGAGCACATCCTGCTCTACTCTGATGGGACACAATTGTCTGAAATTTCAGCCAGTCTGATCACCTGCTGGCACATTGACTGGGACTGAAGCTAGAACCACCTTCTTGGAAATGATTGTTCAGACAATGAACTGTTTTTACCTCATCCTGGCTCCATCTGGAGCCAAATGTTTGCTAGCCTTTTGCAAATATCCTTTGGGAATCAACTAGTTTTCTTTTGAAACAGTAGGGTACAACCTTTGTCTTCTTTTAAGGGCTTTAGTCTAATCCTAAATTCCTCTAAAATTTTGTGATTTTTAATATGGTAGAAGGAAAAATGCATTGGAAGTGATAACCCAAAGTATATTTAATGTAATGTTTATTTTAAAAATAAAATGAAGGAATTTTTTTTCTGGCACTCTCACAATTGGGGGATGTGCTGCTCAGAAGCCAAGTGTAGCTTTTGATTTAAATAGCCTTGCATATTGTGTAGATATGCTAAATATCTAAGTTTTAGATGCCTGGGTTTTATATTTTTATAAAATTAGGATTATAAAAGCTTTTTTGTGTATCAGATACTTACTGAAGTTTTTATTCTTAACTGATTTTTTTTTTGTAAGTTTGCCTAGCTATTTCATATTATTCTATAAGGCTGTTTTATGCTATAGCTTATTTTTATTACTGTTAGCTTCTCTGGCCACCAATAAGATAAGATCTATACTGTAATAGCAATAATATTAAGTGCTAAGTATACCTAGGCAGGATTTAAACTAGGACACAGACTGGAATATAAATGAAGCAGTCATAATCATATCTTTATGTTAATTTTACTCTGCGAAATAACAGGAAACTGTAATGGGCAAAATTTTCCTCTTATTATCATACCCCAACTGACTTTTTTTATGGTGTATCATTTTACCAGAGACATTGCTTTGTTTCACAGATGGTTTCCCTACAGATAATGACTGTCGGTTGGCCAAGTTGGAACCTGACAGGATTAAGGAAATCTAAGCTGACAGCTGGTTTTGTGCAAGGAAGCATAATGTAGCTGTTGTTGCAAGAGGCAATGTGGCGTATCAATTCACAAGCAAATAATAAGTGCTGCTTAGAAATTGAGGAGAACATTAGTGTTAATTTCACAGAATGCAAATATAGGAGGACTTTTTTTTTAGCAATGACCAGGTGCATATTTAAGAAAACCCACAAGTTTCACAAATGTGTTTAAATTTAGTAGGGGAAGAGCGGGAGCATCTGTATATGAAAATGAAATGAAATTGGCTCTGTATATAGATTTCAGGCAAGCAGCATGCTCTGAAAAGCTTTTTCTATACTAACTTCAAAGTTATTTCTGCTTTCATATCTTTGTATCTTATTCTAGAATTGCCCTTACCAATTCGTCCCAGAAGAGAAAACAGGTATATCGATTATATATATTGGCAATATTATACATTATATTATTAGAAAGAGAATTCATCTCACTCTAATGCAGCAAATTCTACCAAGGGTCCTGGTTTATCCCATTTGATGGACAACATCAAAGTCTCTGATTTCCTTTCTTATACTTCTTTGTCTTTAAAGTGGACTGTTATCCAAATAAAGAAGTAAGAAATTTACAATGCCTGAAGTTGTTTTCTTTCCAGTGTATCTTCATCAGCTCAGTCTTAAATATAATGTTTTACTTGTAGTGTTTCTCAGTCTTGGAGACTTTAAGATGGGGGGACTTTAAGATGGCTGGGGAATTCTGGGAGTTGAAGTCTCCCCATCTTAAAGTTGCCAAGGTTGAGAAATACTGTTTACTGGATTGTACTGATCTGAACATTTGATGTGGACATTCACTGAGTAATGCAGAACTCTAATTCAAATTAGAGTGTAATGCAGAACTCTAATTCAAATTAGAGTGAAACAGAGACTGCCCAATTTGACAGGCTCTAACTTCAATATAAAAAAATCAAATGTTCATATTTTTCCATTGACTAGAAAAATTCCATTGACTAAAGACAGAGTTGTTGTAGGAAAATAGGAGGATGAAGAAGTATTGGTATGTTTGTCACATTACATTGTATATAGGAAAAAATACAGGATAGAAATCTTTTTTTAAAAAAAAAAACAATGGGATAATGGAAATAAAGGCAGTTTTAGAGTTGGCCTGATCCTCAGCCCAGGGAAGCATTTCTTAATCTGAGGAGCCCAACTGACTTGGCCTTTTCTACTTTCCACAAAATGTATAGTTCACACAGAATACAGAATAGCAGAATTGGAATGGATCTTCTGGCTAGTGGATCATAGAAAAGAAACTTCTTGGTATATCATATGCTCAGATTTACAGCTTTTAAAATCCAGTAAGTATGTAGAGTGAAAGATGACACCTCAAATATCAATGCTGAAAAAAAATTTAGAGGCTGACTAAACATTAGCTTTATGTATGTACAGTGTATTTTCATTTCCACAAATCATAAAGCAGTTTATCATGAAGTAATCACTCATGCAAAATAATAAACTAAAAACATACTGATTTTAAAAAAATAAAAATAGAGTATGTGATTATAGAAAATTAGGAAAATAAAGCAATAACTGGGAAAACAGCTGGTATGTCTTTAATTCCAATTTGCAATCTACTCTTCATTCCTTCTTATTCAGTAATAAGAATAATATCCTACTCAGAATCATGGTTTTCTTATCACATAGTACATGATCTACATCGCTCCATCTTTGATTACTTGTGAAAATATTAATGCATCTTTATAAAAAATACTCATTATTTATTTATTCATTAGACTTCTACCTCATTTCTCTTCCAAGAGTATATAGTGGCCTCTATAACCCTTTCAGAGTTGGTTTTATTCTCACAACAATCCTGTGTGTAAGTCAAGTTGAGTTTCTTGCCCAAAGTCATTATGCATGAGGGTAATTTTGAATCTGATTCTCTCATTTCCCAGACTGACATCTGAACCATTATACCATCTTGCCTGACCACACCTGACAACAGATAAGACAAAATTTAATATAAAAGAAGCCAAAAGAAAGTGACATAGAAAACAATGGCTAGATCAATAAATAATTCAGATGGCTAAAAACACAAAAGCACTTGTTCCATATAAAATGAATGAATGAATGAGTGAATGAATGAATGAATGAACGAACGAACGAACAAACAAACAAACAAACAAGAGAAGCAGCCACTAAAAACAATAAAATTGGAGATTAAAGAAATTGTAACATTTCTAAATATAGATATTTGTTAGGTACAAGCGGTGCTTACAGAAAATTTACATGAGACCTTTCATAATCTGCATGCTATTCTCTAAATGCTAAAAGAGTCATGCATGAGAGGAGAGAGTGAAGATGCAACTCTCATAGCTTCATCATCCACAGGTATCTGTGGCAAGCAAAGAGAACAAATGATATCATCATCAAATGGCGTGACTTCCATCATGATGCCTGATGCAAGTATGTACATGCTATGTTGCACCATTTGAATGTTGTCATGGCATACATATCATTTTGTCACCATTGTGACTTGTTATAGCATCTGCTCTCATCTGCTAAGTCTATTAGCACTGAGAAGGCAGGGTGGTGGAACAGTGATACTTTCTATACTGTCAATGACATCATGGGCAGAATTCTGCATAGGAAACTGACATCAGGGTTCTGCGTCCAAGCAGGTGGGTGGTGGCCACCATTCCTATTTATAGCTAGCCATATGTTGTGGCTTGACAGGCCCCTGACACATTTCAGGTTCTGCATTCCACAGCAGGGAGCCAAACTAACATTTGCTGCACTAACAACCTTAACTGGAGGTCTGCACTTGGCATCGTGAGAATCTGGATTGAAGGCTCAGTTTGAATCAACAAGCTTAACTCAATAGATGTTGACAGGTCATTGCTTCAGTCTACCTGGTTATTCATGAGAAATGCAAAGTGTTTTATTCATTATTGGCTAGAGATGAAATTTTCAAGAAAACCCACCCACCCATACATAAATGCGGGAAAGAGAATATTTCACAACCTCCTATTTAAAATCATAAACTAATTAAGTGGAGAAAGTTGTCAAAAAAGCTTTCATGGTAGAGTTTGAAAAACCTCCAGAATGCCTAAGTTAAAAATAGAGGCTGTTGGGAGAGAACTAGAAGTCATTCAATAAAACTATTCAAAGATTGGGGAGTGTCAATGTTTTTTCCCCTACCATCTTTGTTGGACTGATACAGTAATTTAAAACTTTGTTATTAGCTAATTTAGTTGTTAGTATATTATTCAATCCATGGAACTGCCCTGAAATTGTATCTCTGATTATTTTAATTTCAACCAAATATGTCTCAAAAATAGGGCATTCAATTGGGCTGAATAAACAAAGTGCCTATAACTTCATATCGTATGAGTACTGCTTGATCTCTCGGATGCACAGGATATTATCATGAGCTGTAAAGCTCAGTGGCTCTCCCCATGACTAGCAATGATGCAAATGAGAAAATGCATGAATTTGCATAATTTATACAGCTCACAGATGTTGGCTTTTCAAGGCATGAAATTTGGGGTGCCTTCTTACACAGATTTTATTGTTATACTATTTTGTTTTTGAGATAGTGTGGGTAGAGCTCACACCATATGTTCTAGCCTAAGCAGGCAGAAGGCAATTCTAAATCTACTGGTACATCTGAATGATTTGCCCTAGCTTTACAGGCATTTCTGAGCCTCTATTATTTCTCAGGAGCAGCCGCCAAAATATTTCTTTTTTTGTTTCTGAAGGAGCTTTGTTTGCAAAACAATTTTCTCAGCTGCATGAGTAGCAGAGACACTCCTTCTCTTCCCTCTACCTTTAAGTCTCCTTCCTCCCTATAAACCACCATTTAACAGTTGGTTCTGACTGGTGGATCCCAGGTTCCTGTAAAGAAGATTCTACACACTTAAAGGGGTGCCAGCATAACTTTCAGGGTTGAAGGGAATAAATAAAGCAGGAAGTAAAGAGTTAAAAAGCAAGACCAAACACAGTAAGATGACAAATTTAAACCTATTATATTCTCTTTCCCTGCCAAAGGTATCATAGTATCACAGCGCTCCAACCCCCTAGCCAAGTCAGGAGTCTTTATACCAGGGGTGTCAAACTGGATTTCTTTGAGGGCCAGATCAGCATTGTAGTTCTCCTCCGCGGGCTGGGGGGGCGGGGAGTGTGGGGGGAGATGGATGTAGCACCCTGCCAGCCAAAACAGGGCACAGAGTGGCCGCACATGTCCACCCTGCACCCCATTGTTGGCCTGGATGGCCTCCTACAGCACTTCGCCAACCAAAAATGAGCCACACAAAGGCCTTGTGAAGCCCCTGCATGGCCCATTTTCGGCCTGCAGCACTTTTGGCTGGTAGAGTATGCTGGAGGCTAGGAAGGCCAGAAACGGACCAGTCCTTTGATATTTCCAGGCTGGCTCCATGGGCCAGATTTAAGCATCCTGTGGGCTGGATCCAGCCCACAGGCCTTGAGTTTGACACCGCTGCTTTATACCATCCTGGACAAATGGTTACCCAATCTTTTCTTCAGAACCACCAGTGATGGAGTACCCGCAAGTCCAGCAGGCAAGCTGATGGAGTAAATGTTCCAAATTTAATCTCCCTTGGACAAGCTTCCACCCATTGTTTCTTGTTCTGCCCTCAGGTCCTATGGAGAATAAATCAACTCCCTCTTCCCTCTGACAGCCCTTCAAATATTAGAAGATCCCTAATTCTTCTGTTTGTTAGGTGAAACATACTTAATTCCCTTAACCATCTATCACAGAGGTGTCAAACTCACATCATCATGGCGGAGTCATGTGACGTATTGGGCCTTTTTTTCCCTTCACTAAATTGGGCGTGGGCGTGGCCAGCGCATGATGCATCCGGTTCGCGGGCAGGAATTTGACAGCCCCGATCTAGCATATGGTTTAGCCTACGGTGATATATCCTTTATCACCATTATTGCTCTTCTCTGTACTTATTCTAGGACTTCAGCATCATTTCTGTATCATGGTGACCAAAACTGGACACAGTATTCCAAATGTGGCTTCACTAGTGCAGTATAGAGCAGCACTATCACTTCTCATGATTTTGGTGCTATCCCTTTGTTGATGCCGTCTAGGACTGTGTTGGTTTTTTTGGCAGCTGTAACACACTGCTGGCTCATACTTAAGTGTTGGCCCATTAGGATATCAAGATCCCTGTCACAGGCACTACTGTTGCATCTGGTATTGACTATTCTGCTGTGCATTTGGTTTTTCTTACCTACGTGCAAGACTTTACTTTTCTCACCACTAAACTGCATCTTGTTGGATAGAACCCAGTGCTTAAGTCTGAGTCACAGGGTACAGAATATTCTCCTTAGGAGTATGTATCATTCTAGTATTTAGCAAAATGACGGATATGCAACTTTTTCACCAAACTTTAATTGTTAAACTGGTTTTAATTGCCTTGATTTTATAGTTATATGCATTGATGATGTTACTTATTCATGTGGTGAAGTGAATGCAAGCTCAGAGAGCACCAAGGACTCTCTAGTTCAAGCTTGATCTATACAATTATCTTCATTGATAGTTATAAATCATATTGAATGCAGAAAGCAGAAAGATTGGCTATACATTATCATGACAATGATGATGATGACAGTGATGATGGCTTTCTGAATTATACTCTTAAGTATAGAATTTTACATGAATAAATAAATGTTTCTATAGATAGAAACATACAATGCAGTAAAAGGGGTTGGAGAGGAAGTAACTTTATGCAAAAATGCACCCACTTATTTTCATGTCACACATTCAGACCACATCTATTCAGTTCATTTAATTGCAGTTCCTTTTCTTTTAAAAGAAAATGTTGTTAAAAAGTAATACCCAAGAATAATTCAGCAAAGATATTTGATGTTTAAAATGAGCTTGAATACACCAATCCCACTGAAAGTTATCTAAGGATTCAACATATAATGAAAAAGATTTGTTTTTGTACCATATCTTATTTTCCTTTTTTTACTATTTATATTTTTATATGGGTAAAACCAATTGCGATTTTGAATTTTGCTTAAATGTTTTTTTAATTGCTCTAAATCGACTGAAGTACTTTTTCTAATAATTTTCTAGTTCATGAAGACATAGAAAAATGTTTTGTTTTATGTGAAATTTAATAAGTAATATAAGGAAGAGAGCTGACAAATATTCCTTGATAGCACTTTTCAAGAGTTTAAAGGTTCTTGAAAATTTAAATATTTTTAAATGTTACCAGAGATATTTGCTGTCCTATCCCTCCTCAGCCACTACATCACATCTACTTTTAAGAGCTCCCTCCATCCATGGTTTTCTATATAATTTTAAAACTGTTTTAGATAGTTTAGATAGAAAAAGCTTTCCATCATAAAGAATCGCCACTATGGAACATGGATGTTGTAGTAGTCTATTCATGTGGATTTCTGCTTCTCTCAAGTAAGTAGATATGTTGTAAAATGGTTAAGGATTTGATGGCTCCTAAAACATTGATAGTGATTAGTTTTGTTTTACAGATGTCAGAGTGCTCTTGTTTTTTGCTAAATAATTGTCTTTTACAAGGCTGATTCAGTCCAAATCCAACTTCAAGATCTAGTGATTAATTGGTTTATATTAAAAGAAAGATAATTTCTAAAACTATGACTATTATTATAACTATTATTGCAATTTACCTCTAGCTCCTCACCCAATATAACTTTGCAGAAACTGCAGAAATAGGCTAGTAAACATTTCTGAGAGCAATTTACATGTGTGGGTCTATTGGCAAACTAAGCAAATATTACAGTTCTCCTCCGTCAAAACTCTTAGAAGTGAATTATATGAAATGTTATCCAGACTTTCAGAGAGAAAACAACATTTGTCAAAAGAAAAATAAATAATTCTTCCGTTTATCTCACACTTTCAAGAAACCACCTGTGAAAACAGAAATTGGAAACATAAAACAGGAAATATGCCAATTTTTCTCTTAAAATGAAGCAAAACAAGGCTGAAAAATGTTATAATAATGCCAGTTATTCAAGGTCTGGCTTTGATTTCATTTGCTTTGTTTTGCTCCCAAAAGGGTGGTTTAGGAATTGAAGTTAATTTAAAGAAGATTGAAAATGAATATAATTTCACTAAGACAATGTCGGTGCCCATCCAACCTTAAAAGTATCTAATAATTAAATCCTTCTGATCATTCTGTCCTTGGCATAGAATACACTTGGATGGAGGTAAAGCACAAAGATATTTGGCATATTTTTTCATAAACCTCTTTAGAACACCCTCTTTGCCTTTTTTTTTCCTTTTCCCATAAATTAACAGAAGCATCCTAACAATTTAATTCTATAGAATATAAACACTTATCTGTAATATCATCAGTCCAGCTATGTTCATTAAAAAAAATCATGCTATCTGCTTCTTTGCCCTACAATGTACATCAGACTAAGAAACCAACATTATGAGTCTATAACTTTACACTTAGTTCTCACTTACCAACTGCTTGTTCAGCAACCATTCAAAGTTACAATGGCCCAGAACAAGTAGCTTCATGACCGATGCTCAAATTTGTGGTTGTCACAACATCCTGCAGTCATGTGATCTCAATTCTGGAACTTGGCAACCAGTGTGCATTTACTATGATCACAGCATCCCATAGTTATGTGATCTCCATTTGTGACCTTCACAGACAGTTTCTGGCAAGGAAAGTCAAGGGAGAAGCTAGCAGGAAGTTGCCAATCACGAGTCACAGTCACGTGATGTTACACTTGACAAATGTAAGACGTGATTTGCAGCCATTGTAAATCAGGCCTGGTCATTTCACTTTACAATTCCATAGATTAGTGCAGAGTTGTTGGTCCTTGTTGCAGTTAGTAAAAGAGGACTCTTTGTATTAGAACAGCTATACTTACAGAATCTTGCAAGTTTGAAGATACTTCCATCTCCCTTTATCTCTGTATGAGCTGATTTCTCAAGTTATTTTCTTGGCCTGGGCTCAAACTCCATGTCTTTAAGCGTCCGTTGGTACCAGTTCTTCTTTAAGACTACTACCTATGTCCTTCTTACTACTGCATCTGTAATGATCTATTTCCAAATATGCCCTGATAAAATTGCCTCCCAAATACAGTTGGAGGTACCAGATAGGGAAGAAAGCCTTGTGTATATCCATATTTAGAGGGGTTTTTTTAAACTAAAAAATAAAATAGGTATCAAAACACAAACATAGGTCACATTTCTCTTTGCCTATCATAAGCAGAATAAGGCTGAAGTCTTAAGCATACTCACCTGAAATTGGCAATATCTTTCTTTAGATATGGCAATTTTTTTCCTAACATAATGATCAAGGGTAAAGCTTGTAGTGTAATGTCATGATGTTCTAGGGTTACCATAATTAGAAACATGATTAGCTGAAGAACCTGCAAAAGAGAAAGCCATTAGATACTTCAAAGGTGTCAGCTTTTGGATTCATCTTCAGGTTAGGAAGGCCTCCTTTCCGGTGAAGTTGTGGAAGAAGATGTATTTTCTACACCATTAATCAAATAGGGGAGTTTAACCCATTGTTAAAGGCTCTGTGAGGTCCTGGGAGTTCTTTTCCCCTGCACAAGATACTCAACCACTCTTTAACCTGGTGCTATAGCCAAAACACCACCTACCATTTCTTCCTCCTTTATAAGTGTTCCTCAATTTACAAAAGTTCATTCAGCGACCATTCGAAGTTACAAGCGGCATTGAAAAAATGTCATACTTAAGATTGCTGCAGCATCCCCCTGCTCACATGATTTACATTCGGACACTTGACAACTGATTCACATTTATGACACTTGCTGTGTCCCAGAGTCATGTGATCTCCTTTTCCAACCTTCTGACAAACTTAACAACCATGTTACCAATTTGACAGCTGCGGTGATTCACTTAATAAATGTTAATGGAGCATGGAGCAAAAAATGAGACAAAACTCACTTAACAAATGTATCTGTCAGCCACATAAATTTTGGGCTCAGGCATAAGCTGAGGACTACCGTCCTCAGGTACCATGCTGTGAAGAACAGAACAAATGCATTCTTGGGCACAGCGTCTTTCTAAATTGAATGTGTTATCAGTAGTTGCCTTGATATATATGGTTATGGTTCTCTCCATCAGCTGGGATCGAGTCAGGCTGACAGGTTTATAAAGACTGAGTTTAATTTCAAAAGGAGTAGAAGTGGCACCAATCTCCAAAGGAGATTAACAACATAAATTTAGGGCTCAATTGTGATCGCAAGTTGAGAACTACTTGTGCTCCTTTTTCCACTTCCTTTTTTCAAAAGTGCCAGTGCTTCCTCCATTACTATAATCATTATCTTGATTATAGGTATTGGCCTAGTTTGGTCCTTTGAACTGTGGTGTTTTAAAAGGAGAAGAAAATTTCAAAATATAAGCAGTGAGTAATTCAACCAGTTAGATCATTGGTTCTCAACTTGTGGTCCATGGACCCCTGGAGGACCATGATATACACACTGATATAGAGGCATTTGATTGGTCCAGATGCCTAAGACTTCAATTTCAGAGTAATGTTTAATTCCAACAGCACGCATTGTCTCTGGGATTTCTTTGGGGACATCCTGGGAATACAAGGACCAAGACTAATAGTGTGATTGTGGGTTTCCTTTTGAAGAAGACTGAAATCTATGAGGCTTCGATTCTGCATACAATAAGCTCAGGCCCTATAGTAGGATCCTGGTCCAATCACTCACCGATTAGCACAACAGACACTAGACTCAGCTATTTCCCTGTCTTCAGATTTTTGCCAGAAGCCCTAATAGCATCAAGCACAGGTCTGGCCTTTGTTTGGCATAAACCATAGTGATATACAGTGATTTATTCAGGCTGCCCTAAAGTATACCCTTTAAGATGACACCACAACATGCCATGTAATGAGAGAGCTTTTCTAACTCCATTTGGTGAACTGCTTGTGGGCTGAACCATGTCACCTCCAATGAGGGTGCTATGAATTTGTGTGCCAACCTGGCACCTACCTTCTCATGCCAGGGCAGGGCTGAGCCTAAACCAACCAAGTCAACCTTTGCTGAGGAGACCTCCAGGCTGAAAAATATACATGCACAAGCAAATTAACTGCTAGGTCTTTGGTCTCCATGATTCATAGCAGAAGTTAAAGAAGGTCCTAAGGATAGGAAAACATGTTTCAAACTCATTTGTCAGTGGATTCATGATGTATAACTAACATGCATATATGCCATACTCTTTTGTCAGGCTATAAATATAAAAAGTGAGGGCCCGGGAAGAGGATGTCTTATCTTATTTTTGTTCTATTGGTTTAAATTACCCTCATCAATCCCACAATTTTTCAAAACAGACAAGGAATTCAAAGGCACATGATTCACAGTACAAATGAAGAGAGAAATTGTGATTGGGTACTTATAATACTTCTTGATTAAGACCTGATTGAGCTTTGTGTCTAAAATACAGTGGAGTGGCTAAAGGCTGGAAGAGAGACCTTAAAAGGAAATGGTTTTGCTTTTGGCACAGCTAAAGACTGCAGAGCCCCTCAATATACAGTCACCTGGGGGAATAGATAGGAAATCATTTTAATTGCCAGGTTTGAACATAATTCTATTCCTGGTAGCTGAATACTACAATAGTCTAGGCCATAATATAATGTTGTACTTAGCTAAAAGAGCAGGATTTTTATACTTTTTTGTGTGAGAAATGGCGGGGGGGGGGTGTTGTTTGTTTTGTTCAATCATTTTGTTTCTATATAGTCGAATTACAGAAGTTTTCTACACAGTGTCAAAACATAGAGAGGCCTTAAACTTGACTCAGAAACATCAGGATGGTAACTGTGAAGATGCAATAGAAGCCCTGCCTTCTTATTAACATCACAATATGGACATAAGAAGCATCCTTATTATTGGGGGCAGAGCTTCTATTGCATCAACATGTGTAACACAGGGGAGGGCTTTGATCGTGCTGTCAGGACTGGCATTTTAACTTTTTTATTTTTACGTTTCCCACAAAGACTCATGAAAGTATATTATTAAAGGGTAATATTCTAGAAAAACAAATTCCCCTTTGTTATTTGTCCAGATCTCTTTGGCCCAGCAACAGATTCTCAAGACTACAATTTGCATCTTTCAAGGCTGGTACAACATCTAATTCTGGAGTTAGCAGTTAGGCAGAACTAATGATTGTGCAGAAGTTTAATATCACAATACGAACCTAATTACCAGTGGTGGGATTCAACCATCAGTTCGCATCAGTTCGGGAGAACCGGTTGTTAACCTTCTAAACCTCTACTTTGGTGAAGTAGATGTTGGAAAAAAGCATTTGGGCAAAAAAACAGTTGTTAAATTATTTGAATCCCACCTCTGCTAATTACACACAACTCCCCACAACCCTTAAAAAAGCCAAAAGAGAGAAAGATGTAGTAAACAAAAGCCAGGTTAGCAGTTCTGAGGATCTTGTATGCTTCCAGAGAGTGACATCTCAATGGGACCAGCTCCAAGTAAATCTGAACAACTTTATCTGCCAGATGCTTAGAATATTCTTCACCATAGTCCTAGAGGTGGTTTTAAAGCTATGCCTCCCTATGAAGGAACCTTAAGAAAAACTTGTTGAGAAGCTATCAATAAACACAATAAGATCTGCATATGTGGGATTGCTTGGGGTAGACTGCAAGGGCGACTCCGAAATATAACATTATTATATTTTATCTATAGCTTAAATTATTGTACATTATTACAATTTTATTTTGGATTGTATTTTATTACTATTTCATCTTAAATTGTATTTTGTCTAGATTCCATTTTAAATTGTATTTTATCAAGTTCCATTTTAAATAGTATTCTATCAAATTTCATTTTGAATTGCTTTTATTACATTTTAGTAACAATTTGTTGCTGGAACTTTGCACTTTGATATGGCCCAAGGGCTAATAAATAAAGACTTACTTATTTGCTTTTCAAATAAACGCAATAAATAAGAAAAGTAACTATATTTTGTATTCTTATCACCACTGTGTAATTCTTGATGTGGGTTCTCAATGCTCAGTTAGATTCACTCTTTGTCTTCCTGAAATGGAATTTTAGGCATCTCCAAGGAGCATCCCAGGATCACACACAGCAAGAGGTCACACAGGGGAATCCAGCATAAAATTTCCATCACCAACCCATTCCAGGACTCAGCTGAATTGGCCATCAGATCCTCAAGGAAAGCACCCAAGAACCTTCTGAAACTCTGCAGAGTTCATCAGAGGGCAACCAATCAGAGAGAGGGGTGGCTGTGCAATAAGCTGAATGTCACTGCATTTATTCTGGTTTGTCTGAGGAGCTTCCAAAGAAGTTTACAGAATAAACTGGACTGGTTATCAAGTTTCCATAGTAACAAGATATGAGTGTCTTGTGATGTTCTGGTTTACTGCGCATGTGTGCAGGGGAGGAGTTTTACTTCCACTTCATCTTTTATTATAGTCGTCTTTCGCTTGCTTATTAGAATGGTACTGCTGTTTCTTTTGTTTCTTAGTTATTTTGTAAATAAAGTATGCTGGCAACAGAAAAACACAATTCATTTCCTCTAATTTACAAAACTGAATGTTTTCATTTTGATACTGAAAAACAATCTGAATGGCTGGCAGGAATAGCTAACACCCAAGAAGTTAGGCTCAAGATCCAGACGGATCCTGACAGATTGGAACACTGGGCCATATCTAACAAAATGAAATTCAATGTAGAGAAAAATAAACTCCTACACTTAGGCAAAAAAACCCAAAAGTACACATATAGACTGGGTGAAACCAGGCTCAATAGCAGTAACTGTGAGAGGGACCTTGGAGTCTTAGTGGACAACCAACTAAATATGAGCCAGCAGTGTGCAGCAGCAGCCAAAAAAGCTAATACAATCCTACATTGCATTAACAGAGGAATACAATCAAGATCAAGTGAGGTACTAATACCACTCTATAAAGCCTTAGTAAGACCACACCTAGAATAGTGCATCCAGTTTTGGTCACCACACTATAAAAAAGATGTTGAGACTAGAAAAAGTACAGAGAAGAGCAACCAGGATGATTAGGGACTGGAGACAAAAACATATGAAGAATGGTTACAGGAACTGGGCATGTCTAGTCTAGTGAAGAGAAGGACCAGGGGAGACATGACTGCAGTCTTCCAACATTTGAGGTGCTGCCCAGAGAGGAAGGGGCCAAGCTATTTTCTAAAGTGCCTGTAGGCCAGACAAGGAATAATGGATGGAAACTGAACAAGGAGAGATTCAACCTGAAAATAAGGAGAAACTTTTTCTGACAGTGAGAGCAATCAACCAATGGAACAGCTTGCCCTTGGAAGTTGTGGGAGCATCATCACTTGAGACTTTCAAGAAGAGATTGGACTGCCATTTGTCAGAAATGGTGTAGGGTCTCCCGCTTGGGCGGGGGGGTTGGACTAAATGACCTACAAAGTCCCTTCTAACTCTGATTATCTGTTATCTGTTTGACCATGGCAAAAGACAAATATCAATGTCCTTCAATATTTGATCAACTCTCAAGTGCTACAAGACAAAAATCAATCTAACCTGCAGCAGCACTCAACATATGTCAAGTCGCTCAGTAACATGGGACAGGTTAATAGTTGTCATAGTTATCGTGAACTCCTGTGTCTGTGTCCAACTGTAGACCAATTCCAAACCCTACCAGGCATATTTCTAAAAGGAGAACTCCTTATTCAGTCCAATTCGAGAAAAAGAACCATATGAACCATAAGAAGAGACAGTGTTTTAAAGGTGTCCATCAAATGCACTTCTTACTGTAGATTGAACATATCTGAATCACCCAGACACACTTTTCCTCATTCTATGAAAAATGTTGTATTTCATTTTTTATATTTGCCATCATTGTGGATATCAATATGTCAAGTGTTGTGCAAATATCTATCCTCTTATATTTACCTTTTTGATGCATCATTTTTTCAGTGAATAGATAACAAACGTGTTTAATAGTGTGTAGATTAGTGAGAAAAGAAAGTAGTGAATGCATCCAGAAAAATCCAGGGTTGTAAGAAACACTCCCATATTATATAAAACATCCCAATATCAATGCATTGATGTATTTTTCTTTGTTTTCAGACATTTTAAAATATTTACAAGTTGAAATCTTCAGGGATAAAAAATTAGCCATTAAATTTTATCATTTGCTATGAATTATAGCCCCGTTTCATCCAAATTCTCAATGTCAGAAATGCTTAACTGCTGCCACCTTGCTGAGATTTTACAACATACTTGTTGTTCTGTACCTGATGTCAGAACACACGGACTTATAAAATTGGCATCAGTTCTTCTATATGCCAAGCTTTTAAAATTGCTAAAGTACTGCTGTAACATAAAGATGCCAATATCTGTCTTAAAATGCAAAGCAGAATGTAAACATATGAATATATAAATGCCGTTGTAAAATGTAACATGGTTATAGGTTTGTTCTAAAACTCTACTATAGTTATTGGCCTTTGATTTATCACCCTCTTTTGAGCCTGCACAATGGGAGAAGCTTCCACCCTTAAAATGATGAATCTTCGTCTTTGTTTCCATCTTGGCATTTATAAATCAGAGGAGCAACATGATTTCAAGACATTTCTTCGATTAGTTTCTCAGCAACATATAACTGTATTCACACAGCTGTCTGGAGAGTGCAGTTCAATAAAATGTAGCTTTTGTCAAGAGAGAAGAAAAGGAAATTTTATTAGTGTACTGGCCAGGATGTTCCCACAAGTAGCGTCTTCTTCTCTGCTTTATATCATTGCTGAGATCTCTGTCTGGTCCTGTCCTTACTCCACCTTCAACCCTTCTCCCTGAAAAAAGTATTCTGTCCTCTTTTTGTTTAGCTATGTTTAGCTAACTTAAAGTAATTATGTGGATGGATTGAAGTAGAAGTTCTTACTGAGCTTCATTCCTCCATTATGATAAACAGATGTGGTCCTTTCATAAAATGTTGCAGTTCCTTAGCATTATTCTTCTGTGCTTGTTAACTAGCCAATTGGAAGATGCTCTTTCATAATTTTTAATCATAGAAATAATCCCTCCACTATGTTACCATTTTTTCATGCTATTTGAGATGGCCTTGAATTGCTACTGAAGAAAGAAATACGCTAAACTGTCAGTGTCTGCATCTCTCTAAATTTACTGACTATAACTTATATTTAACTGGGCTTTATGGACTGATATAGATACTTATGTTGGATACAGATTTGTTTGAATAACAGATCAGCTCACGTTAGAGTGAGTATGGGTGCAATTTAATAGATAGGAGATCAAAGATTGTCCTGGACATGTTCCTGCTCCTTGATGCCTTACATGAGGCACATGGAAAGATGATCCCATTGTGAGGCCACTTTCTGAGATCAAAGAAATGCCTATTAATAATTCTCTAAACAAACATAGGAAATACATGGCCCACCAAACATTGTTGGACTCTAGTTTCTCTCAACTCCAGCCAGTAAAACCAAGACTCAAATTTAAGGGAAGATGTAATATAATGACCTCTTGGAAGTCATCAGCTATTTTCTGTACTCTAAATCAATGTTTCCAACCAATAAACATCATATTCTTAGAATTTCATTTGTCCCTCTTTCTGGTGCAAACAATAATGTCAATTGGACTGATTGTGAGAAATTAATATTTTCCCAAAAATGCATGTGTAATTTTTCATATATCATATTTACATATACCACCTATATGCATTTATATATATTTCTCTCTCAAGAGTTATTTGAATGGGTAACTTGCAAATAATAAATATATATTCCTTGGCAGTAAATTCCATTGAATTCTATGGAACATATTTTTGAATGAACATATGTGGGATTAAATTAAAGTAGGTTTTGTCTATTACTTGTTTCAACATTAAAAGCACAAGAAGTCTCATGAAATCCTGTGTTTTTTTAAAAGTGTGATCTGCTACAGATTCCATAGTAGAATATCTAATTGTACCTCTAACTTATTTCAGCATTGTCTTATTTCAGCCATGCAGCTGACAGTGCTAATTACTGCACTTGTAGGCATGAACTTGATTAAGCTAATCAGCCCACCATGAAGCTGACAGGTATACTTTACTGTCATAGTTAGTTGATAACATGGAAATTGGCACTTTCTTTCCATTGCTCTTACAGTGCTAACACATTGTTTCTATTATCTCTTTCCTCAGTTCTTTGTGGTATTAGTGTTCACAACAAAAAGTATGGAAAGTGATGAAGGAGCTTTTATCAAAATGCCTGATCTTCTTGCTTTTGTTTTTAGTCAAAATATGGACTATCATAAGAAACAGAAGAGAGGGAATAGAGAAGGATGAAGAAACAGAAAACAGTGGCAATATAAAAGCTATTGTTTAATTGGACAATCAATTGCTTATACTTTTCACTACTACCTTGGTATAATGTCTACCACAGTTACTGATGGGGAATAATGATATTTGTAGTCTAGAAATACCTGGTTAACATAAAGAGATATTAACACAAATATAGGTTAACACATAGAGATTGGGTGCCAACCTTGTGTCAACTCCTTAATGAAAAGTGTGTGGGTTAACTCTCCTCTGATTTTTTTTAAAGTCACGCAAAACACAGTGCCTCCCCAAAAGTATACAATACAAGAGAGATACCGCATGCATTTATACGCCATTGTACAAGCCACACAGGCATTGCCTATAAAAGCAAAAGTAGGAAGTGGTATAGAATAGGTCAGCCTAGTTTTCTTTCTCATATATCCTTGAACAGGAAATTGGTAGGTGATTATTCCCCCAGCTAATAGACAAAGCTAAAATCTGCTTCTCTTCTGCATTCCTATCCAAGGAGAACCATCATTCAGAATTCAGCAGTCTATCTGGCACAGAGTACCAAGGCAAGTTACTTCAGTCGTTGCTTCTCTGGCCAAATCAGCCCCTTCCATGTCATGACAGTCTCCTGGGAAGCAGGCCCAGTGCAGCAGGAAATTGTTCCAGCTTCGATTCTGCTGAAAATATGAAAGAAAATTGCACTGTATGATTCAAACTCTGTGATCTGCAGGCACGATGACCCTTCTAGATTGGCAAGACCCAGAATAATGACAAAAGGAGGCTTTGGATTCCCGTTCTTTTTGTTGTTGTTTTTGAAGCTAAACGTTAGCAATTTAGCTGAAACTATTTCCCCCAAGTCTGTATTCCAGCTAATATTCCTTTATTGGTGATTTCCAGAGGTTATAGTTCCTACATACTGGGATGGGATTAGGTCTTGTTGATCATTTCAACCAAAAAAGGGAGTGGCTAAAAGAAAATCAATTTAAAAGTTTAGATTAAACTTTAACAACGTGCTTTCACGTATTTTGCAATAAAGCTCTTAGTCTTCCTAATCTTGAAAGGCCAGCAGCTGGGAATTTTGGGAACTGTAATTTTAAATTGTATGAAAGATAGCATGTGGGAAAGGCTAGTTCAGTTCAGCTTTATTACTGTACAAGCATTCACTGAAGTGTTATACAAATCTTATAAACAATACAAAACAATGTTTTATACAAATCTAAATTATAAAGCACCAAGTAATTATAAAAGCCAAAGGAAAAAGCAAAACAGATATGTGACATATGAAAAAAGAATTTAGATGCTGAAAATAATATATTTTCCCATTAATAGGAAATAAGATGTTAATAATAGCATATAAATGACTTAGTATTAAGAGCTAAGTGAAGAACAAATAGATGTATGTTAAATACTTTATAAACCATAACTTTCTGTTATGGTATTCATAACTTAAGTATGACTAGTAAAAATCAGATTGAGTTTAATCAGTCTCTACTTTGAGCACAGACTATAATTAAAAATAGATAAAAAGAAAACTTAAAGAAAAATTGATTCTCCATGTGTCATTTTACCCATAACCATTGCTCTTAGTTATCTGTTTATGGCTTTTAATTGCTGTCATGCAAAATCTAGCAACATTATATATGAATCTCTTCTTAGTCTTAGTGAATCTCCCATTATGAAACTGAGAAAGCTAAAACATTAACTTAGCTCTGAGAAAGGTTCTATGTTGGGCAAGAAGGACTAAACCAGTTAAACATCTGTCTGTTTCCATCTGGAAGAAATTTTGTGAGTTCTGGATTGTGGCTGACCTCATTATGGGATTCTAGATCTAGGATTCTTGTTTCCTAATGGTTCTTTTAGCCTGAGTGGATTCTAAAAGGAGCAATTGTTGAAGTGGCAAGCTATAATGGCTAAGATGCCACAGAACTGTTTTTTACCAGGAAGACTGAAACTGGCCTGTCAGGCCTAATGAAATCAGTCTTGACAGGAAAAAGTGACATTTGAACCAATTGGTGACTATTAGCAGCCATGCTCTGGGAGAAAGGCTAGCCTGGATTTCCGATTGCTTATGCATTTCTGAAGACTTTAGGGGTCAACAGCTTTTACAGTTATTATGATGTAAACAACTTAGAAAAATCTGATATGTGACTGTGGCTCCCAATAAGAGAAATACCCTGCAGGGTTATACTGAATATAGCAACAGAGATATGGGAACAGCTTGTAAAACTGTTACACAGGGAAGCAATAAAAATGTACAAATGCAATGAGGCAGGCATGTGATTCATTAACTGAAACCTGGCTATCATGGATTGAAAATCTAACAAAGCAAGGTATGTGAGAAGGCATGTTAGAAATTCTAACACTTTACATTGGTAAAACTGGGATTTTTAACTTTCCCAATAAACAATGCAGGTGCTAATGCATAAAGGGTGATGGGGGGCGGGAAATCTGCTAAGGAAATTCTGTCAATACTTATGTCTGGATTAAGCAAACATGCTCAGAAGTTAAAGAAGGGGCCTTTTGATCAGACAAGAAATAGAAAACTCTGGGTGTTTTCATATTTAACAAGTGAGGGAGTTATACCCAAAATGGTATTTAATATAAATAGAAATATATTTGGGCTTGAAGGATCACTTCAAAAAACAGCTAATGACTTAATAGTTGACCATCAACAACCCAATCAAGAAATAAAAATCCAGACATAATGAGGCACCACATAAATATTACACACAAAATAGGCCAAAGCACACATTATGATAGAGAAAAGTTCCCTGAGGGTGGATTCCAGCAAGAATCTGAAAGACTAAAGCTCTGGTCCTGGTGAATCACATTTCTTTAGAATACCTTCCCCTTTTTAGATTAGCAAAATGTTTGCCATGCTTAGGTCAGTTTAGCTCACCTCAAAAAGCTGAATGTGAGCTAGAGTCACTTTAGTAGAGAATTCTGGCTCACAAGAAATCCTGGAAGGCTCAAAGATCTTATTTTGACTAATACATGTGAGTTTTTGGGACAACATATTTGGAATATGCTGCCATCATGATGATGACCACAAATTTAGTTTTAAAGAGGGATGGTGTCCTCCTTGCCATGTTCTGAGTTTCCTGGATGCATCTGGTTAGATACTTGGTATCCAGAGCAAACTTCAATAACCCCACAGTAATGATGACACCTTGCAATGGCAATCACATAAATAGCATATGTCTGTTACAAGCACATCGTGTACACATGGTAGGGTGGAATTTCTTGGCCTAGACCTATTACTTTATTGCATGATTTTCTGTTGCTGTTTATGAGGACAGAAGATGACTATGAACTTATGTAGATTTAGAAAAGTTCACTCCAATTCACTCTGTATAAGTTTTATAATATTGTTCCACTTGTCATTCAGTATACATTATTCAGGTCTGGTTCTATCATATGGCATGAAATTGCTTCTGTTGAAAAATATTAATTGCTAGCCTGGAGCCCATTTGAATTTTTGGGAAGAAAAAACAAAGTTAAATTCCATTGTTTTTGTGAATGGTCTATTAGTATTGTGCCCCTTTTCTTTGGAGGAGCAGAAGTCAGGCATGGAGAGTAGGGATTTGATATATGCCAAGAGGGATGGGTGGAAGTATTTCCTCTGCAACTTTACATTCTTCTTAGTAATACTGCCTCCAAATCTAGCCAGTGTTTGGAAAAGTGCCTTGAGAACAATGGCCTAATTGGAAGTTATGGTCTACTTAACAGTAGATTTCTGTGGTTAGTTCTGATCTGTACCAGCTGTGTTTGGTGAAGACTGGGAGCTTCATATCATCTTCTATATGAGAACTGTCAAATATTGAAATAAATTTTCTGAGAATATACTATCGTTCTCAGATGCGGCTCTTTGTTGACTTCCTGGGAACTCTGTTCTTTTCTGGACCTGTTTATGTTTTGATTTGGTTGCTTAGACTTGCAACTCTGCTTCAACCTCTGGATCAGACCTTGACCACCAGTTTGTATACTAAGTTTGTTGTATATTTTCACAGTTAACTTTGGCTAGCCAGACTGTTTGATTCTATTTCTTTCCTTGCTGCTTGAAACAGTGGACAGGTCTGAACAATTACAAAAATACATTGTCAGCGTTCTAGCAAACCTCCATTCCAGTCAATAACTCCAAGACAGACATATCTCAAAGGTACCTTTATTTGGAAATAGTAACTGGCACATCTGTGGAATCCCAACACTGAAAGTTCCGTGCTTCTTTGCAAAAGTCAAAACTAGAAATCCACCCCCCCTTAGCTATCACCACATCACATGGTCCAATCATCATCCTAAACTAAGATTCCCATTTCATTATATGCCACACTCAATGACCTTGAACCAAACAAAAGAATTGTATTTTGTCTAACTAGATATATTCAAATGAATTCCTTCCTCCCACTTTCTCAGACCCAATTGTGGCATCATAGGAACATCGAATGTCAATATGGCTTCCAAAGCTGATATACATATTGGTAATGTCTCTGGAGAGCCAATAAGGAGCATCTTAGCCCACAGAAGGGGCACGCAATCTTGGTGTCCTCCTGGATGTACGGCTGTCTTTGGAAGATCATATTACAGCCGTCTCCAGGGGGGCTTTTTATCAGGTTCGCCTGATACGCCAGATGCGGCCCTTTCTTGATCGGGACGCCTTACGCACAGTCACTCATGCCCTGGTCACCTCCCGTCTGGACTACTGTAATGCCCTCTACATGGGGCTCCCTGCGGGGAGCACTCGGAGGCTTCAACTGGTACAGAATGCAGCCGCGCGGGTGGTTATGGGGGCGTCGAGATACTCCCACGTGATGCCCCTCCTGCGCGAGCTGCATTGGTTGCCAGTGGCCTTCCGGGTTCGCTTTAAAGTACTGGTTTTGGTCTTTAAAGCGCTCCATGGCATCGGACCAGGATACTTACAAGACCGCATTCTGCCAGTAGTCTCCCACCGACCGGTGCGCTCCCACAGAGAGGGTCTCCTCCGGGTCCCGACGCCTTCTATGTGTCGTCTGGTGACCCCGAGGAATAGGGCCTTCTCTGTGGGGGCACCCGCCCTTTGGAATGGGATGCCCCCTGGATTACGAACGACTAGTGACCTGAGGGCCTTCAGACGTGACCTGAAGACCTGGCTCTTCGAGCAGGCCGGCCTGAGCTGACTCAAATGGGATTTTAAATGGGGTTTTTGGATTGGTTGGGATGGGTGTACAAAGTTTTAATTTATTTTAATTGGGGTTTTTAGATTTTTATAGGGACAGCCTAGGGTTTAATTCTTTTTTAACTATTTATATTTGTATACATGTATTTTAGTTGGCTGTTCACCGCCCTGAGTCCTTCGGGAGAAGGGCGGTATATAAAACCTAGAATAAATAAAAAATAAATAAATAGTATCTGCTCTCTTTTTAACTTCATTTCTTATTTTTGCCAGATTTTGGAAAACCCATTGCCCTATGTGAGCATTTATTTTCACCCCATGGCTAGCTTCACTGTCACATGCTGGCTGAGAATTTTGAGAACTGTAATCCAACATATTTAAGATTCGCAGCAGCTTAAGGAACACCAAATGCAGTGAAGAACTTGATGTTATTAAACTATACAAGAAGATGAGAGTAAAGACTAGGTTCCCTTTCAGATCACTCTCTTTCCATCTGTGGAAAAATGTTGGTTTCTTTTTAGATCATTCTCCTTTCATCATGTGGAAGAACACCAATAAGACTAACATTTCAGGGCTGTAAAAATCTAGACTTCCATTAAACATTTAAACATTTCTTTAATGCCATCTGATGATCATCTGGATTTTTGCAGCCCTGATGTGTATAGGCAGGCAGAGTCTTTCAATAGAGATGTAGTCTTTCTTTCCTGGGATTATAAATACTTGCTGAAGAACACAGAGACAAGGCTTATGTGTGTCTCAAAAGAGGTAAAGAATGCAGAGTAATTTATTAACTACTTTTCATATTCTACTGTTCTCCCCCTCCTTGGTTTTGAAAAGTAAAGATTTACAACAGGGAACAAAGGCTCACGTTCACTCATGTGAAGACCCAGATGGAGAGGCATGCCTTTAACTCCGTGAACCTGGGCATGGCCTGGTCTCCCACACCATCAGAGCTTTCACGCTGGAAATTCTATGGCATAATAGCTGCAGCCCACAGGACTTTTCCAGACAAACAATCTGCTGGGCATAAGATCTTGGCTAGGATCCATTTACTATCATTAAGAACTGAAAGTTTTTTAAAGTTCATTTGGGGGGGGGGGGTGCAGCTTCATTTTTTATTATTATTATTATTTCTTCCAAGGCTAGCCTCCACACCCACATCTTCAATGGAATGTGTTAATAATTTGCTTTGTGGAGATGAAAGGCTCTTTGAAAGTAGCCAGCATAAACACATCTCAATCTTTTCAAAGGCCCATCAGCAACAGAATTGCAGTTGCTATACAGTGGCTTGAATGGGGGCAGGTCTGACATTTTGGGAGTCTCCTGCTCTCTATGTTTAAAATCACAGATCTTAGCAAAGAATACAGTGAAGGAATACATACACTGTAGAGTCCTTTACTCCCCCTCCCCAATGAAAAGGGTTTTAAACATCAAACAAAAGCATTAAATGATGTTGATCATTCTCTCTGGTTCAAAAACCAGTGAGCCCTCTGTCTTAGTGGAAGGACTGAGACCATTAGATAGGTCAGACTTTGGAGAAATCACAACAGTTCTGGTAGAATTGTAGCTTTTTCATTTTTGGTTGCATATGTTAAATTCTGATGCAGTTGAATGTGGATGCAGTATATTATTTTTTAATGTACAGCAGAAAACTCCTCATCAATTTAATATCCTTTACCTATCAGATTACAGAATATAATATATATGATGACATTTTTCACATGAGAATACAAATGATGGCACCTTAGCAAACTACAGTGATTTCAAAATGATGGCATGTATTTTATTTGTTTTATTGTGGTGTTATTTGTCAAATGCTGCCATCGCATATTTACATCTTATGCAAGCATGTAAGCCACAACCCTGATGTGGTGATATTACATGTCTAGGGAGCTACAAACTGCCTTATGCTGATTAGATAATCATCTTATTTCCTATTTCTTATTCTGGTCATCCCAATCTCTTATTTTCAGATTTTCAGCATGAACCTGGAAATACTAGAAGTTATTATCAAACATAATTGCTAAAACTTTGGAGAAGGCTGATCTTCACTTACCAATAACAATTCTCCAGAGTCCTTCACAATTTTAGCAGACAATGCCAGAAAGGGAAGCTTGGATCATCTGCCTACTTTGTATCTGCTGTCACAGTGATCTACAGACCTTTGCTACAGGAAAATCTATTACTTTCATTATGCAATTGTCACCTGCAGTTTTTCTACCTCACTAAACAAGGTGCTGGTAGATAAATAATAGTCAACAGGTTAGAAGAAATCCAAGTTAAACTTTGCTATGTGTAAAACGTTCTGTAGAGATAAGACTCTTTTCTAATCTGTCACAACTTCTATGTCTAAAAGAACAAATGGAACTTCTAACTTTTGATATTCTTTGCTTAGACCTCATTTTGATTGTTTAATTATCTATTTATATTGTTAATAATTTAAAAACCTAGGAGCATAGTATAATTCAAAGCTTTCAATGCTGTTCTTGGATATATGTATGTTTACTTCTTTCTTTTCTTTTTAGTCTGGACATGAAAATGCTTTAAGGCCTACTTTTGGATGTCTCTGTATTTACAGGTAAGTACATATGCATACCATAACTCATGTGTGCAGCCAGACATGAGTTCCATTCTTTCTTGTTATGGATGTTTCCCTGTGTGTTACATACTTGATTTCTATGAATGAGGTAATTTGTTGTGCTCTGTAGATTCAAACATGATTTATTAATTTGTTACATTTACATCCTGCCTTTCTTCAAGATCTCGAATTAGCTTATATCATTTTCCCACAACCCCAGAGGATGCACTGAGAGAGAATGACTAGTTCAAATGCAGCCAGTGATTTTCTCTGACTGAAGGGGTACTCAAATCTGAATCTTCCAGGTCTTAAATAAAACACCTTAACCACTACATCGCACTGCCCTTGGAAATGCAGATTCTGCCTGTATCCTGTGCTCATTTTCTTCACTCTTTCCTGAGTCGCATATCTTTGCCTTCTGCAAAATGGGACTGAAATCTAAATGTATATGAGTCTGAAAGACTAGCTTTGTTTCTGATTCTTATTTAGGACATTGCACATTGATAACCCTAAAAGCCCAGCCAGATAGTAGAATATCAAATGAAGTAATTGTAACTGGCTTATATCAAAGCAAGATTTTATAGTTCCATTGTATTTTAATGGGGAACAAGACATCAAGTATAATCAAGACAAGAACAGCTGACTGGGGAACTCTCTGAATTGGGGTCCACACATCTTAAAGCTGCCATATTGAAAAATATGGCTTTAGATAAATTTACCAATTACGTGCAACATATTGCACAACATATGGACAGACTTAGCCATAGTTTCAGCTTCGGAAACTGAGCATCCTAGACCAAGCCAAGCCCAAAACATTAGAGAATTCTTGGAAGCCTGTTACTCAGAAAAGTCAGCCATCAACAGGCACATAGAGATAAACAATATCTACTTACCATTCAAAAGAGACAATAAAAAAGCTAAAAGGGAAACAAAAAGGACCAAAAATACCTCTTTGCCAGCAATCAACATCTGGTTAATTAATACCAGCTACTCAGTAGTAAGCAATACCACAATCAAGGAACTACTAACTCAGACAAACAATCAAGCAGTAAACAGTCTAATCAAGGAACTATCAAGAACACTCCCACCAACAATAACAGAGCAAACCACTTGTGTATAAACAGAAAGCAAACCCAAGTCCCTTTCAGCACTACCCTAATTGGGAAATGAAATGTCTGCAAGAAAATAAACAAATTTTGAGAACACCAAGGACACCGAGCAATTTAAGAGTCTTTTCTTGACAATTTTTTATGGAACAACGGTGTGTTTCTTATATACCTGTACTAAATACCATCACTCCCCACAGCCTTTTTATTTCTTTCTAGAGTATTTCTTAATAAAAGTATATCACATATAGTTATGCAGTTCCCAAAGAGAGAATCATTATGACATTGCTGTAAATTTGGAGATATTCAGAGCTGTATAACTGTGTCTTCCTTAACCTAATATTCTCTGGAAGTTGGAATTTCTGGAGGGTGTAGATTTATTGGATGGAAATTTCAATCTCTCACATTTGAAGAAAATCAAGTGGTGGCAGATTGGAATAATTTATCCTTAAAAGGTATCTCAAGAAATTTGAGAAAACAAATGGAAACTAAATTGATGATTTCTTTTGTAGAGCTGACTAAATATGGAAAATAGTATAGAATGAAATACGGCAGTTGATATATAATTTGGCAATAACAAAATATTTTAATGGTCTCTTTTTCTGGCATGGGAATGCCTTGCATTTAACGTAAACATGGTTTATTTTAGGAAGTAAAATTACGGACCATGAACTCTGCAGTGCTCCTCGGTGGAGCTAATGGAATGTAGTTTTCCTATGTCCTGGAATGATTAGAATGCAAAGGGTTTTTTACACTCTTTTACTAAGGAGACTAATGTGTGATGGCTACTATTTTGAGAATCAATAGTCATTACTACGGCTTTTAATTAGAAGAAATGGCAGGGAGTTTATAATTTAGACATGTTGCTCGGAGTGATACCAACATCTCAACACCTTTAAATATACCTTTTTTCCTGCTTCCTTTATGAAGTCTATTGAATCCCCACAATCTTATATTTTATAAAATACTTTGTATTTTGGATATCTGTGGGTTATAAAAGGTGATGACATTTTAAATTTGGGTGAGTGATATGGCTTTATATCTACTATCTTTTGTCTATAGCAAAATATCCAGGTTTCTAATGTTTCTTAAGGCACATAACATATCTGAAATGGACCACAATTTTAGGTCTTTGAACCAGAACTTTAAGTATCATCTAATATCTGCAAAGCTGGTACTGATTAAAACAAAACTATGTTCAAGTCTCTATCTTGAGACTGGCCCATCATGGTTACATCAACCTTCTTTTGGAGACACCACAAATTTGCATTCTTTTATGTATTTTGGTCACTCCTGGGAAAAGGCACTCTTCTTCAATCTTATCCACTCCAGAGATGCTAAACTGCAGCTACCTTCATTCCTAGTTAGCATCACTTTTGCCTAAGTGAAATTGCTAAGAAGTCAAGTAGGCTAAAGATCAGAGGTGGTATTTAGCCGGTTCTCACCTACTTGGGGGAACCGGTATACAGTTATTTGGCATGGGTCGCCGAACTGGTGGCAACCCCTGGCTGGCCACGGCCCCAACCCCGTCGCCCGGTCACTCACTTGTGATCGCTCTCCTACCTTTCTGTTCTCCACATCCTCTTTCTCCCTGGGGGAAAGGAAGAAAGGCTTGGACGCTGCAAGTATCGCTTTCCCCATGTGAGTTAAAGTGCTTGAGTGAGAAGGAGTGTGGTCTGACAGAGGGGGTGGGGGTGAATCGAGCCTTGGAGCATTTTTGCAACGTAAAAGAAATGCATTTTGGAAGCAGCAGGTCCTTTAAAAACTTCTCCAAGGATTCCCCATGGACGCTGCAAGTATTGCTTTCTCTGTGTGAGTTAAAATGTCTGGAGTGAGAAGGAGTGCGGTCTGACAGAGGGGGTGGGGGAATCCACTCCAGCCTTGGAGAAATTTAAAGGAGCTGCTTCCGAAATGATTGTCTTTTAAGTGCTCTGTGTGTGTGTGTGTGTGTGTGTGTGTGTATGAGAGAAAGAGAGAGAAAGAGAGAGGAGGAAAGGAAGGAAGGAAGGAAGGAAGGAAAGAGAGAGAGAGAGAGAGATAAAACTCTGTGCTATTATGAATTGTTCCATTATTTATCATGTGTTAATATTTTACACTGTCCCTACACATAGAGTGATTTTTCTGCCTTTCTTTTGCCCGGGGCTACCACATATTTTTCAGGGTTTACATGCATTCAATGTCAATAGTCCAGAGCATAAAATACACATGTGTTTAACAAGAGTTGAAAAGGGACCTTGGAGGTCTTCTAGTCCAACCCACAGCTCAGGCAAGAAGACTGAGGATGCCAAACTCTGAGTAGAAATCCTGGCAAAGGTGTCAGAATAATACTTAGAAGGCACCTTGGACCCTATACCATTTCTGAGAAATGGCTGTCCAGTCTTTTCTTAAAAACTTCCAGTGATTGAGCACCCAGAACTTCTGGAGACAGTCAGTTCCACTGGTTAATTGTTCTCACTGTCAGGAAGTTTCTTCTTAGTTTTAGATTGCTTCTCTCTGTTCAGTTTCCTCCATTGCTTTTTGTTTGCATTCTGCTTCTTTGGAAAATACATTGTCCCCCTTTCTTTGTGGCAGCCCCTTAAAAGCCTGTTGCCTAATCACACTCTTGGGTAAAGCATGTGAGTCATTTCCTCCTTTCAGTGGTCCATGAAAGTACACCTATAGTATGCAGATAATAAAGTCAAAAAAGGTGAACAACATTTTTACAGAACTATAGATAGGTTGAGGCTGAGTGACAAGGAATGGCTGGGAGGGGAGGGGCCAGGTGAGGCACCCCTTGATGTGAGTAACATTGAATTGGCCACGCCCACCCAGTCACATGACCACCAAACCATGTCCACCCAATCACATGACCACCAAGCACGCCCACCCAGTCACATGACCACCAAGCTACACCCATCCAGTTACATGACCACCAAGCCACGCCCACCAAATAAGCCACACCCACAGAACTGGTAGTAAAAAAAATTGAATTCCACCACTGCTAAAGATGTAATGTCATTTGTAGCTTAGCACAGTGTCATGAAGAAAACTAAGTAGGAGTAGAAAGGAGATACTGAACCGAATGAGAAAGATGGGCTGGGTAAGAAAGAAAAAGAGTATCAAAAGATTTGGGGGACAGGATGGAAAGACATCAAGATAATAAAAGTGTCTGTTACCCTGATCTCAGGACAAAATAACCTACACATTAGAACATAAACTACACATGGTAAAGGTGTATGTTAGAACATAATAACATATACCTTTGGCTTGTGGTTAGCTTAATTTAGAGCTCAGATTTATTGCCTTGTAAATTAATAAAGTACAGTGCATTTAATTCTTTAATTAAAACAATGCCCAAACCACATAACATTATTCTTAGAACTATATACCAATTTGGAATTCTGCATTATTGTATGGGAATTTCCTTTCCAGCAGTGTGCATTGTCTCTTACAAAATGGCATTTATATAGCCCCATAGAAAAATCTTGAAATGGCGGGATTTGTGTGTGTCTACTTTGTGTGTACATATAAAGAAAATGCTTAAGGTTGAGAAAATATCTCTAAAATTAACTGAACATTAGATGATTTGAAGCTGAGGCCAAGCAGTAAACGAAGGATTTGGTCATTTATGTTGACTGAAGCCTTTGTGTTATTGATTCAGTTCTGTCTACAACATTTGAATTGATTACTATGCTTGTCATTAAAAAATTCATTATCCTTGTCTTATGCAAAGAAATACCTTGGTGTCTATATGCACTTTTCTAAAGATGCACATAAAGTTCTCATGAACATCAGTGAAAACAGCCCCATGCCCATCTTCATTTCATACGTTATTTCATTTGACATATACTCATTGTTAATGTTCTCCAATAATATCTGTTCCAGAAAACATTGTTTTCATTAAGGCCTCAAGCTTAAAAAGTGATTGAAATACATTTATGTGTTGTTAAATACAATGGGAACATTTATTCTAACATCAGCTGAGTCCAATACAGAACAAGTGTCAGATATTTGAAGTTTGTTTTAAAAGGAAAAACTTGCTTAGATTAGGCTCAAATCCAAGATAAGCCAAGTAAAAACAGATAGAGATTTTGGCAGTGAAAACTAACATAATCAAGAGAAAATGCATAAAGGAAAAGTAACTGGCCAAAAGTTAAGGAAAAGAGAGTTGGCAAGTTGCAGTAATCAAACTTCAGTTTATGTCATACATACATAGAATCATAGAATAATAGAAATGGAAGGGACTTTTGGAGTCTTCTAGACCACTGGGGTCAAACTCATGGCATCACATTACCATCATGTGACATTTTCTGATGTTTTTTCCCTTCACGGAGCTGGGGTGGGCATGGCCTGCGCCTGCGGACTACCAGTTTGACACCCCTGTTCTAGACCAACCCTGTACCCAGGGCAGGAAATCTTATTGTATTCCAGAAAATAAGACAGCTATCTAATCTTTTCTTGAAAACTTCCAATGCTGGAGCACCTACACCAATAGGAGGTAAGTTATTCCATTGATTATGTGTTGTTACTGTCAGGAAACTTCTCTGTAATTCCAGACTGGATATCTCCTTAACAAGCTTCGCCTCATTGCTTCATGTCCTGCCCTCAGGTGCTTTGGAGAATAAGTTGACCTCCTCATCCCTGTGACTGCCCCTCAAGTAACAGAGACAGTTATCATGTCACCCCTCAGTCTTCTCTTTGTTAGGCTAGACTTACCTGGTTCCCTTAACTATTCCTCATACTAGTCTAGCCTCCAGACCCCATATCATCTTTGTTGCTCTTTTCTTCACTCTTTTTAGGGCTTCAGGATCATTTTTGAATCATGGAACCAGAGTTGGATGCAGTTCCAGACACTAGTGTAGTATAGAACAGTACTATCACTTTTCATCATCTTCTTAATGTTATCTCTCTGTTGATGCAGCCTGGGGCCCAATTATTATATATTTTGCACTAACTAAACAACAACATCATGATATGTATTACGGAATCATGACTTAAAACGTAAACCTATGCGCCTAACATCTCTCACCATTAAAGAGCTGAAGTTCAAAAACTTTATGAGAGTCACAGGGTTCCCTAGTTTAAGAAATACAAACAGAAAATACCCAAAAGTTGAAATTCTCTGCATCATAATTAGACATCTATCAAAATCTTGCATAAAACAAAAGCAGAAATATTAATCTTCAATGATGAGCTTCTCTTGAAAATAGATTCTACTTTGTATTATGGAGGAAAGGTTACCAGTACAACAAAATGTAAAGTGTTTTTCAAAGAAATATTCTCTATTTTTAAACCATAGAGCTTTATATCTATACTAACAGGACTAAAAATAAAGAATTATATCAAATGGACCTTTGACTAAAATATGACAGCTGAATTATGTCAAAGATGATATTTAAAAAACTTTTAAAGCTTACAGGTAGAACAGCTAAATCAAGACTTTCATGATTCATGACAAACTCAAGACAAAAACAGTTCTACTAAACTATTTTTAAACAAATAGTGAGTTGTAATAAGTGCTTTAATCTGAAGAGGAAATAAGGAGCTGGAAAAGAACATCTGGCCAAGTTCTTTGAACTTTGAAAAATGTGTACAGGTAGTCCTCAACTTACAATCACAATTGAACCCAACATTTCTGTTGTTAAGTGAGACACTGGTTAAGTGAATTTTGCCCCATTTTATGACATTTCCTGCTACAGTTGTTAAGTAAATCATTGCAGTTGATAAGTTAGTAACACGGTTGTTAAGTGAATTGAGCTTCCCCATTGATTTTGCTTGTCAAAAGTTTGCAAACATCTTGGGACACAGCAACAGTCATAAGTATGAATCAGTTGCCAAGCACTTGAATTTTAATCACATGATCATGGGAAATGCTACAAAGGTCGTTAAGGGTGAAAAATGGTCATAAGACCCTTTTTTCAGTGCCACTGTAACTTTGAACGGTCACTAAATGAACTTTTGTAAGTCCAGGACTACCTGCATTTATTGCATGTTTTCTTCCCCATAATCCTTTTCAAAAAAACAAAATCCTTTTCAAAACCCTTTGCCCATTTTAAATAAGACTTTAATTACTGTGGAAATGGTAAAAACTAGGAAGATATGAAATATTTGAAAGCGCTTCTCTTTTTGGGAAGAATTTTTGTCTAGTTCTACTTGGCAGCTTCTCCTTCATTTGAATAGCAAGTGGGGAAATCAGTAACATGCCCAGTGTCAGATCAGGAACATCTGTGGCCTTCCAGATGTTGCTAAATGCTAACTCTACAATGTTCCTCACTATTGACTAAGCTGACTTTGGCTGTTCCAAATTACAATTTAGTGACATGTAGAAATCTGTGGGTATAGGCTTGAATTTAAGTGGTAGGCAGTCATCCAAAGAAAGATTTTTATGCTGAAGAATTAAAAAAACAACACGCAGATTTTTTTTTCTAAAACATACTTATGTCAAGTGCTCTGATAATGAATTCTGTATTTATTCATTAAATCTGCCATGCTGTATCAAGTAACTATGCATTTAGTTTGGTTAGGTAAACAGATTTTTGACCATACATCCTGAAAGTGTCAGAGATGCATTGGAAGAATATTTTGCTATGCTAACCTCTTGGGGGAGGAAGGGAGGGAGGGAGGGAAGGAGGAACACAGAGAGAGAGGGGGGGAGGGAGGGAAAGGGAATGGGAGGAGAGAGAGAAAGAGAAAGAGAGAGAGAGAGAAAGAGAGAGAGAGAGAGATCGGTAGTGGCAATGCTCTTTGTCCACGCATACAAGACTGTCTGCTCCTTTGAGGCTTATTATATTTTGGTCGTGCAACATTACATGATGCAAATTTAATACACCATACAATGGAAGAGAGTGGATAATTTTTTAATTCAAGGGAGGCACCAGTGAACCATTGCAGGCAGAATGATGCAGGCAGAATTATGATGATGAACTCATGAACTGATTAATTATCTAAGAAATTAATTCAAATAATTTGAGAACTTTGAGATCATGAAATAGCAAAGTAATAGCAGTTTGGGATGCTCCAAGATCTTAGTAGGACTATATCCTTCAAAAAAACCATTCTCCTTCATACTGCTCTAGGACTGCAGCCCAATTATTCTGCAAAGTCCACTTTTTTTTTCAAATTCTATAACTCAAAAACACTTTTGCCTTTTATAACCAAACACTTTTGCCTTTTTTATTACATGCAACTTATATAAATATATGCAGAGTTTAGGAACTATTAAATAATTTTATATGTACCTATGACTTTTCTTATACATATTAAGCATAAAAAACCCCTCAATGCTATGTATGGAATGAATTTTTGAATGAATATTAAAATAATGTAAATCATGGTACTTCAGGATTCCTTTGATCAATTCACTCTGTTCTCTGACTAGCAACTGCTAGCAAGAACATTTACCTGTGCTGAGGAGTGGAATGAATTGCATGAACTTGAATTTTATTTTAGGGCTGTTATATGAAAATTATGTGCTCATCTGAAAGTGTATTTAATCAAATATTGATGACAACAATATTTGAAAGTTGTGCCAATTTATTTTTGGATTAGCTATCAGAGCAGGTTTGGGTTTGTATACGATGGCACACAATTTCATAAAGGAAATTTGCCACACTTCCCCTTTCTGGCAGCTGAGTTTCTGGTCCAAGAAGAGGAATTGTAGATTGTCAGCTTAGCAGCTTTTGGTTAGACCTAACAAAATCAGCAGATCTTATTATAGCAATAAGATTTGTGTGTCTTTCCATCTAATGTGTGCTGAAATTTTCAGTCAGGGAAAAATGAGGACAAGCAGGGATAGACTTGAAGTAGCCCCTCGACAGAAATGGCCTTGAAGTTTCCTCTCCACAGAAATGGCCAAAATGGAGTATCAGTGTAATTGTAAAACGTTTATAGTCTCCAAACATTCCTTGTTCAGCAAATGGTCGCATAAAGCTGGTCAGAAAATTGTCTCCTTGGCAATTTTATGCCGAACAAACTGCTAAAAAGCATGTAAAGTTTTTTCAGAGATAACAAGACCTAAAGGAATTGCAGCAGGTGATGGGTATTATAGCACCATCTGGATTTGTTGTTAACTCAGTCAAAATAGCTTCTGTCACAATTTAGTGAAGAGCAGGGAGTGGTGGAGAGATTCAATAGTAACTTTAAGCAATGATAAATTGAAAAAAGGAACACATCAAGGATAACATAGTCCTTTTTTTAAAAAAGGTATTACATTTTTATCTTTAGTTTAAAAAATGATATCCAAAGCTCACAGTAATAAATTTAACCTGAACTATAAAGACAACCTTAATACTTAGATGTCAGGAAGACAGTGCTGAAATTCACATACCATGCTATTAACATCAGGTCTGTTAATGGTTCATTTAAAAAAAACCAATAACCATGTTTAACAGTATCATTTTTGAGCTGCAAGAATCAGGATGCTCGCTATATATGGCAACAAGGGTGGTTTGTTTTGTTTTCCCACATGCCACACAGGACAGCAACTAGTACTAATCTTTGCTCTTCCCTGCCATTCTCTGTCTCCAAATATCTTCCAGTATCTAAGTATTCTGGTATTTGAGGGGCTACCATAAAGCATCTGAAGCAGTGTTGGGATTCAAATAATTTAACAATCGGTTCTCTGCCCTAATGATTTCTTCCAACAACCAGTTCACCAAATAGTTCAGAAATTTAACAACCAGTTCTCTCGAACTGGTGCAAACTGTGAATCCCACCATTGATCTGAAGGTGGAACAAGAAGCAATGATGGGAAATAAAGCAAGGAGAGATCTGATCTAAAAATAAGGATAAATTTCCTGGCAGTTAGAACAATTAATCAGTGGGACAAGTTGCCTCCAGAAGTTGTGGGTGCTCCATCACTTGAGGTTGTTAAGAAGAGATTGGACAGCCATTTATTTGGAATGGTACACAGTCTCCTGCCTAAGCAGGAGAAGATGACCTAGTGCTGGATGGAGAGGAAGAAATGAGGAGTTTCAATCTGATTATTGAGTAGCGCAGTGGTCTATAGGTGAAGACATTCACCTCCCACTCAAAAGGCTGAGAATTCAATCCTAGGAGTGACAGATATTTCTCTGTTAAGAGAAAATATCTGCTGCAAACTCCATGTAGGTATCAGGAAGGGCATTCAGCCAGTAAATGCTCAGCTCCATTCAGTTGCTGCAACACCACCTCAATTAAAGGGTTGTAAAAAGAAAAAAGGAATTGCTGAACTTGGACACCAGAAAAAGATTCCAAACAAAATCTTCTCTCTGCTTTATTCTAGAACAGGGGTCTTCAAACTTGACAACTTTAAGACTTGTGAACTTCAATTCCCAAAACTCCTCCTCCAGTCATGTTAGCTGAGGAATTCTGGGAGTTGAAGTCCACAAGTCTTAAACTTGTCAAGTTTGAAGACCCTTGCTCTGGAAGAAAAAGAAAACAAATTATTAAACCCTGCCCTTGAAGCTGAAGCAGACATTCAAAACCAGCAGCAGACAGCCCAATACCAGTTTGCTTCCTGTTGAAAGAAATGGAAGGACTAAGTTCTCTTTGTTAGTGTTAGTATTCTTGTGTCAAACAGTTCCAACTGCCCAGATGAGTGCTGGATGGTTGTATTTTGAGATGACTTCTACAAGGTGTTGTGCATTGGTCTGATTTTATTTCCCAAAATCTGGAGAACTTGAAGTGAAGATTATCTCTCAAGCCTCTTTTTCCTTCAAAGACTTGTGAATTGTGTGTGACCAGCTGAAACACAACTGGGAGGCCTCTTGAAGTAGAGTTCAAATGTACAAAAATGGTTTTTTCCCCCTTGATTTGTATTACACCTCAGCTAATTAACAAATCAACTCAGGAACCCAATATATGACCACAGGACTGGAAGAGACCTCAGAAGCCAACATATGACCTAAAACATAGAGACATAGGGCTGGAAGGGACCCCCATAGTCTTCTAGTCTAAGTCCCTGCTCAAGGCAGGAGATCTTATATCATTCCAGTCAAATGGTTGTCCATGATAAGAACACAGAGACCTGAAATTGTTTCTGGGCTGAGCAAAATACCTGTATGAAACTGGCTTCAGTTTGATTCACTGGCCATTAGTTTTCCATTCTTCCCTACTTATCTGCCACTCTATATAAAGTTATTTTTATATCTGATTTCTCTCCTTTGTTATTCTATTAGCCTGCAATACCAGGCTGCCCTGATTTCCTGGCTTCTGGATACTTATTTATAAATTTTCCAGCTGTTGGACCTGACTTAGCCAGCACTTAGAAACTGAGTGCTTGGCAATTACACACTGCTTGAACTTTAATCTAAACTTCATGTTCCCAGTGTTTTTACTTCAGAGTATATCCCTTCTTGGATACACTTCCTTCTGTGAATTATTGCATAAATTGCAGAAAATCTGGGGGAAGGCCAAGTCTGTGTTGTTGATTTGTGAAATTTCTTCACAGTATATTTATTGGTCATGTGTTCCTGCCTTTTTAAAATAAATATATTTTCCTCAGTGGTTTCTAAGTATTTTATCAAATTGCTTTTTTTTCTTTCAAACTGGATTAGACACCTATTATCTCAAATTATCCTAATTGTATCCATATTCCGGTTATATGCTCAAGTACACAGATTTCCTCTGCTCTATTTAGGAGGGTCCACGGAGTATGAGGAAATAAAGTCAGGGTGGAGATACAAATAATAAACAAGCAGAGCTCTGATCACATTGTTTATGGTGACCTTCTTGGCTGTTTTTCACATACTTTTCCTGTCGTTTACTTTTAGCTACAGAAATAGGATGAAATAAATGTATACTTGAAAAAAAAGATTAAGCAGTCTTAGGCAAACATTGAGAACTAGTCTTTCTTATTATTTGGGGAGGGTTGAATTCATATCAATTATGTAAAGTTACTCCTGTGGAGCACCGTTACCCACTTAAAATGCAATGTCAGTAAGTTGGCAACCCCTATTACTCTGCACCTGATGTTGGTGGGCTTGTTTTACATCTGGCAATGAAGTGTCATCCAAGGCTTGTCTGTAGTTTTAGCTCTCACAGCACATTAAACCAAGATCAAAATCAAGTACAAAAGGGATGGAGTTTGCACTGTGGTGTACATTCATCATTTCCTCCCCTTTGCTGGCTCCCAGGTGCAGAGTCCTGTTTTAAGATCCCACAACTCTCTTACAACTGCACTGCACATTGTACAAGTGTCATTTTTGCAAGTATTATCCAGTAAATAGAAGTGTGTGGTGAAATGCAAAGTACTAAAGTATATTATTATTGACCAGTGTTATTGCATTGAATGGAACATTCTGTTCCATATAGTCATTTTAAATATTGAACCGTCTTTTGGAAAAGATACCCTTTGTACACAGAGCCAATGGTTACGGCTTGAGACCCAAAAGGCTCTGTCCAGAGGTGGGCTTCCAAAATTTTAGCAATGGGTTCTCTGCCCAGTTGCTGGGTGGGCATGGCCATGGTGGGCGTGGCCTAGTTGGCCTCCTGCACCATGCCCGGGGGGGGCATTTTTGCCCTCCCGGGCTCTGGAGGCTTTCTTTGAGCCTCCAGGAGGGCACAAGCAGCCTCCATAGGCTCCGGAGGCTCTCTGGAAGCCGGAGATGGGCCCAGCCTTCCTGAACTTCCGGAAGGCCCATTTTCACCCTCCCTGAGCTTCCACACAGACCCTGTACATACCTGCATCCAAAATAGGCCATGTGGGAACTCCTGGGAGGGATGGGAGGGGCAGGAGGGGCAGGGCAGAGACAGCCAGGAGTGGGATTTGGGGTTTCTCTGAACTGCACAGAATCTTAGCTCAAGGCTCTCCTGAACCCCTGTGAACCCCTAGCAGCCCATCCCTGGCTCTGCCATCATCGCTTACCAAGATATAAGAACGGGAGAAGTCTGCTGGCATCATCTTCCGTAATATACAGGGAATTCCCAGGAAGTCTGCATTTTTACTGCATTTTTACTGCATTTTATTAGTGACATTTAGTGATACATTTTCATAGAACTAGGAATGACTTGGCAACATCACTCCCAAAAAATAGATCTTTGAAAAGCAACTATTCCATGAAGTTTTTCACTCAGCTAATGTCATTAAGGGGCCCAAAGTCTTGATATGTAAAAATGAAGACTTCCTGGGAATTCCATGCCTAGAGAGTATATAATTGATAGATAGTGCTGGACAATCAGAGGGAAAAAAATGCCATTATTCCCAGTCTCTTGACAAGAAAGACCTAAAACATTCAGTGATTCCCCGCCCCCGCCCCCAGTTATTATATTGCTGCAGAAAATCCTAGCATATGTGAAATTAAGAACTGCATTAAGATAGATAGTCTCAAATACCAGATGTTTAGAGTATGTTATTTTGGAGCAAACAAGTGTTTTATCATTTTTCATTCATCATAGTCAAAGACTTGTGATATGCTTGGCATTGTTAAATGTTATTAATGGGCATTCATCCATATATGTTCTGCTTTTAGTTATGATTGCTGAGAAGTTATGATCTCAGTAGATTTTTGAGCTGCAAATTCTAGGAATCATAATCTCAATACTTCTGGAGAACATCAATTTGAAGAAAGCTAGTACAGTACATAGAATAGAATAGAATAGAATAGAATAGAATAGAATAGAATAGAATAGAATAGAATAGAATAGAATAGAATAGAATAGAATAGAATACTTTATTGGCCAAGTGTGATTGGACACACAAGGAATTTGTCTTGGTGTAAATACTCTCAGTATACATAAAGAAAAGATACTTTCGTTAAGAATCAAGAATCATAACGTACAACACCTAATGATAGTCATAGGGTACAATCAACAATCAAATCATACTAGGAAACAGTCAATATAAATCGCAAGGATACAAGCGACAAAGTTACAGTCCTACAATCACAAGTGGGAGGGGATGGGTGATAAGGAGTGATGAGAAGATTAACAGTAATAGTAGTGCACACTTTGTAAATAGTTGAACAGTGTTGAGGGAATTATTTGTTTAGCAGAGTGATGGCTTTCGGAGAAAAACTTTTCTTGTGTCTAGTTGTTCCAGTGTGCAGTGCTCTATAGCATGGTTTTGAGGAAAGGAATTGAACAGTTTATGTCCGGGATGTGAGGAGTCTGTAAATACTTTCACAGTCCTCTTTTTGACTTGTGCAGTATACAGGTCCTCGATTGAAGGCAGGTGGGTAGTAATTGTTTTTTCTGCAGTCCTAATTATCTTCTGAAGTCTGTGTCTGTCCTGTTGGGTTGCAGAACCAAACCAGACAGTTATAGAGGTGCAGATGATAGATTCTATAATTCCTCTGTAGAAATGTATCAGCAGCTCCTTGGGCAGTTTGAGCTTTCTGAGTTGGTGCAGAAAGAACATTCTTTGTTGTGCTTTTTTGATGACTTTTTTGATGTTAGGTGTCCATTTTAGGTCATGTGATAGAGTAGAACCTAGAGTAGAAATTTGAAGGTCTCTACTGTTGATACTGTGTTGTCTAGTGTTGCAAGAGGTGGTAGTATGGGAGGGTTTCTTATAAAGTCTACCACCATTTCCATGGTTTTGTGTGTGTTCAGTTTCAGATTGTTCCAGTTACACCACGAGGCAAGTTGTATAACCTCCTGTCTGTATGCAGATTCATCGTTGTCTCGAATGAGACCAATCACTGTTGTGTCATCAGCAAACTTCAGTATTTTAACAGATGGATCATTTGAGATTCTTAGTAAAACATTCTTAGAATAACATTCCTTGAATGTTTAATTGAATAACAATTCAATTAAGAAGTTACATTAATAAATCTAAAAAGATTGATGTGTATACAGACCATAATGATATAAATGTAGATGCCAATGATGCATAGATATATGAACAAAGCAACAATACATATTTGGGTAATATAATTTTATTCAGAATAGTCACAAACTTCTTAACCTTCTGTTTAATAATTGCTTTTAACTGCAAATTCAACTCAGAAATGCTTGTAGAAATGTAATCTGAACCTAAGAAAGTTAAATCAACCCCAACTATCTCAGAACAACTTAATTAGTAATAAATATAGCCCACTCCATTCCAAATCTGATTTCATAGCTTTGCTTTAAGTAAATTGCAGTTACAGAGTGCTTTTTCCTTTTGTAAACAGCCACAATCAGCATCAGACTACTTTTAATAGCAATTCTGATTTTTTTATGATTATTATTAAAGATCATGCACTGTTTCACTAGATATCACTCAACCCCATCTTATAATCTTCCTGCCTAATATTGTACATAACAATCAATGGGAAATTGAGAATATCCATTAGATATTTTACTGACAACAGAACTTCAGATTTCTAAACTCAATCACAAATCAGAGAAACTGCTTCAGAGAATGAGAATTCTTGGTCAAAAGTAGGCTTTCTCTGACATCATCTGGTCACTGTAGCATCCTGCAATGGACTATGTTAGTCTATCCCATAAGTGGCTGAATTCTCACACAACAGTAAGATATTGCTTCTTGAACCATAATTTTTTTAAAAAAATAAACCACAAGTCACTAACTTGACAAACCATGACAAACCATGCTTCATATACTATGATAAATGAAAAACAAGTATCATTATGGTTTTGCATAATACTCCCATACTTCAAGACAGTTGGATGGACAACAGTTTGATGGCTCAGGGATCCTTAGAATTTTAGTGGGAGTGAACATCATAGTTGGTGGGATGTTAATGCAAAATAGATGTGACCTTGTCATATATGTGGCCAGCATGATTTTTTTCATTTCTTTCCACCAACTGTTTAAAGGGACAGATAGATAAAATTTTCTTTTATCTTGTTTTAAAATGCATCAGGTTTATGTTGAGGATTACACTACTCTTTCTCAAAAGTTAAGAAATCCCACTTCCAATTTTCAACAACAACTGAATATTGCAAAGGACCCAAATGGATGCAACACATTAAAAAAAAACCAGGACTCACATACAGTCCTGAGAAACAATGTGTACCCCTTTCTCCTTTTGTATTTCAACAAACAATCCAATCCAAAATGGAACAATTATTTTTATGTTACAAATCATTATCTAAGTAATGTTTAAATATATCATTTTTGCATATGTTTATTTCCTAGGAAAAAAACAGAGTAGTGTTGGTAAGGAGGATGGAATTGTATGCACTAATCCTATCCATGATCCAGAAGTCCACAAAGTATTTTGTTAACTGCATCAGATAATGGACATGCATATTATATACATCCATAAGCTCAGCTGAAGAATCACACAATTCTTGTTGGCAAAGGCATAGTCCCAGGGTTTTGATAGATACATAGGATCTTCATGCACAGCTTCAGTCCCAACACCATTAGGTGTCAATTCAACCTGCTACATTGTATAAATAGCAATTATGAGAGGTCCTTGGTGCTCTCTGAGCTTAGTTGTTTTGCAGGTGTTTTATTACCCAAATTAGGTAACATCATCAAGCTCAGCATGAAAGACCCTTCATTTCAGCTCTGAACTCCAAATATTCTCTTATAATAATAGCAATTACATTGAGTTAGATCAGTGGTTCTTAACCTGGGCGATATCACCCCCCAGGGGGTGGTTTCATTTTTCAGGGAGGCGATGGAACGAAAAGGGGCGAAGGAACAGAAGGGGGGTGATATGAGGGCAATGGAGCAAGACATTTTGGGGACACTTTTGAAACTTTTTTTGTACTGCCGTGTTTGAAGCTGCCGCTTCCACGTTTAGAGAACCGCTGTCGCGTTTGGAACTGCCACTTCCGCGTTTGGGGCACCGCCAGCATTTGGAGTGCGTTTGGAGCGCCGCTGCCGTTTGGACCACCGCCGCTGTGTTTGGAGCTGCTGCTTCCATGTTTGGGGCACTGCCACCACTTTCAAGTTTGGAGCACTGCTGCCATTTGGAGTACTGCCATCGTTCCAAACACGCTCCAAACGTGGCGGGGGTGCTCCAATCAGCGGCGGGACTCCAAACACAGAAGCGGCAGCTCCAAACGCAGTGGCGGTGCTCCAAATGCAGAAGCGGCACTCCAAACATAGCAACAGTGCTCCAAAGTTTAGAACATTGCCGCTGCGTTTGGAGCTGCCACTTCTGTGTTTGGAGTGCTGCCACCGTTTGGAGCACTGCCACCGTGTTTGGAGCTGCCGCTTCCACATTTGGGGCACCGCCACTGCTTCCACGTTTGGAGCACTGGTGTTTGGAGCACTGCCTTTGCTCCAAACATGCTCCAAATGTGGCGGGGTTCCAAACACAGAAGTGGCAGCTCTAAACACAGCGGCGGTGCTCCAAACACACTCCAAACATGACGGGGCTGCTCCAAATGGCAGCGGGACTCCAAACACAGAAGCGGCAGCTCCAAACACAGTGGCAGTGCTCCAAATGAGGAAGCAGCAGCTCCAATACAGCGGCGTTTGGAGCACCGCTGCCCTTTGGAGCACTGCCGTTGCTCCAACACAGTGGTGGTGCTCCAAACGGTGGCACTTCAAACGCGCTTCAAATGGCAGCGGTGCTCCAAACACAGAAGTGGCAGCTCCAAACGCAGCGGCAGCATGGGCAGAAGGGAAAGCAACAGTGGCGACTATTGAAGGTCTAGAGTCTGCAGCAAAGGTGCTTGGCGGGAGTAGGGAATTCTCCGCACTCTGCCATGATCACCTATTAGGAGTGGCTGGGGGCGAGGCACGGCTGCCTACGGACACTCCTAATGGCAAGTCCCCCTCACCCTTCCCCCATTTCGCATAAATTGAAGAATTATTTCCCTGTGTTGTGATTGAGAGGTTATGTTGGGGGACGGGGGCAATGATAACTTCCTCAGTGGCTCAAGGGGGTGATTCTTTCAAAAAGGTTAAGAACCACTGGGTTAGAAGAAGAAGTAAGTTTTTTTCTGTGCCTTTTAAACTATGATAAGCTTATTTTAGGCTTATACAAAGCTATCATGCTTTGCCTTTCAAAATGGTAAGAAATTGAAAATATATGGTCATGTGGGAGAGAGTTTTCAAAGCTATCACAAAGGGATTTTATCTGAGGATAGAAATAAATGGGGTGTTGGTATTGAAAATGACAGAAAATCCACATTTGCTGGTACAGTTAGAGGCTTTTATGGCCTGGGAATTCAGGTGGCCAATTCGTGTTTCATATCAGAAGCAAATCTAGTTTGCTGAGAAGATATCTAGCAAAACCAAATTCATGTATGGATTATTTGTCCTCAATACTTCTGAAGACTGGCTTTTCTGTGCACGATGTAACGAATAGTAAATAAAAACCTCATTTATTATTATTTAAGATATATGAGGCTTAAGAAACTTGAAAATTATCGCATCTAAAAACTGTATCTTTTCAGGGTTTGAAGCTATTGCGAATATACAGTAATGCCTACATAAGAAGCGCACTTTTATGTGTATATATCTTTCTTGCAATAACTTAAGCTTACAGAATGGTGTTTTCCTAATCCTATGTTTCACTTTTCTCAGTATACAAAATGATATTTTGCTAGGTGTTTATTAAAGTACTCAGTGGAGCAACTTCAGCTCTGAAACTTTGAAATTCTAATGTAGTAAAATTATTCTGAACAGTCCATGTGGGTCACCCTTATTTCTCCTGAAGTCTGAAATCTTATGCTGATTGAACTCTGCCATCTCTTGGAAATTTAAGATAACTACACATAGCTTAAAGAAAGATTACACATAGCTTGAAAGATTTTAAAGAAAGATTACACATAGCTTGAAAGATTTGTAAGACTGCTTACAAAGAAAAGATACTTAGCAATTGAGCAAGAGGATATTTTGGGCCTCTTATTATATGAGATCTGACAACTCCTGGAACACAATACCTCTGAAGAAATCGGGATTTCATTCTACTAAATTTTGCACGGTTACAATCTACTGACTTACCCTAAGTCATCTAATCATTTGTTGTCCTGAAACTCAGTCACTGTAGTTATTGGCTCAAGTTTAGAGTATTAAACTTTAGAGCAGTATTTTTCCCCGATGAGCCTCAGTGGACCTTCTGATTCCTACAATTCTCATGATGTATTATCAAGTTGGTGTTAAATGAGAGTATTAAATACAGCTAATGCTGAATGGTGTTTTCATCTGATGTACTTGATTTATATAGCTGCCCACCTCACACACCAGTATCCTGGTGATTGGCCCAAAGTCACCCAGTTGGTTTTTCATGCATAACATGGGCCAGTTACATTGCCTGGAGTGATTTACCTAGAATTATTGCAATCTAGTCTTCAGCAAATACAAAGCATAGCACAGTCAGGATGACATCAAGAAAACCAAAGCATCCTTCTGCGGAAAGCATTATATTTGCTACCAATTATTGTTTTTCTTGGCAAAATCCTATGGATATTCTTCTAGATAGTTTCTGTTCCCTACACCCCAACACCAAAATCTTTGGGAGAGATTCATTTATGGTTTTATAGGTTCCCGGAAATCTCCTCTTGCAATCAGGAACAGACTCCTACAGTGCTTAAACTATTTAGTTTAGTTTAGTTTACTTTATTGTCATTGCACCTCATACGAAATGATACCAATGTTTCGGTGGTGATTAGATTAACATTGCACATTGGATGTATATATATTATCTGTGGTCCACAAAATCCTGCCAGGGGATTTTGACAGATGGACTTACAGAATCACCTCCATTGTCTTTGCTATAAGCTTAGTCCATTTTGGGCACTTTCAGAAACTTTTGGGAGCAGAGTTTTTTTTTCAAGAATTATCAATATACTTGGGACAAGTGATGAAATCCCATGAAGACCATGTTGCAATGAAATCTGAACTCTTGCAAAATGTTAGAAATTCAGCAGTACAGATGCATCCTTTCAAACCCATGTTAAAAAATCAGGAAGCGAAATACAAAAAAGGATCTGATGCTCTTCTAATTACAGATGAAAAATTAGTAGGGGTTGGTCATGTCCTTAGCTGGAATGAGGAAGTGGCTTCAAACTGTAGATGCTGGAAGCAAGGATAGTGGGAGGTAATGGGAAACAGCTAGGTGTGCTTCCCTTGCTCATTCTCAAAAGAAGCATATTGCCCTCTTCAGGTGAATTCTGGAATAAGCACCAATCTCATATAGAACATAGAACAGGGTGTCAGACTGGCGGCCCACAGACCAGATGCATCACAAGCAGGCCACTCCCACCTCAACTCCACGAACAGAAAAAACATCATAAAGCATCCCATGACAGCAACATGACATGGTGAGTTTGACACCTGTGACATAGAACATAGAATAACAAGAGTTGGAAGGGACCTGGGAGATCTTCCAGTCCAACTCTCTGCTCTAGCAGGAGACCCTATACCATTTCAGACCGGTGGCTGTCCAGTCTTTTCTTTAAAGCCTCCAACTTCTGAAGGCACCATCAGCTTCATCAGCCTCTGCAAATGGAATGAGACAGGGGATACTATACTTCAACTTGCAACCATTCGTTTAGCGATTGTCAGAAGTTACAGTGCATTGAAAAAAGTGACTTATGACCAGTCCTCACACTTACAATGGTCATAGTAACCCACGGTCACATGATCAAAATTTGGGCACTAAACAGTCAGCATGTATTTACAAAATTTGCAGCATCCCAACGTCATTATGATCACTGATGGCAATGTCCAGCCTCCAATAAGCAACGTCAATGAGGAAAGCTGGACTGACTTAAAAACTGCATGATTTATTTAACAACTATCGCAAAAAAGTCATGAAATTGGGCATGACTCACTCAACGACTGTCTTACTTAGCAACAGAAACTCTGCTCCCAGTTTGCTATGTGCTGGTAGCAAACACATGGTAAGTTGAGGGCTCAGCTGAGAGTTTCTCCTACAGAGGCAAAAAATCTACCACCTATTTTTCACCTAGAGTGATTTTTCTGCCTTTCTTTTGCCCAGGGCTACCACAAATTTTTAGAGTTTACATGCATTCAATGTCAGTAGTCCAGAGCATAAAATAAACATGTGTTTAACAACAATTGAAAGGGACTTTGGATATTTTCTAGTCCAACCCACAGCTCAGGTAAGAAAACTGAGGATGCCAAACTGTGAGAAGGGATCCTGGGAAAGGTGTCAGAATAACAGAATAACACTTAGAAGGGACTTTGGGGTGAACCCTATACCGTTTCAGAGAAATGGCTGTCCAGTCTTTTCTTAAAAACTTCCAGTGATTGAGCACCCAGAACTTCTGGAACCAGGTAGTTCCACTGGTTAATTGTTCTCACTGTCAGGAAGTTTCTCCTTAGTTTTAGGTTGCTTCTCTCTGTTCAGTTTCCATCCATTGCTTCTTGTTTGCATTCTGCTTCTTTGGAAAATACATTGTCCCCCTTTCTTTGTGGCAGCCCCTTAAAAGCCTGTTGCCTATCACACTCTTGGGTAAAGGATGTGAGCCATTTCCTCCTTTCAGTGGTCCATGAAAGTACACCTATAGTATGCAGATAATAAAGTCAAAAATGATGAACAACATTTTTACAGAACTATAGATAAGTTGAGGCTGGGTGACAAGGAATAGCTGGGAGGGGACGGGCCAGGTGAGGCACCCCTTGATGTGAGTGACATTGAATTGGCCACGCCCACCCAGTCTCATGACCTCCAAGCCATGCCCACCAAATAAGCCACGCCCACAGAACCAGTAGTAAAAAAAAATGAATCCCCACCACTGAGCTATATGTAAAAAAATAATATTTTACTATAACTGCTTAAGGCAATCAAAACTACATCTACATGTTTATACATTGCCAAAGCCATTCTTAATATAGCATCTCCAAAGGTCTTGGGATTGCAGCATTGAAAAATTTCAAATCAAGTTGGGATTTTTTTTTTTCGGAGACCTTTTCCTGGCAGAAAATGATATTGAAGAAGTTTTCTAAAAATCATCTTCCCAGCATGGGAAAGGGGAGAAAGGGTGGGGGGTCAAAATGTCACAACTGTGTCTGCAAGCATGTGATTGAAGCCCATCCCTTTTCTCACTCCATTCCCCACCCCCATGGATGTTTGCATCTTGAAACCATCAAATAATGAGAGGCAAGCAACGGAAGTTTCACAGTTGAGTAACAGCATTTTTCTTTATTATTTTTTTTTCAGGAGATGCTGCAAATGGGCAAAACAGATTTAATAGGACAGCAGGAAGAGCTGGCAAGGCCACGTGAGCATTTTTAAGATCTGCCAAGTACAAAGAATATCATCCTTGACCCTTGGTTGCAGGGATGGGGAGAAGAGGAGAATGGAGACAGCAACACAACTGTCAGATTCTTGAGTAGTGAAATTTGGTACTTGATATTTGGTACTTCTGGCAGTAAGGTAACCTAACCAATCGTGTGAAAAAATAACAAATTAAAAGGTATCTTGTCTCCGTTAATCAGAGTATATAAATAAAAAATAGTTAGCCTTCAACATTTACGCTTTTCTCAATTTTACAATATAATTCACTTACATTAAATATGTTTTAAAATATATTTATAAATACACATTTATATTAAATATATAAGAATACACACACATTCATGAAAAATAATGTGTTATATCAAGGCAATTTGTTTGCAAATTCTATCTTCATTCTTTTCTTGGAAAAAGAAAAGCAGATAAATTTTTGTACTATTTTTTAAAAAGAAATTTTCTAAGTAGCATGGGAATGGCAGAAATTGAACTTTTAAAGGGAAAATAAAATAATCTGAAATTATGGAGGAAAGAAATAAAATACTTTTGATCAAGTTGCCGATACCTAATCTTTGTAATGTGTTTAATCTGGTGCTTTACTCTTCATGTAAATATCCATCCTCTGTGTTAGTTAGAGACTAGAAATCCGATCTGCAGTCTCTAACCTTATTGACTGATAGATTGATTGTGACATTAAGTCAGTATCGCTTCTTAGCAATAACATAGATTTTCGGCAAGTATAGTATTGTAATGCAATATTATTTCTGTAGATGTAAATGAATCATATTAAATTTTAAATTGTCCTTGAACTCTTCAGATTAATACTTTGGTCCTACTTTTAGGTGCTAGAAGTTTATCGCATTCAAATGGAACAGATTTAGAAATGATTTCTTCTTTTGAGAAAGAAGCAGTGGTGGTATTCAGCAGGTTTTGACCAGTTTTGAAGAACCGATAGAGGAAATTTTGAATAGTTCAGAGAACCAGCAAATACCACTTCTGACTGGAGATTTTACAGTATCCTTCCTCTGCCACACCCACCAAGCCACACCCATAGAACCATTAGTAAAAAAAATTGAATCCCACCACTGGAAAGAAGGTGTATTTTTATCATAATTCCAACTATTATCTCTAACGTCAAATACTGGAGAAAAAAACTATTATTAATATGAAAAAGATTTGAGACTTTATCTACTGTAACAATACTTGCTACTGGGGACCATTACTTAGGAAAACATGGGGCGAGTTCCCATTCTTGCCCCAGCTCCTGCCAAGCTAGCAGTTCAAAAGCATTCAAATGAGAATAGATAAATAGGTACCACTTCGGTGAGAAGGTAACTGCGCTCCATGATGTTATATTGGCCACATGGTGGTGGACACTGCTGGCTCAATCACTTTGAAACAGAAATGAGCAGTTCCCCCTATAGCTGGCAACAAATAGCAGAATAAAATCCGCAGGGACTTCTTTACCTTTACCTTTATTTAATTTACAGAAGGAACTCCCAAATTTGGCATCCAATCCATGAGACATATGGGTAACTGTCTTCAAATGCCTCCACTAGAGAAGAAAGCAAGTTTATAGTTCATGGCTCTTGGAAGCCCCGTGGAATTTGTACTACCCTCTACCCTCACAATCTCAGATCAACATATACCAGTCTGGTTCCATAGCACAGCTACTGGGAAGCAGCTATTTTATTACTGTTTATACCACTGCAGTACTTCTGTACTTCTTTCTAGGTGGATTGTCCCGTCCCCATCCCTTTACAAGACACGGCCTAGCCAATTTCACAATATCACCCCTTGCTTGCTGTAGCCTTCTCTGCTTCTCCATCCTCACAAAACAAGAAAAGAAAAATACTTGTCCATCCTGTAACATATTGTCTGTTCCTTGAATAAACTGTCATAATCAGCAGTAGGTATATATTTGCAATCTTCAGAGAGGATTTTACTCTTTTTGCCAGCCACTGCGTAAACATTACCTCTGAAATAACCACATTAGTATTTAAATAGCATCGAAAGCTTTGCACATGCTCTGTCTGAATATTGTGGATTCTCATTCATCCACAGAGATTGCAGTTTAAGTACAGCGTTTTGAGAGCCGATGCTGTGCTACTAGCAGATCCCTTCCTAAGTAAAGGAGTAAAAATGCTCGATTTCCCCCCTCCCATGAAACTATGATGCTTTAATCTATTTGCAAGGGTTGTTTTTCATTGGATTTATTCGCAGTGGAGGATAAGGCTCCCTTTTCTGTCTTTTTTTTTTAAAGAGGGCAGATTTAAATCAAAGGAGACAGGTGACAGCAATTGCTAGACATGCATTGTTTACTAACCAAATAGAGGCTGTAGCTGTAGGGATTTCAGAATCAGTCATGGATTTTAGCACTTCATCGGTGTTCGATCATCAGAAAGGTAAGATAGTTGTTTTTTCATGCTAGGATTCATTCATGAATATACAGCATGTTTCCTATCCTAGTTGTATTTCATGAACACAGTACAAAAAGCTCTATGTTGTACAGGGAAATCTTAGGTTACATGAATTTCAAGTTAAATTGTACAATTTGGTTTTCTGGACTTGTTGATTTTTAAAGCAGTTTTTTTTTTTCTGCAGTCTGTTTTGAAACCAGCCATTTACATCTGCTGCCTAAATTTTTAATTGAAATTGTTGGAGTGGGGGAGGAAACTTGGCTGTGCCTGCCATTTGTTCTTATCTTTGATTTATGATTTTCTGTGCCATTCAAAACCGGCCTCCTATGTTTTGTCGTTAGTAATCAGTTGTGTTTCCTGTTAGTAATAAATTATTCTGAAACTACAAAATGAAAGTAGTAGAAAATTTGGGGTTGGTGTCATTATTTTCTCTGAAGAATTAATTGAATTGGCTCTATGAGTATGTTTGTGTTAAAATACATAATTAAGTTTACTGAGCCTTAAAATAAGCATCCTTTTTTTCTGGAACAATTAAGATGGATGTAGTAATGATCTCTTGGGAATGGAAAGTGATAATTTTGTTTCAGTTTTCTGTTTAAGATCTTTATACTACATGCTCGATTCTATTTCTTATCTAACTTTTCATATAATTAATCAAAGGATTAGATTTCTACTGTGAAATAACATTACAGACTAATATTGCCTTAACTAGCTTTATACTTCCCCCTTCCTCCTGTCATATCAACATTTTTTTTTTGTATTTGTTATCTATATTGTTGTTTTCGGTGCTACTTCTTGTAGATTCTATTAATTTAGTTGTTAATATGAGCCATCAGGGATCCTTTCAAGGCTTCTCCATTTAATTCCGTCCAAAGGGCAATTTCATGGAAGGTTTTGGATTTGTCATGACATGGCTTAAGAGTAAAGAGCAAGTGTGCATATGAATCACTGAATCAGACCAAGATAATTACATAAACTACAATCTTTGCCGTCTCCAGATACAGACAGTCACATACTAAAAGGGAATTGACGAACATGATGAGGATTTGTCTACTCCCAGTTTCAGAAAGCTGAGAGTCCCCATTCTCTGCAAAGTAGACTGTATGCAGAATGTGTATCCAATACTTTCACTGAGTAATCAAAAGCAACTGCTACACTATTGAAATGTGGAAAAAATGTGGATTCTTGGGCCAATCTGATATCATTTTATAAATTTCCTCCAACTATTCAACAAAAACTTCATACAGCAGAATTGGACACATTGATTAATATCTGTAAATGTTATTGTTGTTGTTTTTAAGCATAAATCTTCTCTCTTGGGTATTCAAAGAGAAAGCCAAATTAGAGAACCCAATCTTTTTTATGGCCCATTGTCCTGCAGTCCATCACTGACTTCAATATTTTCTTCATTGCATTGTTTTATGCTGGTGCTTTTTTCATGATTCACCAGTACTTGCATATTATATATAATAAAGTTAGTTTGTATAAAATAAAAATATGTGATAGCCATGTAGTTTGCATGCATTTTATTGCATCAAATATTACTCCTACTTTGTTTTATTATTTATATGCTCCATCCAAATCCTCAACCTTATCAAACACAATCCTGAAGCTCCATGCCTGTTGTTACAGTCTGAATAATGGAATGATAGTGGTCGGAGCGTGAATAGTAGTTAGGATCTTATGCAACTGATTTTCATGCATTCGTATTAAACTTCTCCCCTCCCATGCACATAAAACATGTGTAAAGGCTATTTATACAACCCAGATTCATGATCATTGAATAAACAGTTATGCACATATTGAGGGAGTTCTCTTGTTGGTGTTCCTTATGCACCAGAGCAGCAAGAACAGAAAGGTATTGGAGAAAGGCATTGCGATAGAACCTTACAGGACCTGGTAGACTTACTAGCAGAGTGGTAAAGAAAAGTAACAATAATGCTTTGAACAGAATGCAAACAAGTTAAAACCATGAGCTATACTTTTCTTGGAGGATAATTCCAAGTCATTACGGAAAATATAAATATCAGATCCCACTTCGTGAAAGTGGGAAGGCTAAAACTGTCATCGACAGTGATTGTTGGTGACTCAGATCTTTCTAGATGTCCAAGAATGCTAAATGTTAATGCTGGTCAAGTCAGATAACTCTTAGATATTCCTGCTCCCTTTACCCTATAATGCACAAAAAGAGATGTTTTTCATAGGCAATATACATCTTGTTCAAACAACTTCATGTTTTACCTATGGTTCTGCTAACCTTTGTATCTACTTTTAAAAGGCCAATAATTAATGTTAATATAAAGGATAATGGTGATTTGGTATATTGTGTCCATTCCCCCCTTTTTTAAAAGAGAGGTTTTTAAAGAACCACCTGTTAAATTGACTTAAGCTTTCTGCTAGCAGCCCTTTTCTTTTGGACTGTTGCACTGGCCAGAATTGCAGTAAGGGAAGGAAAACAGGATAGAGATAAATGGATATTCTGGGGGAGTGTTATGCATGAATGGTTTTGCCTGTTCTGGTTTCCTTCTCCTTTGTTAAGAAATATGTATTTATTATTGTATTTTAATAGTCATTTCTAGAAAATCCATCCATATGGTCATTAAAAGTTGGCACTGATTTCATGGTACTTATACAAGGAGTCATTATCATTTCCATTGTAAAGTACACTAAAATAAAACTCTAAAATTATTTTGAGCTGCATTAATTAAAATAAAGAATAAATAAAGTCCACTAGCAGCAGCAGAGTTATAATAAACTGCTGTATAATTCCATCGTTTCTCCAGATGAAATAAATTGCCATTTGTTGCCTAAAGGTACAGAGCCAGGCCTAGCTGGACATTTGTGTGCAAGCAGGCTCTTGGTGCCTGATTAATGAAAGCTCCTACCAGTTAATTGAAGTGATGGGAGCTAATTACAGTGTGTTCATGATGCTGAAATAGCAAACATAGGTAATGTTTTCATACACATTCCCAAAGAAATGGATTGACTAGGCAGCCCATTTTAAACAAAAACAATCTATTCTGCTAAAGAGAAGCTCCCTGAGGATGGGTTTCAGCATGTGTCCAAAACTTCAAGAGACTAAACTTTGGTTCCGGTGACAGACTCAGATTGAATCCTGCAACAAGTGCAACCTTATCCTGGGACAAGTATATTTGCCTTCATTCAAAGGCAAATCTATTTAAGTATTGTCTATCTCAGGGGTGTCAAACTCACGATGACACATTGTTGTGTCACGTGACGTGTCGCACCTTTTTTTTCCCCTTCGCTAAACTGGGGGTGAGCATGCCAGCGCAATGACGCATCCGGCCCATGATCCGTAAGTTTGACACCCTTTCTCTATCCAGTTCAAATCTGGTTTAAAGAATAGACAATATCAAACCATAAAAAAAGCAGTGGAAATAACACAACATTCCTTTTAGCTGTGAATGGGCTTATGTCCCATGACATAGGCATCTGCAATTGTTAAAGTGGGTGAAGAAAGTAGACTCAGAATATGGTCTTGGGTATCTTCTGTTCCATTCAGTGATCACTGGTCTATGCTACGCCATGAGGTTCCATCTTATTGCTTATGCTTTTACAGTGTAGACACAATGAGATAAGACAACATACATAAGGTGCTCCCTGCCATAAAAACTATAAATTGCTATCACATAGTATTCTAATCACATAAAGCACCAATGTGCACGGACCTTCTTTGCACAAGCAAAATATCTATTGCAAGATGCCATCCTGAAAATGCATATTCAGTGAATGCTACCAATTGTGTAATCCAGTTCTTTTCTTTTCCATATATTTATCTTTCAAATGGAAAAGAGATAATCACACAGTATACTCTGAATATGAATACTGGTCAAAGACCACAGTACATAGGACTGGTTTTCTCTGGTCTTCTGAAACAACATTAGTTGCTAGGTTACCTTTTGATTTAATGCAAAGAAAGCATATCTTCCACTTTGCTCTAAAAAGGATTGTCCTAAATTTGAGTTCAGCAATCTTGTGGGTTTCCCCTATGCAGCTGCTATAGAATTTGGGGGTATCTCAAGTAAAAAGGAACAGAAAGAACAAACTATTGTTTACTATCCTTCTAACTCTTTAAGCTTCTTTTTTTTCAAAGACTAGTAAAACACTCAAAAAGACAACAGAGACAAATTGAATTTAAATGTAATTTAAATTTAAAATTAATTTAATTAAAAAAAACCTGTTTAGCCAGCCAACCATTGGCTAAAAATGAGATTTCTCTGAAAGAATCAAACAGGCAGAACCTGAAATATTTATGTTTGTGGGAAAGCAGGAGGCTCCAAATTGGTTCAGATTTTACTACAGCACAGAATACTAAGATTCAAGTTAGATTTCCTGCTTTACACTATACATGATGCTACAATACTTTTTCATTTAGAAATTCCTTTCTAAATTTCTAAATTTCAGACTTGAAATTCTAGTTCTAGAAAACCTTGAATTATGTCGTCTTCAGTCTGATCTAAGTATGGTATATAAAATTATACATTGCAATGTCCTACCTGTCAATGAATACTTCAGCTTCAACTATAACAACACAAGAGCACACAATAGATAAAACTCAAGGTTAACTGCACCCAACTTGATTGCGAGAAATACGACTTCAGCAACAGAGTGGTCAATGTCTGGAATACTCTACCTGACTCTTTGGTTTCTTCCTCAAACCCCAAAAACTTTAACCTTAGACTGTCTACTATTGATCTCACCGCTTTCCTAAGAGGTCTGTAGGGAGCATGCATAAGCGCACCAACGTGCCTACCATCCCTGCCCTATTGTTTCTTTTATTTTTCTTATATATACCCATTTCATGTATTCATAACTATGTATATACTTATACCTATTATCTTGTAAGCGATTGACAAATCAAATAAATTCTTTTAAAAATTCCTATATTTAGGTCATGAAGTATAGATTCCTAGACTCAGAAGTAAGTTGTGCCAACAGTAGAGAGAAGAATGAGGAAGGAGAATCCATAAAGATTATTTCGTTCCACAGATCTTCAAAGTTGGATCTTCTTGTTTTGCTATTAAACATAGTTATTTTCTTCTTTCCAAGAGACAGGATTCTTCATTCTAATGCAAACATTAATTTTCACAGGAGATTCAGCAGAAGAAATTGACCTAACTCTGGTGTATCAAGCAGCAGCTAATGGAGATATTAATACTTTAACTACTGTCATCCGTGAAGATCCTTCAATATTAGAATGCTGTGATAGTGAGGGTAAGATAACTGATTCCTATGGTTTTATTGTTGTAGCTCCAGTTTTAAAATGACTATCTTCTATGTTACTGAAGAAAAGTGATTTTAAAAAAACCACTTTTATTTACAGCTTCATTGCACAATCATTTACTACATTTCCTGTCTAGTAAAATGTGTCATCAGTATAACCGATTTGAAATCATAAGTGTCTAAAATATTTGAAATAACAAGGGTTTATCACAAGGGTCTTCAAACTTGGGAAGTTTAAGACTTGTGGACTTCAACTCCCAGAATTCCTGAGCTTAGATGACTGGAGGAGGAATTCTGGGAGTTGAAATCCACAAAGCTGTCAAGTTTGAAGACCCCTAGTTTATCAGAATCATATGTCTTGAAAGCCAACACTGTCCATTGGAAATATGGATATTTACTGCAGCTGCTCATAGTAAGCTTTCTCTACAACTCCAGGGGAGGGGGGAAAACCAACTGTTTGATGATGGCTTGCATAGCCTGTCTTTAACATCACAACCACAGGTTGTTCACTCAGATTCAGCTAGAGAAAGGGTTTGGCCCAAAATCACCTAGTGAGCTCCATAATGTAGATCTTACAGATCCCATTCCAACACTCTAACCACTATGCTGCAATGGCTCCCCATTCTTTAAAAAGTATAGGAGTAGCTATGCATTCTTTCAAAACCTTTAGGAACTGTACAGTAATGCAGGAACTTATTTGTCTATATTTTGCATCACAAATGTGGCAGTCCATTCTGATTGGCTGTTCACTTGTAGAGTATGTGTGATTACATAATAGCAGTGATAGTAATAATACCTGTCAAACTGCGAGGCTGTGACATCCCAAATAACTCCGTTCTTGATTAGTCTAATGATATTAAGGGACAGTACTGGCTTCGACCAAAGCAGGAATTTCAGCAGCCATAGTAGTCATAATAAATGCTAGGAAGCATTCAGTTAGCATCATCTGCTTCCAGAGAGTGGATACAAAAATGCTTTTGATTACTCAAAACTAATGGGGTAAAAATTGGCAATGAGCATATAAAAAAAAACAGGGCTAGAAAGCATTTGGCATTTTTATGCCCAATGTCTAATATATAATGATATTTAATTTCAATAATTCCAAATAACACATTTGAAAACATGTAATTACATTGAACATTGTAGCCACAATGGACAAAGTCATGATCATCTTTTAATGACCCCATAATTCCTTGCGGGATGGAGTCTGAGCGACTGAATGGAGCTAACAGAGTGTTTACTGGCTGGATGCCCTTCCTGTCACAAATAGGAGTTTTGTTCAGCAGATATATATTCATTGTGCCCAGAGAGACAAATATCTGCCTGTGCCTAAATCAAACTCACAGCCTCCTGATTGTGAGGTGAGAGCTCCACCCCTAGGCCACTGCACCACTCCCCACAGTGGATAAAATGGTGATATACAATTCCATGCAAGTGTGGAGCGAAGATTTCCAGAGTATTTGAGGCATTTGAAACTGAGGAATTGAGATGTTCAGACATGTTAGGTCTGAGTTCACAGTACACCTCTATTTTTAAGGTAGCCCATTCCAAGGGGCAACAAATATCCAATCTGGTGATCATATACAACCGAATCACAGCTTGCTGAAAAACACTAATCAATCATGGTGGCCAAAAGACCAATGAAGAAAAGATATGTATCAGAGTTTTGTGGCAAGCCAAATATTACACTTATTAACAGGTGAAGCAACTTTCCAGTAAGAAGTAAATAAATAAATATCTGGGTTTTATTGATGCAAAAATAATTTAGGAAGAAAAAAGGAGAAAGTGGAAGATTAGCTGCCCTTTTTCTCGTACTACCAATTTGCAGTCATTTAAGAAAAGCAGAAAACGGGAAACAGAAGTTACACCTGTTTTTTATGTGTGCCACATACATAGCACCCATTAAAAACAGTGGTTTTGATTGCAATATTGCAGCTGCTATCTTGACTGTTTTCTTTTTTCTTTTCTTTTAACCACACCCTGTGCACACCCGAGTACTTTTGAGCTTCTGGGTCACATTATGGACTTTCCTAGTATATACAGGGGACATGTATTACACAAAAGAAAACTGAAGTTTAAAAAAAGGGAAGCAAACAAGTTTATTACTTCCCCTTGTCTGAGACAACTCAAAAATCTAAGCACCAGAATAAGTAACTCTCCTTGCCCACAAAATCTGTGTGAGATTTGTCAGCTTGTTTAAAAGCCCTGCCTGAAACAGAAACCAATTAAAAGAACATAAATAAATGTAACTCTGCCACACATTTCAAAGTTTTGCTGTTGGTTTTACTCCCTTTAAGCAGCAATCCTTACAGGGATAGATAGATAGATAGATAGATAGATAGATAGATAGATAGATAGATAGATAGATAGATAGATAGATAGATAGATAGATAGATAGATAGATATTCGCGCATGGCAACTCAAGGTGGCTTACAAGGATATAAAACAGCATATAAAAGAAATAAAAAGAATAAAAAGAAAAATAATAAAATAATAACCCCCCTCACCCACCCACCCACCCCCCGAGACAACACACATTCATACTAGCCATTTATTGAGCTCCATCTTGCTCTGGCTTCTCCAGGCCCACTGACAGAACTACGTCTTCAGGGCCTTCCAAAAGAGTGTTAGAGTGGGGCCAGTCTAATTTCTGCAAGGATGATGTTCCAGAGAGAGAGAGGGAGCTACTACGGAGAAGACCCTTCTTCTGGTCCCGCCAGATGTATCTCCTTAGGGGATGGGACCTGCAACATTCCTTGCCTCCCCACTCTAGTAGGTCAGGTAGATGTGACCGGCAAGAAAATAGCAATCAATAAGCAAAAGATAAAAAGGAATATGTTGTTCAAGACAAATAGATGGTCTATGAGATTCCAGAGAGGCAAAATAATGGCCATCATCCACTCTCCAGAGAAAGAGCAAATGGTATAACAGATTCTACGTGCTAATGAATATTCTCACCAAGAGGCTACATGTAGACTTTAACTAGCAATGGGAAGAATGCTGAATCCCGAAAACCCTATAAAACAGAAACTTGGAGCTGGATGTACCCCTTCTCAAGCATCTGGATTCAGCCTAAGATTAAAGAAAAGAACTAACATAAAACAATCTCTCATTCTTATCCTCTTAAGCCAAAAAGGGAAGACACCTTCAGATCAAGGAGGACCAGCACAGGTATACCACTGTATGCCAAACCTACCAAAACACAATCAAAGTCATCTCAGGGCTATATCCCAGCCTAAAAGCTAGCTGTGTGTGTATATACCTCTTACAACTATTTATTTAGCAACTATATGAAGTTTATTTAGCAACTATACGGCACTAAAAAAAGTGATTTACAACTGGTCCTCACACGTAAGACTGTTGTACCATCCCCTTGGTCACATGATCAAAATTCAGGCACTTGGCAACCAGTAAGTATTTACGATGGTGGCAGAGTCATGTAAACACTATTGGCAACTCTTCCAGCCAGTTCCCATCGAGCAATGAATGGGGATTCACCTAACAATTATGTGATTTGCTTAATAGCTGCAATTATTCAACAATTGTGGCAAAGAAGATGGTAAAATCAAGTACAACTCACTGAATTATTACCTTGCTTAACAATGTCTATGAAGATTCTCAGTCATCCAGGTCATGGTTGTCCCAAAGGTGCTTTTTTCAAGAGGCAACTGGATTGCTTAACAATGGAAATTCTAGTCCCAGTTATGGCCATTGGTTAAAGACTACCCTAATATATCAGTTCATTTAGCCTGTTTTAATCTGTTTTAATCAATGAATACTGTCTCAACAATATGAAGAGTAAGAAAGTAGAGCTTCCAATCAAAAATTAAAGCCAAATTCACCCACAGTCCATTGTCTGTATCTGAATTCCAGATGCGTAAACCAGGTTCACATATGCTAAACTGTGGTTTACTTAATTTATTGAATATTTAACAGTTCATTCATTTGATGTGTATCCCACTTACTCTCTTCTCCACTTAAGCTCTCACAACAACAGCCCTCAGAAGTAGGTTAGGTTGAATAAAGTCACCCCATGAATTTCTGTAGTTGAATGTGAAAATATGGAGATGAAACTGGATCTCCTTTAATCAAAGGATTGGAATGAAAGGTAAATTGGAGCTGGAAAAATTGAAAAACTGCAAGGGAGATTTGGAAACACCATTATAATAAAATTAATCCAAATAATAAGGGAGTTTGGAATTTCTAGATAAGTAACAGATCTTTTAGCAATATAAATTCTCTTTCAAAAATAAGTGCTTGATACATCAATTGAAGTAAAGGTCAGAAAACATTGTATTTCCTCTCTTAATTTTGGCCTCTTTTGCCTTAATGTGGGCACAGCTATCGTTGCATTGCACAACTAATTGTTTATACATAAAGAGGAATAGAAACAACTTTGCTAGCTAAATCACTTGCTGAAATGGAATCCCAATTGTAGACAAGGGACAAGGTGACTACACAATACTGTACTTTTTGTACTATGAAAATGTTTCATGTTTATGTCATTTTATTTTCTTTCCAAGGCTCTACCCCTTTGATGCATGCCATTTCAGGGCGCCAACTTGATACAGTGAAATTGTTGCTAAAGATGGGAGCCAATATTAATACTCAAGATGCCCGAGGGCGAACTAGTTTATCTTTGGCAACCTATCTGGTACAGAATTTCCTTGTCTTACACATTGTTTTGGGGAAGTGTTGAGCTGAAATAGAGGAATGACTATTCTTTATTGGAGCCAGTAGTTAGGCCTAACAAAAGAAGTCACTGGTTAAATGAAACCTAGAAAATCTTGCTCAGTTTTACCTCAGTTTGTATGTATGTATGTATGTAATGTGTGTATGTATATATATGTGTGTATATATGTGTGTATGTATGTATGTATGTATGTAATGTGTGTATGTATATATATGTGTGTATATATGTGTGTGTGTGCAGGGGTGGGATCCAACAGGGTTAACTATCGGTTCAGTGATTTATGATGTGCTTCCCTGCACACTGTGCGTGCACGTGTAAATCTTCATCAGCTTGCTGCCTGGACAGCTGAGCAGCGCTATGTGCAGGGAAGCAGCATTTGAAAAAGTACTTTTTTCCTGCTTTTTCAACCACAGCTGTGCCTTGCATGGCAGCTGAGATTGAAAAAACAGGAAATAAAGGTCAGGTAAGAGCCCGGGCAGATGGGTGGGCCAAAACAGCAGCAGACATAGAAATGGTTCGGTGTCTGCTGCTCTTCAGAACTACCGGTTCTACAAAGCCAGATAGAACCGGTAGAATCCCACCCCTGTATGTATGTGCATATATATATATATATATATATACACATATATATTATATATATATATATGTGTATATATATATTATATATATATACATATATATATATGTGTATATATATATTATATATATACATATATATAATATATATATATATTATACACATATATATATATATTATATATATATAATATATAAAATGTGTATGTATGTACATGGGTAGATATATATTTTCTTTTGAGAGTGGGCAACAAAATTTCATTTTTAGTGTGTTTAGTGTATTCACAGTAAAAAATGAAAATAAAGATTATCATCCTTTTTAAAAAAATATAAACCACATATTATTTTTGAAGTAAAATATTTATTTTGTCCAATAAAGGCAACCCTATATTTAGTTTAATTGCCTCTTCTATGAGAGAAAATGAGAGAGACAAAAACAGAGAAATATGTTCAAGTTTCTCAAAGTATGTATAATGTATTATTTTAGTGATGAAGCTTCACTGGAAGTATACTCCTTTACTTTCTCTTGGGTGGAGTGCAGAAGTAATTCAGATAATTTATACCCACACTCTAGTGTGAACAGCACTGGCTACCTATAGACTGAAATATCTAAAAGTATTCTCTCAATACTCCAGTGCCCCCAGAATATTCTTCTGTAGACCAGTTAAATAAATCTACATGGAAAGCAAGGAACAAAGCCACCCCCAACTTACTGCAGTAGCTCTGGCCATTTAGATTGAATAGGGTTTATTTTTAATCCTACAGTAAAAACAACTTATGAAGAAAATATGAGAAGGATCAGCCAGTCAGTCACTACAATGGTATTTAAGGTATCAGACTATGATGACAATTGCCCAGTAAACAGGATAATGCCTTGGTTTGTGGGATTATCTAACATTAGACAACGCATTGGTTAACTTGCTCTGTGTGGTGTTACTTGGCCACGGGGTAGCGTGAATGTGCCCATTAATTTGGACAAGAAGAAAATTCAATGCAGAATCTTTACTCAGTCCCCAAGATTTTCTGAGTAAATGAAACTTTGTTCTATTTTCAGGGATGGCTTGAGGGTTGTGTTAGCCTGCTAAGAAATGGAGCCAGACAGAACATTCCAGATAAAAATGGAAGATTACCCCTACATGCTGCCACTGCTGATCCCAATGTCAGGTATCCTTCTTGAAGCTACTTAGAGATAAAATTTTTGATAGCGTTCCCTAATAATTTTAGTTCTTGTATTGAATGAGTAACACCCTTCCCTATGCAATTAGTACAATAGAGTAAGATGAGAATTCCATTAGATTCTATTCCATCAAAATGTTAGTCATTATGCTTTTCTATTAGTCTTAAGCATCCTGTGCTATCAGCTAAACAGATAAAGAATTGCAGAATTTCATAGGTATCATGCCATTAATGTACTAGGGGCATGGGTGTCAAACTCGTGGCCCGGATGCATCACACACTTGCTATGCTCACCCCTGGTTTAGCAAGGGGGGGGAATTGCGATATGTCACGTGATGACAACGTGATGTCACGAGTTTCACACTTGTGTACTAGGGTTTGGAGCAATAGATCTCAAGCATTTACCCTCCCTTGCTTTTTGTTCAGAGAAATTTGTCAGGCTATTAATCAGGATATGGCCAAAAGACATCCATGTGTAACCTCCATTTTATTTCAACTGTTATTGCAATGTGTGCAACCAACATCTACATACTGCCTACCTGCACAAGTCAGACGGTTCTTGCAAAAATACAAATACCCTTTAAAGGCCTTATTTTTTCCAGTTAAAGAAAGAATTATGTGAGAGAGGATCAACAAGAACTTCTCCCATTAAATATAAACTATTTTTTCAGCACTGCCACAGAAGTGATTATATAACTTTATAGTTCTATTTTTAAAGGATATAGTTGTTTTTAACTTTTTTTAAAAGCCGTTTTAATACACCCATATGGCTAGCAACATTACCACCAACCATCAGCAAATTTCTGCAAAAGTTTGCAATTATCCTAACTACAACTATGAACCTATCACTTGATGAATGAGAGAGACCATAGAAAGAAACTTTATCAATGCCAATTAGCTGGGACAAGGACAGCTATAAACTATAAGTAGGAAAGGAATTAAACAGTATTAACCAGAGATAAAAACTTGGTATCATCCAGATTTTTTGGACCTGAACTCTCTTCTGCTCCAGCCAGCATGATTAAGAGCAAAAGATGTAGAAGTTACTGACCAATATGTTCCATTTGCCTGGTATTAATCATTTAATTCTGTGCACATTATGCCTTAAATTTAATCTGTACACTTATATTTTACATACATACTGTATACATCAAATTTTGAGAGATATGCTAAAAATAAAAATTTAGAAGAAACATTTTATAAAAGATAGATGATAGATGAATTGATGAAAATTACATGTGCAGCCATACATGATGCTTAATTCACTGTTTGCACCTACATCTCAGTTTTTCTTATTGTCATTCGGCATTTTATTAATTTCCTGTCATTTCCATTTTTCTTTCTGTATCAGTTGAACAGTATGCTTTGAAGTTTTCAACATAATTACAATAGCACTATTATTAAATAAAAAGTCCATAGAAAATGAACTAGTGATATTTGGAAAAGAAATCGTAATTTGCTTTAATAGCAGAACACTAGGATCCCTGCAAAATAAAATTTCTACAATCTCCATGGTAACAGGTAAAACTTTGGTCAGAACAGAAGTAGGCCAGCTGCTCACTTCATTTTCTAGCAACCCAAGTCAACAAAATTAGTACTTCTGAATCCGATCACTCTCTTACTGGAAGGTACGGTTGAAGTGCCACCTTTCCTCAATCTATATATTTGTTTTTCTCTTTGATCTTTGCTCAACCTGACCATTACAAGTTAAGTAAAACAGGAAATCTCACTGCAGAAGGCAATAACAAGAACAGTATGCCAGTGATAACACTGATGAGGAGATTGATAGTAATCATAATACCAATAACATTTAAAAAAAAAAATCAGTCCTTAGACATCCAGATTAAATTCCAAGAAACACTGACCTTTGACGTTAATGCTGCGATTGAAGTAAATATTTTTATTTATATTTACTTTGTAATGCTTATTTTTTTTATATAATCATAGAGGTCCATAAAGAAGACCTGCATTAGAAATCTTATTTGGCCTCCCTCAGCTTCTGTAAATTAAAGCAGACTTAAGGCGGAAGATTTTTTTTTTTACTCGCATCTTAAAGGAATGCTATTTATTTATTTAATTTATATAGCTGCCTATCTCATTTATGTGATTGTGAGCAACTAACAGTTAAGAACAGTTTGAACAATGCTGGTATTTTCTTTGCAGATGGTTGATTGTACTTTTGATAAAAACTCATGTGCAGAAAGAGAAAATTAGAGACTGGTCAATAATTATAAGAATCTAAAACTTCTAGATTTACAGCTTCTTGAGGAGGCCATGCAGAACCACTGTCTTCAAGGAAGGCAGTCGTAGTCTTTCTCTCCACAGTCACCTCCCTGGCACATTCATAATTCAGAGGGACAGAGATTCAAATTACATGTGATACAGACAATGTCTCAGGGAACTCTTGTCCACTTCTTTTGGACTCATAGATTTCCACTTACCTCAGGTAACCTAGCAAGATATGATCTTAGTCACCACCTCAAGACATGACCACTGAGCATCTAAGTCCGAACAGATCTGTGCAGTTTTAATAGATGCTCATGCACACACAGTATATGAACACACAAATACCAGTACTTGTATAATTCAGCGTATTTTAGATACCTAATATAGTGAATGTAAGCCATGAAAACTCATACAATAATAAACGTGTTAGCTTTTAGGCTAGTAAAAAATAAATGAAGGAAAGCTTGTAATGGAACTATTCCTTGAAATCTTATGTAAGTTCAGATATCTTGCTTTTTAAAAAAATTATTCTTATCATCTATGTAGTCTCATTGTTTCTAGAAATGTAAGTGGCAAAAAAGGATCAAAATAAAACTATTTAAATGCCATTGAATTTTGTTTTATGATTCATGATCCAATCTGGGTCAGTCACTAGGACCAGAGTTTTCGGATACTTGCTGGACCCCATCCTCAGGGAACTTTTGTTTATGATGTATTAACTTATAATGTATTACACAAATAATCTTTGATTTAGGATCACAATTGGGATCGTAATATCTGTTGCTATGCAATGCAGTCATTAAGTGAAATGCACCCAATTTTACATTTTTTTCTATGGTTAACAACTCAGGTAATTGTTAAGTGAATCACGGGGTATTTGAGTGAATCCAGATTGGAGTGAATTGACTTAACTTATTGGAACCTCCCTGGGAAGCTGTAAATGGCAATCACATTACCTTAGGATGTTTACATATCACCCAAATTTTGATCAATGACTGTGGGGAACTGTGACGATTGTTAAGTGTGAAGACAGTTTGCAAATTACTTTTTTCAGGACCACTGTAACTTTGTTGGTAGTAAGTCAAGGACTACCTGTAACGCACTGAATATAATTTTGTTGTCCATAGGCTTTTATCTGTCTTGCTTCAGCAGTCAGATCTAAGTGAAATTAATCATCAGGATAATGAGGTAAGCAATCAAATCTCCACCCAAATATATTCCATTATGTAGAATTAGAATATATTTTGAAATGCGGTTTCTGAGACAGTGCTAAAAGATCTAAAATCAACTCATACTACTTAGCATTCTAGTGAGTATTATTTTCTGCACCGAAATCAGAGGTGGTTTTCAGCAGGTTCTGACCAGTTCTGGAGAACTGGTAGCGGAAATTTTGAGTACAGTGGTACCTCTATTTACGAAATTAATTCGTTCCAGAAGGCGTTTTGTAACCTGAAAATTTCATAAGCAGAGGCACACTTTACCTTTAAATATCCTAATCCGTTCCAAGCCCCTGAACTGTACTGCTTCGTTCTTCCTGCTTTGTTGGCGCGAGACTGAGAACGCGGCGCGGTGCATGCGCACAGAGCCCTCCTAGCCAGGAAGACATGCCAGGAAGTTAACCAATGGCAGCGCAGCTTGGACGCGCCATTTTCCAACAGAGGCTTTCGTATCCTGAAACATATTCGTAAGTAGAGCCGATATTTTCCCGAAGACGCGTTTCGTAACCTGAAACTTTCGTAGCTAGAGGCTTTCGTAAGTAGAGGTACCACTGTATTTCAGAATACCATCTCTGACTGGCCCCATCTATTCTCTGCCTCCCAAATCCCAGCTGATCGGCTAGGTCTTCTTTTGTTGCCCTGCATAGGAGAACAGAGCTGAAAAGCAGGTTAATGGGGTAGGGAGAGAATGGAGATTTTGTAGTATCCTTCCCCTGCCACGCCCACCAAGCAATGCCCACAGAACTGGTAGTAAAAAAATTTGAATCCCACCATATCCGAAATGTATTGTGAAGGCAAAAAAACTAGCAAGCTGCCCTGTTTGCAATGTGCCTTTCAGTTCCTCCTAAGCAGAATTTGACAGCAGCGATAGCAAAAGAAATGGAGCAGTGGGAGAGATGGAAGAAAGAGCAACTCTTTAGATTATGCATCTTTTTCTAGAAAATAAAATCTTTTGACTGCAGTTGCTAAAAACTGGTAGGCGTTTCTTACCACTTTTAAGCAGGAAACATGGAAACTATAGCGTGAAAACTATAACGTGCTGAAGCTAGCGTAACTACAGAACGTATGAGAAAGTCTACTTGTGCATATTTTTACCCTTACCTCACTAGAGCTATTTAAAAGAATAAAAAAATCAAACAATTTTTCACAAAGTAGCTTCTAATATATCCTCAGGCATCTTAGTCTTATTAGGATATATCTATTTTATCCTAGAGAAGAAAAACCTTTTCTTTATGACCAATTAGAAATGGTGGAAAGTATTTGTAGCTTGGGTGGTAGATGTTGGTGATGGTTTGTTCTCTGAGCTTGTTCAGTTTCGAACATTTCGTCACCAAGCTAAATAACATCAGCAGAACTTTGGTTGAAGTGTATTGTTTCAGTTATATTTTGCTTTTATAGACTTACGTGATCAGTTGGTTATATGACCAACTGGTCATGCAATGTGAGAATCATCTGGTGGTAAGGTCACCCTGGCTGGAGGTCATTGTGAGTCAGCTGGTAATTGATGCCATTGTTAGTTGATCACTCAATTTATGACCAATTCTACCTTCCAGAGCAGGTTTCTCACCCTTAGCAGCTTAAAGATGTGTGGACTTCAGCTGCCATAATTCCCCAGCCAGCTATGTTGGCTTGGGAATTCCCAGGAGTTCAAATCCACATATCTTCAAGATTGAAATACTGGTCTACAAAAAGGATATGTTAACTAAAGCTCTAATGATTTTGTTGTGATTTTCAGGGAATGACACCACTTCACTGGGCTGCATTCCACAATCAGCCTCAGCATGTTCAGACATTGTTGCATAAAGGATCAGATCCAACTTTGGTGGACAAAGATTTTAAAACAGTCTTTCATTGGGCAGTTCAGGTATGGAATAATTGCTAACCATGTGATGATGCCTCTTTTGTCTCCATATTGCATCTTGAAAGGGGAACGAAAAAGAACTATAATCCTACTCACAGCAGAATCTGAAACCTGACCAAATCTATGGGAGGAACATATGCAATGACTAATCCAGCTGTGTCTCATACCCTTCACACTGAGAATGGCACCGTAGGGTACAGTAGAAAAAAAAAAGACATCATTACATTTTTTAAGAAATGTAAATAAGATCAGTTATATCCATATCCTCAAAGCTAATTTTAGCATGTAAAAAAGATGATTTGCCTTTGTAAAAAAATACTTTACTATAAGGCTGTTTAAATTCAAGAAATGTAAAAATGCTGGCTTCTGGCTACAAAAAAAAGGAACCTAAATATAGCTTTGCCTAAAACCACTATAGATGAGATTCAAATTGCAACCATGATCTTGGGTAAGGCTGAAGTTATATTACCACATGGTGTTGTCAGGCAAATGTTAGCACACTAGGGCTCCAGATAGCCTAGGGAAGCTAACAAAAACACTAACCTGCCTTTCTCCCTTTTTAAAAATATTATTAATAAATTAGATCCAGCACTAGAAAAAGAAATGTCTGATGCCATTGCCATCTCTAAAATTCTTAGGCAATTTTCAAGATAATATTCCCTTAGTATTTTATCAGGGCCCAAAGACATTTTTAGAAAAAATTGTGCAGTTGCAATTGAAGTCTCATTTAAATTAAACAAATTATTGAGCTGGTTAAAAACCAAGAATTTGATGAGCAATAATTCAGTTTGGATAGCCCTAACAGAACATTTGTAAGTAAAGCAATATGTGTACAGAAGGTCAAAAATGCTTAAAGATCTAGAATTTGTTCTTAGCAATGTTGATAGTAACATATTCTCTATGTGCATAATTGGTTTTCAGAGTGGAAACCGGATCCTCTGTTCTATTATCCTGAACCACCATCAAGGCCCATCAATAATAAACTACGATGATGAGAATGGGAAGACTTGCATTCATGTTGCAGCTGCAGCTGGATACAGTGATGTTATTAGTGAGCTGGCTAAAATCCCAGAATGCAACCTGCAGGCGCTGGATGTGGATGACAGGTGGCCATGGAAACAAAGAGAAGAGCTGTCTGGGGCTTTGCTTGCCTAACCCATGGTTGAAAGAGGGTTGACTGCTTTTGAATGCAACAGGGGTCCTAATGAAAGAGCTTCTCCTTGGTCTTTTCTTTGTTAAAAAGCAACTAGTCAGTCTTCAGCTAAATAGTCATATGTTTTTAATGAATGCACATATTATACATGACATATTAAGTCAGATAAAGCAGGAGGCTTCTCTTGCAATCCTGGGATTGCAGGGAAGGGGAAGGATTTATAAAGGTGGTCTAAAATGTGGTGAGCAACTGGCAGCCCCTTTCCAAGAACCTGTTAAGTTCAAATCTTGAAAGTTTTCCTTTCCTGCATCCTGTTGGTTGTCAGAAAACATAGAACAGAAAAGTAATGTGAAAAAGAGAACAAAGAAGCCTGTTAGAAAGAAGGGGTTATCTTCATCAAATTTTCACTCCAGTTCTACTGTGGGTCTTAGCTTTACCTTTTGTGCAATCTTTTCCCCCAAGGAAAAGAGGTCCTTGATAGAAAAGAGGTCCCCCAAGGAAAAGAGGTCCTTGAGAGGTCCACTCCAGTTCTATTTGGGTCTTAGCTTTATCTTTTGTGCAATCTTTTTCCCCCAAGGAAAAGAGGTCTTTGATAAGATGCAAAAAAGGGCATCTATCTAGGTGATCTTTAACTCCAGCATTTTCATTTTAGAAATTCACTCTTGTTATCAACTGAAGCATTGCAGTACTAAAACAGTGAATGTTATTTCTGTGTTTTTAAGTGAAAACTCACAGAAAAACAATTTGGGATTTTTGTGTATGTATATAAGAGGAAGTCGAATACTTGTAACATCACAACGTAGGATGGATGATTGATTGATTTATTATTTTCAAAATAATAAAGTTCAGATAAATAGTATGAATTATCTGGAAACAGAGCTAAGCTAGTATAGGTCTGACCATTCACTTGGATAGAAAATACTGCAAGCCCCAAATAGTTTATGATATAGTAAAGGAAATATTTTTATTTCAAATTAATCAGGTTGAGAATTTACAGTCAGTTCACACTGGGAATTCAAAGTTCAAACATTGGCATATGTAGCAAAGTAGTAATACTAATACAAAATCCTACTGGCCACTTCCAAATTATATCAGAATGGGAAGCCTCCCAACATAAGTTGTTGTATTAAACTTGAGGTTTCAAAGAATGCTTAATTGAATTCTTTTGAATCAGAACAACTAGATGGAGGCTATCAGAGAAAAACAATGAGGCAACTCACAGCAATTGTTAACAAGATTTTGACCTCACTGCTCCCAAGAAAACTTGTTTTATAGGTTGTGGTAAGCTGTATTGTTGCCATTTGTCTCTGACATGCTTGTGCCTTGAAAGGAACTAATATCTTGCTCCAAGATCAAACTTTGGAAGAATTTAATCATCTCAACTGATTAACTTAACACTTAAACTATTGAGCCCAGGTTATGTAAATATATGAAAGACCTCTACAGATCTTTTTGTCTTTAAATCAAGAAAGGGTTAGTTAATCACAGCTGTCAGAAATTCCATATAGTAACTGATATGGCAGAACGGAAGAGTGAGTTAAACCCCATGTAGGAGCCAGGTCTGCTAAGGGCTAATATTAATCCCCTTGGATTTTACATGGTCAATTAACCGTCTTTAAAAATTCTCATGACATGGTAACTTCCATTCATACTATGAAAACAATACCAATTGTCTTATCTAAATCTGAATTTTAACTGCCCACTACTGTATGGATGTTTCTTTACTTATTTTTTTCCATTAGGACACCTTTGCATTGGGCTGCAGCCGCAGGAAAAACTGACTGTGTTAAGACTCTGCTACAGCTGGGAGTGGAAAGCAGCCCCAGGGATATCAATGAGAATACACCCCTATCATACGCCATCTATTGCGGACATACAGCATGCATTGCACTACTCTCTCAAGCAAACAGGTAGAGTCTTTCTCTTATAATAAACCAGATTTAAATTTTTCAATTAAGTATAGAGGTGGAACAGATTCTAAAGGTCTTCTAGTCCAACCCCCTGCTGAAGCAGGAGACCCTATACCAGAGGTATCAAACTTATGTCGTCATGGCGGCATCATGTGATGTATCGGGACTTTTTTCCCCTTCGCTAAAATGGCTGTGGCCGTAGCCAGCACGCTACGTGACGCATACCAGGGCCAGGAGTTTGACACCCCGGCACTATATTTATTTATTTATTTTATTTATTTATTTATTTTGTCAAATGCTTACAATATAATATAAATAAAAATAAACATAAGTTAAAATATAAGAAATAGCAACTAATAATTGGGGACAATAGGACAGGGACGGTAGGCATGATTGTGCACATCCCTTACAGACCTCTTAGGAATGGGGTGAGGTCAATAGAGGTTAGTTTGAGGGAAAAGGAGATATATTTTCAGACAGTCTCTTCTTAAAAATTTCCGGTGATGAAGCACCCACTTTTGGAAGGAAATTGTTCCACTGGTTAATTGTTCTCACTGTTAGAAAATTACTCCTTAATTCCAGGTTGCTTCTCTCCTTGATTAGTTTCTATCCATTGTTTCTTGGCTCGGTGCTTTGGAAAATAAGTTGACCCCTCTTCTCTGTGGGGAATACTGGAATACCGCTATCATGTCACTCTTAGTTCTTCTTTTCTCTAGACTAGTCATACCAAAATCCTGCAATTCTTTTCATATTCATATTGCTGAATATGAAAATATTGCTGAATATGAATATATTCATACTTCTGAGTATAAGCATTCTTCAGTTTATCAGATGACTGGTTATGTTTTCATTGGGGATCATTGCAAGTTACCATGCATTGTAATATCTATACATATTAAATGTTTTCCTATTTCTCTATTCAAAGGCTATATCTTAACTCATCATGGCAATACCAAAATATTTTACTGCCTAGCCCAAATGAATTTTCTTTCAGAAGGAAAATTCTATAACTTATGAACAGAACTTCCAGTTATCATGTCTTGAGAAGAGGTTCTATTAAGTACTTTGTGAAGAAACTATACATCCTTTTTTAAATACCACCTTCCTTGGTTTGCTTCTTCTATTCTGTATTCCGCTGTTGAGACCATCACTTTTTACAGAGTTGAGTTTCAAGGTATAATATAGCAGAGGTATCCAAACTTATTCAGGCTAGGCAACCTGTTAGTTTAAAAAAAAAATATGGAAAGCTTTAGTGCTAAAATAATTGCTGTTCCCTGTATTGCTATACTATCAATGACTCTAACTAGACATATGAAACTGGCATCAGGTGATCATTATATTTCATAGCTGTTTACTGCACATTTTAAATTGGGTATATAATTAATATATACTAAATATAATAAATTGCAGTTAAAAAGACAACACTTTTTAAAAAATTAAAAGCACTTTAATATAGCAGTATTTGCTGATATATTATATACAACGTACATATAACCACACAAACATATAACCATTTTTCTTCCTTGTAGTACCTGATGAAATAGATTTATCAGCTTTTAGCAAAGCTTCAAATGATTTTCAAAATTTATTTAACTGGCAATTGAACGGCACTGCTAGAAAATAATATCTACCTTTATGCTCTATCAGAACTAGTTCTCTGTAACGCTATGATGTCCATGTTAGCAAATGTTCAGATTTAATTGGCTAAACATAATGAAATTAATAACTCACTTTATAATGGACTAGAAATATGTTTTAGATTAAATTTACCATAACATAATTAATTATATTAATTCTATTAATTAATTCTATTAAAAGTCAATGCACTTCAGAGGTGGCATTCAGCAGGTTCTCAGCAATTTTGGAGAACCGGTAGCGGAAATTTTGAGTAGTTCAGAGGACCAGCAAATACCACCTCTGACTGCAGATTTTACAGGGTCCTTCCCCTGCCATGCCCATCAAGCCACGCCCACAGAACATAGTAAAAAAAATTAAATCCTACCACTGATGCACTTGTTATATATTCTGGTCCTTTTGTGCAAATGAAAATAAGCAGTCTAATTTGGATATACAGTCATCTAGGGAAAGAATTGTATTCATTTTCTCTAATTTTCTGAATGTTGAATATGTCTTCCCCCAGTTAATAAGTACAATTAGCATTATTTTCTGGGTTGTTAAATTCAGCAGTGGAAATATTTATTTATTTTTATTTAATTTGTATCCCATCTTTATTATTTTTACAAATAACTCAAGGCACTGAATATATTCAACGTACCTTCCTCCTCTTATTTAAGCCATTTTCCAAAAAATACTGCACAGGGTCAATAGTGTAGATTAAATGCTGGATTGTTCATGTTCACCTTCACCCACGAGAACTCACAGAGTGACTTTGGAACAGCTGTTTCCTCTCACCTCAACTTACATTAAAGATTGTTGTAGGGGAAAATGGAGGAAACACTGTTATATGTATGATACCTTCAGCTTATGGTGAAAAGGCACAATATAAATTAATTAGTTAATTAAATTAGCTAAAATACATTACTTAGAACGAGGTTACTTTTTTAAAAAAAGCTAAAACAAGAATCCCTTGCAAGCATTATATGAATACTATGCAGAATCATATTATCCTTTTGCTATGTTGGTAGAGTTTTATGTTCATCTGGTAACACCTTACCTATTGAGTCAAACTTATGGAAAACTTATTTGCCCACATTTTATGAACATTAGATGAAAGATGAAAGTTTTTGCTTTTGATGAGCTTTCCTTTTTCCTGATAATGTCTTTTAACTTTTCTACAAGTTATTTTATACTTTGTAAAGTGCTTCAGGATGCTTTTGTCAGTAAGTGGTATAACTGTATATTTAATTAACATGAACTTTATAAGAAATATATTGATTTTAAAACATTTTTGTACTGACCAGTTCATATTCTATGCACACACACACACACACACACATACAAATCTCTAGAGAAGGAATTTCATTTCTAATAACCCCAAATATTAATCCATGGTTCTAACAATAACATCCCAATGTTCAGGGGTGGGGCTGTTGAGGGTTTACAGGGGTTCGGGAGAACCCCTAGCTAAGATTCTGCACAGTTCAGAGAACCCCCAAATCCCACTTCTGGCTGGCCCCTCCCCTCCCACCCGCCCCTTCCAGGAGTCCCATGCAGCCCATTTTGGATGCAGGTAAGTGCAGGGGGCACACAAAGGCTCAGGGAGAGTGAAAAACGGGCCTCCCAGAAGTTCGGGAAGATTGGAAACGGGCCCATTTTTGCCTTCCCAGAGGCTCAAGGAAAGCCTCCAGAGCCCAGGGAGGACAAAAATGCCCCCCCACCACTGTGGTACAGGCCGACTAGGCCACATCCACCATGGCCACCGGGTAGAGAACGCTTTGCTAAAAAATTTAAAGCCCACCCCGGCCAATGTTGATACAATTTGCTTTTCTTTTTTTAAAGACCTGAGCTACTTCATCACATTTCTTCCCTGAACAATAAATTATCAAAGAAGGAAGGGAGATTCGGCATGCTTAACCAAATCTTCTCATCTAAAAAGAAAAAAGGGGATTGGAAAGTCAGTTTGAAGGAAAAGAATAGAGACACATCCCAGAAAGAAGAGACCTCAGAAGTAGATGAGATTATCACCACATTTGATTGCATAATAGATTCCAGCTTTGATGGCTCATCCAAGGAGTATATGAAAACCACTGACCTTAAGAAAAGAAATGTAGACCTTAAGAAGTACCTCATTTCAGAAAACAATACACCAGATTGCAATGGCTTTCCACCAATCAGAACACAAAGTCTCCCGCCCATAACTGTGAGTCATTCTTTTTTAACAACTTCTCCCACTACAATCTCCAACATGAATATGGATAATGATTTTGCAACTTGGTCACAAAAAAGCAGAAGTGAACATGATTTGTCAAGTCAAAGAACCAGCCGACAAGCTTCGGACAGCCCTTGGAAAATGGACAAAAACCAAACACCCAGATATAGATTCTGGACGACTGTGCCTTCCGATAATAAACTGATAGATGGATTGTTCCCAAACAGATCCCATCATGTGATATGTCCTCCCCATCTTCCCCATCTGACTAATTTATCACCAGGTAATTTTTTTTTTTTTAATTTTCTGTTTATTTAATGTGAGCTAAAGGAATTCTGGATATGCTGAAAATGATTAAATCATAATAGCAGTTTCCAGATTGAAATAGCCCAATCTTCTATGCTGAAGAGTGGTTCTTCTCTTAAGAAATAGGAATGAACTAAGCTTCCAAAGGGGTTTATGCAGGTTTGTTTTTTTTCAAGGCAACTATCAACCGTTGTCTCTTTTGGTCCTTAAAAGGACATATACCTACCCACACAATGCACTGCCACCAAGAAACCATAGTTTATTCAATAACCATTGTTATATTGATTTATAAATTATAAATTTGTAAGCAACAAGTCAAACTACAGAACACACTGAACTACATAAATTACAGTATAAGTTAGTAGTATATATGAATTAGCCATCTCTTTAATGCTCTCAGAGTAGAAGTAGAGAACAGGTTGGTTTCACACGAAATTCAGATAAACTCATTTATGGCAAACTTTTCCTACTGCATTTAGAGAACTAGACTATTCTAATTCTAAACTGGACTTTAGAATTATTATAAAGACAGTTCTCAACTTATAACAGTTCATTTAGAGACCATTCAAAGTTAAAAAACTGAAAAAAGTGACTTATAACCGTTTTTCACATTTATGACCGTTACAGCATCCCCATGGTCACATGATCAAAATTCAGACACTTAGCAACTGGTTCATTTTTACGGTGGTTGCAGTGGCTGGGGTGACGTGATCAACTTTTGCAACCTTCTGACAAGTAAAGTCAATGGGGAATCCAGATTCATTTAACAACCATGTTACTAACTTAACAAATGCAATGATTCACTTAACAACAGTGGCAAAAAATAATAAAATGGACAAAACTCACTTCACAAATGTTTCACTTAGCAACATAAATTTTGGACCCAATTGTGGTCATAACTCAAGAGTACCTGTAATTTCAAGCTAAAAGATAAAACAATTTTCTCAGATTTTTAATGTTTTGTTGTTTGTAACTTTGATTATTTTATTGTCCATATTGATTCTTTAGGAGTACAGCATGAATTATTAAGCTTAATTTAAAACAAAAACAAAAACCATCTTGGTAATTTCAGCTTCTGAAACTAGCCCTGTATTTTACTGTTCTAAGAATTAAATGCAGGATTAAATAAACCTTTGCAACTGCTAGGAAAGTAATGTTTTGTACCAGCCTCTATTAAGTATATATTCTTCATGCAGCAGCGTGATCTTATTTTGCCCTAATCATATATTCTGTGGAAGTAGAGAATGAATACAAATTATCCAATCTATTCTCAGTCACATTCATGTATTGTTTTCTGTGTCTTTTTAAAGGAAACTTGTTTAAGTGTTTGTGTGTGTGCATGTGTGTGTATATAATACTTACTTCCTTTTCCTTTTTTAGACAAAACCTTTCAGCAAACCACTTTAGAACTTCCCAGAGTAAAAGACCTAACAGCTATAAGGAACAACTTGGCCCCCATAGTAAAAGGTGATCAAAAAGGTAAGAACAATGGTACAAAATCTTTTCTTTTTAAGTCTTCTAAGTTTTCCCTTAATGCAGAAAATATGGGGTATAGACGATACAAAATATGGTACCTGTATTTTTTGACTGTTAAAAATGGTCTAAGACAGGACAAGTCTTCTGCATTTATCACTTGCAGTAACTGATCTTCTCAAGTCTATCATTATGTACTTTCAAGAGGAACCAAAGTGCAGGGTACAATGATTTCGCATACCACATGTTCAGCAAATTATTATTGTTGATTCAGTCACTTCTGACTCTGCAGAATCCAAACTGGGTTGGTCTAATACTTCTGATTCTGACCCAGTCACTTCACCAAGACTGTCTTCTGGTATTTTGTTTTAAAAAAATCTTGTACAGTAATCTTATGCTTATGTCTTTACTGATAAAATGTAGTTACTTTGTTGTCAGCCTCTTTTTCAATTATTTGTTCTTGGATTTGTTCAAGGTGTTGTCAACAATTTTATCCATTACCTGCCCTTTCTTTTTCATTTACATCATTTGTATCAGCTACCAATAGCTTATCATTCATACAAGGGCAATGAAAGCTCTCCAGAGACTATTGCAACATACAGTATGTCCTTTGTGCATATTCTACAATTGTGGCTGTAAAATTATTTCTCTTCTCCCTTGTTTCAAATAATATTGTTAGTGCCTTACCCTCATCCACAAAAAAATAATTCTGTTGTTTTCTGGTAAGAAAAATAAGAACTACAACAAGCGTCTCATAGTAGCACGGGTATTTACGATCACAATTGAGCCTAACATTTCTGTTGCTCAGTGACACAGTTATTAAGTCAATTTGCCCCATTTTGCAACCTGTTGTGTCACAGTTGTTAAGTGAATCCCTGCAGTTGTTATATTATAACATGGTTATTAAGTGAATCTGACTTTCCCATTGACTTTACTTGTCAGAAAGTCACAAAAAGTGATCACATGACCCCAGGACACTGCAACCATCATAAATATAAGTCAATTGCCAAGCATCTGCATTTTGATTATATGACCTCATGGATGTTGAAATGGTTGTTGTGTGTGAAAAACGTCGTAAGTCACATTTCCAATGCCATTGTAACTTTAAATGATCAGTAAACGAACTACTGTAAGTCGAGGACTATCTGTATGTAATATGCAGTATTCTTACAGATAAAAATATGGGAACCCATTAACTAATAAGGGGGTGGGTTTCTTTAATTGCCTTAGAGCATAAGTGTTGTGCAGGGGCTTTAATTTGTTGGTTGGATTTGGTGGCCTAAATAGATTCCTCTGACTTGTGATTCTGTGTTGCAAGTGATGCAGCTAAGATTGTTACATGCATTTATTTTATTTATTTATTTTTATTTGTCAATTGCTTACAAGATAATAGGTATAAGTAAAAACATAATTATGAATACATGGATACATATAAGAAAAATTATATATATATATACATACATATCTGATCTGGATGAGAACCAGTGGCTTAATGGCAATTACAACTGCCTCAAATGTAATACTTCCCTGGTTCGAATCCCAGTAAGGGTATGGCTAGCTGATGAGAGCTAAGTAGCTCGAAATAGATCTATACTAGTCTCCCTTGTTTAATTATTTATCAGCTCAAAAACCTAACATACATACATACATACATACATACATACATACATACATACATACATACATATATATATACATATACATACATACATACATATATATATGTATGTATGTATGTTAAAGAAGCATTAGGACAGGGATGGTAGGCACATTGGTGCACTTATGCACGCTCCCTACAGATCTCTTAGGAAACGGGTGAGGTCAATAGTAGATAGTCTAAGGTTAAAGTTTTTGGAGTTTGGGGGAAAAAACCACAGAGAAGATAGATCCTGCATTCACCAAAGAGTCAGGTAGAGTGTTCCAGACATTGACCATTCTGTTGCTGAAGTCATATTTCCTGCAATCAGGTTTGGTGCAATTAACCTTGAGTTTGTATCTATTGTTTGCTCTAGTGTTGTTATGGTTGAAGCTGAAGTATTCATTGACAGGTAGGACATTGCAATGTATGATTTTATATATATACTTAGATCGGACCGAAAGCAGCGCAGTTCTAGGTTTTCTAGGTCTAGAATTTCGAGTCTGGTGGCATAAGATATTCTGCAATGAGTAGAGGAGAACTCTTCTTGTGAAATATTTCTGGACTTTCTCAACTGTGTTAATATCAGATACGTAATGTGGGTTCCAGACTGATGAGCTGTATTCGAGTATTGGTCTAGCAAATGTTTTGTATGCTCTAGTTAGTAGTATAATATTACCAGAAAAAAAGCTACATAACATTAGATTAACAACTCTTTAACACCTTTTTGGCTATGTAGTTACAGTGGGCTCTAGCACTTAGGTCATTTGAGATGAGTACTCCAAGATCCTTGACAGGGTTTGGATCATCGACAAGGTCTTGACTATTCAGCCTGTATTTTATTTTCTGATTTTTTTTGCCAATATGTAGGACAGAGCATTTATCTGTTGAGATTTGAAGTTGCCATTTGTTTGACCATTCTGATACATAGTCAAGGTCTTTTTGAAGGGTAGCAGTATTGTCTGTGGTGTTGAATAGCTTTACATCATCAGCGAAGAGAACGCAGTTGCTCTTGATATGATCACAGAGGTCATTTATGTAGAGTATGAAGAGAGTTGGTCCTAGAACACTGCCTTGGGGGACACCACTATTGACTGGTACAGAATTTGATAGGACGGTCCCAATTTTGACCATTTGTTGTCTGTTTGACAGGAATGCTTCTATCCAGTTATGCAGGTGTCCAGAGATACTTTAAGATTTAAGTTTTAGGAGTAGTTTGTCATGTATCACTGAATCAAAGGCTTTACAGAAGCCTATGTAGATTGCGTCTATTGCTTGCCCTGATTGAGTTGTGTAGTCCATATGTTTTTGCAGTGTAAGAATTCAGATTATATGATAGTTTTTTCCTAAAACCAAATTGTTTATTAGAGAGTAGGTTGTTTGTTTTTAAGTGGAGGATGATGGATTGGTTAATAATTGATTCCATGATTTTACAGGTGATGCAGCACAAAGAGATTGGTCTGTAATTTTCAACTAGGCTGGGGTCTCCCTTTTTGAAGATAGGGATGACCGTGGCTTGTGACCATAGGTTAGGCAAGGAGCTGGTCCTGAAAGATTTTTCAAAGATTATGCTTAGAGGTTCGGCTATGGCAGTGGGTAGCTTTTTTAAGAAGTAAAAAAGATAGATAGAGATGGTTTTAGATTGCGCAGTGCTTTTTCAACAATGTCTTCTGTAAATCAATATGTGTTAGTTCATTGTAGTTGTCTGTGATTCGACTAGGAAATACTGGGCATGATCCATTGCTGTTTACAAATACTGAGCCAAAGAATGCGTTAAAGAGATTGGCTTTAATAGTGTCGTCGTTGCAGTCTTTACCATTAGGTCCTTTCAAGGGTGGGATGGTTCTTGAGTCTTTTAGTTTGCTGTTTATAAAATTGTAGAAAGCACAGGTGGAATTGGCACGTAGAAGGTTTTCTTGTTTAATGTGATAATTGGTGCAAAATCTACCTTTTTCTCACCTTCAACATTATTCCCTTCGTTTTACACAGTCTGTATTATCTACTATTTGTTTCTGATGTCTCTCTTTGCACTTTCTTTCAGGCCAGCTATCAAGCAACCATGCTCCTCAAGATGCCAGAGAGATGAATTTACTTTCTTTAAATTCCCTGAGAACTAAGACATCAGTTTTGCCACCAATGTTTGCTACCAAGTCCACAAAAGGAGGGCTTTCCCAGATTTATTTTCCATTCTCATTCTTATCACTGCAATCAACTGAGCCTCTGGGAACCAGCAAAGTACTCCCAGCCATTCCAAACCAGAAAGAACAATCACATTGTGACTCATTCAGTGACCATTAGCGCAGAAGCCCCACGTGGTGGAAACGTGAATAAAAAGCACTAAAAATAATAAATGTTTGCTTTCTAATCCACTGCTGAAGGGCTAGCAAACTGATATTTTAAAAAGCAGATATTTATTACTGCCATTTTTTTGACCCATGTAATTTTATCCTATATTGGGAACATGCTAGCACTATGCAAATAGAGAAACAAAGAAAAGGAAATGCAACTTCATTTTGCTACCTAAATTTTGCTCTAACTGCAAAGTAATCAAACCATACAAGTCTGACAAAGCACAAAAAGTTTCTAAATATGATATTCCCGTATATCTGACCTTTTATCTCTAAAGTGTTGTTTGAATTCAGTAGAAGTTAAACTTTATTTTCTTTTCATTACAGCCTGAGAAAATAAGTGCTGGGACATAATGAGAATGAATATTGCTATATTCTCAATTCCAAATAAGCGCCAATTTCAATGTGACTTGATGTTTCAATTCTTCTGCTTGGAACTATTGGCTATTGTGGCAGCCATGAGTTGAAAATATTGGTGACATGGAAACAAATAACAGCATTCTTCTTCCAGTAATTTTAATTGCAAAGAAATAAAATACAGAAATCAACAAATGCATGTATCTACCCATTTAGGAATTTTCCATATAATCATTTTTTAGGAACATCAGCTGCATATGTAATTTATATACCATTATTCAACTTATAAAAACGTAAGTCTTGTCAACAGACTTTCAACTGAAAATAGATCTGATGATCACAAAAAATGAGAAAAAAAATCTGTGCATAAAACAATTTTAGTTTTCAGGGCTCTTAAAAAACTAGATTCATTCAGGTCTGGATCAAATCTGGGTACAATTAGTTCCTCTTTTTTCCAACCTTCTGTTATTTTTGTCAGTTTCCCATTTTTTAAGGAAGTATGTATGAAAATCAGCACATAATAGTCATAGTAGGGCTGGCCCTGCTTCAATCTTAGATTATCTGCCATCCCAGATTTGTTGACTTCAAGTTGATGGGTTTTATTATCAGTTCCTGCCATGACTGGCAAGAAGCTTCTAATAGCATTTAGACTTATATACTGCTGCATAGTGCTTTACACTCTCTAAGCGGTTTACAGAGACAGCATGTTGTCCCAACAACATAGGTCCTCTGTTTACCAACCTCAGAAGGATAGAAGGTTGAGTCAACCTTGAGCCAGTCAGGATCAAACTACTGGCAGTGAGCAGAGTTAACTTGCTATACTACATTATAATCACTGTGCCACTACAGCTCCTAATCACTTCCAGAAATTGCTTGCTAACTACTTTTCAATTACTAGAAAACTTTGAATTGATACATTTTATAGTACAAGATGAGTTTCTTTCAATCCTTAGTTAAAAAAAAAAGTTTTAAATATAAGTTTCAGGACTTAAAATAAATTCTGGAATAAACAGCAAAAAGGTCATTAGAATTTTAATTTTAGAGCTTTATAAATGGATTAAGGTGCCAATAAATTTGAAATAAGGTTTTGCAATATAATCTTGCAAAGATTATATTGAAATGAGAAAATCTTGGTTTTTAATTCATTCCAAAAAAATCATCATAAGGTGAGACTTTAAAAATTAGACACTAGACAGAACTAGAAGGAACTAAAGGTTACAGTTAAAGGATAAGAACATTCACACTTTCTAATACAGAATGAACCAAAATGTTAACATTGGATATATTGAAGGATATTTTTGAACAACTCACCCAGAAGTTAATTTAACAATGTCTGTTTCTACAGTCTGTTTAAAAGATGCTATGGAAGAGGAATAAGTATTACATAACATGACTGAGACTGATTTGAAAGTGGATTTAATAATGAAAGGCTATAAGAATCACATGGAAAAAGATCTTAGACAAGACATATAAAAGAATCCCACTTAATAATTACAGGTATATATAAATAATAAGCCAAAAGAGTGACCAGGATAATTTTCCTATGTATATTATCTTTGTAATAAATATACTATGTGTAATTTATGGAAGCCTATATATATAAAACCACCAGTTTTGTTTAGCAGTTAAGGCGTGTTTAAAAACCTGAAAATTGTCAGTTCTAATCCCATTTTAGGCACAAAGTCAGCTGGATGACTTTGAACCAGTCACCCTCTCTGAGTCCTAGGAGGGAGGCAATGGTAATCCACTTTTGAAAAAAACATTGCCAAGAAAATTGCAAGGGCAATTGTCAACCTCATCAGGTTAACCAGATAGAAAACACAGCTAGATAAACTAATTTTATTTTATTGTAAAGCTACATTAACAAAATCTTGCAAGTCTGAAAGTATTGTACAAGCCTCCTGCTGCCACATTTATCTGCTTCATCCATTAGGGGAACCTCTCTTGTTTGATTGTTCCTAGGCAGCATCTCTTCCCCTCAGCCTCCAAGGTCATCTACACATACTATTATATTAGTCCAGACAAAAGGTGTCAACACTGATTTAAAAGCTGTTCCCCCCCCCCCCCGCAAAAAAAAACCCTGTACATATAATGTTGGCTACTGAAGGAGATGTGTTCTGATCTTTTATGTTTCTTTCTTAACTTTTTGTCATCTTTTTTTAAATGGAGTGTAACCAGGGACATCTGGTTAGACAAAGATCTTACAAAAAAGCTTGGGTATCTCATAGAGAAGAGCCAGATATTTTATCAATTATCTACTACAGTGCCTCCAAAAGCAGAAGATAAAATTATAGGGATGACATCCCCTCAATCAGCCAACACCCAGGTAAGCAGAGATTAACAGTAAAGAATCCAGCAGAAAACCACCTAATCAAGGAGCTATCAGGGAGAAAACCATACTAACCGACACACACATTCTGTGCTGGATGAACCGCAAGATCAAATATAAAGATACGTTGCTGGCCTTCTTTGCTGGAAAGTGTCTTTTTTATAGTATAATTTCCCAAGCATATCTTCCATACAGTGATGGGATTCAAAATTTTTTACTACTGGTTCTGTGGGTGTGGCTTGGTGGGCCTGGCAGAGGAAGGATATTGTAAAATGTCCAGTCAGAGGTGGTATTTGCCGGTTCTCCGAACTACTCAAAATTTCTACTACCGGTTCTCCAGAACTGGTCAGAACTTACTGAATTCCACTTCTGCTTCCATGGGGTGGCACAAATCAGTCCACTATTATCCAAAGGTGGGTGGGGAGAGAGAGAGAGCTTATACTACATAAAAAAGCCAGTGACCCTTTTAAGATTCTGTTTCAGGTTCCAATTGGCAGGAATGTGTTCATGAGTCAACAGCGGCAGAAAAGAAGAGCAAATCAAGCACTGAAATAAAATACAGGTGATCCTTTCCCACCCCCCCCCCCACCACCACCACCACCACAATTTTTCCATGGTTAGGTCCAAAACCTCAATTGCTAAGCAATATAATTGGTAAGTGAGTCATACTCATTGTATAATTTTTTGCCACGGTCTTTAAGTGAATCAGTGTGGTTAAGTGAATCACATGGTCATTAGAGAAATTCAACTTCCCTCCTTTGACTTTGCTTGTCAGAAGCCCCCTGTGAAGGTCACAAAGGACAATCCTCTGGCCCTGGGATGCTTCAACCATTCTAAATATATACACCAGAATTTTGTTCATGTCACTGTGGGGACATTGCAACAGTTGTCAGTAGGAGGCCCAGTCTTAAGTCATTTTTTTCAATGCTGTTGTAATTTCAATCCATTATTAAACTAAAGCAAAGAACTGTCACTCAGCAAGTAGTGATTGCAGAGGTAGACAGACCATCTTTATGATCTTGAAGCTCATGAAAAAAATTTACTGGCAAAAGGATGTATTGGCGTTCTTAGAATGGGGTTTGGAACAAGTTCTCATTATCACAATGGATAGAATACTTAGCTGAATGAAAGCAGCATTTGCAGCAACTGAGGGTTGTGCTCCAGTTACACCCTTTCCAGGACCAACAGTCACTACTCATAGTCGCTCATGCTGTAGTCACTTCCTATCTTGACTATTGCAACACACTCTACATGGGGTTGCCCTTGAAGAGCATCCGGAAGCTCCAGTTGGTGCAAAATGCAGTGGCCCACATGTTTTTTTGCATCCCCCATTATGCACATGTATAATGGGGGTTCTCTAGCGGGAGTTGCATTGGTTGCCGATTTGCTTCCAGGTGCAATTCAAGGTGCTGGTTATCACTTTTAAAGCCCTTCATGGCTTGGGACCAGGTTATCTGAGGGACCATCTCTTACCGGTCACATCTACCCAACCCATCAGAGCAGGGAGGCAGGGAATGCTGCAGGTCCCATCTCAGAGGGAGATACACCTGGTGGGGGCCCAAAGAAGGGCCTTCTCCGTGGTGGCTCCCTCCCTCTGGAACATCATTCCCCCAGAAATTAGAATGGCCTCCACTCTAATACCCTTCTGGAAGGTACTGAAGACCTCATTCTGCCAGCAGGCCTGGGGAATCCAGAGCGGGATGGAGCCCATTAAATGGCTTGTGTGATCTGCTGTCGCTGGGGTGGGAGGTGATTTTGTTATATTGTTCTATAGTAATTTATTTGATTCTTTTTGTTAATTTTTATTGTTTTAAATGTATTCTGTAAGCTGCCTTGAGTCACCATGGGCTAATAGACAGCAATATAAATTCAATAAATAAAAAAAATAAAAATAAAATTTCAATCTTTCACCTTTGTATCTCCCTTTCACCTCTTCCCTTATATGAGATTGGCTGAATCCAATTATTTTATACCTAAACATGAATCCTTGATACTAATGCAAGTCATTTTTCCTAGTACAGATGGAAGAGTGCTTCCAGATCATAAGAAACATCCTTTTAAATGCTTTTCTTGACATCCAGAGGTTCAATCTGGGATCTTCTACATACCGAATATGCATTTTATCTTGAATTATTCACCCACCCTTGGACACAGTGTAGGTTAAAAATAAAATATTTAAAAATGACAGTCCTGGTAGAAAAATTGGCTTTGAAAACATATTTGAGGTCTGTTAATTAAGGAATCTTCACCCTCACAAGCTCCAGAATGCAGCATTCAAATATTTGGCCCAAAAGGCAAAGTTCTTAAACAAAAGGCAAAGTTCTTAAATCTTGATATTTTGAGCTGTGGTAAACTAAAAAAAACCATAGACTGTTGTGTGGCTTTATTCTGCTGATTGTGGTCTTCAGTTCCAGTACAGATTAATTTCCTAGGAAGTGCTTTGTTGCCAAGATCCATGACCTTCTCATCAGCCATGCTGAGAAATGATAACATAAATATAGAAAAGTTTGGCTTGTCAACTGAAGGGGTATCTGGAAGGTCAGATGAGAAAATACTATTGGGAATATGCGACTCTCTTAGTCAGTAGATTTTGTCATTCTTAAAAAGTTTCTTCAGAAGCATTGTAACATTTTTCTGAATGCTCCTTTCCATGAGACAACTGCATTTTGCAACTAAGCCCTAGACTTTGGCACGGATCCAAGGGATAGGATTAGAGTTACCAAGCACAACCAGTTCAAGATATTTAGCTGGCAAAAACAAGTTTAGGAAACATCTTCTCTGTGTTCAGTATGCAGATGCTAACTGGCCTGATAGGTGATAAAACAGCATGGCAATAGGGGAACAAAATGTGACAGGAATAGATACCATTCTGCTTTCCCATAATATGAAACATTTTAGGAACTTTGGAGAAACAGTTCAGACATCTCTCTTTCTCAGTTTCAATAGTTTGTCCAATGTATGGCTTCAGCCCCCAGTTGTTTACCATGCAGTGATAGGATCAGTCCTATGATGAAGATATAAAAGATTTTGAGCTTGTTTACATTGTGAAGTTAATGAGATAATGCTGGAATGATAGTCAGTGAGGGGAAAATATTTTGTTTGGTCCTAACGGATCGGCAAATGTGCTGATACTGGAAATGTGTTGAGCTCATATAAACCAGAAACTGAGCTTCTACTAAGAGGAAAAGGGGGGGGGGGTATTTTCTGGAAAAACGGTATGGTTATGTGAAGAGATAAATATCCTTCTGGTTAATCCTCTGTTGTGTTTATTTTCCTGTGAATATGGTAAATATAATTTTAGAAATAAGAACTAGAGATACATTTTGTAAGATATGCTCTGCTTTTCTACTCCCTATCAGAAATTATCAAGTTTCTGGTTAACCAAAAGTAATCTAAAGCTTCTGGTATTATGGAAGGAAATGAAAGAGCTTCTAAATTAATATATCCAAAATCCAGAAAGAAATGCTAAACAGCAGAATGGAGGCCATGGATGGCATCTTTCTCCCTAGCTATAATGACATTGGAAACGATGTAAAAACAACAAAAGGATCGACTCAATTGACCAATGTTCTCAATTTCCAGTACAAAGAAGTAGGCATACGGATCATAATTCTCTGCATGTAATGTTATTTCCATAAATATACTACTTCTGACTACTATTAAACCTAAGATTATTGCTTTGGGAAATAATTGGAGACTAGTGTACTGTTGTGTACTGGTTTAGCTTTTGAGGACAATCAGATTATAAAAAACAGGCTTTGGATCATGGGACAGTATTTTTTTTCCTGACTGATGGAAATACTTCAGCTACAAAATATTGAAACTGTCTCTAAAAAAGAAAGAGAAAGATTCTTTTTCTAGCCCTGGTCCAGTTTATTAATTTAAAGTTGCAAGGTTGGAATTGCAAGCGTAGGATTGATAATCAAAAAAGAGCAGAAATTATTTGGTAATGCAGGAGTTGTTGTAGAGCAGCTGGGACTCATTCCATATGATGTGTACAAAAATGTTGCTGCTGACATTCTGATGGGGCAAAACTTAAGAGCTAGTCTTTGCCTAGCTAGTCTTTGGATGGGCAATAGCTGGGGAAAGCATAAGAACCACCAAAAAAAAAAACCTATTAACTAAATCACACCTATCAACTCTAGGACAACATCAAATGGATGAAGTCTTTCACGCTCTTGTTTTTTTTTTTATTTATTTATTTTTGTCAATTGCTTACAAGATAATAGGTATAAGTAAAAACATAGTTATGAATACATGGATACATATAAGAAAAATAAAAAAATAAAAGAAACAATAGGACAGGGACGGTAGGCACGTTGGTGCGCTTATGCACGCTAGGAGATCCTCTATGTAACTCTATCTTCTCATTTCTCTCTCTGAAATAGTTTTTAATTTTTACATGTACAAAGATGCATAGAATTTGGGATATTGGGGAATATTAACTGTTTAGTTTAACATTTGCAAGAGCAAGTCTGCCTATTGTTCAAGAATTGTGACTTTGCCTTAATGGCAGCTTAACTTACAATCATATGTTTAGCGACTGCTCAAGAATACTGAAAAAAATACCACTTACAACAAATCCTTTCACTTATGACTGGTACAGCTTCCCCCATAATCCCATCATTAAAATTTAGGCACTTGGCAACCAGCATTTATTGGTGATAATTGCATTTTCCCATGGTTACATGATTATAATTTGCAATCTTTCCAGAGGCCTTCTGACAAAAAAGACAATGGGAAAAGCTACATTCACTTAATGACCATGAAAAAAGGTCATAAAATTGGGCACGACTCACTTAATGTCATCAATTAGCAACAGTAATTATGGTCATAAGTCAAGAATTACCTATACTTCCAGGTAGTTTCTCTTTTCCTCTTGAAATATCATGAAACCCGTGCAGAGCCATAAAAATCTTGTGTATTATGTAACTTTCTTTAAGTGGGCCAGGTTTAACCAGTCCAAAGCTTGGCAAAAATCTGATTTCTAATAGTAAATAACAGTAACATAAAAACTGTCCTTTTGATGGAAAATAAACATCTTACAAAATGTATATGAAATGTTTGCTACATAACATACTCTTTTAAACTTCTCTTAGAAGGAAGTTGAATTGCTAAGTGGGCATAATCTACCTTTAGCATGTATTTTCACACTAAATAGGAAGAAGAGTCAATGCTTATTTCCTTCCTATTGACAATGAGGTCTGCATTAATTAACGCTAGTACAATTCACTTTCATACATATTCACATGTTCACTTATCACATTTAATTTAGGACTTATACTGTGCTTTACAAGCAGAAGACAACCGCTGCCCCTGTGAGTCAACAACATCCACCCACTTCACTTCCAAAGAAGTGTCTTTTGCACATGGTGTTATGTCCTACAATTTGTTATGTACATACAGAAGACTTCAGAGACTATAAAACAAGAATAAACATCATTTTAAATCAGTGAACTTTTTAACTAAGGTTTTTGTTTATAACATGTAAACAGCTACAAAATGACTAGACTGTAAAAATGTGCTTGCACATAAAGTAATTCTTATAATAGGCATGGTTACAGTTTAAGTTACCAAATTGGGGAAGAGGGGACATTTTCTAACAGTTTCCTATGGAATATATGGGACCCTGAAGAATTCTTGTAAACGGAATTGACATAAAAGAGTAGCATTTGATTATTTGATTATGAATAGCCAAAAGGTCCAAAGTCTATAGTATAAGAGAGTATTATAGTTAGGCAAAGGCATAGCCAGATTCAGGAATCAAGACATATCAAGTTCTAGACTAAGCCCGGTCCAGAACTTAGAACACTACAATGTTCCTAGACTCAAGCAAAGGTTTCCAAGAAGTCAAGTAAGGAACAAATCAAAGCACACCATACTATAGGAACAAGTGCCAGTTTGGTTGCAATGGTCTATATGGCCACTACACCAGACAATAAATAGCTTGTTCCTTTCCCAGTACTTCCTAAAACCTGGAGTCTACTAAAATTCAGTGGCTCACTGTGATAGCAGTGAAGCAGAGATAATAGCTCAGTATAACAGACCACCATTTTTTGTTATAAAAGCACAGGATTGCAATCAGAATTTAAACTGATTAAAACACACATATTGACTTTTTAATTATTGTCTCAATCTGCTCTTGCTTGCAAAATATATGCAAGCGTATTTTCTACTAAATTAGACAACATTTGGTTTCTTTGGCAGGTAAGGGATATAGCAGGCACAACCAGCTTGGACCAAATTGCTCATTTCTAGCTCATGCTTCATTCTTGACTATGCTGCTGCCGTCCTTCATCCTTCTAAACTTTCAGCCAAATCCCTCTGAAGGCTCAGTAGAAAGACGCCCTATACTAGGAAAACCTTAATAATTGGATATCATGAAGTAGAATAAAAATCATACTCCCGGCCTTCTAATGAAATGATTTTTCTATAGTTGGATACTTTCTATTGACAGTTGGATGGGAAACAATCATGATAGGAATGAACACATATGGATTGTCCATGTATCTGAATTATCATCACTTCTCCGAATCTTTAAAAATGTTCTGCCCAACTCTGTGTTCTCAAAAACAATGATTTCCCAATTTAGTTTGGAGACAGTTGATATACTCTGGAAATCAGAGTATCATTCTATGTAGGTGCATGTACAACAAATAGGATTCCAAATGTACAAAAACAAAGGGAATGTATGCTGCCAAGAGCATCCAGTAAGTAAAGGAGGCAGGAAATTGATACGTTACTGGAATAACATTGGGCTATTTTTTTTTAATCCAGTAAGGGTAACTGCTACAGTATAGGGACTGAACAAGGAATACAGGAAAAAAATAAAAAAATCATAAGGTGTTTGTAGCACCTTCCATGTGCAAACAACAGAATTAAAGTTATATAAACTGAAACTGAAGTGACTTATAAGCAATGTAGGTGGCAACAACCTTTGAGAGCTATGCAAAAGAGGGAACTTCAACCACTGTAGCTATGCAACAAGTGAAACTACAAAGGAAGATCCTCAATTGAATTTGCTCATCCCCGTTGCAGCTTTAGTGCAGCCTTCCTCAACCTGGCATTTTCCAGAGGTGGCTCAGCTCCCATGATGCCAACTGAGGGAGCTGTACTTCACCGTGCTTAGAGGAACCAACTTGAGAAGCCTCATAGATAATGTTAGCTATAGAATTATGAAAACCTAGCAAAAAGCTGAAACAAGTACCGGCAAGACATGCAATCTTTAGTTTTCAGTTACCTCATGTATAACTATTTGCTCTGGCTTCTTGCACTAAATTGCAGTCAAGTTCTAGATTGCTTCTAGAGAAGCATCAAAAAAGGGAGAAATGAAACCTAGTCCTTATGTACATATAACCTTAGAGCAGAGGGAAGGCTACTCTCTCCAAGAAATTTAGCCAGTTCCTAGTGTGTTTTCTTAAGGCAGCAAGAAAAGAAGCACCATGTGGCATACAAAGAGATGACTAAAGATCTCAAGTTCATAGAACTGAGGAAGTACATTTAAATCAAAACTTAACCTTTTTTGAGATAGACTGTGGTGATTATACTAGCTAAGTGGCATGCCAAAGATCATACTCCTAAAATAATAAATTTGTTTTATTTTAATTTAATCTAAATGTTATTGAATGTAAATTAATTAAATAGTTAAGGTGTTTACCATTGTTCCCAATGAATTTTGCTCATGTTAAAAAGGAAGATTTGTTACCTGCCTTTAGTATTTTTCGAAAGAAAGGATATACATAAAATAAACCAAGTAAAATGGTAACTCAGTCAAAATATTTGGAAGGATTCACCTAAGATTGGGGGAGAAGCACAGACCTCTCCAGGTTTGATGTACCTGGAAAAGTAACTTATGAATTTATTTCGACTAGTTTACTTTTGCTAAAGCATAACAGATACCTGCAGCAAATAAAATCTTAAGATACAATTAGGGCCAACAAGGCAGATTAGGGTGCCAAGCATTTCCAGAAGGAAACCTGCTTCCATTAATTTCTATTTTTCAAAAGTTTAAAAAATGGGTAGCTGATATGCTGAAAATAAAACACTGAGAATTACCTTTCAATAGTGGTGAATATCTGTAGCCTAGGTGTAGGATGAGGGTGAAGGTTCGTTCTCCGAGTTTGTGGTTTGGTTTTCGAACATTTCGTTAGCTAGCTAACAGAGGTGGTATTCTGCAGGTTCTGACCAGTTCTGGAGAACCAGTAGCAGAAATTTTGAGTAGTTCGGAGAACTAGCCAATATCACCTCTGACTGGCCCCACCCCCATCTATTCTCTGCCTCCTGAGTCCCAGCTGATCGGCTGGGTCTTCTTTTGTTGCCCTGCACAGGAGAATGGAGCTGGAAAGCAGGTTAGTAGGGTAGGAAATGGGATCTTGCAATATCCTACCCCCAGGAGTGGGGAGGGAATGGAGATTTTACAGTATTCTTCCCCTGCCACGCCCACCAAGCCATGCCCACAGAACCGACAGTAAAAAATTCTGAATCCCACCACTGCTGGCTAGGTAACATCTTCAGTGGAAATTAGGGGATGTCAGTGTTCTTCTGTTTATAGAGCTTCAGGTGTAGATGTGTCAACTGAGATTCTTGTGAGTCATCACAAGACCCATTACAAGAACTTCACTTGACACACCCACACCTGAAGAACAGAAGGACATGACACTGACATCCCCTAAACTCTGTTGAAGATATTACCAAGCCTGGTAACAAAATATTCAGAAATAAGCTCAGAGATCGAACCTTCACCCTCAATTACATTTTACTTCCAAGAGTGCTTTCCTGCTCCCAAGTTTCTTAAAAGGTATAAGTGTGGCTGTAAGGAGGAAAGTCAATGTACAAATGAGAAGAGTCCAGTAGAAGTAGGCTAGGAAGAATATCAGGTAGCATTGATAAATCAATGTTTATAACTGGTTAGATTCTCCATGAGAGCCATCTTCTGAATGGATAAAGCCTTTTCAGCTGCTACTAGCTGGAATTGCAACACACTCAACATTGCAGCTGTGTTCATAATCTCAAAAGAATCAGAAACCCCTGAACCTCATTCCCCTGATAAAGCCTATCTGAACAATTATTTGAAAATACAACTACATACATTGTTCGAAGAATAATTTGGAGTTCCATGATCTGGGGTGACAAAAGAACAAATCAAAAATCAAATCCAGACACACTGGAAGAGATTCATGTTATTCCCAAGAACAAAAAGGAGTTTTTAGGGGTAGCTAGAGGAGATGGAGTCCAAAGACATGGTTTTATAGGTTCTTGTGTGAACTGGGGGAGAGGGGGATGTACATGCAGGTTTTTAGTGTGTCCTTCCTAGGAAGATGTAAAAATTGGGGTGCTCTTTCTTGGGCTTTGATCCTGAGGTGAGTGTAAAATCCTGAAAGGAAGCTAACTCTCAGATATGTAGATTTCCCTTCTGGTGTCTCCCTTTATAATGCGGGGAGGGGGGATGCCTGCCTCCCCATGAAGCCAGTGAGGTGCTAAAAGCAGGAGGTAGCAGATCAGAGGCCTTTTAACTTCTAGCAATGTTTTTTTTAGGATTCCTTGGAAATCAGTAAGAAAATAAAAGCTAGATTTTTCTGTTACGTGAGGCTCAAATAGTACAGGCACCTCCAATTTTTTCAAGCAAACTGTTCTTCCCCAGCAGCAAGGACCAACTAGGCCAGAATTTGTATGATCTGAGCCTGTAAACATCGCTTGGGCCAGCGTGTTGTTCAGCAAGGATAAAACGTGTTGGCTGCAAAATCTTCTGCAAGCAACACACTAAACCTCTGTGGGTTTATTTCTCTCTTCCCCCACATTCTCCTTTTTTGTAAGGAGGATGCCAGCTGAAAACATCTGTTCCCTCTTTCCGTAGCTTCCTTTATTATTTATAAAACCTTTTCCTCTTGCTCCATTTGTCACTTGTTTCTGTGAAAATATAGTGTAATATAAAGAGTTAATTAAGGAGGTGTTAATTAGTTGCAGTAAATCCTCCTCCCAAATACTGAGCTTTATTAATGCCATAAAATTCCAATTAATTGCAGATCAAATCACTTCCTCCATGATTTGCCATAAACACGTTATCCCTTACCCAACACATGCTTCTCCCCCCACACCTATGAACCTCCTTTGCCCACCTTCTCTCCCCATTCGGAAGATAGCCGGATTCCTCTTAAGGCATTAATAAAGCAGAACAGAATAACAGTTGGAAGGGACCTTGTAGTAGGTCATCTAATTCTAGTCCAACTCCTGCCCAAGCAGGAAACCCTACACCATTATTGACAGGTGGCAGTCCAGTCTCTTCTTGAAAAGCTTCCAGCGACGGAGCTCCCACAACTTCTGAAGGGAAGCTGTTCCATCGGTTGATTCTCGCTGTCAGAAAATGGTTTAAATAAAGCAATTCATTCCCTTCGAATGCTATTTTCATTTGCAACTTTGTTAGTTGCACCAAGCAAGTCCTGTGCAATTAATCATCCCGTTAATTAGATATTAACAATCGGGCTTAAAAGAGGATTCCTTCCCATACAGCGCCCGATGAAGTGAGCGCCGTCTCTTTGCGCACGTACAACCGTGCATGTTATTTCAGCCCATCATATTACCTATAAACTTACTAGGCGCTCCGAAGGGACGCTTCGATCTCCTCAGACTCCACTCCGGGGCCCCTTTCCGCTCACGGTCAACCCCCTCACCCGTCCCCCCCTCCTTTTGGGACCAATTGCCCGGCATCCTGCTGCCAAAAAAACCCGTTACGGGAAGCGCCTCCTCCCCGATTGCCACGCCCATGCCTCCCCACGTGACCACCAGGTCCGCCAATGGCGGCCCGAACGGCTCTTTCCCCGTGAGCCGTGTCGCTGCAGTTATAGCCGAGAAATTGGTAGCGAAGGCGTTTCCGCCGCTGGGCTGGAGGGTGATGGTTCGCGGCCTGCAGAGGTTGCGCAAGTAGCCGGGAGGAGACGCGAAGCGGTGAGTGGCGGAGACGATGGGGGGGGTGGAGGGGGTTACGAGTTCGACCTTAACCCGTTGGGAAGGGGAGGGCGAGAAGAAGGAAAGCCGCCGAGCCAGGCCGAAAGGAGGAGGATTTGGCAGTTGCCAACCCTCGCTCGACTCCCCGGTCGGGTGCTGGTCCTTCTCCTTAGGCCCTTGGAGATAAGAAACTTCGTTTGGGCCGTCGCAGGGCCCGAAGGAAGTCTACAAATCGCCCTCGGCGCCCCTGAGGACCGCCGGGCTTGGAGCTTGCCTGCTGCATTTTTATATAGGCGAACTTTTCGGTCAGTCGGTCCAAGAGCGGAGCCCATTTTCCGCTCTCCGGATCAGACTGGCGCCGCCGGTCTTTTCTAACCATCCGCTTCTGGGAGCAAAATGTGGGGCTGGAGGCGGGGAGAGGGAGGATTTCCCAGCGCTTTTTATCTTCCTGTACGCTTTTCGGATGTGCTCTGTGTGTGTACGTGTTGGGAGGGGGGAATTTCACCCCACACTCTTTATTTTATTTTGTGTTCGGAACAGAGTTGGGCAATGACCCTCGATCTGAACTTAAATAAACAAGCCCGAGTCCTGGGTATGATTGCAGTGACCATATTTTCTTTAAAATAAAAGACAAGCCTGAAACGCGGGCAGATCTGGGGGTTGGGAGAGAAGGTTCGTAAGGATTAAACACGGTAATCGTTTAGGTTGATAACTTTGCGAAGGGAAATTCGAGAGCCCAGGAAGGAAAGGAAACTTAACAAAAGCTTATTCTAATAATGGCTAAAAAGTGTGACGAGGTTCGAAGTTGTAAGAAGCAAGTAGTAAAAAGCGTTTCTGTAATCTGCATTAAAAGGCACCGTTTGTACAGTAAAACATAAATGACTAAAATAAAGGAAGAAAGTAAATTTATGGAAAAAAATTTAAAGGAAGGCTTTTGAAATAAAAGACTGTCTTTTATCTACATGGGGCCACTCTAGATTTGATTTGCGGTAGATTGGTGGTAGGCTTGGAAGGAACAATTTGTGGTGAATACTGAAGTTATCCTCAGTTCATTTCTCCTTTCCTGACATCCTTTCAACATCTGTTCTGTAAAATAAAGCAAAACAAACTGTAGGTAGTCCTTGATTTACAACCATTCATTTAATGTCGGCTGGAAGTTTCAACAATGCTGAAAGAAGTGACTTACAACCCTTCCTCGCCTTTAGGTGCTTGGCAGTCAGCATGTATTTACAATGGTTGCAGTGTTCAGGAGTTGCGAGATTACCATTTGTAACCTTCCCAGCTGGCTTTCCATAAAGTCAATAGGGGAAGCAAGATTTGCTTAATGACCATATGGTTCATGGTCATATAGCAAAAAAGGTTGTAAAATTGGATGAGACTCAGTTAATTGCCTTGCTTAAGCAACAGAAATTCTGGCCTCAGTTGCGATTGATAGTTGAGGTTTATCTGTAGTCATTTGGTCCCAAATGAATTCTTTCATGGCTGTAGTCCTGCATATCTTTCTGTCCCCCTAAACTGCTTTAAAATTCTAATCTCTGGATTGTAGCGATCTGCTTTTTTGTATCTGTATGGTCTTTTACAAATGGAAACCTTGACTTGGGGCTGTATCTTATAGGACCACATGAAATAATGCATCATTAGATGTATGCGCTACAGTGTACAAGTAGTCCTCAATTTATGACCAATTGACTCAAATTTTCCATTGCTAAGCAGGGCAGATAAGTGGGTTTTGCCCCATTTTTTGCCATATTTAAGTGAATCACTGCAGTCGTTCAGTGAGTCATATGGTCATTAAAAGAATCTGGCTTCCCCATTGACTTTGCTTATCAGAAGCAGTTGGGAAAGTTACAAATGACCCCAGGAGAGTGCAACTGTCATAAACACATGCCAGCTGCCAAGTGCCCAAATTTTGATCTCATGACCATGGGGATGTTGCATTGGTCATAAGGGTGAAAACTGGTTATCACTTTTTTCAGAGCCCTTGTAATTTTGAACAGTCATTGAATGAATGGTTGTAAGTTGAGGACTATCTGTAGTATGTATAAAGTCTGGCTGTCAGAGAAAGGATGTCTAGAATTCTTCTCAACTACAATTCAGTGTTCCATGTTTAGGAACTATTCTTGTGTATGTGTGTGCCTTGAAGCATCTGCTCATTCTTCCCAATTGTATAAGCTTATCATAAAGGGTTATGTACAATGTTTGTATCATCTGTACTTCACACTATTTAAAGTCCAATACCTATAATTGCAGTTAATTGTATCTTTGCTTACCTTTGTTTCTCTTCTTCCTCTCCTTTTTTTCTGTCTCCCATCCTTTCTCAATTAAATTGATTTATTAAAAATTCTGTATAGTTTTTTACATCAATATAAGAAAAGTTACAAGTAAATAGCTACTACGTATTGTAATTCACAAAGAATTTAGTAATTGACAGTACTGTATATAATATCTACCAATTGTAATAAACTTTGAAGCACTAATTATAACTGAATAGTTCTGTTTAATTTAAGCAATAGTTGGAACTGCATCATATGGAGAGAGCTTGTTGTGCCCACTACGGGAAATTCTGCAGAAGAATATAGTGCTGTCACATATGTGAGCATAATTTCCTACATGTAAATTTCTTGGCAAATTTGAGTTGTATATTGAGTACTCTTGAAAACATGATATTCCCAAATTTTGATGTCTGTTAATTTTCTTAAATTAATACTTTTCTATAAATAGTAATAGAAAGGAGCAGGAGCAGCCAGAACAGTCAGTTCTTAAGGAAATTCCTCAATTGCTCTGAAATACATAACAAGGAAGCCTTTATTGTTATTGTTTTCCTGTTTCATATAACATCTTGTGACTTTTTCACAGAAATTATAAAATACCTAATAAGTATCTTTTGCAAAGTCACTTTTCTTTTCCACTTGAATGCTTGCAAATGTAAATATTTAGGAAAGGGGGGAAGGTATCTTATAGTCAATGTCAGAAAAAAAGTATTGGCAATGAAACATTGCAACATGGGGTTGGCTTCTAAAAATAAATGGAATAAATTTCATGTACCTTTTTTTAAGTAGAGAAGACTAGACTAGACTACTAGTCTTAGCCATCCCCATGCCACATCCAACATTCCCTGCTAACTATAAGAAGAACATCAGTCAATGTTGGCATATGTCAGCCAGTATGCCACAAGTCCGATGTACTCATGCCAACTTCAGACCCCATCAGTCAAAAAATTCTATCTGTCCGGATCCAGAAGAAAAGCCTTCTCTGCTGCAGCTCCCACCCTTTGAAGGATCTTGCCCTTCCCATCCTCCTTCCACAACAGCCTAAAGACCTGGCTCTGCTGGTTGTTGGCCTGAATAGGGCCAAATATAGGAGTTTCACACTGGAGGTAGCTGCTAGATTGATGGCAGATCCACCTCCCCATACCTTACTCTCTGCTCTCCATCTATCCATCCTTTTTTTTGATGACCATATGCTGTAGTTGTATTTCTTGTTGTATTCTTTTTTATTGTTCATTTTATTGCTCTATTACCTCTTGTTCATTCTCTTTTTTGTTGTAAGACTCCTACAGTAGCCCCACGGTGAAATAGGCAACAAATAAATTTAACAAATAAATATTCAGTCTGTCTATGCAAGGAATCTAATTTAGCAATACTGTACTATTTTTACAACCTTGTAGCCCCTCTTCAGAATAACCTTATAAACCAACAAACAAGCCCATATTTAATGTATTTATGGATAAACGTATAAGAAATGCTGTGAAATTGGTGGTATTCAGATTAGGAATGTGTACATCTTTTGTATAATTATTATGTAATCTTGGCTGACATGATTTGCAGCATATTTTAAACCATATAATGCAGTGGGACATATTTTTGATGCAATTGAATTATGCATAGTAGAGATATATCTAAATATTGCTGCAATATTTACTAAAGTTGAGAAATTGGGAGGAGAATTATAAGAGAAATAGTAAAGAGAACTTAGATCCTCAAAAGAAAGGTGAGAAATTTAAGGAACAAAATGCAATGACAGCATCAGTGGATAAATGTGCTGAAAACAATTGTGGTTTGCCAGGGTAGGTCCCGACTTCCATTTTCAGCTGCAACGGCCTCTTTGCCACCCTCAGCCAGCAAAAACAAAGCTTGGAGTTGCACGCAGCCCTCGTGAGCTCTGTTTTCATTGACAGAGGCATCACGGGCCGGTCCTTCACTGCTTCCAGGACAGCCCCGCAGGCCAGATCTAAGCACCCGCAGGCCAGATCTGGTCCCTGGGCCTTGAATTTGACATTCCTGCTCTAGACAGACTCTTAGTTTGCATATAAGAAACTTCTGCTAGTTTAACTGCTCACATTGCAGGAAATACTAGTTTGCCATGAATCAAGAATATGTGTCATATCTCTTAAATAATGGCAAAAGATTCAGTTGTAAACTTGAAGTATTCTGACCTGTATCATATCTCTTGGAAGAAATTTATTAGAGCATAATTCTACTTCACCAAACTTTGATTTGTTTAATTATAATTAAATGAATTTATATGAATTAACATAGGCAATTGGGGGAGCAGCTGCTCTTATTTCCAATTTTTTTATTAAACTCTATATGTCAGTACCTTATCCAACTTACGTCAATTATATAATTTACATATAGATCTTTATTTGCTATCACAATTGAACCAAAAAGTCCTGTTGCTAAGTGAAACACTTAAGTAAATTTTGCCCCATTTTACGACCTTTTTTGCCACACTTGTTAAGTGAATCACTGCAATTGTTACTTTAGAAACAGAGTTGTTAAATGAATCTAGCTTTCCCATTGACTTTGTTTGTCAGAAGATTGCAAAGGGTAATCACATAATCCCAGGATACTACAATCATCATAAATATGAATGAGTTGGCAAGTATCTGAATTTTGATCGTGTGATCATAGGGATGCTGCATGTGAAAAATGAGCATGTTACTGTTTTCAGTGTAATTGTAACTTATCAACAGTCATTAAATGAACTGTGATAAGTCAAGGACTATATTCAATTTCTACAGAAAAAAAATGAAATTCCATATTTTGGCACAAATTCAAAACTACATTCAAATTTCTGAATCAAAGGATACAATAACAGAACAAGCCCATCTCTGTCAATGACTGTGTGGCTTACAGTTCAAAAATATGTAGTTTTTATAATCTGTAAATTATAAAAAAAATTACATTGAAATACTAGAAACATTTTAAAACAAAAACATAGAAACATCCAAATGAAACATACATAGCAGCCTAGATAATTGATGCTTTATTTAAATATATTTTTGGATTTATGCCAAAAATATGGAATTTCATTTTTTTCTGTTTTCCCAAAAAATCCAAAAGGAGACTTCCAGTTAGCACTAAAATTAGTGTCTTTTCTCTAATCAAAGCTGTTGAGTTCACCATCTCTGCCTATTATCATATATAAGAACAAAGTACCATATCATTTTCTCTAATTTTTATTCATCAACCCCATCAGAAATATCTCTGGTTTTGACTGTACATTTATCTTTTTTTAAAAAAATTTCTGAATATGTGTTCAATCCAGAATTCTTTAGCTTTTTTACAAGTTACCAAAAATGATGAAAAATCCCTTCTTGAAGTTTACATTTCTGGAACATATTTGAAATACCCTTCTTGCAGTTAGAGACTACTCTGATTGACTTACTTGTATTGCAAGCCGAAAACTCAAATAAAGGAGAATATTTGTAGCTCAGGTTTGAAATGAGGGGTCCTTGGTGCTGTCTTGAGCTTGCTTGTTTTCTTGCAGACGGTTCATTACTTAAAGTAGATAACATCAGTGTTAGTAAGGAGTGGGGGTTGCTCTCAATTTATATTCTAGTGGTTTGTCTGGATATTATGGTGGTGGTCTTAGAGATTCTTTGGTTGTGCTGTTTAGTGTTGGCTCTTTGGCAGTTTCTTGACTGGGGTATTGTTTACTTGATTGTTGGTCTGCTGTTAACCTTGGAGTTAATCTGTGCTGATCTGAGTGCTGATTGCTGCTGGAAGATAACAACTCATCCCCCAAAACACTGACAAGACAAGCCACCAGAATATAAACTGACAGCAAACAGCACTCCTTAATAGCACTAATGATGTTACCTAGTTTGGATAATGAAATTTCTGCAAGAAAACAAGCAAGCTCAGAGAGCACCAATGACCCCTCAAAAAACTCAAAGCTTTATAGTTGTAATTACGGGCAAGTACCAGCAGGTGTCAGTGAAAATACATTCCACTATAAATAGACTAACCTGGTTACTACTGTATATTCTGATATATAGTCCCAACCAATCCAGTTGGTTAGAATACCAAAAAAAGCATTACGGGAAAGCAAAGTCCAAGAAAACTCAGTTTTTACAACAGAGACTCAAGAAAAATTAAACTTTTCTTTCAGATTTAAAAGGAAATCTTCCCTTTTTTGTTATTAACTTTCTGATATGTACAAATTACAGGTCATAACCGGCTCTCATTCATTGTAACTTTGAACAGTCACTGAATGAATGGTTCTTAACTAAGGGCTTCCTGTGTTTTACATGTATGTTTGATTTTGACTGAACTTTCTATCATGCTTAAGATAGCTGAACTTACCTACTAGGAGATACATACAAATACCTGACTGATTCACCATTGTAAAAAGAGGTTGCATAAATGTGTTTTACAGACTTGGATCAAAATGTTTTCAAAATGGGGCATGTCAGTGCAAGGTGTCTACGTTCTCCTGAGCATTTACTACTTTGGAGGTAAGTCTGTAATGATGAATTATATCACTGGTGAACGAGACTGTGATTTAATATTGTGTTTAAATTACATTAGTGATTTTGAGTATTAGTTTGAAACTTAGGTTATAGAACAAGAATGTATGTATAAAGAAAATTCTGTATGGGTTCAGAGTTTTCTACTTTGATGTGCTAGTTATCTGTGGATTAAAACCTTTTGAATAGATACTAATTCAAATTTATTGAGACAGAGTCAAATAAAACAGCAGCGGATTAATAATTGAATTAAAGGACACTAACTGACTTATGTCTTGGGTTTAGCAAGGGAACAATAAAAGAATTAGGGATCTAAGCATCATAGGGGGACTAACCAGACAAGTTGGTTTAAGCCCATGAGGCTCTAGTTCTTAACTTTTATTTGGAGTCCCCCAAATTAAGAACAATGTCATTGCCATGTTTTGATGAATCGCCTACAGCAGTGATATGACATTTTTTTTTTTAATTACATTTATATGCCGCCCTTCTCCGGAGACTCAGGGCGGCTTACAGTCTATGGAGCACCATGCTAGGTGCTCGGCAACATTTGCAGAAAATACCACTGAAAATCTGCATCTGCTCTTGGTAGATTTGATCAAGTGATGTTTTAGCTTTGTCTTTCTGTGCTACTTACCTCAGTGTCAGTAGATCTACTCATTTTAAAATGTTACACTCTTTAATTACTGATCCTATTCTAATTTTATAATAATAAAATGATACTATTCTAGTTCTAGAAGAACTTGTTCTTAGAAAATATATTAATTCCTAGCCTAATGCTAAAATTTAAATAGACATTAATACAATTATCAAGCTTCTTTTGAATTTAAAGCCTAAAATAAATCAATAAAAGCCTAAAACTCACCAATTTGTGAGGGGAGTGTTCTGTTTCTCCTCAAGACCATGTAAAATTTCTGGTTGTTTATGTTTTGAGAGAGACTAGTCATTTATGTCAGACATCACACTGTTCTCCCCAAGAGAGAAGTTGACTTTTCTAGTGTAGTTTTGAGAAGGCTGCTGCTGTTTTCTATCTTATTCGTTGTTTATAGCAATAATAAGTATGTTCTCCAGTGGAAAAGTAAATGTAATCATTTCTCTCAGTTTCAGGTGGGATTCTGAACATGTGTGGATATATCGTCCCAGAGTCACCAGTAAAATTGTCCTTTGGTTCTAATTTTACAGCATTTTGCATTCTCTATAATAATTGTCCTTATGGCAAAATTCATGCTGAGCATGTTATCTGGAAAATGAAAACAACAGCTGTCCCTAAAGAACAATATAGCATAATAAATGAAACGGTTTCTAGTGTAACATTCAATGATACTAGTACATTGGTTTCTCCTCTGACTTGCAACATTTTAGTACCTGGTGGTTTGATACAGAACATCTATGGAATTCAATTTGAACTGGGCTGTAAGTCATTTCCTTTAATTTTTCTGTGGCTGGGAATATGGGGAAAATTTTAATGCTAGGATATATTAAATTACTTACCTTTTAAAGATATTCTCATTGCATGTTCTTAAATTTTAGTTAAACTTGAATTCAAAAGAGGACAAATCAGTATAACAAATAGTCTGGCAAATGTAATGAGAAAGGCTAAATAATTTTTCACTTATTTAAGTACAATATAAAAATGAAAATATGTTCATCTATTTACACAATTTGAGAAAGATTTTTCTGAGAAAGTATGTTTACACTTTTAAAAATTTTCAAGTTGCCTTAAGCTTCTGATATTAGTAAGGTACAAAAATATTTGTGGTTAGATGGGCATGTAATTATTTTCTTTTTTATAATTGTTAATGAAAAACCACTACTTTAGGGTTTGGGTATGCAATTTAATATTTTAAACACATGGACAATTTCCATATATTTGCTGCCATTACTCTAATTCAGTTATGGTATTAGATGTGCTGGGCTTAACATTAATGAAAAGATGCTTATGCAAGAAAATATAAAGAAGGGATCTGGAAAGTATTTCCTTTTTGCATTGGATCAAGGTCCCAAAGGAATGGGATTTGGGAATTGCAGATTATCCATAATATTCCAACCCATGCTGTTTATAGAAGTGACTTTAAGCATTCCACAGAAGCTTGACAAGGGTAAATGAAGGAAGAGGGGTGGAAAATGTATTTGTGTGTATCCTTTTATTGTCACAATTTTGAACTAGTTTCTGCTATGTTTTTGGTTTTATTTTATTTTTTTTGCAGATCCTCCCGAGAAGCCTACAAACTTAAGCTGCATTGTGACTCAGACAGAAGCATCATCCTTTATTCATAGATGTTCCTGGGAACCTGGAAGAGATACATTATTGAGCACTAATTATTCTTTAAAGCATAGGTGGTAAATATCTTTTTAAATGAACCACTTAATTTTTTAATGTGTTTGATTAATTTTAAAGTAACTCCTAATCTTCTCAAATTAATAGTTTCATATCGCAAACCTGAAATATTTTATGCAGCCAGAAATTGTGGGATCAGTTTCCCAGTGAACTGTAAGCAGTTCTAACAGTTTGTTCCAAGAAATGTTTCAATTTAAGTAAAGAAGTACTTAATTCAGTTTTAAGCTCACTTCTTAGACTAGAGTAAATTTCATTTAGTTCTGTGATATTTGCTTGTGATTAATTATGTCTCAGATTATGTGAGTGTGTCCTTGTAGATACTATGACATCAAGATATGAATACATTTAATATATCAAAACGTGTTTGTTTTCTTTATCTAGGGCAGCTTCAACATTTTCTGATTGTATACCTCAAGATAGTAATAATTCTTGTACTATTCCTGATGTCGTCTTTTTTGTCACCTTGGAAATGTGGGTACAAGCCAGAAATGAACTTGGAGTAGCTGAATCTGACCACATTGAATTTGACCCCATAACTTGTGGTAACTATGCTCTTTTCCATTAATGCATGCTAAAGAACTCTCATTAATTCTTTCACTAACATTTTTTCTCCCTTTGTTCCTAGTGAAACCACTGCCTCCACACAAGCTGTCCCTCAATTCAGGAGAATTTCCTAGAATCCTAAGGATATCATGGGAAAACAGATTTAAAGTAACTCAAACCTTGAAATATAAAATTCAGTATAAGATTTTGAACAGCAATGATTGGACTGAGGTAATCCTATAGCTATTTTTTATTATGACAATTTCTGTTTTATTGTACAGATAGCCCTCAACTAGCAACTGATCAGTTAGCTACTGTTGAAAGTTATGATGGACCTCCTGGAATACTTGTGACATGATTCTGAATTTATGATGGCCACCGTTCCCTTCCCCACAGACATATGACTACATTTAGGGCACTCATCAACCAACTCGCATTTATGGCCATTTGTAGTGTCACATGACCACATTTTGTAATATTTTGGTTGATAGCTTGTATTTACTTCCACTTTTTGGCAAAAACAACCCATAGTGAACAATTGGCTCATTTAATGACTAATTCAAAAAAGGTCATGGAATCAGATTGTGCAGGGAAGAAACCCCACAAGTATTGCACATCTGAAAGCAATTCTGCATGGAGGGCTAGGAAACAAAATCTGGCTAATGTCAGAAACTGGTAGGTGGTCATAATAAATGCTTACTTAAGATTACTTCTACCAGATATTAGAACCAAGGTGTATTTACCTTTTACTTAAAAAGAAATGAATAAATCTCTTAATTTTTGTTGAATAAATCACATGATGTACAGATAGTACATCATGTGATTTACTATCAACTTATGACTGCAGTTGAGCCTGGAATCCTAAGTTATGGCAGTCAGTAAGTGGGTCATTATGTGACTGCCCAATTTTATTGCCATTTTGTGGCAGCCGTTACGTGAATCCATTGTCTCCAGTGGATGTTTTTTGCCAGAAATTGGAAATAAATGCTTCACATCATAAAACATGGTGAAACTGGGATGGTACAAACTTCTATAAGTACCTTTTTAAGACTTTAAAGAGAAACATACAACACGGCCATGTTAAAATTTGTGTGAGTGTCATAGTGAATGAATATCATACACTTATGAAATTGAGTTTTATTTTCAGATTCCACCTGAAGATACAGCTTCGCGAAGAACTTCCTTTACTCTCCAGGCACTTGAGCCAAATACAGCATATCAAATTAGACTGTGTTGTGGAATTGATTCGTCAAAGTACTGGAGTGATTGGAGTGAAGTAATTGGTTTCACTGCTGAAGACAGTAAGTAATGTTTATAATTGTTTGTTTATCTGGCCCCATGATGTCAATGCATGAAATAGTAATATGTCTATCCTGTAAGCTAAAAAGAGCATAAAAAGATATCTATAACTCCATGAGCAAAGAACCTGAAAATGGATGATCATTGCTGTCAAGGATGAGATGTCTGATACTTAAAATTATTAATATTATCTCTGAAATTAGTAATTATCTTTGCTTCAACAATCTTCACTGGTTATATAAAAACTTTAATCATTATATTCCTTTGAGGATTATGTGTTTCAAATGTAGAGTTCAAGAGGGCTCTGACCGTGTAAATAAAGAATTAAAATGACTTTTAGGATCCTCACAGAAAAAATACAGGATAGATAATACAAAATTTTACAATGTTACAAGATAATTTTTTCAGGTATTATTGATAAAAATTACAGGCTGAGATGTTCCATCTTCTGTAAATTATACAGCATTTTTACTTTAGCTTGAAAATTGATATTAATGAAAAATCAACTAGTTATGCAGAGAAACGGACTCTTGGGTGATGGTTGTTTGGTGCACAGTATTGTGGAAGTCTTGTACATTTTTAATAACTTTTCAGTGTTACCATAGGATATTTAATACCACCAGAAGATTAAAATATGTAATCTATCTCACATCGTTGTTAAGCATTATTATAATGAAGCATATATCAAATTGACTTAAGACACATTTTTTTAATTTAAATATGCATTAAATAAAATGAATAGTGAGATTTTTTAAAATCTAGATGTTTGAATTTTATCCTCTGTTAGGACCATCTAAAGGACCAGTTCTTTGGCGTAACATTAAAACTTCTGACTCAGCAGGAAATTGGACATTAAGCCTTCTTTGGAAGGTAGGAAAAAATTATGTATCATGAATGTCTGGCTTTTGATGTTCTTGGCAGCAGTAGGTATCTTTCATGTTCTAATACATTCATATATTGCAAGTAAATGTGCAGTGTTATAATATATAGTATCACTATTGCTTAGGGCAGCAACTTCATGACGTATCCTTTGGGACAGATATAAATACTAAAAACCAAACCTAGTGTAAAGTAGTGTTTCTCAAACTTGGCGACTTTAAGATGGATAGATTTCAACTCCTAAGCCAGACAGTTGCCATGGCTGAAAAACACTGGTATAAGGGATTTGCATTGATCTGAGGACTATACTTGGCTTTTAAATGACATGAAACTATGCTCCAAAAAGTAGCTAAGATCACGACAAGATCTATTTTTGATCTAATTTAATTATTTCCTTTATGTTGAATCATTTTCTTTATATATATATATAAATATATATATATATAAATTTTATTAAGTTTCCAAATTTTAAAAACATAAAACAAAACTGTATACATTGTTATCAACATCAAGACATCTTTTGCATCTCACATTTTTCAGTATATGTATTTACTTATTCCTTTACCATTACATCTTACTCTTACTATAAATCAATAACTTTTATCCTTACATCTCAATCTTCTCCATGGTATTTTTACATATTTACATATTCCCTCATTCTTTTCCTAATTGCCATTTTATTTTCTTTTTATTTCTAAACCACTCATACCAGGCATACCAGGCCTATAATAAATTGAATCTTCTCTGTCTTTTATTTTCATCGTTAGCCTGTCCATCTCTATACAGTCTATTATTTTTTGTATAACCATACCTTCCAGTGGAACCCTTTTTTCCTTTCAGAATTGTGCGTACGAAAAGTTGAATTTAATCCGGAAACTTTTTTATTAGGTAAAATAACACAAAAATGCAATAAAAGAGATAGATATATTATGTTACCTATATTAACAGCTGCAAGGATTTCGTACGCACAACTCATTTTCTTCAGTTAACTATCAAAATTATAAATCAGTGAACTCGGAAGTGGATAAGAAACTTTAATAACTCCCTAAAGAAGGGGTCCCCAACTTTTTTGATTCTGTGGACTGGCTTTGGCAGCTTCTGGAGAATGGTTTTGCCCATGCAGTCTAAACCCCCACGCATACGCAAATGAAGCTTCACACGCTCGCCTGCTGCTTTGGTGACCCAGTTTCCAACAAGTTATGGCATGATACCTGTCTGTGGCCCGGGGGTTGAGGGTCCCTGCCCTAAAGGCTTTCCAAGACTTTATACACCTCTCTCAGAGAATAGGAAAAGTTATGTAAACTTTTTTACTATATAAAAGATACATAAAAGTTTTTAGCCTTTGGTGCTGTGTGTTCTAAAGAGTCAAGTGGCATCCATAAATCCTTCTGTTATAACCATACATGCATATATTTCACTGGGTTGAAGAAGTCTTAAAAGGTTGTTTGAGAAATCTCATAAGAATTTGGATCATATTCTGTTTTGAGTGGAATTTCTTTAAAAAAGTGAAAGAATATGATTGATGTCAATATCTATTGAAGTTGGTAAAGAAATCAGTTTAACTATAACTGCATTTAATAAAATGTAGTTAAAAGCAGCAGAGTTAATGAAGCATAATTAGATTGTGCTTTTTTTCAGGTAGACACCGATTACCATTGCATGTTAACTTCTTTAAGATATTAACAATGACATTAAAATTGAATGTATAACACATTAATTTGATTTCTTTGTAAACCTTCTCAAGTCATTCCTATATATTATGTATTTGTAATTCTGTTTTTTGATCATCTGAATCTGTGTCCAAATATTGATGAATATTATTTCTACCTATGTGTGAAAAAAACTGAACATGAATAACAGAAAGTGGATCTTTTGGGAGCAAAGCCTGTGTAATGGTGGATGGGAGTCTGGAAAGAGCCACAGCTAGGATAGGTTGTTTAAGAGGCAACTTAGCCCGCAGAAGAAATGAGGGTGTGGCAAATGTCTTAGAAAGACATTTATATACTGGAATTTCTATACTGGAAAGGCAATTGGAAAGAAAAACAGACTTGCAAGATACTGTTAATGTAACCTTATAGCAAAGTAGAGCTATTATTTCTGGGTGAGCTTCTTGTCTCGACTATCTCAAAGATGTACATCCTGTTATGATATTCCCATTCACCCTCCTTTTGATGCATTGAGTTCTGTTCTGGTAAACAAAGTGTTTGTGATTTCTTAGGTGACATTCTTCTTTTTAACTATTTAGATCTTTGCTAGGATAGAAAAATAGATAGAAATACTAAATTGAGTCTACAAGCTTTTGAGAGCATTTCGTGTAAATTAAGTCAATTTTTCATGCAGTAAGGTCCCATATTCACTTCCTGACAAAGCCATTTGTACAAGGATTTTGGGTAAATTTTCTATTTGGAACAGAAATGTTGCATTAGTTGGATGAACATCTGGATGTGTATAAAGCATTTTTTTTCTTCATATATCATTTCTGAATAACCAAATAAATCTATTTTTTAACAGGAGTTGAGTCCTTCTGAAGCAAACGGAGTAATTTTGGAATATAAAGTATCTATTTCAGGAAGACCGCCACTTTCTTTTCCAACTGGACATTACAGTCTGAATACCACCCAACTGGTTTTAAATGTAGAAAATGGGACATATGATGTGAGGGTTACAGCAGTTAACAAAGCTGGTGAATCTCCTACATCAGTTTTGCTTATTCCAGCAACTAATTCAAAAGGTAAAGTTTTTCACATAATTTAATGAGGGGCAAAAATTCTAAATATTAACAGTAACACTTCTGTTTTCTTATGGTGGCAGTCCAATCTTATTGAAGCCAGTTTGGTTTAGTGGTTAATGAACCATGCTAGAAAGTAAGAGACTGAGTTCAAGTCGTGCCTTACTTATGAAAGTCAACTGGGTAACCTTGGAGTAGGGTAATCTAAGCTCATTCTAAGCCCAGCTGTCCTCACAGGGTTTTTGTGGTTGTGGGGAAATAAGAGGACGAACTTAGCTCTTTCAGTTATTTAGAAAAGATTTTCTATTTGTTCTATGTTTAAAACAATTGTCTTCAATTTTTTTCAAAGATAAATTTAAGGAAAAAGTTCATCCTTATTGCAACATACCTGCAGTAATTATTTTAATTAGTTTTGTTAGTGAATAGATAAAATATTCCATTTAGGAATCTTAAATATGATGCTTTTTGCATATACAAGAATCCTAATTAGATCCTAATGTTTCAGTTGAACAACTGGCTTATGATATAGTAATATGGTATGGATCTAGGATATCTGAAAAATCGTTTCAGCTCTGTTGACTAGCCCATCACACTTGTTCTAGTGAAAAAAGTCTTTGGATCCTGTTGGCCAAAGAATGATAGCTGGCAGAGTCCAGGAGAAGGGCTCTGCCGTGCCCCCCTACCCCATTGAATATTTTCCTGTTGGAGCTAAGGTTCTCCCCCACTTCTGGCCTTCTGGAAGAGCTTCAAAACTTAGCTCTGCTGCTTAGCCAAAAATCCTGACAGGCCTGCTATGTTTGGAGGTGACTGACCAGCTAGAGAAAATCTCTACCCCAGATCACCCATCACTTAGGTTTTTAGCTTTTTTAATTCCGTTTTTCTAATTTTAATTGTTTTAGTACATATTACTTTTTGTTATATTGTAAGCCATCCAAAGTTGCTCCATTAATGAGATGTGTGGCATAGAAATTTAATAAATAAATAAAATTTCAATAGATATTCTATACAATACATTCTTGATTCTTAACGAATGTTCCTTCTTTATGTACACTGAGAGTATTTACACCAAGACAAATTCCTTGTGTCCAATCACACTTGGCCAATAAAGTATTCTATTCTATTAAAAATTATTTTCCTTTCCTAAAATACATTTGCTGCTATAGGAATGCCAGATATGAGAATTTAAAAACACTTTAAACCAGGGGTGTCAAACTCGATTTCATTGGTTGTGTTTGACGTCGGGGGTCCAGGGTGAGTGTGACCAGCTCGACATCACTTATGTTGGGGGTGACTTTTGTGGTCCGAGTGCTCTGCCAGTGAAAACGGGCTCCCAAGCTCTGTTTCCGGCTGCGATGGCCTCTTACAATCCTCTGCCAGGGAAAATGGAGCCGTGAAGGGCCTCCTATGATCCTCTGAGCTCCGTTTTTGCTGGCAGAGGCACTGCAGGGCTGTCCTTCACTATTTCCAGAGCCCCAGATCTAATTGCCCTGCCGTCCGGATTCAGGCCAAGGGCCTTGATTTTGACACCCCTGCTTTAAACTATTGAAGCCAGTCAGGTGAGTATAGTAAAAGTGCTTTAATATCTGAATTCTTTCTCTTGCTCTAACTGTTAAAAAATCCTTGAGATTTTATTCTACTTCTAATTATTTCTTATTACTGTAGCCATCCGCTCTGGCTTAGTCAGAAATATGTTGGGATTCAGTTGTTCCTATGACCAGTTATATTACGTTTCAAACAAGAATCTTCAATTGAATTTTGGTGTTAAAATTAGGAACATTGTAGAAAGCTAGAATTTTCCTTTTATATCTTTTGCAGAATTAAGTATTTTTCTCCCCCCCCTCCCCCCCATTTCAGCTCCTGTGAAGAATATTTTTGCATTTCCTAAAGATGGCAAACTCTGGGTAAATTGGACACCTCCCAAAGAGTCAGTTAGTAACTACATAATTGAATGGCAAGAAGCATGTAGCAATTTAAACTGCCCTACTGAATGGCAGCAGGAACCTGGCTCAAAACGGGAAACATTTTTAAAAGGTAACCCTAAAGAATAATCTGATACTGTATGTATACCGTGGAAAGAATTCTTTAGATGCGGTTATTTCCTTTAAAAACAAAACCAACTCTTATTCTTTATATGTTTTACCCACCATTCTATACCTTTTAAGGTAAACATGCAAAATGCGGAAAAGGAATAAGAAATAATATACATTTATAAAAAATATAAAATTATAATACATCTTATAAATTTATAAGAAATAATAAATGAAAGAAATTAAGGCCTGAGATATAAAAAAGAAATTAAATCTAAATCTGTATGCCTCCTAGGTTTCTGGCCTTAGTCACACCTGAGGGGCAATCAATATTCCTAACTAACAATAAAGGTGAATTTTAGTATTTCAGCATTTTTGAACCAATATACCACTTTTCCATGTAAGCTAGAACCTCTAACCTGGAGACAGCCTGCAAGCCAACATATTGTTGTAGAGTTGGAAATTAGTAAGGTTTGTGTTTTCCTTTTTTTCATAACCTGAAAGCTGCCCAGAGTCACCTTGTAGAGGAAATCAGAAGTAAATATATAAATAAAATTGCACCAGTTAGGGGTGCAAGAATGTTCGTGTTACAAATCCTTTTTTCCTCAATACAATAATTCCTGAATGACATCATTTCGACAAAAGAACTTAAATTGCTATTCTGTTGCCTGACAGAACGTGGCTTAATTATGACATAAGGAATGTGTCCGTCTGCTGTTCAAATTCCCACTGTATGCACTATCAGTTTGCAGTTCATTGAATCTAAAAGACATTTTGTTTTGATTCTTTACTGGAGATACCACCTCAGCATCTCATCTGCTCAAAGAAAGCCTAGAAAATAACATTGGGGGCACAGTAATAAAATAAGTTGTATCCTTGAGTTTTGAAACTTCTTGTGGAGCAGATTTGGAAATTGATTTAGAATTGTAGATATTAAATAGGATTTTTATTTTACTTTTTTGCAGCAGGCTGTTATTTAAACCTTGTTATACATGAAGCGTGCCTGAATATATTTTAGTTGTAAGGATGTCATTCTTTTATTTTAGCTGCTAAATAAAGAAGCTAGTAAAGGAGACTTTCAACTGGAAGTTTTTTTTAACAAATATTCCTACATCCTTCTCTGATACTTCCAAGTGAGAAAGCCATGTGACATTTTATGATAGCTTTGCCAAAAAGTTCCCTCCAGGAATTACGTGTTTTTCAGGAAAACTATGCTCATAACAAACCATTGTTCATTTAACGACTGCAGATTCACTTAACAACTATAATGCTTAACAACACTGTAAAAAAGTTATTACGTCAAATCACGTCACCTACTCATTAACAGGTATAATGAGGACTTAGGACCAATAAAGCGCATTATAGTCATAACTCAAAGACTACCTATACCACCAATTCTGACAATTTGGAGAAAAGCAAATTGTCTTCAAGCTTTATGTACATTGATTACAATTATTTATATCTTGCCTTTCAGGATAACAATCCTAAAGCTGCTTGCAAGCAATATTAAACAACTGCAAAAAAAATTGAAAGTTTTCAAGCATTTCTAATGCACAAGTAACTTCTTGTTATTGTACCTAGCAATATCTCCAGTTGTTTTCAAATGTCTCTGAAAATAGTTACTACAAAATTAAGTTAAATTTTTCTCTATGAGGAAATATGCGTTTGAGAGGGTATCTCTTGTTTCTTAATACAATGTTAGCATTTTTAATTTATGTAAATAAAACCTGTAAAATTCTTTTTTTAGGAACCATAAAACCATACAAGCGTTACATCATAACAGTGTATCCATTATATACTGGCGGTCAAGGAGAAGGAGAATCAACACAGGCCTATCTTCAACAAGATGGTAAGTTTACTACCACTGCAAGTGCTTTCTTGAGGATGTCACAATGCAGTAATAGGTTTATGATATTATTTATAAAACATTGCCTAATTTTCATGATAAATGGGTACCAAAGTGCAGTACAAAACAGTAAAGATATAGGACTGTATTAGCTGCAATCATAAAATATGACAGTAAGAAGAAAAAAAGAAAGAAATGGGATGCAATAACATGTATCCAAAATAAAAGCCTACATGAACTATTGATGCTTCAGGTAAAATTGAGCAAACCTATTGACTGTAATGCTTTTTGTGAATGCAAACATAGGCAATTTACAAGTTACCAAAAGAACCTCAAACTGTTTGATGGTATAGTGGCAACTAGTGCTGCTCCTTCATGAAAGTTAATATAGTTCTAGCAGGATGTCCTTTTAATAGCCTTTCAGCATTTGCTCTACTGCATCTTGCAGACAAATCTTCAGGTAATTTTTCATTTCCTTTTGTTCTGAACTTACGTAGCTTACATAATAGAACATATTTACAAGAGAACTAATTGTTGATCTTTAGGGGGAAAAAACTTAAAATATTGTTTATTTATAGTGCCTGCTACTGGACCCAATGTTCGAACAAAGAAACTTGGAAAGTTTGAAGCTGTTTTAGAATGGGAACCTCTTTCAGTGGAAGAACAAAATGGGTTTATCAAAAACTACACCATTTCTTATAGAACAGGGACTGGAGATGAAAGAGGTAATTGTGCTTCTAATTTTTAGTTTTTTAAAAATGATATCCTAGTCCAAGGTTTCAAAGTTAACTTTACTCTAGGCTTTACCAGATCCAGACTGCAAAAATTCCCCCCAAAAAATCATTAAATGGCAGCAGAGGGATAGTATTCATCTAGATTTGTGGATGACCCTTACTTGTCAGTTGCTTCTTGTACACAAAGACTCTTGTTCATAGTCTTGTACTATGTTGTGGCATTCCTTGCTCAATATCATTCATGCACCTTTCATGTAGATTACTGCAATGCACTCTACATTGGACTGCCCTTGGAACAGTATTTAGAAGTTTCAGCTGGTGCAAAATGTAGGCATACCTCCATTCTGTGGACTGCCCTGCCTTGGTTGCCAGGTTTATTCTGGGTATAACACAAAATGCTAGTAATAATCTATAAAGCCTTTAATTGCCCTGGGACTGGGTTATCCGAGGCACCGCCTCTCTTCAATTACATATAATCCAATCAGATCTGAGAGGAAAGTTACGTTTTAGGCCCCATCAGCCAGGGAGTATGATTTTTGGCTGGAGCCTAGAAAGAGAGCCTTCTCTGTCATGGTTTCAACTGTATGGAACATCATTTCTCGTCCCTGCTGCCACCCCACTTTGGAGATCATACTGATCCTGTTAACTTTTCGCACAGCCCTGAAAACATGTTTTTGTGATGGGCATGGAAACCCTGAATATACTAGAGCCTGCACAGTGGCTATATTGACTGTAAGGATGGATGTGGGATTCAAAACTATGATTTTGAATTTCCTGATAGTTTTTATATGGCTTAATATTGTTTTTGTTATTTAAATTATTCCATTATTTTTCTGTTTGTATTTTTTTAACTTTATGAGCTGCCCATAGTTATGCATTGAGATGGGCAGCTGTATAAATTCAATTAATAAATAAATGAAATAGTGCAAAGTAATTGTAGTAAATATGTGCAGTCACATCTTGGCACTCGATTGTTTCAAAACACATTGAATTCGGTATTTGATGTATTTTTGAAGCAGAAATCTCATCCCAGCACTGGTCTTTCTTCTAGTAATCGACGTGCAAGGAAGAATTTGCTGATATTGGCTACCTCATGACTTACTATTTCTTCCAGCCAAAATAGTGGGTCATGTTGTAAGTCACATAGTTTTCTTGGTACTCATCAGTTTGGGTATTTGTCACATCTTCCAGAACAAATTATCAACAGGTGCCGAGGTGCCACTGTATTTCATCCAATATAGTGTGTGCATGTTATGATATGCAGTAATATTATTACAGAATATTTTGTCAGAATTAATAAAATTAGAAATGAAGGTTGGACTATAGTGAGATCAGATCTAAATGTTGTTCTTTGAATTAAGGTTAGAGAAAACTAGTTTGGATAGATTTAATGTAAAATATTGTCAATCCATTTTTTAATTTCTAGTTGTGGCTGTGGACCCTTCAAAAACGGAATACTTACTATCATCCTTATTAAGTAATACTTTGTATATAGTGCATATGACTGCATACACAGAAAGTGGAGGAACAGCTGGTTCTCAGTTTACATTTTCTACAAATAGATTTGGTAAGTTTTGTATATAAATATTCCAGTTTGGAAAGAATCCGCTTGGGATGAAATACTTCCCAAGTACCCATTAAAGTTCTTCTTTTTTTAGACCACTTGAAAGTCCTGTATAGATGGTTTGATTACTTTGTTCTGTATTATATACCCTAGGAATGTGGCATAATTCACAAATTGGGTTATTTGTTTATTTTTGTCAATTTTGTTTTTTTAATACAATATGTGAATGATTCAAAAGGATAGGTATGATTCATTTGTTATTTTCATGATAAATTAATAGGTTTTAGAAGGTTCTTTAAAATTATTTTGAAGTAAACTAAATTGAAGATTTAACATTTTAAACATTTGAAGAAAATGTGCTGATTTCCTTTTGTGTTTTCTTTTTCAGAGGATGGAGAAATAGAAGCCATTGTTGTTCCTGTCTGCATAGCATTTCTGCTAGTTACTTTATTGGGTGTATTAGTTTGCTTTAGCAAACGAGATATGTAAGTATCCTTAGTGGTACTATCCTGTACAGCACCACATATTCAGCACACGCTGTGTCATTCCTGATTGTACAAAGGAGGGAGGGCTGCATTAATACTAATGTACTATTGTATTTGTGTGGGTGTGTGCACGCATGCGCACGGGTATACATATAATAATTCTGAGCTGAATGTCACTTGTTATTTTTTTACTTGTCTTTTTATTATTTTTCTCTAGGATTAAAAAACACATCTGGCCTAATGTGCCTGATCCGTCAAAGAGTGTAATTGCTCAGTGGTCACCGCAGACACCAGCTAAGGTAAAAGGAAAAAACAAAATTAAATTAGATTGTAAGCTAATTAATAAAAACATAAAGGAATTGAGAGAGGCAATTTTCACTATTGGTTCCAGATGTGGCATCCTCTCCTAATTCTCTAGGGTTGATTTATGGAACATAGTTGGGATTGGTTGGGGAAATTGAAAAAGAACAAAATATCTTCTCCTCCATTCTGTCAACCTAATGTTGAATTAGAGTTTACATGGAGAAAAGACACTGTTGCATTTGATGAAGAACTCGGCTGGAATCCAAATCTTCAACTAAATGCAGAAACTAATTATTTTCTTATATGGTATATTTAAAAAAAAAACCTGAATCCTAATATGTTAGAAGCTTCAGTATATAATAACCTAATTTTTAAAAAATCAAAAGGACAAATCCCATATATTATGCAGAACTGTCAGGCTTGTACGGAATATAATGTAAATTCAGCAGAACATCTGGTATGACCTGTCTATGGAAAGTTGCATTCTCAAATCATGTGTTTTAGTAATGCAGGTTTAAGTGAGATAGAAACCAATCTGAAAGATCAAAGAGGCACTGCATTAATTTACTATTGAAGAAGCTTGACTTTCTGACAGAAAGAAAAGAATGATGAGGGCAGACTAAAGATCACATCAAATGAAAGTAGTTTTGATTTAAAATCAAATTGCGTCACAGATAATTATAATGACATTTTTGTCTTCTTCTTTTTTAAGCATTTTAATTCAAAAGAGGAAATATATCCAGAGGGCAGTTTTACTGATGTCAGTGTTGTAGAAATTGAAGCTGAGGATAAGAAATCCCTTTCAGATCAAGATCTGAAGCCTTTTGACTTGCTTAGAAAAGAGAAGAATGCCTCAGAAGGTCACAGCAGTGGAATTGGAGGTTCATCCTGCATGTCTTCTCCTCGACAAAGTGTTTCAGATAGTGATGAAGGGGAACCTGCTCAGAACACTTCCAGCACTGTGCAGTACTCCACTGTAATACCCAGTGGCTACCGGGATCAAATTCCTTCAGTGCAAGTCTTTGCCCGGTCTGAATCTACGCAGCCTCTCTTAGATTCAGAAGAGAGGCCAGAGGATCAACAGATGCTTGGAAATGACAGCTCAATGCCCAAGCATCGTTACTTCAAGCAAAATGGTAGCTGGGATGACACAGCCCCAGATTTCGAAAAAGTGAAACAGATTTCTCCCGTAAGTGAGGAAGATACTACCAGGCTTCCAACATCACAAATGGGTGAATCTGGCCTAGAAACAAATGAAAAGGGAATGGACTTTGTAGCTGCATTTTCTCCTAACCTAATGGAGCAGGCTGGGCAGCTTGAAGATAACACAAATATGGTAACCAGTGAAGAGATGCCCAAAAGCTACCTTCCACAGACTGTACGGCAAGGTGGTTATATGCCCCAGTGAAAAGAAAATACTGTTTTGCTCTGATAAGTTAAATGGTTTTTTTAAAAAAATCATGCTTCAGGTGAAAATCAGGTTCATCTATGGAAGCTAATTTGGACAACATGGGATTTGGGAAATTTGAATGAACTTTTAAAGGAAAATTTCTAGACTTCCATTGATTTTTTCCTTCAAGCACTACATATATTCAACTTCAGAGATACATTTATTACATTTCAGTTTTGTCCTGGGCATTCCACTTCGTTTTTAATGTAGAATATAAAGCTACATTCACTGTCATAAAGACATATAAGCCAGGAGTTGATAATTGCAAATATTTCCCTGCAGTTAAGACCGTAAGAAGTTAAACTGTATATTATGAATGCTCCATTTGTGATTGTCTAGCACCAATGTTTCAAAATAGTGTTTTGACTACAGTGAGATTTATCCAGAAGCAAATAGTTTACTGGCCAAACAAATGCTTCTGGCAGAATATAAACATTACATGGGTCTAGCATAGCCCCATAATTACCTAAAAATGTTCCATTTGCTTGGGCTCTTTCTCTGACTGTAGCATGTTACTTGTGTCAGCTAAGGACTGCATTAATTGAGTGAATGATCAGCTAATTGAATCACGATTATGTCAAACAGTTGACTACTAATATTTCATGTTGACTTTTGACTGCCAGTATTTCATGCTTTTTGTATCTTGCACTTTGAGCCATATCTGCAGAAATGTAAATACTACATTTGGAAATCCCATAAAGTTAAATTTGTGTATATGCTTATTTTATTACCATATAATCATAATTAGAGAGGGATTGTTATTAAAGAGGAATATATACCATTCTTTTGTTAACTGTTAAAATGCCAGGTTCTGGTATTCATCCTATACATAATTATGAAGGCTGGAAACCACGCAGCTGGGTTATTGAAGACACCAAGCTGAGCTGTGATCTTTGTTTTTCAGTTCAGTGTTCTCCTACCTATGAAGAAATTTATTTCTTGGAAATATTGGTTCTTTTGGTTCATACTAGTTCATTAAAAATAATTTCCACAATGCATTAATAGCCTGAATGTCTTTTGATGCAGTCCAGGAACACTAAAATCGTATACACTAAAATTGTATAAGAATTAAAGCTTATTTGATTGTTTTTAATTAATTTCAATATGTATACATATTGAAACTTTAGAAATCATCACCATGATCATTTTCATGATCCTCTTTTTCTTCAGGATGGCATTATCAGTAGTAGCTGACATTTATACAGTAGACAAGCTTATAAGTTACACAACACAAGCTCAAAATATAATCACAAATATATTTCATACTTTTCAAAAGTTTCAAGTATGAAATTGGCTCTGAACATGGATATATTCTTGTCATAGCCTTAAATGGCATGATTTTACTCTGCTTTTTCTGCATGTGTCATTGAAATATTTCCATGCTTTGGAATGAAGTCAGTGCAAGCCTAGTTAATCACAATTTATTATGATCTGGCTGTTCACATTTTTCTCTTTCTCGGGAATTCAAATTATTTTTTGAAAGTTAACCATTTAATGCCTATTCATTGAAATTATCCTACACTGAATCCTAGAAAATGAGCAGAAATTGTTAATCGATGAAAAAAGAATGAATTGTAAAAATAATCCACAATTCTTCCTAAGTTGTCCTCAAATCTTGGAGAATTTCCAAGCATAATGGAGAAATTTGATTCCCTATCTTGTGATGTAGTGAGTCTATTATTTTGTATCTTTTTACATCAAATTAAATGTCATTGCTGTGAAAACCCCTTTCAATGTTTTTTTAATAGCAGTTCTCAGGTGCTTATCTGAACCTTTATAATTTTGAAAGTTTTCAGTCTACCATGTAAGCAAACCATTTTGAACATGTTTCCTCTTAAATACAGCAGATAAAATCACCAATTAATTTTATCATTCCTATATATTCTAATTGTGGAATGCATCAAGAGTGTTTGTTAACATTATACAAAAGCATTGCTATCTAAATTGAAGAATGCTATATGTCATGGTGTTACTCAAAAAACAAATTACATCACAACAATGTAACTTCAAATATGGTGCTCAGAATTGTATTATTTCCTTATAATTTCTCCAACCTTTTCTCCACTTGTATTAATCTAAATTTTTAGTTGGAAAGTCTTTGCATTGTTAGTTCTCACTTGGAGTATACTTTATAATATTGCTAGCACACAGAGCATTTTCTCAAGTTCACAATTACTACCTTAATCTGGAAAATGATAGAAGAGTGTGACAATGTGTCAAAAATCCCCGCTAGCAAAGGGATGGGAAAAGGGCTGGTTTTTTTGTTTGTTTAAAGTACCAGCTCTCAAAGCTGGCTTAATTTTTTTTAAAAAAATAACCTTCAAACCAAGTTTCCCACAAAGAGTCTTTCAATCTGAGCAAGGTTCAGAGTATTGGGCTTTGCTTTCTAAAGATGGATTCCTCCATGGAAAAATTTGACCATGAAAGCCGAGATAGGCAGCCTCAGTTCCTTCCTTCAAGGTTGGAGTTTTTCCTGATCTCCAAGAAGGAAAATCCGTCAGTCCTATGACTCCTGCTGGAACAGTATTTTTTTCAAACTTGGCAGCTTTCCAATGAATTCTGTGTTTGAAGCCCCCTCATCTTAAAAGTTGCCAAGCTTGAAAAATGATAAAGACTACCACAGGGGTAGCATAAATGTATTTTTACAAATTTGATTTAGTCACATTTTAAGCCTCAATTTCTTCATTACTATGAAACAAATTAATCTACCTATCATTACCATTATTTTTTAAAGTAAGCATTGACTCCAGTATTGGAATTGGAACATAATTCTTTTTGTTGCAATTTATATCATGGTATGTAGCCCTTCGTTTTACCATTATTGTGAACATCCACTCAAGTCGATTTGATATTAAGTTCTGCTAATAAAATTCATCAGATAAATTGAATGTTGCATTTAAAACTCTAATTGTCTGTGACTGAATAAATTAGGTACAGAATAACATTATATAACACTTTTAACTAAAATAGTTCAAAGTAATTCTATACCTTGATTTTTTTTTTTAAATACAATTAAGAAGCAAGTATTCCAGGTTTATTCTGAAAGTAATTGATATGATTAGGAAACTGTTTAATCTTGAGATTTATAATCACAGCTTCTTTGCATGTCAATAGGAATGCTCTTCATGCCTTAAGCTTAAAGGCAGATTAGTAGGAAAGGAAGAAAATCCAAGAAAAGTTACAATGACTAAGGGTCGTTTTCTTTTTTGTTTGGACCTTTCCTCAGGTGAAACCAACAATTTAACTTTAATGTTATTATATATCAAAGCAGTTATTAATAGATGTAGAGACTACATGAATAAATAAGCTGCTTATTTACTGAAATATCTATTAATTGAAAAAAATCATTATCAGGCAGGACTATCCACAGGATGTGGTCAAACAAGACAAGATGGTTGACCACAGCAATGCAATGCCTAATTTTTATATGTATTTTTACTTTTTTGACCACGCCCTAGGACAACCTGATGATGATGACTGGATCTACTCGTGTCTTGCTATTTAATTGATGACTGTAGTTAATTAAAACTAAGAGGTTAATTTGTGACATCATGAAATAGCAATAGACTTATATACTACTTCACAGTGCTTTACAGCCTTCTCTAAGCAATTTACAGAGTCTGCACATTGCCCCCAACAATCTGGTCCTCATTTTACCAACTTCGGAAGGATAAAAGGCTGAGTCAACCTTGAGCCAGTGAGAAGAGAATTCCTGGAGTGAGCAGTGAATTATACTGCATTCTACCACTGCACCACCATACAGTGAGGCATAGTGATATCATCCCAATATCACTATGCTTCATTAAAAATGGTGTCCCTGCATTGCACTTTTGATTAGTGTTAAATTACCAATCATAAAAAAAATATTAAGAATGATTTGATAATTGTAAATTACAACTGAGCATGTATGTTGCTAAAATCAGGAATTGTTAAGGTGAAAGGAATCGGAATACGCTTGTTTTCTATTGTATGACAAAATAGCATTTAAAACAGTGCATCTCGACTTTGGCAACTTTAAGCTGTAGGCTTCAACAGCCATATTGACTGGGGAATTCTGGGAGCTGAAGTCCGCACAACATTGCCAGGGTTGAGAAGTGCTGATTTAGGACTATAGACTTTTGCAAACTAATTCAGTAGATACCTGTCTTGATCCTCAGACCTGCTCTCTATACTATTTTTTCTATCCACTGGGGACATATCAAACCAACTGGCATTGTAAACTGAAAGATTAGATTGATTAAGCTTTATGATTTACTTCTTGGTCCTTCCATGTAACAGATTCCTTCCCTATGAACAATGGAACTGTAAAAGGAGATGCCTTTATACCCAGCTCTTAACTGAAAAGCATAAAACCAAAAAGAAAAAAGATTTATCTTAAAAATAGCTCTCTTTTTTTTAACCAAAGAAGCCAAAGGGAAAAGGGAAATCTGTTTTGTTTATGAGGAGGGGTTGGGTTGATGTGAAAGGACTAGGGCAAACTTTATAGAAGCTTATAAACAGCACTTGCATTTATCAAATATTGTTGAAGAGTATTCAGTCCTAGATTTAGATTAAGGAAATCAGAAATTACGAATTTTTAAAAAGTACTGTATTTGATTTGCAGTTTATTAATAGTGCAATTTACTGAAAGAGGCCATAATATTTTCACAGAATGTTGTGTTATCTTTATCTGAACATTTACAGCAGCCAAAATCCTCTGCGCTCCTTTTGCAAGAAGTGAAAGAGCCTGCAGTACATTTATTTGGCACATGTTGTTTATGTGCTGCTACTAGCTGGCTACCAGGAAGAGTTCACATTGCCATTGCCAAACATTGTTGCTTCACCTTTTCAACAATTTCAGTGGACCTATAATGCTGGTTGAATCTCTGTCCGTGAATGGGAGAGAACAGTTCTAAGAAAGTTCTTGGGAAAGGTGCGGTGGCCTAGAGGTGGAGCTCTCACCTCACAATCAGGAGGCTGTGAGTTCGATCCCAGGTAGAGGCTAATATTTGCTACTGCTTGAGCAGGGGGTTGGACTAGATGACCTCCAACGTCCCTTCCAACACTGTTATTCTATGTTCTAAGTCATCTATTGTATAAGTTGTCCTCTGATGGCTAAAGAGTTACATTAAAAAGAAAGCAAAATGCATCTCAAAAGTATGAATAAGGCAATAGTGCTGCTACTGTTGTAATGAAGATATACACATTCATTATTCATTATTTGATCTGACAAATCTGGAGAGTCTGGTCATTATAGCCAATTCAATTTGTATAATATACCAGTAATCAAGGCCTTTGACCTTTCTAGAAAGCTGTCCTAACACCCTTCCTCATTAATGTGAATGCATGTTTGTTACTGTATAAATGTGAAAACATTTATTGCCATTTAAATTTGTAGCTTTCAGTCTTTTCCCTGAATTGCCATTTGTGTATTTCTTTGAAATCCATCTATAAACAATTACAAAATTATTAGAAGAAAGAGCTATTACGTTGTTTGTAGCGTTGGCTTTTTATTATAAGTTTTATTGCTTTTAAAATAATAAATAAAATTAATGTAATTTAATGTGTATTTTTCTATTCTTGCTTTCGTTTCAGATGTTTTGTTACACTAACAGAATTATTTTTACTGATATAATAATTATATGTTTGCAAATCAGTGAGAGATTAAGGCTGCATGCATCAAGATACATATGGAAAGCTTCTAAACAATGTACAAAACTTCTTTCTATAATATCGAAAAGCATGCACTGAATGCTGCTATACCAAATACATTATTTTATTTAAATTATTTTGATACTACTCCCCTTTTCAGAAGGAACAGGTTTATAGGTTAAACAGTTGGTTAAAACATACTAAAGTATTTTACAAAATAAAACAAGAAAAAAACTGCAATTATTACTATTGTTTAATCAACATTTAGCACATTACCAAAAGGCCTGGGAGAATGAAAAAGGCCAGGCATAATCCTACCATAATTAGCAAAGAGGATATTCCATTGTCTAGAGATTACCAAGGAAAATGATAAATTTAAAGTATTTTTTTTTAATTGTTTGTTTCAATTTTGTTTTGCTTCAAAGCATAAAAAGAAAAATACAGGAAAATGATATATATGTATAAGTATATGTAATATACTTAAGACAAATATGATTTTAAACAATGAATTAAAAAGTGGAAACTATGCAAAATTTTCATCAATGCAAAATTTTAAATTAGTATGGCAATCTTCCAATGAACTATATTCCACATTTAACCATAGCCCAAGCTTAATAAATCCAGACTTCTTTGTATGTATCAAACCCATCTTTTGCTTACACCAAAAACACAAGGGTTCCATCTAGTTCAGGGGTGTCAAATTTGATTTCATTGGAAACTGTCTCTACGATCAGATTCCTTGGCATCCATATCTCAGCTGATATCTCCTGGTCCCCTAACACCAAGGCCATAGTGAAGAAGGCTCAGCAGCAGCTGCACTTCCTGCGAGTTCTCAGGAAAAACAATCTGGAAAAGAAGCTGTTGCTGGCTTTCTATAAAGCCTCTGTGGAGAGCACTCTGACATACTGTCTGGGTATGCAGGCTCCTCAGCTGAGGACAGGAAAACTACAGAGGGCGATAAACACAGCTCGAAAGATCATTGGTTGCCCTCTGCCCTCCCTGGAAGACTTAGGCAGATCCTGCTGCCAAAGCAGAATCAAGACCATCATAGAAGATCCCTCACACCCTGGCAATTATCTTTTTGACCTGCTGCCGACTGGACGGCACTTTAGGTCAATAAAATCCCACATCCCAAATCCCTGGGCCATCCAAACTGCAAATAAATATAAGTCACTACCATATTAAGATGTGAAAAGATGTGAAACCGCAATACCTCATTCAGATGTATAATAACATACTACAGTACAATCCATCTCTTGTGTATTACACTCAGCAAAGCATCAATGTCAGTGTGGGAAGTATATTTTGTGTATATTTGTAGATATTGTACTCTCAAATTGCAAATGGAGACGTGGGTACTCTATTTTTCTTATTTTTATCTTTAAGTGCTTTGGTTTTATTGTATTGCAAACAGTTGCTGGGGCGCATCTACAGTTTCGTTGTACTTGTTACAATGACAATAAAGTTCTTCTTCAGCATCAAGGTTGTGATTGACCTCAGGGTAGGAGGGGTTGGTTAAGGGGCATGGCCAGGATGGGCATGACCTGCTCAACGTCACTCATGTTAGGGGTGCCTGCAGTTGGCCAAGTGCTCTGCCAGTGAAATCAGGCTCCCGATGGCCTCCTGCAACCCTCTGCCAGTGAAAACGGAGCTTGGGAAGGCCATTTTCACTGGGAGAGGCACGACGGGCCTGCTATTTCCAGGGTAGCCCCATGGGCCGGATTCGTTCCGCGGACCTTGAGTTTGATACCCTGATCTACTATAGTTCCTCAATGTTAGCCAAAGGAGGAAGAAAAGATGAAATACATTTGGTCAAAACCAGCATTTCTGTGGTCAACAAAAACTGACAAAGATATATAATCTAAAATACATGAAGGGCAGACAGTGAGGATATTTTACTTGTCACACTGAACATTTCTGCAATGCTTTGTGCAATCAGCATCTGTGAGATGGAGAATTCAGATCTTATCCTTTCTCCTCTTATCAGGAAGAAAGTCATATTAATCTCACGATCACAATTCTATAGATTTGAAAGCTATTAACAGATCTTCATATTAGATGTGTCTTGTAGTACAGTAAATAATATGCAAAATAAGGAAGTGTTTTGTCAAGTGAAAAACAGAACAAGCAAGATATGATAGTGGCTTCTTAGCTACTTTGGAGCTTCTAAACACTCTTATCACTTCATTGCATCTGACATTTTTTCTTCTAATGTTTCTGTTCCAAGAAAATCTAGTTCATCTCAACACTGGGTAGATGATGAAATAGTTTAACATACAGAGAGATTGACACTTTTGAGAACCTATTCAGGCCAAAGCATTATGTAACAACTTTCACCGAAGAAATCTTGAACTCTGACATTATATAAAATATGAACTCTTTAAAGTGACCTTTCTAGTTTTATGTGTTTTTTTTTTTTGGATAGGTTGAAAATATTTCAACCACTGAGTACACATATAAACGATACAAAGTCTTTATATATTTATTTTTATTTCTATATCATCTTTATACCAATCTTTACAACACATTCAACAGTTTTGACTGACAATTATGTGACTTCATTTTTCCCTCCATATTTGAGATCTGTGATTAGTAGATTAATGAAACAAAAGAATTTAAGAAGGCATAGCTTTGACTGTATTTGCAGCAAAAGCATGTCCAACAAATTTATTTTTATTAGATTTTATTTTGCTTTTATTCCTTTACAAATAACACAAAAGTAATAAACATATCTAGTATTATTCCCTCCTCCTATTTTCTCCACAACAACTGTATGGCCTGATAGAGAATGACTGACGCCAAGGCAGGACTAGAACTCATGGTCTCCTAGCTTCTAACCTGATGCCTTAACCAATTGGTTAACTAGCTTTTTGGATCAGAAAGTAAGGCTGTGTGGATAGTTGTTGTCAGTCGCGAAGTCATGTCTGACCCATTGCGACCCCATGGACAATGTTGCTTCCAGGCCTTCCTGTCCTCTACTATCTTCTGTAGTCCATTTAAATTCACACCGACTGCTTCAGTGACTCCATCCAACCACCTCATTCTTTATTTTTATTTATTTATTTTATTTATTTTGTCAAGTGATTCTGAGATAACAGGTATAAGTATATACATAGTTATGAATACATGAAATGGGTATATATAAGAAAACTAAAAGAAACAATAGGACAGGGACGGTAGGCATGTTGGTGCGCTTATGCACGCCCCCTACAGACCTCTTAGGAAAGGGGTGGGGTCAATAGTAGACAGCCTAAGGTTAAAGTTTTTGGGGTTTGGGGAAGAAACCAGAGTCAGGTAGAGTATTCCAGACATTGACTCTCTGTCGTCCCCTTTTGCCCTCAATCGTTCCCAGCATTAGGCTCTTCTGCAGTGAGTCCTTCCTTCTCATTAGATGGATACTATTCAACTCCTAACAACATTTTCTTCTATATCTAAAGTTTTTTAGGCCATTTTTTTCTATTCAACATCATTATATTTTATTAGGAAACAGCAAGCATGAAACATGGCCCCGTGATGTGAATATTTTATACCTCCTAATAATCAAATCTGAAACAAATTTATGCAATAATTTTAAAAAAACAGGCAGAATTTACATGCTTACTATTTAGTAAAACACCAATTACACAATTGTCCCATAAGTTTTTTTAAAAAATCATTTTGTAATTAATACTTTGAGAATAATTTAACTATATCTGGTGCTACATAAGGATCCCCAGCACTACAACAACCCAAAGAAGCAGGTTGGGTTTCAGGTTCTTTTGTATTTTGTTCTACATTCTCACAATCCAGGAACTCTCTTGAACAAACAGAGTTTTTCAAATATGAATTGAATTCTGTTTTCTCCTGCAAATTTTCCTGATGTTGCATTTCGTCTTTTGCAGAACTTTCAGAATCGTTTTTCATAGTTAGAAATGCTTCATTCTCATGGTTCAAAGATGATACTGGAAGAAAACATTCTAGAGGTTTGTATTCTCCAGAACAAAAAGTCTCTTGACCAGCAACCATATTTTTTGCAGTAACACTTGTTTGTTTGAAGCAGTTTTCAGAATTCAGCATTAGCAACTCATTCTCCCTGCAAGTAGCTGTTTTCAAAATGTTGGTGTCATCCTCAGAAAATGAGTTCTCCAATATGATTTTCTGTTGAAGACAGGAAAAATGCAGATTCTAAGAATTTAAGCTTCCTTTACTAGTGAAAATGGAAAAAAAAACATTAACAAAGAGGATGTAGATAGGAGAACAAAAAGAAAAACAATTCTGCTGCTGTTGCAGTTTACATGGATGTTGCAACAACAGAAGGAAGAGTAACTACTCAGATGGTTGCTTGTGTATCCTATAAGCCATTGCTTCTTCATTCCATCAGGCAAGCAAAGTTCTTTTTTCCAGGCAACCTTCTTGCCCTCTTATTACTTACATGATATGCTCAATTCCTTCATGTATTCACAGCTTCAATATGCAATTTAGCTAATGTGGCCAGAACAGAAGATACTGCAAGTTCACTCTTGGATCTAAAGACAAATTGTACTTATAGAAGGAAGGCAAGGTAGAGAAAGAAGAATGGGAGGTGGCAGCATCACCAATGCAGCGGTTAGGGGATATTTCCTCAATGGATCCAATCTCATGGCTACACATCTCAAAGGCTGACAAAGGCTTTTGGCTTACAGACTGTGATAGTTATGGCTAAAAATGAATTGAAGGCTCGTCATTTACAGTGAGTTACACTTAGCTATTAACTGTACAGTTTACATTACATCTAGCTTCTAGCTTCACCTAGTTCTATGCAAAATTGCACATGATTTTTTTCCAATTATCTCCAATAGTAGTGAATCTCAAAGGTCAGAGAGGAAGAAATAAAGTCCATGACTGCAACACTCAAGGAGATTCATGTTGCATTAGGACTAATTAGAATTCACATTGCATTAGGACTAGGGAAAAGTCTCACAGCCTGGTTTCCCAGCAAAAATCAGTCCTTACCTGAGATACAGCAGGATAATGTGCTATTACAGGATGTGGAATCTGAGGCCAGCAAAGTCGTTTTATCCTGATAAAACAAAAGCAAACTGATTTAGTTCTCCAATATTTGCATTTGATGACATCTCATGAATGGAACCAAAAGGCTTGAACTTCAGCCCCTGCTTTATGGGTTTTTATATGGTTTGGCATTTTCTCCATTTCTATTTAATGTCTACATGAAGCCGCTGGGTAAGATCATCCATCACTATGAAGTGACATATCATTGGTATGCTAATGATACTCAACTGTATCTCTGTGTTGAGTTAAGCGATGCCACAATTTCCCTCTTTAGACTGGAGGTTGTTGAAGTCTGGATGAGGAGCAATGAGCTGAAATTGAACCCTGGCAAAACAGAACGGTTTCTAGAGAATTGTCGCTTTTGATCCTGGATGGAGTTGCACTGCCCCAGGTGTTCCTGGTGCATAATTTGAGAGTTCCCTTGGACTCACAACTTCTGATTGAGAAGCAGGTGGCACTCTTGGCTACGAGGCCTTTGCAACAATTGTAGATTGTGCAACAATACCCTTTCCTGGACCAAACGTCCTGCTCATATTCTTCCACACCCTAGTTACCTCTTGCTGTTGGAGACAGATAAAGTGTAAATTCTAAGAATTTAAGCTTCCTTTACTAGTGAAAATGGAAATAAGCATTGGCAAACAATGTATAGTAGGTAGGGGATGAGGAAAGAAAAACAAATAATTATATTGTTCTTACTGTCCATGTGAAAATGGCAACAACAAAAAGAAGAGTAACTACTCAGATGGTTGCTTGAATCTACATGGCGCTCTAAATGAAGATGAGTAATGTGTTTTACATGGGGCTGTCCTTGAAAACTATCTGGAAGCTTCAGTTTGTTCAAAATGTGATGGCCTTCGTGGCTTTGTGCAAGTCTAGCTTTGCATACATCACCCATCTTGTGGAAGCTGCATTGGTTGCTGATTTGCTTCCAGATCTAATTAAAGGTTTTGGTTATCACCTTTAAAGCCCTGTGGACTTGAGGTCAGGTTGTTTGAATGACTGTCTCTTCCCAGTTACGTTCTCCCAGCACACCAAATGGAGAAGTCAGGATCTGTCATGGGTCCCCCCATTAAGGAGGTCCAGTGCATGGGTGTCAAACTTGCGGCCCATGAGTCAGATGCGTCACGCACTGGACACGCCCAACCCCGGTGGGAAGGGAAAGTTGCGATACATTTGACACACCTGATCTAGTAGGACCAAGAAGAAGTTCCTTTTCCATAACAGTTCTCCCCCTGTGGAACATTATCTCTCCAGAGAAAAGAGTGGTCCTAACCTTGTTTGTCTTTTGAAAGGCCATTTGTCTGTGGGCCTGGAGATTCCACTCTCATACAGAGCCCATCAAGTAGCTTATCCAAATGTTGTCATGGTGGGGGGAGCAGAGATGGGATTGTTTTGGGTTTTGAGATCTTATCTTTATAAGCACTGTGAGTCACTGTGAGTGAGTTGAGTATCCATATAAATCTTTTTAATAAAGATCCTCTAATTTGATCCTCCTAAACTGAAATATTTGAGGTGACTATTCTGAGGGAACTTTGGGTACTAGTATTCCCTTCTTGATAATAATATAATATAATACAATATAATATAATAATATAAATATATTATATATTATTTATAATATAAATACTCAATTGGTGTTTGGAGAAATGTACACAATTGTCCAACATTCCGAAGATTTTCCAGTACGTTCAAGGTATTGTGCCAATGAATATGGATTAGGAGACTTCACCTGGTACCTGCTTAAAGCTAACTCCTAAAATTATTTTGTATATAAACTATGGAACCCAATATTTGGGCAAAGAAAGTTAGATATGGGAATGCTCTAGTTGGGAAATAACTATCTGGAGAAAAATGAAAATTTTAGATTGTGTTAAGAAGGAATTTCATGTCAGAAATGAAAGGGGGAAAAGCATAGAGGTTGGATTGTGATTTGAAACAAGCCCTGTCACATAGCCTCAGATGAACCTGGACCATTTTTGTTTTTTGACATTACATTTTCAATCATTTAAAAGTATACTCACATTTTATATTTTAAAGTCCATAATAGTCCAAAACTCAAGAAGCAGATCAAGAATATTCCAATGAAGACCATTGTAAGAATAATGTCTGTTGTACCTAGAAGAGGGACACGCAGATTAAAATGTCAAATTACAAATATTTTAATTCAAGAGTGATGGTCTGCTAAAACAAAGCAAGGTCATACACACACTTGAAAGTAAATCAGGAAGCCTGTAATTGTGGAGTCTGTCTGGCAACAACAAAGAATTCTTATCCACAGGAAATATGCATGAGTAAATCTTGTAACAATCTGGCTAATTAGAAAGCTGATAAAAGTAACAGAAGACCAAGAAGACCAAGAAGTTGCAGACCTCAGCTAAAAGTTAGGAACAAAGATGGCCTGCAGCAAATCAAATGTGTATCAGATAATTCCTAGGGCATATATTCGCCAAGACTTGGGAACAGGGACAGCTAGAGAGCAATAGAACAAATTGTAGAATTATTACTAAAATGTTTATTAGATGATATTTATTATTATTTCACTTTGTCCCAAGTTCTCCTTAAGTGAAAATGTATAAAACTTACTCAATTCTTTGTTCTTGGCTCCTGGCATTTTGAGCAGGAGCCCTTTTCTTTGGAGTACTCCAATAAAAAGCAATCAGAAAACCTGCACCTCGTGTCTGGCATCCATCATTGGCTTCGGGCACCAGGCTCAGACCCAAATTGGGGACAACAAGAGTTTCTAGTGATGTTTTATACATAGGGATCAATGAAATCAGTGGGATTGATTCCATGAGGTTGCATCCAAGAGAGAAATATACAGTATATTTGTGCAGGTAACTGAGCTAAGGAAATAGGTCAGGCTTCTCCTTACTTTGAACTGATTTAGCTGGTTATCGTGACTGAAATATAATTATAACTACAGAATCTTTAGAGCTCATTAACCTCTAAAAGCAACATGTTAAAAACACCATTGTTTAATGTTTCTAGCTTATCCAATTGTAAAAAAGATTAGCATTGTCTCATTTTCACTCATTTAAAGTCTTTGGATTCTTTCTAGTTAAAAACAGTACAAACATGTCTCAAGTAATAATGATATATGAAGAAAAAAAACTATTTTCCTTGAATAACTTACTAAGTAGTTTGGTAAAAATGTGAATTTCATTTCCCTTTGTTCCTCCCTTGATGGTGTTTGCCTGAATCCAAGCTCTGTAATAGGTATTGGGCTGCAAAGACTTAAGTTTGTACTTCAGGATACTGCTGTCCACAGTTTCTTCTATTAAGACATAAACGGAAGGTTTAAGTGGTCATCTCACCCAGCACAGAAGGGCTGCCATCCCTTCAAGCCTCTTTCATCCTTCATTCATTCCAAGTGCTTTTATGCTACTTCAGACTTCATGTGATTTATAATAAAAGGAGGGGAAACGCCTTCAGCAACTACGCCTAAAAACTCTTTCTGCAGGCCATTTCCTCTCCTTGCCTTTCATTTTGCTTTCTTTTTAACCACCACTGTCTGAAACATGTCTGAACAGTTCTGGAGTATAAAGCTAATCAACAGGGAGGCATGTGAAGCATAGCTTCCAGCTTCCCAGCTATTGAAAAGAGCAACTCTTTGTATTTGTCTAGAGGACAGATTTAAAAAAAGCATATTGTCAGCACTTATGTGCTATAAGTAATATCCTATTGAGTTTACACTCGAGCAGGATATTCACAACTGCTATCCCTTCAGCCGTTCTTTTATGATACCCAATCTGTGTGTGTGCATGCACACAAAAGCACACATACATTTTTAAAAATGATTTTATTTACATCCTACCCTTCCACTAAATGGAGTATGATCAATAGCACCCCTCAGGCTGGCTGATAAGACTTCTTCAGAGTCCCAAAGGTCCTTTTTCATGAGGCAACTGGACTTTCTTGTTTTTTCTTTTGAAGACTTCTTCAGTTCTGACGGGATAGTGAGGAATGGAAGGATATCCAGTCTCCACTATCCCATCAGAGTTGAAGAAACTTCTTGGATGAGAAGCGAAACATCTTCAAAATGGAAAAAAAAAAAAAGAAAGTCCCGTTACCTCATGAAAAAGCACCTTTGGGACATGACCTCGATGACTGAGAATCTCTACAGACTTCTTCAGAGCTATTTTATTTCCCAATAAATATTTGCAAAATAAGATAGTTTCACAAAATCATCGCTTAGAACTAGTCAGCTTCTTGTGTTGTTGGTTCACTGGGACTCTGACATTTATTTTGCTTGCCCTTCTTGCCCCCTCCTCTAGGTATAACAGATGCTGTCCTTGCAATTATCTTCACTGGAATATTGATGCCGTGCCTATAAATTGTTGCATCCCTGGGGAGATGGATTTAGCCATAGTTAGGGCTTCAAGATTTGGACTAAAAATCCAATTAGCCATTACATATAGCAAAGAGATTCAGAAAATTAAATTCAATTGCCTACATCAGAGGCCCCCAAACTTGGCAACTTTAAGACTTGTGGATTTCAACTCCCAGAATTCTCCAGCCAGCTTCTGGGAGTTGAAGTCCACAAATCTTAAAGTTGCCAAGTTTTGGGGACCCCTGGCTTACACGATTTGCTAATTTGCTGACTGCAAAGGTGGAAATGCTATTGGTTTGCTAATATTGTGTGCTTCAACAACGTGACATTTGAGGCAATTTCACATAGTACTGAGGTACTCTAGCATTAATTTTGTATTTCTGCATCATTATCTGAATTTGAGAGCTGAGTTATCTTTTTCTGACTTAACTTATGATATATCTAATCCTCATTTGAACCAGAAGTTCTGCAAATCTTGCAAGTGGTCCATTTTCAGCTTCAGCTGATCTAGCATTCTACTCAGAGGTGCTTAATATGGAAAGTGGCTTGAACCTTCTTCCTTTAAAACAACCTCTCTGATTTTTATACAGTATGTGAAAAAAATCAGTTCACCTTCCTAATTCTGCTTTGAAGTACAACTAAAATTGCCTTCAGAAGCTATGGGTGCTCCATCAGAGGAGACTTTCAAAAAGAAACTGGACAATCATTTATCTGAAATGATATAGTGCTGCCTGCTCAACAAGAGGTTGGACTAGAAGACCTCCAAGCAGTGGTATTCCACCGGTTCGGCCCGGTTCTGGCATACCAGTAGCGTCGAAGAGCAGCAGAGACCGAACCGGTTCTCTATGATGCTCTGCTGTTGGGCCCACCCTCCCACCTGGGCTCCCACTCTGACCTTTATATCCTGCTTTTGAAGCGCAGCTGCTTTGCGCAGCACAGCAGATTGCCATGTGTCAGCTGCTGAAACAACAGGGAGAGCGCAGGAGTACAGGAGGTGAGTTGGAAAGCCTCTGCGCCTGTGCAAAGTGTGAGTTTGGTGCATGCACACATGCAAAGTGTGTGCATGTGTGCAAAGCGCGCCCACCAAGCCATGCCCACTGAACCGGTGGTAAACTTTTTTGAAACACTATCTCTTCCAACTCTATTATTCTACGCCTGTGTTATCTGTAGATCTGCAAGATGATCTATTTTTTCCATCCTTGCAATTTTTAGGTAGCAAATAGAGGAGAATTTTCAGCTACAGTAAAATTGCTGGGATTAAATTTCCTTCTCCTTCAAAATTACTTGGCTTTTACAGTTAACTGTCTCATGAACGGAATTGCTAATTATGTTTGTTTTGTGTGGTAGCAAATTGAGTGGATTGTTGTTGCATCTCATCATCACCATACATACATCTGAAAAGTCCTTTTTCTGATGCATTTTTTCTTATACATGCTACAGAAACAAAAACTACTTAACATAACTATCATCCTAGGTGCCACATACAAATTTGGCTTCTTTAGAATCATAAATTTTCCTTTTTTTCTCCCCCTGTTCTTTAAAATTAGCCTAATATCCACTGTAGCTAAGAATGAGAAAGATTCAAGATTGTGATAGAATGTCTGTTTGTAGAAATTGTTTAGAACAGAGGTCTCCAAACTTGGCAACTTTAAGACTTGTGGACTTCCATTCCCAGAATTCTCCAGCCAGCTATGCTTTGAGTTGAAGTCCACAAGTCTTAAAGTTGCCAAGTTGCAATAATATGCAACCATATTGCATCTATTTTAAACACTGTGAGCCATTGAAAACCTTTGATTTTGAACAGACAAAGATATCCTTGTCTAATCTTGTAGACTCAACTAATGACAACTTCCTCCTATAATTATTTTTTTACTGGGCACCCCTTGGGAAAAGCAGCCAAATCATAAGGTTAAAATAATGTCAAAACTATAAAGAACATCATTGTTTAATGACATTATTATAAGGCCAGGGGTCTATGGAAATTCTCAGTCATCCAGGTCATGGTTGTCCCAAAAAACGAAAGTCCATTTGCCTTTTGAAAAAGCACCTTGGGGATATAAAGCCAGATATTTTTCAGTAGAGGTTCTCAGTTTGACATTTAGAGTAAACTAGGACTATCCTTAAGTAAGCACAAAGACTTTCCTACAAGCTTTAGGGGAAAACAATTAGGAAATCAAAGATAATAGGAAATATATTAAAGAAGCAAAGAACATGAGACCAAAAAGAATTGGAAGAAGCTGACTCAAATTATTCCAGACTGTGGTGTATCCTAGAGGGGTTCATGTACAGCCCTTTCTGCATTACTTTCAGCAGAGATGAGAAAGCAGAATATATCTTTAGAACGGGCTTAGGGTTACGTAAGGTTAAGTTGAACAAAGACAGTTAGATGGGACAGAGAGACAGAGGCAGAGACAGATATACTAAGATAAAAGATTTTAAAATAGTTAGTACCAAGTTTAAAGGCTAGCTCAAAGTAAGGAAGCATACATCTGAAGTTAAAGCATTGGTAATAGCTGTTCTTTTTTCAGTTTGTATACATACCCAAACTTTTGTTGCCTTCTTTATAAATTATAGTATAGTTAACAATCACACCATTTCTTTCTGCTTTTGGAATTTCTTTCCACGTTATGATGGCATAATCTTTACCAGCATTTTCTATTTCAGCCTGAGGACCTGTAGATGGGACTAAATCATACAGAATAACTTTAGCAGTTTCAAAATATCTTGATTAGCAAATAGTTCTTCCAACATAAATGGAGTTTTGATACTTTAGAAATGGCATGTACCACATATATACTGAACAAATTAGGCCACTGGCCCAGGAAGATAATACTAATATTTATAAAAAGAGAGACTAAATTGAAAAATTTAGGGAAATTCCTGCTTTAAAGGTGGCTGATACTGAAATGTGACAGGTAAGTCTCATATATGATGTAGGTAACAGTTTTATTTGGATGCTATTGTCTACCAAAATTTTGATTTTCATATGACCTGTTCTATTCTATTCTATAATATCCTCCACTATTTTCGGAGGTAAGCAAGTTCAGACCTCCTTTGTATTTGTTAATCCTTTATTAGCCGCGCGGCTGATCGTGGGTGCCCCTCGGAGCTCCCATGTAACACCGCTTCTCCACAGGCTGCACTGGCTTCCTGTGGCCTTCCGGATTCGATTCAAAGTGGTACTGACTGTATTTAAAGTGCTCCATGGCTCGGGAACTGGGTACTTACGGGACCGCCTGCTGCCATCAACAGCCTCCCACCGCCCAGTACACTCTCACAGGGTTGCCCTCCTTGGGGTGCCGCCGCCTGATCGTTGCTGGCTGGCGGCCCCAAGGGCGCGGGCCTTCTCTGTGGGAGCCCCCTCCCTGTGGAATGATCTTCCCCCGGAGATATAGGCCATGACTGACTGACATCCTGACCTTCCGGCGCGCAGTTAAGACCTTATTCTTCCAGCAGGCCGGCGTGGCCCAGTAAATGGTTTATGGGTTTTAATCTAATTCGGTTTTAAATTTTTAATTCTTAGTTTTAATTAATCCCGGAATTTTAAATTTTTTGTATTTTGTAATTGATGGGATTCGGCCGGATTCTTATATTTAATTTGCTTTTAAACTGTATATATTCTGTTTTTCAGTAGGCTGTACACCGCCCCGAGTCCCTTTTTGGGAGAGGGAGTGGTATAGAAATTTAATTAAATAAATAAATAAATTATACATTGGAAAAAGACATTTCTGCTGAATGTCCATGCGAGCTTCTTAGCTAAAGTTGTTATGAGTTCACTCCATATCAACACAGGACCACCGTTTATACATACCACTTTCATTGAAGTAGATACTGATGGAAGTTGGCTTTTTTATTTCATCTTTACATAAAGGGTATACTGAAAAATTATAGCATTTAGAGTGTTTAAAGATTCCTGGAAGAAAACAAAAGTAAATAGAACATTACCCTTCTTTCAAGATTGCTAGCAAGAATCTTATTAATTGCTACTTTCACACTACACTGCCAAGAAAGGCAGAAAAGTAAAACATGATAGTGACAGCTTCAAATTCTTGGTAACAATTTTACCCTTAATAAATATTTGCACATTCAGGGGGCAAGCATGGGGGAAAATCAAAATGGGTAATTAAAGCTATAGCTTTTTTTTACAGATGCTACAAAATGCCTCACAGCATGTAAAAAGTGGAGAAGCTTCAATCATGCATTTGGAACAACCATCTTAGGATATTTTTGACCTCACCTGCTCGACCCCAATGGACTTTGCCTCTGTATTACATCTGCCACACAGATAAGTTAACGTACCAATCTAGCATAAAAATGCTTTACAAATACTCATTTCCTTGTTGAACATGGGAACTAGAATAAGCAGCATGAATCAAATTGAACGAGCAGTTTCCCCCCCCAAAAATCTAAACTAGATTGCTACATTTAGGACTAATTTTATATTCTTACTAAATTTATTCATATGAGAATGCATATATATCATGCATATTTTCCAAAACCTGCTGTTCCCACAGCACCAAGCAGCATATAAGCAGAAATCTTGTCAATGATAGATGGAAGGCTAAAATCCTTAAGTACAAAAGTAGCTGCAATTAAGCCAAAAGCACTTAAAATTGAGAGAAACCCAGGTCAAAAGCTTCTATTATTAGTTTCTAAAGAATCAACAACAGCATGGGAAGGTGTTTATCTTTTCCCTGGAACTAAGTAAGACCAATATCTGCTGTGCAAAGTGAATCCCAAGACAAAGAGACTATCAACAGACTCAGAGAGTTCTGCGGAACTATCTTGGCAGTGGAACATAATTACATGAAGCAACACGTTCAAAACAACCATTCCTTTATGCAAAAAGTGTTGTGTGCCTCCTGAATTGCATAACGCAATTTAAGCAACAATGGAGGACAATCTGCTCAATTTTCAGCATACTTCAGAATAACAGAATTGGAAAGGACCTTGGAGATCTTCTAATCCAAGCCCTCCAAACAAGTGGCTGTCCAATCTCTTCCTAAAAGTATGAATTACCATAGTATGATTGTGGATGAAGCACCCACAATCTCTGAAAGCAAGCCGTTCCACTGGTTAATTGTTCTCACTCTTAGGAAATTTCTCCTTAGTTCTAGGTTGCTTCTCTCCTTGATTAGTTTCCATCCATGGTTTCTTGTCTTGCCTTCTGGTGCTCTGGAAAATAGGTTGACCCCCTTTTCTTTGTAAGAGCCTCTCAAATATTGGAACACTGCTATCAGGTCACCCCTAGTCCTTCTTTTCATTAGACTTGATGTACCCAAGTCAGGGGTGGGATTCAAATTTTTTTAACAACCGGTTCTGTGGGCGTGGCTTAGTTGGTGGGCATGGATTGGTGGTCATGTGACTGGCTGGGCGTGGCCAACTCAATATCACTCCCATCGAGGCACGCATCTCCTCGCCTGGCCTCTCATGACTGTGGGGATGCTGCAACAGTCGTAAGTGTGAAAAATGGTCATAAGTCACTTATTTCAGTGCCATTATAATGTTGAATGGTCACAAGCAAAGTACCAGCAAAGGAGGGGAAAAAAACTCCAGAGACATTCCTGATACAGGAAGTCTAGTCCTGCCAAGAATGTAATAAGGATTAACGGAGAGGCAGTTTCTGTAAGCAACACCAGAATGTTTCCTTCCTGCCTTTCTTAATGAATTAGGCCAGTAACTTCTTCTAACAACCGGTTCTCTGAGCTGCTTAGAATGTTAACAACCGGTTCTAGTGAATAGATGCGAACCTGTAGAATCCCACCCCTGACCCAAGTCCTGCAACCGTTCTTCATATGTTTTAACCTCCAGCCCTCTAATTAACTTTGTTAATTGTTGCTATTTGTTGTTCTTTTCTGAACAATCATTTACTGTTGCTATTTGTTGTTCTTTTCTGAACAATCATTTACTGTAACGGAATGTGAAAATGACCTTGAGAGATGGAGCAATGAAATGCTGTCTAGAGAATTGTCAAATAAGAGGGAGCAGAGCCCACTGCTGTATAATAGACATAGCAAGAAGCTCAGAAGTGATTCTCCCTAAGTTCTCAGGCTGTAAAGGTGACAGTGGGAGAACCGTACTTTCTGTATTAATGTAGGTTTACAATAAGGCAGAATTAGCTTATCTGTCCACTCGTCAAGAGAAAGATGTGGTTGCAACTGACCAGTTTATTAAGAAATTTAAGGAACAAAAGGCAAGATATAAGAGAGAGGAAGGACATAGCCAAAGTAAGAAGGGTTTGCAAATATAGAGATGCATAGTGGATGACCTCAGTAGAATTAGATTTAACTGTATTTATTTTCATTTTTCTTATCTCATGCCTTTAACTTCTTAATTTCTTACTCCTTTTCCAAATAAATCTCTCAATGTCTTACAATCTTTAATAACAGAAAAACAAGAAGGTAAGATAGGACATAATTGAAAAAACATACTGTAAATAAAATAAAAAGACAATATTTAGAAGTGTTACTACCCATAGTGTGTGCAATTAGTCTTAAAAATCATACCTTTGTGAGAAATCCATTCTGTGGTATTTGTTATCTTATCCCAAGATCGCTTGTTCGGGTCTTTTTCTAACTCATCATACCATTCTATAATATAACCGTTTATTTCTGAATTTGTTGAATCCCATGTCAAATGCATTTTTTCTTCTAAAACAAAAGCCTTCAGACGAGTAATTCTTTTTTGGTCTACAAGAATAAATGCCCATGTTAATTAGGTAGGATAAATGTCAGCAATTTAAGCAATAATTTTAACTGCCAGTGCATGGCAGTGATGATTTATACAGCAAACAGAAACAAAAAAATATATAGCATGGTCAGGGGTGGGATTCAACCAGTGTTACTACTGGTTCGGTGATTACGTTTTGCTGCATGCATGTGTAATACACCTTAAGCTGTGCCGGCCGGACTGATAAGCTGATAAGCGCTGCCCGCAGGTATGCAGCATTTGAAAAATGTGCTGCGCAAAGCAGCTGAGGTTGAAAAAGCAGGAAATAAAGGTCAGGTAAGAGCCTGGGCGGGCAGGTGGGCCAAATAGCAGCAGACACAGAACTGGTTTTGTGTCTGCTGCTCTTCAGAGCTACCGGTTCTATAGAGCCGGGCAGAACCAGTAGCATCCCACCCCAAGCATGTTAGTATATATTTTAAAATACTGAGAAAGGATTTCACTGTTTCGTTACAGAAAATGTGTCAACTTAAATTGGAATACAGACTTAGGACCACAATTGACCCCAAAATTTCTGTTGCTAAGTTTAACATTTGCTAGGTGAATTTTGCCCCATTTTACAACCTTTCTTTCCACAGTTGTTAAGTGAATCACTGCAGTTAGTAACATACTTGTCAAGTGAATCTGGCTTCCCCATTGATGTTGCTTGTCAGAAGGTCACAAAAGGTGACAGCCCCCCCAGGACAGTGCAACCGTCATAAATATGAATCACTTTCCAAGTGTCTGAATTTTGATCCCATGACCATGAGGATTTACAACGGTTGTAAGTGTGAAAAATGGTCATGAGTCACTTTTTTCAATGCTGTTGTAACTTTGACTGATCATTAAATGAATTATTGTAAGTCAATGACTACCTGTACCTATTATCACTACAGGATGCAAAAATAAACAAAGTGAAATGTTCCAATTAAAGAGTGTTCCAATTGTGTTCCAATTATGGAACAACAGTGAGGTGATTATGCCACCTCACTGAGGTAAGATAAAGGTAAAGGTTCCCCTCGCACATAAATGCTAGTCGTTTCCATCTCTAGGAAACGACTAGCATGTATCGATCGAAAGGTCAGCAGTTCAGCAGTTCGAATCCCTAGTGCCACGTAACGGGATGAGCTCCCATTATTTGTCCAAGCTCTTGCCAACTTAGCAGTTCGAAAGCACGTAAAAAGTGAAAGTAGAAAAATAGGGACCACCTTTGGTGGGAAGATAACAGTGTTTGGTGTGCCTTTGGCATTTAGTCATGGAGGCCACATGACCACAGAGACATCTTCGGACAGCGCTGGCTCTTCGGCTTTGAAGCGGAGATGAGTGCTGCCCCCTAGAGTCGGGAACGACTAGCGAGGTGAACCTTTACCTTCATCTCACTGAGACCTTTCTTTAAAAGCTCAAGACTGCACTAGACTGTATATAATGGGAAGGAAATATTTTTACACGCATACAAAAAGTATACCAAATCCCGATGGTGAAAACAACCCCGAAGTTAAGAACGGGAAATGCAAAAAAAAAAAAATTCAATTCAGCTGATCTTTCAGATGAGGACATTAAGCTATTGCATATCTCTTTGGCACAGGTTTTTAAGACATACATTTCTTTTAGCCATTTTATTGCTGAAGTACTTAAGGCAAATTGTTTGGTCATTTAATTGCTCCCGAATAAGCAGGAAAAGGGAAAATTTGCGAGTGACTTTTTTTCCTAGAGGTTTTATGGATCCTTAACACTAAGGCACACAAAACAATTACAGATATTCCTTGAATATTGTTCAGAGAATTAGACTTGTTCCAACTTCCTCCCAAATGAAACATTATATCTTTTGCAAATTTTGCAAGGAGAGCCAAGTTCTTTCTAACCACATAGGAAGAAACAACTAAATAGATAGCAAGAAGGACACCAATTATCTTGCCATCCTGAGGAAGAGGCATAAGAGATCATATCAGAAGAACTTTAACTCCTGATAAGAAACCAACTTGTATGGTTGTAGTCACAGTGATAGACAAAATAGCTAGTGTGCCTCACTGAACGAGAATGCACTCTCTGTCATACTAATGGTGAAGCATCAACTGAAGGGTATATCTGATTTTCAAAACTAAATGGGGGTACTGATAAAGGAGAATATTTGTAGCTCAAGGTTGAAATTAGGGGTCCTTAGTGGTCTTTGACATTGGCTATTTTCAGATAATAATGTTATTTAGTTTGGGTAATGAAATATCTGCAAGAAACCAACCAAGCTTGGAGATCACCAAATGGAGTGTCTTTACTCTTCATTTAGCCAAAAGATATACTAGAGCTTATACAACAATGAAGATAGCCTAGTGAGACCAGCAGACTTTTTGTTCTACACAGGGAATGTAGCAATGAACCAGCCTACAGACCGGGGGGGAGGGAGGATGTAGATGGACCATAGAAATATTCTTAGTTGCTAAAAAGGGTAAAGTATCCTTCCTTGTCAGCTGGTTAAAAAAAGGAAAATATTTCTAAAACAAATCCAGACTTCCTTGAGATGAAGTCAACGTCTGAATAGATGTCAACCCAGCAGCGACGAGTTCAAATAAGAACAACTAGACACAAGAACAGTTTTTCCCGAAAGCCATCACTCTGCTAAACAAACTGTTTCCTAGTATGATTTGATGTTGATTGTACCCTATGACTATCATTAAGTGTTGTATGTTATGATTCTTGATTCTTAACTAATGCTCCTTTTCTTTATATATACTGAGAGTATTTACACCAAGACAAATTCCTTGTGTGTCCAATCACACTTGGCCAATAAAGTATTCTATAAGTGAATTAACAGTTTCAACAATAACCATTCACTGTCACATAAAAAGAGTTACATCAGAAACTATATGGCAGGGTGAGAATCCACTGCAGTACCCAGCAAACAAAAGCACTGGGGAGCAAGTACCTATATGAATAATTCAGGCAGAATGGGTACCACAACATGGACGGGAGAGAAAGGAAGAAAGAAGGTAGAAGACCAACTTTAAGGCAGACCCTGCCATACATCAAAAACATTTCGGAAACAGGAGAATGCACTTCTAGGTTCTGCAAGTGGGGATCACCTACTGCCCAGAGGCTACCATACAAGGACAAATGATGCATTACAAAGATCATTTGAAGATGGGAGAAACTTTTAATGTAATTTACTAGATTCCCTGCATGGATTGCCATGTGACTACGTAGGATAGACAGGAAGGACGCTAACCACCAGATCGCAACAACAAAATGAGCAGTTAGATGAAGAGATCCGAACTCATTGGTAGCCTCACATTGCAATGAATTGGACATGCTTTCAATTTTGCAACTACTAAGACCGTTGACCGAGCATAGGCAAAAATAGTCAACAGAAATGACTGACTGAACCCTGGGAAATTGACTCCTGTCAGTTAACAGGAGTGCTTATTTACCACCAGTTTACCAACTGTTTAGGAGCCAAGGGCATCGCAACACAAGGAAAAAATAATCAATGACTTAATAGCCAACCATCAATGTCCCAATTAACAACTAAAAGGCACACACAACCAGGCACCACATAAATACTATGCATAGAATACCCCAGTGCACACATTCAGGAGACAAAGAAGTTCCCTAAGGATGGACTTCTTGCATGAGCTTGGAAGAATAAACCTCTGGATCTGGTGACCGATTCAGATTGGATCCTACAACATTATCGGACACATATATTTGCCTTCATTCATAAATCAATTAAGTATCCTACAGCACTTCAGGTAGGAACAAAAATTAGGAGGTAGGATTTCAAGATATATATATAAATACATACATACATACATACATACATACATACATACATACATACTTACATACATACATTTTATTTTACTATTTTATGTTTGACTTTTTGATTACTGGAGACAGCCTGAACAATTTTCTTGGCAAGCTTTTTCAGAAGTGGATTGTCATTTTCTGATAAGAATCCATATAGTTAAGCAATAATTTCCTTTTCCTCTCCTTCTCTCTCTCCCTCCCTCTCTTTCTCCCCCCCCCCCCCCATGCACTACAACAAAGCACAAGTGGCACATAAGTAGTAATATGGTATACAGCATTAAAAAAGCCCTTTCTTAGTCTGTATATGTGTGTGTGTGTGTTGTGAACATTTGCATAAACATACCTATTGTTTCTTCATGTTTTGATGGAATTCTAATAGCAACTTCAGGAGAATATCCAGCACTGTTATGAGCACTAAAACAGATATTGTAGGCATCCTTGGTCAGGCTGAGAATGACAGGCTCATTATGATTGTATTTTTTTTCAAAAGTAATGTTGACGCGTTCTGCAGTGTATTTGACTTTACAGCCAGTTATTATTCCTGAAGATGGGAATTCTTTATATGCCTGGTCAGTACATAGTAGCAATTAAGAAGAATAAATGATTAAACATGTATAGGACTGGACTCCTCAAAATGTAATGCATGAATAATACACACAATAGTAAAAGAGGCACTTGAAAAGTATTCACATGTTAGGTGCAGAGTTATAGTTATTCATAGTACCAGGTAATTTTGTATCGTATAAATGTGCAAATGTGTAAAACACATTTAAACATTAAAAAAACAGAACCGTTAAAAGTTAAATAGTTAAATAGCATAAATTAAAAGGCAAACATATTTTTCCCTCCAATGCCTTTAGCAAATCAATTTTGATCCCATGAAAGCTTTGTTAATTAAAGAGAACAATTTGTTTCCAATTGGAAACTGCTTCTGGGTTTTATGCTGAAAACAGAAAAAAAAATTGATTTTAGGTTTTGATTAATTTGCTGTTATAGAAGTGGTATCTACTAGAAATGTAAAACGAAAAGTTGAAGTTGAAAAATTTGTTGTAGTCTACTGCGCTGAAAAAAAAATCAGGTCAGTGCTTTTTTTCCCTTCTTTATCCTTATATATTTCTTCTTTCCTTTTATTTTCTGATTTTTGTTTCCTTGTATTTTATAATAAACCTTAATAAAAATATTTCAAAAAAAGCTCCTTTTGGAAGAATTATGCAAAGGACCAGAATCTTAGGGATCAACTTCTTCATCAACTTGAACAGGTTTTTCAATGATAAAATATTTTACTATTTTATTTTTGACTTTTTGACTCCCGGAGATTGCCTGAACAGTTTTCTTGGCAAACTTTTTCATTTGTATCTACATCACTTCATACAACCACATCTTCACCAGCTTTCAGGACTAGTAGCCATCCTGTATATTCTCATCAGCAATTGCAAAAAAACCTTTATAATCTCTAAAACATTAATCAGTGTAGGATCTTTTTGAACTATTTTTATTTAGACAAAAGTTTATCTTAATCTTTTTAGCCTAAAGCATGATGCTGTGAATATCACCATTTCATTTTAAGAAACCTCAATAACCAGGATTTCTCAGCTTTTGATAAACTTTGAACATCATCTATACGTCCCTTATCTTTCTTTTTCTCATTAAAAAATGCTGTACACTTTTGTGAGAAATGAATGCCCTTTTAGATAATTCTTCTCAATTCTTCCCTTCTTTATTCTTAAAATAAACCAGTAAGTTGTTGAAAGGAATTTAGAATAAGAAACTTAAATTCATTCCTTTTCCAAAGTCAATGGATATGAATTATGCTTTCACTGGGAAAATTAATCCAAGCAAGGAGACAAACTAGACTTTTGACTTTAAAGCTTCTGTATATATAGTTTTAAGAGTCTACTGAGAAATCAACCAATATATTCATTAAAAAGAAACAGGAATCTTGATATTTCTTTACCTTCCACAAAAGATGCACACTCCTGTTTCCATTAGGATAAGTTTCAATTACTCTCCATAAGTCTATTTTCAAAGGAGCTGTTAAAAACAAATGAAACAGAATGGTAAAATAGGTAAATAAGTTATTCTTTCAGATCCCTTGGATTGGTATAGCTTCCTTTTTTGTAGGTTAAGTAATGATTAGTCTTCTCTAACAGCAAACAGATATTGCACTTAACAAGAACACAATGACACTCCATTTTTGGTTATCCTTCCCAAGGAGGCAATTTCAGCTGTATTCTACTAACTGAATATGTCCGACCATCATGACTGAATAACTGGAAATACTTAATCCAAATAAAAGAGATATTTCAAGATCAATGTTAGCCCTTCAAGGTGATGACAAGATGACATCAGAAGAAATTCTAGAACTCTTGAAAACTAATGGTGTTTCTCCATTACTTCCTTTCATACCAGAAAGAATTAAGGCAAAGCTACTTTAGCTCTATTTCTCGTGCTTTTTTGCTTTCCCTTCCTGAGCCATATTCTTTTAATGGCCTTTGAGTATTTTCTCTAAGGTCACTTCTGTGCACTCTGCTACTTAATAAAGAACTTCATCTCACCTGCCAAACAAGTTGCTTTAAAGGAAGTCAGTTGGGAAGAAGTGTTCTTGGGAGAATCAAATGACCGTAGACTCCAGTACATTACCCCACAATTCCATTTTTAGCTAACTTAAGTTGAGTTTGCTGTATATATACAATATATGTGCCAATATTTATGCAGGTTTTTAAATAGTTTATAGTTTATTTATTGAAAACTTTTATATAGCTAGCAATCTTCTAATCAATTCTGGTTACTCCCAAGGAAAAGTGAAAACAATATATCTAACCATATTGAAATATGAAACTAATGTTAAAATATTAAAAGCAACCAAGATCCTGGCTTCAAGTCAAACATCTAATGTGTAATTATCCAATTTTATTCACAGCTTTACAGAAGGCTAAGAGCCTGCCAAACATCCAGAGAAAGAATATTCCAAAGGGCAAGGGCAACCATGGAAAAGGCGTACTTCCCAGCTCCCAATAAATGTCAATATTTAGAGGAAGGGACTAGAACAGGGGTGTCAAACTGGATTTCTCGGAGGGCCGAATCAGCATTGTAGTTCTCTTATGCAGGCCAGCCTGGGTGGGAGGAGATGGGATGGATGCCTCCCGCAGCACCCAGCCACCCAAATGGGACATGGGGGGGCACGTGAGCCTTCTGCATTCCATTTTCAGCCTGGATGTCCTCCCTGCAGCACCCTGCTGCAAAACAGGGCACCAGAGGGGGCACGTGAGACAGAGGCACCATTGGCCAGTTCTTTGCTATTTCCAGGCTGGCCCCATGGGCCAGATTTAAGCACCCTGCGGGCCGGATCTGCATTTGAGTTTGACACCCCTGGACTAGGAGCATGCCCACACTATCTGACTTCATAGCACAGGTAGACCTGCTCGTACAACATAAAGTTGTAAAGGTGATGACCAACACCTTGACTTGCACCTGGAAAGGAACTGGAAGCCAATGCAGTTCACACAACTGAGGTTTTTTATATGGGCAACCTTAGGGAACTGCATTACTGCGCATGCTGCTCCACTCTAGAATAGTCAAAGTTTTGGGGTGATCTTCGAGGGCAGCCCTATGCAGAGTGCATTACAGTAATCCAAATAGGAGGTGACCAAGGCATGATTGATAGTTCTTTAACCTTTATTAACTATGATTAGAGATGTTTAAATCTGCAAATAAAATCGTTATGCCAAACTTAGTTTTCTTTTTCTTACCTTGTTCTTCCGTTCTGTTTGTTACTTTGTTGCTCCATTCACTCCATTTACCAAACTCCTCAACTTTACACCGAACATCAACTGTATAATTTGTAAAATTCCGCAGGTCAGTGAGATTTAAGGATTGATTTCTATCAAACTGTTTCATCTGGATATTGATGCATTTCTAAAAATAAATAGAATTATTGTTTCAATTATTATGGTAAAAGCTTACAACGAACAACTATTGTACAATTTGTAAAATTCCATAGGTCAGTGAGAGTTAAAGTTTGGTTTCTTTCATCTTCTTTCAACTGGACATGGATATATCCTAAAAATAAACAAAAATGTTGTTTTGATAAGCACGGTAAAAAGAATAAATACAAAATTGTAAATAAGGGTTGTCATACATTCTGATTTCCCTAGACAGAGCTTTTTTTTCCAGCTGATGAAAGCTCAGTCCAGCTAGGAATGTAAAATATTATCTTTATTTATAGAAGAAAAGCTTTTACTTCACTAATTGAGTGTGAGCTGTGATGGAGGAGGGTTTTTTTTTCTTATCCTGAATGATAAGAATTGAAGCTCTTCCTTGCCGTTTGTCACATTGCATAAATATTACTGACAGATTTCCCTATGGACAGATTTCTACTGAAGGCACAAATACTTTTGAGCTGTACAGTCATCAACATCGAGGCTTTGGTGGCTTCTGATGACTATTCAAATTAATTATTCCACATTAATTTATTTTCAACTTTACTCCAAATTTATTTATTCCCCAAATTATTTTTTCCTCTTTCCAATTACTCCAATTACTTTCCTTTATTCTACAACATTTAGCACAAACATTTCATTCTTATTTTCTGCTTTTATCCACCTTTTAATCATCCTGTCCATATCAATAATTTAATTCTAAAATTACTTGTATTCATTTTCTATCATTCCTGCATTTTACTAGACTAACCTTCTTCCAACAGTCATTTCCCCAATCATCAATGAAAAAGAGGAATGGCATATTAAAAGATGAAAGTGCAAAGTTTCATTGTTTAGTTGTCTAAAAAGAAAACGAGATCAGCTCTCTATAATTTTATCTTCACCATTGTGGAAGAGTTGGTTGTAAAGGTAAAAACCATGGAAAGAAATGACTACAATATTTGGGGATTCAGCAGGCAACAGAGAAATTGGAGCCCAATCAAACATCTATAATAGATATCACTAGAGTTGATACGACTTACAGTTTATAAATAAATAAAAATCAAGCAAGCAATAACTTTCAGGAGAGCCTATTTCGATAATAAAAGAGAAGATAATCAGCAAGATGGATGGACTCAATTACAGCAACAATGGGTGCACTATTGGAGGAGCAGAAAGAGCAGGCTGGGGTCAGATCATCCAAGAAAAAAAAAATCTATGTTAAGAGTGAATATCAGCTTAATGGCACAATATCAAAGCACTAGGCAGGATCCCATAGACAAAATCTTCAGGTCATAAAACACAAGAGGATCGAAAATTATATATTGGATGTACAATAGTATATCAATGAGGGGGAAAATGACTGTAAGTTAGGAAATACCAATAAAACAGAACATTTATAGCTCAGATTTGAAATGAAGGGTGTTGTTCTGACCCAGCCTTCGCAGAAGTAAGAAACAGACTCCCCACAAAGAAAACCCCCTCTTTATTTACACATTGAGTTTGATACCCCTGGTTTAGAAAATACATTGATCAAATCTGCAGAGATACAATAGTAAGGTGAATAACAACAGGCTCAGAACACGAATGGAGGTCATGGATCATCTTTACTAGCCAGAATATGGGGGGAAAGACAGAAAGATAAATTTAGCAGGGACAAGCCTTACATTTGGATTGGAAAATTAAAGGCTTTAATGTAGGAATGGAAAGGAATGTATTGGGCAGTAATATTCAGAAAGAAGATCTGGGTTCTTGGAAGATTACAAGCTGAACATGAGACAATGTCACGATTCATTTATTAAAAAAAACATAAATGCAATCTTAGGCTACATAAACAGGTGAAATTCCTCTCTATTCTAGTCTCTCTATTCAGGACTGATCAGACCACACTCAGAATACTGAGTCTGGTTCTAGGCACCAGGTTTTAAGGTAGACACTAACAAAGTGTAACATGCCAGGGGAGAGTAACCATGATGAGAATTGGTTGGAGGTAATGGATGTAGCTCCTTAGGGAAGAAGAAACTACAAGCAGACATGATAGCTATTTTCAAGTGTCTCAAGCAATATCATGTAGGTCACGTAGCAGAATTATTCCAAGAAAAAGGGTAATAAAAAAAACACCAGATTTAAATGTATAAAGATGCGCTTTGGAGTGCTTTGGAGAATAGCTTGACTCCCTCTTCTTTGTGGCAATCCCTGAGATATTGGAATACTGCTATCATGTCTCCCCTGTAGTGTAATCAGACTCCAGGCTCATACTCTGGGCCCATGTGGTAGATGTGCCCAAAAGCAAAAACCTATCGGACAAAAATACATACTTGGATAGAAAAAATTATAAAAGAACACATAGATTTAAAACCAGAAATATTTCTGTTGGGTATCATACCAGAAAAATATTTTAAAAGGACTGTGTATTTAATACTACATGCATTAACAGTGGGCAGGATTTTATTTGCACAACATTGGAAAATACTAGAATGTGCAGAAATGGTAGATTAACATTTGAAATTAAAGAGAAGGAAGATATGGATTATTTTGAAACATGGGATTCATTAAATAACAGAAACAGAAGTTAGAGTATTTAAAAGTATAAGCGAAGGATTAATTTTATCATGAGGGTTTATTATGATATGTTTATTATCAATATGATTTAGTATTAACAATTAACTATTAATATTATGTTGAGAAAATACTGTTATTATATGATCACTACTAATGAACATTATGATGATGATGACTATTGCTCAAACTAACTGTAACCGACAACACACTGTTTATAAAGACATTGAAGTTGTTGCTCTTTCTTTATATAGTAAAAAAAATGAAAAAAAAAACATTTAAATTACAAGGAAATAGATTTCAGGAAAAAAAATCCTAAAGGTATTTGAAGAAAGGCTGGATGGCCATTTCATAAGAATTATCTAATAGGGGATTCCTGCACTGGACGGTCAGGCGGACTTTATAATTTCCAAGGTTGGTTGGTTCCTACTTTTATATTCTATGATATTCTAGTTTCCAGCTTACTACCATAAGCCTATTATCACATCACAAATGCTAAACACAGAATGTCTCCTCATCTAATATTTGAGTGGAGTTGATCTTCATTCAAAGGCATCCAGAGGGGAGAAAGAGACAATACTAACATATTCATCATGATACACTTGTGTCAGATATTATGATGCAAAATGATGCAAACATACATATTACCTCATTTAGCTTGTTTGGGACACTACTATTTTTATTCTCACTTGGGGATGAAATTAAAATACTTGGGAGCCTCATTTTCAATGCCATCATCTAAAAAATTACTTACTTCTGCCATCATCTAAGAAACTTCTTTCTCTATTTTTAATTGATTTGTTAAAACGTATATCAATTAAAATTTGTCTTACTTTTATTGTGACTTGGTAGCAAATCTGGCATATAAAATTATCATAACTTGGTTCTTTTGGGTTTCTTCTCAGGTCAACTCTTAGCATTTCCTTCATCCCTTCTACTTTCAGTATTTCAGGAGGACCAGGTTTCACTAGAATTGAGAAATGAGCGGTAAATTTTCAGAGGTTAACATACAATTTAACTATAGTCAGCAACAGAAAACATCCTAATTTAGGGTAAAACAACTAGACAGGAAAGCCAGGACTGTAGCAATAATTCCTAAGAACCATACAAAGTGACCAAATTCACCTTGCATAAAGCTGTATCAACTAAGGACTGCAATATTTTTATCTGTGTTCTGCCTAGTATTCCAGATATCCATAGAGAAATGCCATTCAAATCTATAGTTAAATCCCACTAAGGGTTTTAGAAATCAAGTGGTCACAGATATCTAGGAATGAATTATCATACTTCATCTCAACACAACTAGAGAATGCAATGAAGTAAAAATTGGCAAGACGGTAGATGGAGTGCTGCAATATAAACCCTGTTCCATTTGAATGGGCAACATTTTATCCATATGCTGAGATAGAATGAGAATATCTGGAACTGGTTGTGAGGCATCCCAAAGGGGTGTTTGAGATGCTGCGTTTTGTTCTTATGGTTTCTGATTTTATAATTATTGTTTTTTTTTGTTGAAAACTACCAAAATTCTGTTTAAGAAGAGGGGACACACCAATATTTTAAATGAAGAAATAAATGATAAATAAAGGAGAATATTTGTAGTCAGGGTTGAAATGAGGGATCATTGGTGCTCTCTGACCTTGACTGTTTTCCTGAAGATGTTTCATTACCCAAACTAGGCAACATCATCAGTGTTAATAAGGAGTGGGATTTGCTCTCAATTTATATTCTAGTGGCTTGCCTTGTCAGTATTGGTGGGAGTGGTCTTGGAGGTTCTTTTGGGGTTATTAGCTTGTTTGACAGTTCTGTTTGGTGAATTGTTTATTTGTTGATTGTTAGTCTGATGTTAAACTTGGAGTTAACCTATGCTCATCTGGATGTTGATTGCTGATGGGTAAGTATATTGCTCTTTTTGTTCCCTTTTTGGCTTGTTGACTTAACCATAATTTCAACTGGGAAACTGTAACCATTCTAGACCAAGCCAAGTCCAAAAAAGCTAGAGAATTTCTAGAAGCCTGGCATTCTGACAAATTAATCATCAATAGACATATAGACATACAGTGGGGCAAAAAAGTATTTAGTCAGCCACCAACTGTGCAAGTTCTCCCACTTAAAAAGATGAGAGAGGCCTGTAATTGTCATCATAGGTATACCTCACCTATGAGAGACAAAATGTGAAAACAAATCCAGACAATCACTTGTCTGATTTGGAAAGAATTTATTTGCAAATTATGGTGGAAAATAAGTATTTGGTCAATATTAAAAGTTCATCTCAATACTTTGTTATATATCCTTTGTTGGCAATGACAGAGGTCAAACATTTTCTGTAAGTCTTCACCAGATTGTCACACACTGTTGCTGGTATGTTGGCCCATTCCTCCATGCAGATCTCCTCTAGAGCAGTGATGTTTTGGGGCTGTAGCTGGGCAACACGGACTTTCAACTCCCTCCAAAGGTTTTCTATGGGGTTGAGATCTGGAGACTGGCTAGGCCACTCCAGGACCTTGAAATGCTTCTTACGAAGCCACTCCTTTGTTGCCTGGGTGGTGTGTTTGGGATCATTGTCATGCTGAAAGACCCAGCCACATTTCATCTTCAATGCCCTTGCTGATGGAAGGAGGTTTGCACTCAACATCTCACGATACATGACCCCATTCATTGAGGGAGATTATCAGTGGTCTTGTATGTCTTCCATTTTCTAATTATTGCTCCCACAGTTGATTTCTTCACACCAAGCTGCTTGCCTATTGCAGATTCAGTCTTCCCAGCCTGGTGCAAGTCTACAATTTTGTTTCTGGTGTCCTTCGACAGCTCTTTGGTCTTCACCATAGTGGAGTTTGGAGTGCAACTGTTTGAGGTTGTGGACAGGTGTCTTTTATACTGATAACAAGTTCAAACAGGTGCCATTAATACAGGTAATGAGTGGAGGACAGAGGAGCCTCTTAAAGAAGAAGTTACAAGTCTGTCAGAGCCAGCAATCTTGCTTGTTTGTAGGTGACCAAATACTTATTTTCCACCATAATTTGCAAATAAATTCTTTCCAAATCAGGCAATGTGATTGTCTGGATTTGTTTTCACATTTTGTCTCTCATAGGTGAGGTATACCTATGATGACAATTATAGGCTTCTCTCATCTTTTTAAGTGGGAGAACTTGCACAATTGGTGGCTGACTAAATACTTTTTTGCCCCACTGTAAACAATATCTGCATACTGTGCAAAAGAGACAATCAACAAGCCAAAAAGGGAACTAAAAAACCAAAATACTTCTCCACCAGCAATCAACACGCAGATGAGCACAGATTAACTCCAAGATTAATATCAGACCAACAAAAATACCCCAGTCAAGGAACTGCCAAACAAGCTAACAGTAAATAGCTCAACCAAAGTACATCCAAGACCACCCTTATCAATACTGATGGAGTAAGCCAATGGAATATAAACTGAGAGCAAGCCCTCTCAATACTAGCACTGATGATGTTACCTAGTTTGAGTAATGAAATGTCTACAAGAAAACAAGCTCAGAGAGCATTGAGGACCCCACATAAATAAATATTTTATTAAGTCAAGAGTTGACTTACATATGTCTTTCATACGTTGGGAAGTCAAGTTGAATGCTTCTCCAAAGAGTTGTATTTTGACTGGTTTAGCGTCAAGTATAAATGTAATGGATTTTGCTATACATGAACCACTTTCCATTGTACCATTATATGTATTATTTTCCAATTTGCTGAAATAAGTAAAGAAAAGTAGATTGTTATATTTTAAAAAATCTAAATTAAAAAAGTCAAAGGTCAAGAATTTTATCATGAACCAATCATAGAGATTTTTTTTAGACCTGACACAATTTAGGAAAAAAATAAGCACAAAAAATAATATGCCCCCAAAACTGCTAAGGTCAAAGTAGAAGTAGTAACTTCTACTTTGTGTGTCATCTTGTTCAAAACAAAATTGCAATTGGTAATTAAAACAAGTTCTAAATAAAGCCAAATACTATGTGACCAACACTGTAGCAGGTAGAAAGTAAAGCAAGACCAGCATGGAAGGAAGGTTAGCAAGGATTCTAACTGAGCTAACAGGAACTAAAGACTTCTAGATTTGTCCTTTAGTTATCAGGTATGTTTAACTCATGAAAAGTGTATTTCTGAATGCAGCATTACATACAAGAAGTTCTATTTCTTAACTAAGCATTTTGCCTGTTACCCCTGGAATTTTTTCCCTCTGATATTTTCTTCCCTAAGAGGTAAGTAAGATTCCACCAATAGTTCCATGTGAAGACTGGAAGGTCCTTGTCACCTGACTTTTTTTTCTTACAGAAGCAAACCTCTATTATACAGTATATACAGTAATAGGCTGTGCAAAACTTGAAGCAATGTCTGGCTGTCGTGTTAGGCTGGATAAGAAGCAATAAAAGAAAGATGGTCATCCCAAGGGACCAAACATCTGCTAAAACCCATAAAGCCCTCCTAGAAGAAGTCTACATTCAGCCCAGCCCAAAGTCTGGGAAAAGAATCAGGTCTCCAGGGCAAAGTTAACGGACAGCAGGCTTTCAGATCTTCACATCTCTGGGAAGATGTTTTCCATAAAGGAGCCTCTCTGACAGAAGATGCACCTCTTGAGTGTCATCAGATGATATTGTTTAATGGATGGGACCTGGAGCATGCTAATCCATGTTTGACCTCACAGGACAGACAGCAGCAACAGAGAAAAGACAAACACTCAAATGAATAATCTATACTCTATAGATGATGGTCATCAGTTGATTCCACCCCATAATCACCATCCAATTGCCACTTACTTTACTATGGTAACACTGCAGTTTGTACCACTGGGTATTTCTCTTTCAGACGTCCAGCTACAATTAAGAATGTAACTGTAATAATAAATGCAAGAAATGATTTCAGGTTTCTGTGGCGAGGCTGTAATTAAGTGGAACAAAAGAAAAACTGTCATCAGGCATTATTTAATTGCTTTATGGTCTTCTAAATATTAAAAGCACAAGTATTTCTCTGAGTAATTTTCTTCATTTTATCTTCAAACAATAACCTGTGAGGTATGTTGAGCTAGAACAGGGGTGTCAAACTTGTGTCATCACGACGGCATCACATGACATATCGTGACTTTTTCCCCTTCGCTAAACCGGAGGTGGGTGTGGCCAGCACATGATGCATCCGGCCTGTGGGCTGCAAGTTTGATAGCCCTGAGAAAAAGAGTGACCCAAAGCTATTCAGTCAGTTTCCATGACTGAGGGGAGACTCTCCAGTTCATTACTTTACACTGGCTCCTTTCATTTCTAAAGGAAGATCTGTTTTAAATAACTATGGCTAGCTTTTACATTATACTGTAACTTCTACTATAATCCCACTGTTTTCATTAGGAAATAATATTGTTCCACGTCTATTAGCTTTGAATTATCTTTGGATATCAAGATTTATCTGTATTCTGTTAAAGAGGATAAATGACATACAGTACAAAGGGTACACGCACACAAACATTTTTCACTGTGCCAATTAAAATCTTCCATCTGCCCCAATTAGCTCCAAGAAATAAATTCCAAATATCAAAAATATTATTAGCCTTTACCAGAGATTCAATTAAATAAAATTGCAAAATTTAAACTGCTTATGGCAAACCTTGTTTAGCAACCTCAATTGGGATCTGCTAAGTGAAGTGCTCCTTAAATGGAAAATCACATGACACCCAAATAGGCTTTCTCCCTTCCCTCTCTTTTGAAAAGTTCACCAGGGTACTGGGATAATTAGACAGAGGGGAATTAATATATGCATTTACATTAATTTCAGAGGAAGGGGTTACAAAAAACAAATAAGCAGGCACACAATGAGAAATGCACATCCAAAGGTATGCACTACAGCTGGCTGTTGGTCTACTGCAGAGGTCTCCAAACTTGTCAACTTTAAGACTTGTGGACTTCAATTCCAGAATTCTCCAGCTAGCTAGCTGGAGAATTCTGGGAGTTGAAGCCCACAAGTCTTAAAGTTGACAAGTTTGGGGACCCCTGGTCTACTGCATGGCCCCAAGTCACTTAGAAGACAAAGCCCATGGTGTGAAACTAAGTAGTCCTGTCAATTACAGGTACAGCTGCGGCTAACTAAGGTCACAGAGTTGGGCTTGTTTATCTGCAGTTGGAAACTTTTGGGGAAGTGCTGGGCTGTAAAGAAAAGCAACTCAGGAAACCATCAGTGTTTAAGCAATATCTCCACTCTGCGAGTGAGGATGGGAAAAAAAGACCACAACAGGCATAGGACAACACACACTGACTGACTGAACATGTGACTGAGACTGACACTGCTGAGGCCTTGGTTGTGAAATTATCAGGGTGGGTGGTTCAGCACTATTGTAGCTTTGAACATTTGCTACACAAAGCCTATACAAGGACTACCTATAAAGGTAGTGCTCAATTTACAACCAAAAACTGCCTATTTGGGAGAGTGACTTTGCACTTTTGACTGCCATAAAACTGTCATAAGAAACAGTCAAAAAAGTTGGGTCTGCTCATGTAATACCTCGACTTATGACCACAATGATTTATGACTGGAATTCTAGTCATAACTGGGGTCGTGAGTCAAGGACTATCTGTGTTTTTAGCCTCAATCATTCTAGAAAGATATACCATCAACTTTTATGCTACCTGATCCTAACAGTTCTAAAAATTAAATATCACCATTTTCTCCAAATTTATTTAGCACTGCAACCCAACGGTAGGAAATATATAAAAGATTCAATTTACCAGTTAAGCAGAATTTGCAAAGTGTTGTCAAGTTCCAAAGCAAAGAAAGGAATGCTTTAATTTGGCTCATTTTGCAAAGGCTGGGCATTCTGTAATAAAATGTAAGGTTTTCTTGTTAGATTCTTTTGCACAAAATGTTAGTAGTTCTCTGCCTATTGAATTCATAAATCCCAAGCATTTATAACAATCACTCAAAATATAAGATAGTATTCTATATACATACAATACACCACAATTGTTCTAATCCCCTCCCCCCAATTTCTTATTCGTAGGTTGGAATAATAAAAATAATAATAAATAATAATAAAAGTATCCTGTAATATTTACTACATGCTGTATTAATTAAATATTATTAAATATTAGAATGAAAATTAAGTAATTTAATATACAGAATTATCTTAATTGAATTTCAAGTTATGGCAAATGGGAGGGAACAGTAAATATTGTGCCTCACTTTCCCACAAGATAATAATTTGTTACTAATATCACGTATGTATTTCAAGGGCAGGATCTGAAAAAGAGCTCTGATTATTAATTGACGATCTTCTTCACAGGAATACAACATGCTTCTTATGGTCTTTTAGAACATTTAATGATGACTATATTATTATATGTGAGTCCTTAGGTAACCTTAAATTTAATTATTTATAGCTGGAATCAAGATATTGTCACAGTTGCTGTCCTTTTATCTGAGAACAGAACTTCTGATTTTACTACTTAGTTGACATGTTTAGATTTTTTTTTATCCCTCCTTTATTATTTTTACAGATAACTCAAGACAATCATACAGAAGCCACACATCATTACATACCACAACATAGGTACAAATAAATTACATGGTAATGGCCAATAATAACATGGCATCAAGAATATAACTTAACCTTCTTCCTTCAGCATTAGTTTCTCTTTGGCCAAGAGAAACAGAGGCAGCAAGAAGTTGATAAAGAAAAGGAATAGGTCTTTTGCCGCAAAATTTTTATTTTAACATAGCTTTACATGAATCTTTTATTATTGAAAATAGCTTTTTTTCCACATTCAGTCTTTATTTATAGCAACAGTAATAGCACTTAGATTTATATACCACTTTACAGTGCTTTACCACCCTCTCTAAGCAGTTTACAGAGTCACCATATTGCCCCCAACAATTTGAGTGCTCATTTTACCCACCTCAGAAGGATGGAAAGCTGAGTCAACCTTGAGCCTGGTGAGATTTGAACTGCCAAATTGCAGGCAGGCAGCAGGCAGCAGAAATAGCCTGCAGTACTGCGCTCTACCTAACTACTCTATCTATGCTACTGTAGCTCATCTATAATGAGTCCTCATTCAGTCTTCATATACTCCCCCATGGGGCTGACTTAACAGTTACAATTACTAGTACTTTAGGGTAGTAGAGAATTTGCAGTGGCAATCTTCAATATAACTTATCTATATATGATAAATATCAGAAGATAACATAAAGAATCTTGCATCCTATGAGAGAGCTATTTTTTTTCCAGATTTTTTAAAGTTTGAAAGCTCTATGCAAATTGTTCTGGAGCTGCAAAATGGATAGGGTATTAGATGCTTTGAGTGTTTTTTAATGACTTGCTTTCACAAGCTGCTTTGGAGATAATTCAATTAAAAATTCATATTTTCAAAATCAATAAATAGAAATTTCTATAGTTTATTAGAACATACTGAGGCCACGTTAATTAATGCAACTTGCATTAAAATTGCAGAAATTCTGTCCAACAGTTAGAACATTTTATGTGGGCTTTGCTAATAATAATCACTCCTTGTTTTCAATGTCCTTCAGTTCTTAGAGTAATACTGATGTTTATAGTCACAAATAAACAAAATAATATTCTTAGGAACTGATTTTTCCTAGAAAATACATGCAGGAAACACTATTTATTTTGTCTTAAAAAGCCTTGGTCCCTTTGTCTTTTTTCAGACAGTTTTTCTCCACCTCTTTCAGAAGGTGTATTATCTCCAAATCATTGGGAAATAAAATTAATTGATATTAACACTGTGTAAGGCTTCTGAATTGTTTAATTATGTAGTATCTTCCAGAAATGAAACAATGGCTATAATTGTTACACTAAACCCGTGTTGGTGAACTTATGCCATGCGTGCCGGAAGTGGCATGCAGAGCCATTTCTCCCGGCACACAAGAGGTTGCCTGGAAGAGCCCCACTACGCATGCACATGCATGTGGCGCCGCCCTACAGCTGATCATTGGGTATTTGGCACGCATGTGCAGGGGGCAGAGGGGGGTGCGGGGAACCGCATGTGCATGTGCAGGGATGCACTGCCTGTGAGGGGATCATGCGCGCATGCACAAATGCACTGTGTGCGAGGGGAAAATTACTCACGCATGCACAGATGCGCTGTGCACAAGGGGGGAATCGCGCACACATGCACAGAGATGCAAGGCACGCAAGGGGGAATCACGTGCGCATGCGCAGAGATGCATGGCACGTGAGGGGGAATCGCACACACATGCGCATGGGGTGTGGAGGGCCAGCACTCATTGCCTTCTGAGTGCTGGCATGCAAAGGTGCGCAAAGGCACGCAAGGGATGTAAGGGCACACAGGGGCGCGCAAGCAAGGGCACACGCAATTATCGGCATGGGAGCCGAAAAAGGTTAGCCATGACTGCACTAAATCATCATTTCAAATCAGAATTATTACAGATTTTACTTCATAATCTCTTACTTTATAAATCATTTACAATACTAATTTACCACATAAAAACAAACTATGGTTTGCCAATTGTAATATTGTGCCAAATTATTTCAACTTATTTGTATTGTACTTTGGTAACACTGCAGAAATTACCTAAGTGGTTTATGTCAAATAATGTATGTTTTATGAGTACATATTTATGTTATAAAATTGTAATATAAAATATTTCCCCATTACAGCAGCAGAATAATAATAATCTAGGAAATGGAAAAAAAAGTTTATTGAGATTCTCCTCTTAACAGAACATCATAAATTGGTATCAGCAATTAAGTCAAATTTCACCTTAAAAGGAACTCAAATTGGACGTAAGAAATCTCAAAAGTCATCTATTTGTAGATATTATTATTTGTTTTAAAAAATACAAATTCCACATCCAAAATGAAAACATACAGCTTAGAACTGCCAAGTTTGAAAAACACTGTTCTAAACTAATAGTAATTTTAATTCTAGGACAAAATGTGGGTGTTTATAGGAGCCCCTTTTCCTGTGCAAAAAAGGACAAGCTAGTTTAAGTCAAAAAAAGATACATAAAACTCATAGGACTTTTATTATATTTCTGCTAGCTAGAAAGAATTGTGTTAGCTACCAAGTTCAGATATAATTTAATAAGAGTGACCTTATACTCTTTTCAGCATATGGAAAACTTTAGAAAAATCCCCAAACATAATTTATTTCTAGTACAAAAAAAACTAATTCCCCAGAATTACAGAGACTATGAGGGAAGTAGGTCTTTTTTGTACTAGAAATAAATAATGATTGAGGATTTTTATGAAGGATGTGGGCGTCCTTAGCCTGAGATTCTGTTGTGGGACTTCAGCAGTCAAGCTGCCCTTGCTTTATCATGGGGAAGTGAGGGTGGCTTTTGTTTGTTTGTTTGTTTTCGCTCTGGAAGAATTGTGGGCCACTTAACTGCCTATTCCATTTGCCATCCAGGGTTTGGCCAGAGAAATGGAAAGGGTAACTTTTTACCTAGTGCAAGTCCCTGGCTCTCCTACTGGTCCTGAAAATGAGTGGCAGGGACCTAGGGGATATGCTCATAAGACCTCCAGGGATGACTGGGGCAAGACAGGCCAAGCTGATCTTCAAAGGCTACGCTGCAGACTGTTGGACTTAGGTCTGTGATGGCGAATCTATGGCATGCGTCGCCCCAGCTCAGCACTGCCGCACATGTGCATGCGTGCTTCCCACTGGCCAGCAGGTCTTTGGGTCTTTGCCGTGCATGTGTGGAGTGGGGACGATGGGAGCGCATGCACAGGGGGTGGGGTGCATGCACGGGGGTGGGGTGCATGCAAAGGGGCACACATACTGCCTTTTGGGGATGCGTGCATGTGTTTTGGGCACACAGTGCTGAAAAGGTTAGCCATCACTGAGTCCTAGGTTGTGTCAGCCAAAAGGAAAAACGTTCCTTTGGAACCCAAGCAGGAAAAGATGGGTAGAGGCTTATTTTGTGGTGGGCTGGGGTTGGACTGAGGACAACGTTCTGCATCCATGACCTCCACAAATCATCAGCAGGATAGCTTGGTGCTGGGTCAAGCAGATTCCAGTCATTGCTGGTTGTTGATGTTTTTTTAGGGAGTCTTGTGCCTCAACTTTAAGTTCTACTTGAAGGTAACTCCATCATAAAAGACTGAGTTTTGTATGAGTAGACTGAGTTTTGTATGAGTATGACTTTGAGTAGACGGTACCTGGGTTGATATGGCAAAACTCTGTGCTGTCACTTGTTTTATAAGTCTCTCTTGGCAGAAGGCGGGGTAATTGGTGAATATAAATACGTGTTACATCTCTAATATTAATCAAATAATCGTAATAAACTTCCAAATCTAGTTATCACTTCTGCTACCTATTTGTTGTTAGATGGATAAATACTTTTAAAGAGGAAAAAAAAATCAGAAAAAATGATCGCATACACAGTACAGGGAGTCCTTGACTTATAACCACAACTGAGCCGAAAATTTATGTTGCTAAGTGAGAAATTTGTTAAGTGAGTTTTGTTTCATTTTACGACTTTTCTCACCACATTTATTAAGCAAATCACTGTAGTTCTTAAATTAGGAACATGGTTGTTAAGTGAAGCTGGTTTCCCCATTGACTTTCCTTGTCAGAAGGTCGCAACCGGGGATCACATGACTCCAGGGCACCGTCATAAATGCGAGTCAGTTGTCAAGCATCGGAATGTAAATCATGTGACCATGGAGATGCTGCAATGGTCATAAGTCTGAAAAATGATCGTAAGTCACTTTTTTCAGCAGTGTGGTAACTTGGAATGGTCACTAAGTAAACTGTTTTAAGTTGAGGACTACCTGTACAAGATTTATATTTATGCCGACTTTATAAAATGATTTAATGTGCCTGCTTTTCCTCCAACTGTAGCACAGAATATTAAAGGCCAGTGCGGTCTCTGTAATTCAAAGATCTTTCCCAATAAATTCTTCTGGAGAACTTAAACATTTCTTTAAAAATACTGCTTTTTATTGAAATAAATAATATTGGGAAATACTAGACAAACGTTATACCTTATTTGTTTATTCTTGAGTTGACCTGGGATGGCTTTAAAATTATTTCAATTGTTTCATAAAAGAAATTGCCAAATTAATGGAAAATGGAAACAACCTCAGGAAGAATCTCTTACAGCAGCTTCTTCTACGCAGCTGTCTTGGACTATGCAGAAAGTCCTCTACTTATGACCACAACGGAGCCTCAAATTTCCATTGCTAAGCAAGGCAGTTGCTGATTGAGTTTTACCCCATTTTAGAACCTTTTTGCAACAGTCGTTAAGAGAGCCACTGCAGTAGTTAACTGAAACATGCCATCATGTTTCTCTGGCTTCCCCCCTCCATTGACTTCGCTTGACTGGATGGGAAGGTTACAAATGGTGATCAATGCAATGCAACTGGACAATGCAACTGTCATGAATATATGCCAATTGCCATGTGCCCAAATTTTCATTGCATCACCATGGGGATGATGCAATGGTCCTAAACATAAAAAACAGCCCTGTCCCTTTTTTTCCTGAAGCCATTGTAACTTCGGCCACTACACTAATAGTGGTAAGTCAAGGGATACCTGTAATTCCCAAAATTCTCACCCATGAATATAGTTCAATTCAGAGGTGGTATTCAGCAGGTTCTGACCAGATTTGGAGAACCGGTAGCAGAAATTTTGAGTAGTTCAGGCCCCGCCACCATGTATTCTCTGCCTCCCAAGTCACAGCTGATTGGCTAGGTCTCCATTCTTCTTTTGCACAGGAGAACGGAGCTGGAAAGCAGGTTAGTGGAGTGGGGAGAGAATAGGGATTTTACAATATCCTTCCATTGCCACACCCACCAAACCGGTAGTAAAAAATTTTGAATCCCACCACTGCAAGTCTAATTCTTCCCAAATGAATTCCCGTTTCAAATTTGTGCAATGCATCCAATTGAAAAACCCGAGGATGGACAGTCAGATGGACGCAAGCACACACACACACACACACACAAAAAAAACAACCCTTAGGCAATTCAGAACTAAGCTAGAAGTAAGTTTTCATTTTCATTTTCCAAAATATCTTTTGGGCTACAATTTTAAAAGATTTCAGAGGGTTTTTTAAAAGATAGATAGATAGATAGATAGATAGATAGATAGATAGATAGATAGATAGATAGATAGATAAATAGATAGATGATAGATAGATAGATAGATAGATAGATAGATAGATAGATAGATAGATAGATAGATAGATAGATAGATAGATAGATAGATAGATAGATAGATGAGAGAGAGAGATGATGGATGGATGGATGGGTGGATGGATGGATGGATGGATGGATAAGATAAATAGATATAGGTAGGTAGGTAGGTATTCGAGATAGATATAGATAGATGATAGATGGTAGGTAAGTAGACAGATAGAGAGACAGACAGACAGATATTCGTCCTCAGAAGATTGATCAAGAACCCAACCTTGAAAGGAAACGTCCGGGTTGTCCGAAGTTTGCTTACCGCTTCAAACGCCCAAATGGAGAGATGCAAGGCTTCCCAAGACTGCAATTTAACTTGGAGGCACTTTCTAGGAAAGAGGCTTTCGCGATCGAGTCTAGGAGGAGGTAGTAGAGGAAGGGAAAAGAGAGAAAAGTAAAGCGCCCGGGATTGGAGGAGCAAGATTATTATGCTCGGTTCCTCCGAAAGAGATTATATTTGCGGGAACTTGAATTCGAGGAAATTTGAACAAGAAGCCAGGGAGGGGCGGGGAATGCAGAAGGGGATCCTGCAAAAAAGGAGAATCGGAAGCAAATGGGGGGGGCAGGAGGCTGGCTTGGGGGGGACGTTAAGCAACAGGCAGGAAGTGAGCAATGATGATTTGGAAGAGCTGAGAGGCAAAAGTGGGGGGGAATCCGTTTCTCTGAGCGCTGTTAAAGAGTTCGGGACGCACAAGTGCACTTGCTTCGCTTCCCTGACGCGTAAGAAAACTGCAAGGTGAAAGATTCCTATCCCGCTCCCGGACAGCCAGTACCGTCCCGACCTCGGCTATTCACCTCCAGCCACCTCAGGACCCGGCTTCACTTTCCTCAGCCGGGAGGCGAAATGACTACGCCTCAAATGTGAGGCTTTCCCACCACGGCTGAAGTCCCGCCTCTGGGCTCAACCTTGGAGCCGCCTGTTTTTTCCGTTTCTTTCAAGTGTCTTTTCCCGTCATTAAAGTTCGGAGAAATCGGGGCCTGTTTCATCATCGTTGTGCACAGCAAGGGGAAATGGTCGGAAATGACTCGATGTGTCTCACTGCATGCAAAAGTCCAGAGAGGCTCCAGACATTTCACCAAAGGCATTTAACGCTAAAGAGATTGTTACTGTGAGAAGTCAACAAAGCCTTGATGGCTGTCCCAAAGGTGCTATTTCAGGAGGCAACCGGACTGTTTTTTTCTTTGAAGACATTTCGCATCTCATCCAAGAAACTGCTTCAGTTCTAATAGGATAGTGGGGAATGGAAGGATTTATATTCTTTGCAGATAGCTGGTTATTTGCATCCTTTTAGAGCAGAAATCTCCAAACTTGTCAACTCTTAAGACTTGTGGACTTCAATTCCCAGAATTCAGGGAGTTGAAGTTCACAAGTCTTACAATTGACAAGTTTTTGGCATCCCAGTTTTAGAGGGTCTTTGAAAAGTCTACAGACTTTTAAGTCTTGATGGCCATCCACTGGAAAATTCAAATATTCAAAGTTGACATTGCTGCACTGCTAGAAAAAGATATGAAACTTCGGACTGTGTCAGAAAATGGGAGATAGCAAATGTAGTATTTATTTTAAAAAAGGAACCCTAGAAAAAGTATAGGCCACTCAAGGTCTGGTTGATTGAAATTGATAGAAAACATAATCAAAGAAAAATAGTAATAATTAGGCACCAAAGGGGGACAAGCCCTAAGAAAAGAGTATCAGCATAGATTTTGCAATATTCTTCCTACAGCAGCGTTTCTCAGACATTTGGCTCTCAACTGATTTATTGTAGTACATATTGAAGGCTGTTTTTGAACAATAGACCCAGAAATTAATTTTAAGAGGTTCTGCTTCTATAGACAGGTTCTGTTTAAAAGCTGATATGAAAGAGGAATAAGTTTTATTTGACAAGACTGAGTCTGATCTGAAAGCGGATTTAAAAATGAATACAAGAATGAAATGGAAAATGATGCTACAGTGGAATATACAAAGAAACTAATATGTGGATTGCTTCTTCAAGGATTAGGAAACTTTAATCATATCCTAGTCACCTCTTCAATAGACTATTGTAATGCACACTAGTCGAGGCTCCCCTTTAAAAGTATCTGGAAGCTTCACCTAGTGCAAAAAGCAGTGGCACAGATTATTATCTGTGTTCCCAGGACCTAGAATGTTACACATTACACTCAGCTTCATGAGCTGCATCTGCATCTGTTTAAATTAAGATGCTGGTTTTGAGCTTTAAAACCTTACATGGCATGGGGCCTGGTTAATTGAAGGATTGCCTCTCCCAGTTACATCTATCTTTGATGGATGGATAATCGATTTCCAAGGTTTTTGACTTTAGATTGAATTATGTATAAATCTGAATCCAAATAATAATATGAAGATTGTTTTAACCAGCTTATTTTTGTCATTATCAACTGGATTCACATAATACACTAACAACCAAGCTTGTACTATACACTCAGACAAAATTAAATAAAATGATATTATGGCAGAGTGTTATCATTTCATTATTGCTAACAAGTTTGTACAATTATATACATTTCAAAATACCATCAAACAAAAATAACACTTTTTCGCAGAATGCAATTAAATACGTATGGGCATTGCATCCATATCAGTTTTCTTCTTACAGTGTAAACTGCAATAGGCAGAGTCTATGTGTATAGGTAGCCCTTATGGCCATTGATTTAATGATCAGTTGAAGATACAGCGGCCCTGAACAAATGGTACTTTAGCCTACTCTTCAAAGTTCTGGCTGTTGCCACACCCTGCGGTCATGCGATCAACATTTGTGCAGTTGGCAGCCTGCCCACATGACTGTAGGGGCACTTCAACTCCCTCACCCACCTATCTTCAGTCCCCATCTCTGCCCTTTTGACTACCCTGCACATTGGTGATTCTTGGTGGTGCAATGCTGGGGCCGAAGTAGAGGTCTGGGGCTCAAAAGCCTCAGCTGGCCGCCACTGGTTCCGGGCCTCTTCCTCAGCCCCAGTACCACCGTCATCAAGGAAAGAGTGTTGCTTCAAGCCCTACATTGTATCCAACCACCCTATCGCCACACACAAAGTAGGAACCACCTCTGCTACCTTGCAGTCCACTGGTCCTGCTGCCCTCAGCTGACTTTCACTGTCTTTTGCTGCTGACAATGAGCACCAAGCCTGGCTCTACGCAAGGCAGATGCTAGCCATGCCAGGCCATGAACGGCTAGCCTTGCCCTTCTTACAAGGCTTCTAAACAGCAGGTCTCACACACACACGCCAGCTGTTCTCTGAATTGTGCAGGCCATTTTTGAGATGCTTCAGAAATCCTTGGAAAGCTTCAGAAAGCAGGACCAATGGAGCAGAGGGCAGCAGAAGCAGTGGAGCACAGGGCAGCCAAAAGGGCAGAGATGGGAGGGGGAGATAGGGAGGAGGAGGGAGAAGGGAGGAGCCCTGCAGCTCAGGGCTGGGACAGCCTTGTTGCGGGTGGCTTAGATCAGGGTGCATCGTTGCCTGGGGTTTGTTTATGGCTGCCACAGGAAAGGCCAGGATTGCCATCACTAAACAATGCAGTCACACAGTGTCACATTTTATAAGCAGTTCACTTAATAATGGAAATTGTGGTCGCAATTACCATAATTCAAGGACCATCTGTATATAAAATTATTAAGTTTTCCTTTGGAGTTTTTGTTTTTAAATATTAAGATACCATTTAACAGCTCTGTCCTGTATAGAAACCCAGGGTAAAGAATATGACAAGGACTATTAGGAAGTACAATTCAAAATGTTAGCTTCAGTGGAAAACATGAGGTCTTGGACAATTTGAAATCCAGGATTACTTACCTGGACCCTTGTCAGTCTGGATTATGGTGTTGAGATAATATTGATTGTATTGAAGACCTCTGACAGGCTTGGGATCCATTCTGGCCCTCTTTGATTTCTCAACAGCCTTCAGTGCCATCATGGTAACTTTCTGGACTGGCTTGGTGGTGGTGAAGTGGGGGAGGGGGGAGAGTTAGGAGTTATGTTGCAGTGATTCTCCTCATTCTTTGAAGGTTGGTTCCAGTTGGTGCTGGGAAGGGGAGAAAAACTCTTAACCCCATATTCCTGCTATACAGGATGCCTCAGGGCTCCACTCTTACCCTGCTTTTAACATCCACATGAAGCTACTGGATGAGGTTCAGCATGCTGCTGCTAATTGTATACCAAGTGCCACTGTAAAGGGTCTGTGGGTTATGGGATTGGGGAGGAACAGGCTTTGGTTTGACCCTAGCAAGACCTGAGTGATTATGGGTTTTGAATCTTCTCGACGTGGTCTCAAGAGCTTTTCCATCACTGGCTCTGGAGTTTGTATTTCCCCCTGCTCAGAACTGACACATAATTTGGGGGTTGTCCTATGTTCTCAGCTCCTGTTTTAAGGTAGCAGCTATGGATAGGAGGGGTTTTGCTCATCTTCATCTTGTGCACCAATTGCACCCATTCCTGCACCGGCAGGTCTTACTTACCATCCTTTGCAAATCACTTTACTTCTCAGGTTATTTCAAGAAGATCTACACATTAAAGAGCATCCAATGAACTGTAATGCTCTTTCCACATTGGTTCTGCTAACAATCTTTATTTTATCCACAAACTGAAAAATGATAAGTAATCCTAATGAATTAAAACATACACAAACTTTCATATCCAAACATTGAATACTCCACGACACAACCCACAATTTTTTAAAAAATGCTTAACTCTTATATAGGAAAACCAGTTCTCTAAAATATCTGTAATTCCATCTCATTGGTCATGCTAACCACAGCCAAAGGGCTTGGTTTCCAAATAACTTGTATCACAGCTGGAGTTTATCCTTCAGAGGATCCAAACATGTCAGATCCCTCTTTTAAATCTCTGACCATACAGTCATCTACCCAAGTTCCAGATTGCTTGGGTATGGCTATAACCCTCAAAATTCTACCTGTCAAATAGCCACATTATCTCCATTCTTTAATGCAGTGATGTAGAGAACCCTGAAATTGGTGTGAAACAGAACAATAAATTCCCATTATCCAGGAATACGTTTTTCAAACGTTTTCAGATTTTCTCTATTAACCAGATTCAAATGACTCTGGGGTATGTGGCGCTAAATTCAAAATCTCTGGAGTAAAAGGAAGAAAGGCAACCTAAGAAAAACTTTAAAAGTGAGTTAAGTGTTTCACTGAAAATGTCAGCGTTACTAATCATTAACCTAAGCATGTAAGAAATTGTTTGATATTTAAAATCATCAAAGTTGAACAAAGGACTGAAAAAAAGGGGGGCTACCTTGTTCGCTACCTGTAGGTTTCCTGCCAACTTTAATCATTCCAGTTCTCATAGGACGTTTTGGGCTTTGGGTCTAATCTCTAAACCAATTAGCTAAACTCCATCCTTTCTTTGTTTCTGAGAACTCTCAACCAAAACTGGAAAAGAAAAAAAAAATTTTTTTTTTCAGAATTACACTCTTCCTTTTCTCATTAAAAAACATAGACTGTCAAGTCTTAAGCTGGCTAGCAGGCCCATTAGTTTCCCATCCATCTCACCGCTAGATGACCCTACGTTACCAATTATCCCTAAACGTCTCCATCAGTCTACTTTAATGTTCTTATATATGTGAAACAACAATCTCTTTTAAGCGCTCTGCCTCAGATACATGAATTTATTCATAAATTATATGTCCCTGAAGAATCAACAGAAGGAAAATTCACTGCAGTAATGAGCCACTTCAGTGCATCGAATAATTGTCTGGAGATTTCCTAAAGATCATTTCAAAATTGTAGACTTCAATTTAAGTTTACCAGTTATTAAAAAGTATCTGAATAGTTCTTGTTCTTAAAGCAATTTAAGCCTATGCAAAGTTGCTTATCTAGGAAATGGATGATGACTCAGTAAACTCCAAAATAAGCTTGCTTACAATAACCAGCATAATAAAGCAAAATAGACATGAATACACCTCTACTGCCTTGTGAATGCAATGTATGCTAGATAGGTTGCAAAATCAATAGCCGGTAAATATTAAGTTAGTTTGTATTTTTAGAGCTGATACAGAATAGAGCTGGAAGGGACCTTGGAGGTCTTCTAGTCCAGCTGCAAGCAGAACCTATACAATCTCAGACAAGTGACTGTCCAATCTCTTTTTAAAAACCTCCAGTGATGGAATGCCCACAATTTCTGAAGGCAAGGTGTTCCACTGGTTAATTGTCCTTAATGTTAGGAAGTTTCTCCCTAATTCCAGGTTGCTTCTCTTTGATCAATTTCCAACCATTATTTCTTGTCCTGCTCTCTGGTGCTTTGGACAATAATTTGACCCCACTTTCTTTGTGGCAGCCCCTCAAATACTGAAATCACATCACCAAATTCTTTTCTTTAGGCTAGCCAGACCCAAAATCTATAACCGTTCTTCATATAGTTTACTCTCCAGGCCTTTGACCATCTTAGTTGCTCTTCTCTGAAGTTTTTCCAAAGTCTCAACATCTTTTATGTAGTATGGTAACCAAAATTAGTTGTAGTATTCCAGATGTGCTCTTATTAGTTTTGTAAAGGGGCACTAATACTTCAAGTGATCTTGATTCTACACCTGTGTTTATACAACCCAGGATTATATTAGCTTTTTTGGCTGCTGCTGCACATTGTTGGCTCATATTCAAATGATCATCCACTAGGACTCCAAGGTCCTTCTCAGTTACTGTTTTTGAGCCAGGTCTCACCTAATCTGTAATTATATCTTTGATTTTTCCTGCCTAAATGTACAGCTTAGCTTTTCTCCACATTAAAATTCATTTTGTTGGATAAGGCCCATTGTTCAAGTTTGTGAAGATCTTTTTGGATCCAGAGTTTGTCTTCTCAGATGTTGGTTACTCTTGCCAGTTTAGTATCATCTGCAAATTTGATGAGTTCCCCTTCTATTCCCTCATCCAAGTCATTTATAAAGATATTGAAGAGTACCGGGCCTAAGACGGTACTAAGATACTTTTTTATCATGTAATCCTAAAAATATTTTTGGATTTCTGATAACACTCTGCCAGAACTGAGCTAAATTCTATAAAATCCATAGCACAGGACATGATTACAAGTTTTTATTAATCATTTTTACAGTCATTTATAACAGTCTTTTACAACAAATTGTGTTACTTCACACAACCATTAAACTTAAATTTGCTAAATAAGGAATTCAAATGCCTGAAATCCACCTTTCCTTAACATGGGAAGGCAGTAACATCAATGGTTTTTTAAACATATAATAATCCTAAACACATATACTTAGAAGTAAATCCCACTGAAATTACAGTATAAACAATCAAATAAATTTGGCCAGGATCCAGTCAGGTTTCCCCAAAATTACTTTGTTTAGAAGTTTTTGTATAGTACAACGTTGTTCTATTGCCAGGGGTAGGTTTAATCCCAGGACTCATCTGCTACAAGTATATTCGATGCTGCAAATCCTCCACTGTGATGACTGTCTTTGCTACAGAAAACCTACATGAAACGGAATTCAGATTTTTCAGATAAAACAATGCATACAGCCAGGAAACAGTGTGCTATGTTTATTTTCAATATTGTATTAACAGGGGTGGGCAATTAATTGTCCCAAGACACCACATGAGAAAGTAGGACTGTTGTGGAGGGCCATTGCTATCCCGCCCCCTGCTGCCCTGCTCCTGCCACCAACACTGTACTGCCTTCACCCCACCTCTAATGCTGCCACCACCCTGCCAAGGGCCAGACTGGGACTGCACGCTGGCTGGCTGTGGCCTGCAATCCTTAAAATGTCCGGGTCTGTATTAGAAAGTACTTTTTAGATACTTGCTTACCAACCTACTTGCCAACCTTTCAACATTTATCACAAATAGCCTGAGATATAAGGAACTACAAAGCTCTATTTCTGTATTGTGATGCTCACAATTAGTTTCCACTGATAGAGTAATGCATTTGGTTTGTGTATAAAAGCCCTAAAATTACTATTTTCTATCACACTTCTTGTCCAGTTATCCCAATTGTTTATTTCTCAGAATCAAGAATACTTAATATATTCTGTATATCCTATATTATCATTTTAAGACTAGTTTAACGATCTATGTGTAAAGAACCTTAAAAATGGTTACTTCCACATACATCACTTTCCTTATTATCCTTGTCCTATAATGCTTGCTTCCTCTGCCTATTCCAATATCCATGGCCACAAATAATTGTCAACCTTAGTTTGATTCTGCTTTTAAGGTTCCGAGTATGTTTTGGAGCCAGGGGTCTTTCAAAATTACAATACTTAACCACTGTTTAGGTAAGGATCAGTTTTATTTAAAAGTTACCTTTCGGGAATCAACAGCTGCAAACACATTTCCCTTTGGATTACTAAAACCAATCCCACCTGAACCACAAGCAATTTCTTCTAACCATGCTGGAACCTCTTGCTGAGCCTTAAAAAGGAAAGCCGCATTATTACATATGTATTATTGTCTTTTTAAAAACTATTTAAAAAATTGGGAAACGAAAGACAACTTACATCTGCAAGCACTTTGATTAGAGGCTGTGCAACAGCACTGTCTGCTTGAGGATCAAAAAAAGAAATTGCTTTGCCTATATTACCACAACGCCCAGTTCGTCCAATCCTATGAACATATTCATCAATTGTGGAAGGGAGATCAACGTTTATAACATGTTGAACATTTTCTATATCCAGACCTCTTGCTGCTACAGATGTAGCAACAAGAACAGGACATCTTCCAGTACGAAAATAATGAAGTGCTTCTTCTCTCTCCCTCTGTTCCCGGTCACTAAAAATAGAACAAAAATTTTAATTTGCAAAATTTGCAATTTTAACAGATAGATATATCAAAGTGGAGGGTAAATTAGCCATATGTGCATTAGATAAAAAAAATAAATTTGTCATTCATATTTTTACTTTGCAAGATTGGGAGAATAAGGGTATCCTTTGCAGACTGAAGTATTGTAGATAGATATCAAAATTTGTGTTTGTCTACTGTACTTTATTTTGGTTAGAGATCACACAATCCTTTAAGAAATGACTTTATCTTTATTAATCTTATAGTTTAATTAAAAACATAGGGGGATGCCAAATTAAACATTTCAGCAGCCTTGTGACAGTAGTAAGATAAGGAATGTGGAGTGCCTCAGGCCCTAGGAATTGGAAATGATTAAATGGAAGACAAAAAAGAATGATTTAAATATTCTGGAAATCACTAGATAATGGTTTTTGGTTTAGATTAATGGAAGGACCACACCCCAACTTGGTACTTAGCTTCCTTACCTATCTACTGTAAAAAAAATATTTTTTAAATAAAACAATTCTTACATTCCTAAGAATTCATTGGGTTCCATTTAAAGTCTAAGCACTATTAAAAATGAGAAATATGAATAGCTGCAACCAAGAACTCTGGAAATATCCCAATCTTTCCCCAGAAAAGGGCAACGTCTTATTTTTATGGCTACTGAAACATGACAGGAAACACAATCACTAATTTAACCTCTGAAAGCAGAATTATCATAACTGGCCTTGGCAGCCAATTTGGAAGTCATCTATAATCACCAATTTCTTCTCAAAATTTAATTTTAAATGTTACAAAAATGTTGCCTACCCCACAATTTACTCACCCATGAATACTTGTGGTTGATATGTTTTCTTGGCAAAGTAAAGTTGCAAAAAAGTCTGCTTTTTTCTTCGTTTCCACGAACACCATAGTTCGTTCATTGCCTATGAAGAAAGCAGACAGTAATATTTTACTCTCCTTCAAAAATATACATATAAATACTCCAGATATAGCATACTTCAACTCCACTCCCATCTCAATGATGATACCTTAGTGGTTCTGAGACACTGGCAGTGATCCTTCATAAACGGGGTTTCCCTATGGTTCTGGTATAATTAACAACCGTTAATCACTTTTTAAAAATTTTTTAGTTCAGAAAATTTATTTCTTAAAAATAGATGGATTATCCTTAGAACTATACAATAAGCTGGTCAGGAAAGAAAAAGAACACGCTTATATTACTGAATAATAATATGCTACACTACACTTGGCAGCCTTTTGTCAATTTAATAATCAGTAACATTAAAAAAGTACATTTCAATTACAATTACCTATTTCATTAAGAATTTCAACAAGTTTGTTTTTCTTGTCATACTGCTTCACTTGAAGTATGGTCTGCTGAACATCACTGCATGCTCCTCCCACTTGTCCAACAACAACAAATAAGTAATCTGTCCTCAAAAATTCTCCAGCGAGCCTTTAAACAATTAAGTAAAATTAAGTTTTATTTTATTTATATATTTCATATGGCATGCATTTATTAGGGAGATCTATACTTACAAAGTAATCTTGTTCGTTTGTCTAATTGCTTGTTCATTTGGTTTCGCGCCTACACACTTATTCACAAGGTGACATGGGGGAAAACCAGCATGTACCACCTGGCTAATGGCATTCAGGTTAATGACATTTTCTGGGCCTTTTTTGCTGATCTCACCTCATGTCTGGACAGGTCAGCACCTGTTTTTCCTGCACAGCTAGCCATTCCCATTGAAGGGGTACCCATTTATCTATTTGCAGTAATGCTTTCAACTTCTGGAAGGGCAGGGCAAAAGCTGGAGGCAAGGGATGAGAGTCGACTATTTCTGACTGGCAGATCCAGCATCCTTCAACTGCTGTGCCACCATGCCTCTATAAAATTATATTATTTTGAAGTAGTGGATCCAGAGAAGGAAGGGTCAACAGTTTGGGAAATAAAGTATTAATGATGTTTTATAAAGGTGATCCTCGACTTACAACCACAATCAAGCCCCCAAAAAATCTGTTGCTAAACAATTGTTAAGTGAGTTTTGCCCCATTTTACAACCTTTCTGTCACAGATGTTAAGTGAATCACTGCAGTTGTTAATAACAAGGTTGTTAAGTGAATCTGGGTTCCCTAATGAGTTTGCTTGTCAGGTCATAAAAGGTGATCACATGGAGACACTATAATCATAATAGCAGTAGCAATAACACTTATATACTGCTTCATAGGCTTTACAGCTCCTCTCTAAGCGGTTTACAGAATCAGTATATTGCCCCCCAACAATCTGGGTCTTCATTTTACTAAATTTGGAAGGATGGAAGGCTGAGTCAATCTTGAACCAAGTGAAAATTGAACTGCTGAACTGCTGGCATTCTAACCACTGTGCTACCAGAGCTCTTAATAAATAAAAAATATACGTCAAACATCTAAATTCTGATCATGTGACCATGGGGATGCTGCAACAATTGTATGTGTGGAAAATGGCAATAGCACTTACATATAACATTCCATAGTGCTTTTACATTGTAAAAGCACTGTGCACAGTAAAAGCATTATGGAATGTTATATGTAAGCAATTTGTTAACATTTACAATGTGTTTCAGCATATTGCCCCTAACAATCTTGTCTTCATTTTACTAACCTCGGAACCTTCAGATGATCAGGATTGAAATTCTGGTTGTGGGCAGAGTTAGCTTGCAATACTGCATTCTAACCATTGCACCACCATAGCTCCCAAAATCTAAAAAGGCACTTTTTTTCAGTGCCAGTGTAACTTCAAACAGTCATTAATGAATGGTTGTAAGTTGAGGACTACTTGTAGTTAGTAAAATGAATCTAAAAATAAATATATATATAAATATATACTATTTAAATTGCAAAGTTATTGTCCAAATATGGCTTGTAAAAATAACAGGCACCATTCCAAACAATTACTTAACTCAGAAGCTACTCTTTCTATGAAGAATCCGTTCCTCCAAGATTAAAGAAAGTAGACGCAAAAACCTTAGCAATCGATATTCAAAATTTTAACGTAACATGTATGTTTATGATTTCACTCTGAATAAATAACCTGAAATTTACATCTTGTAAACTGTATTTTTTAAATGAATTGCTAATACATACCTTTGGATTTCATCAGGGAAAGTGGCGCTAAACATTAATGTTTGGCGTTTGTCTTTTGAGGGCATGCCTGGAGATGAAACTAATTTCTTTATATCAGGGCCAAATCCCATATCCAGCATACGATCAGCTTCATCTAACACCAAATATTTTAATTTGTTGAGCCCAATCTTTTAGAAAAAATCAGATATATAAGAAAAAATTGAAAAAAGAATGCACAATTCTACTTTTATATGATTGCTGCACAAACTCAAATAAGTCCTTCAATTTCTATGGGATACCTTCCGTCTTTCCCCATATCCTGCTTTAAAGAACAATATAGTCTAATTTCACACAAATGATTAATTATATCTAGATGCTGCTATATTAACACCTACAACTTAACTACCACAGCAATACTGAAAACATATAGGCCAACCATGTAAGAACAGAAATGAAGCTATCAATGTAACCTATTTCAGTTACACTGGCAGCAGAGAAAACTTTGCTGATAGTTTTTGAGACTGATTTATATTTCTTAAAAATGAAAGTATTTAATAATTAAAGTTTCATGTTATCAATAATTCATATGCCGCTCTCCCCTTCCTTCACATAGCTATCACTCTATGGTTCTTCATTCCCTTAGTTTTACAGGTCGAACATTCCAGATAGGTATCAAATCTCTTTAAATTTTTAAGTTAAATGAACTTGGATGGTAGGATTGACAAATACAATGAAGATTCTGGAGAGTCATTATCTCTACAGATAATTCTATATGAATAATCATGTTACCTAGCTTGAAAAAAAAATCAAAGCACTATGTTATAAGTCAGAATCTGTTGTCACCCTTAACCTTAATAACAGTAGTTATCACTGGTCTGATCACATATGAAGTACCCCTTTTTATGAATCAATTTAGAATGTGTTAACTCATCCCCATAAGCTTCTCAATAAAACCTTGTTTTAAATTTTATCTAACCGTTGCAATAAAACAGCGCTAAGTGTGAAATTTGAACAGTCCTAAAGCTTAATGTTCACTCTACTCATGGTGACCCAGAGATCTTACCTTTTGTCTGCCTATGATATCCAAAAGTCTTCCTGGGGTAGCACACAATATATTACAGCCTTGATTTATCTGACGAATTGTATAACTCATTTGTATACCTCCATAAATCACAACAGGTCTTATACAAGTTCTAGTTAACAAGAAAATATACAGTTTAAAACAGTGAACACATCCCACTGTATTACTATTAATAACAAAGCCTTAAATCTCAGAGATATGGTGTAATAATAACAGATCTAATACTTTTGGTTTGTTTTAAATATTTAAGCCACAGCATTTGATAGTCCATATTTAAAATTAAGTAGCTTAACACCCCATTATTATTATTTTAAGATATAATATAGGAGAACAATTATGTTAAGAATTATATAATAATAATTATTTTTTACTAGACAGATTCACTTGTGTATCTTTCTCTAGCCCAGTCTACAGTATTATAAACTTGTGAATACTTATAATTTGTATATAATGATTCCTAAATAGCTACAGTTATGGTTTCAGCTTTTTGTATAAAAGTCAAATGTTGATTATTTGCACATGAATCAGCAACAGCTTTGGTTACTCCCAGAAAGGTGGAAAATCACTTAACCGAAACAAATTGTATCCCACTGTATCAATCTGAGACAGTTTCCCAATGTTCACAACCATATTTAATACCTTAAAAGCAAATTTTAGATACATACTAAGTAGGTATGTATGTACACTTCCGTAATTTATTCTTTATTGGGAGCATTCTGCCATTGTGATTCAGTTTGCCCAAATACTCACCCGTATGAAAATTTTCTTGATTCCAGAAAGATCTGATTTATCAGTTCTCTAGTTGGTGCTACAATTATACATTCTGGTTCTTGTTCCCCTTTGAATTGACTGGCAGTTACTCCATCTCGCATCATGTGAGCTAAAATTGGTATAAGAAAAGCTGCCTAAAAGGCAAATATATTACAATTTAGAAATGCTGCACTTCCAGTACATGACAAAGTTAAATAAAAGTGCATTTTTCTAATCCAATATTACATGTTTATATAACAATAAATAAAAAGTACACTAAATTGAGACTTTCCTAATTTTTTAATGTCAAACAACTATGATTTAATTATAAATCTCATTACCATGAAAAGGGATTCACAAACAGTACTGCTAAGAAAACTGTGTAAGATGGCCCAGGCATTTGAGGCACTACTAAAAGAACTAATTTAAACATTAGGAATTTTATATTAGAATACTAAAAAAGTACATCAAATATCTCAAGAATATTCTTATTTTTAAATTTAAAATGCTTCCATTTAATTAAAATTTAGTTATTCAATCATAAGAAACTCAGATTACTAATATTCAATTTCAGTTTAATAGCTTCCAGTAATGAAAGTATTTCACAAGTGAAAACTGCTGCTGAGTTGAGAGTGTCATATTTATACAAAGGACCAAGTCAGTAATTTGAAAACTTTAAATGTTGAAATAAAAAAAAAGATAAAATAGTAATAAATCCTCAACAGAATCTTGTATTGTGTACTTACTGTTTTTCCAGACCCTGTTTGTGCACATGCCATTAAGTCACGTCCTGCCAGCACAATAGGAATGCTATATTTCTGAACAGGAGTAAGTTTAAAATATCCAACTTTAGCTATGTTCTTTATTAAGGTTTCACATAGACCCGCTTCTTCAAAATTCTAAAAAATTGATTAAACAGAAAAGTATATTAATAAAGTAAAAGTATAATTTTAAAACACTTACTAGCACATCACAACTTCGATATGTTTTATGGGTTACATTAATCCATATCCCCAGACATAGCCTCATAAAGCTTTAATAAGCCTAAAATTCTTAAAATCAGAACAAACAACGATCCATTTTATCTGTTAATTTTAATGACAAGGCTGACCAGTAATTATATCCTTATATTTTCATTTTTAATCAGAAGTCATTGATTGTAGGTATTTTCTATTTTGTACTGTACATTCTGTACTGCCTCCAAAGAAGACAGGTGGGCCACTGGAATATGGAATAGGAACCGTGGTGGTGAAGGTCTAGAATACAGTATTGCAGGCTAATTCAGCTCATTGCCAAGAGTTTGATCCTGACCGGCTCAAGGTTAACATAGCTTTCCATCATCCTTCTGAAGTCAGTAAAATGAGGATCCAGATTGTTGGAACCAACATGCTGATTCTGTAAACACCTTAGAGAGGGCTGTTTAAGCACCATGAAGCATATGTAAGTTTAAGTGCTATTGCTGTTGCTTTGTTACACAATTTTGCATAGAGAAAGGGAAGGAAGATACTGTGAAAATCAGAAAGGAAGTTAATTAAGTTGCTGAGGAAAGGGAGAGACAATATTGGGAAGATTTGGGCTAGGCAAATAGATCCTGCACCACTAGAACACTGGAAGTGGGATAAAAAAAGATGGGGGTTGCAAAAATTTGGTTTTGGTTTTAAAACTATTGTTTCCTATCTCATGCACAACTTTAACCCTCCCTTCAAGTTACTAATGTATAATAAGTTAGGTACCGTGTTTGTTCACCAATTAATTATGAAGCTTATTATCAATTGTGAAACTCTGATGAGCAATGTCTCTATCTAAAATAACTATCATTTTCTTCAGCTCTTTATTTTTCTCAAGATTTTTAAACATTCACTAACCAATATTGCTGGTGGAGGATCAAGCCCTGAAACTTCCACAAGAATGTTATCGTATTTATCAAAATTTATTCCTGTCTGGTAATGTGCAAAGATGCTATTTTCATCATCTGGTGGTGGTGGTGGTACGTATGTCACCTTTGGATCTGCAAATACAAGAAAGTTATTCTGATTCTCAAAAAGCTCTATATGTGAAGTTATTTTCTGCTTTCATTCCTTCTAACTTATCTGCATTACCACCTCTCCTACATCACCATTTGATTTCCATATCCCTTTATTGATGAAATAAAAAATGATTTGGCGGAATAGGACATAGAAGGAACTTTAAAACTTTTTTTACTTTCAAAACATACTTACTTCTTGCTATAGTTGCTTCTTCACTGCTTTCTTTGTAATCCCCTGTTAAAAGAATTGTTAAGTTACGTACAGTAGAACTCAATTTTGAAGTTAAATAGAAGCTATATGGATCATTCGCAAATTAACAATTTTAAATGAAACCAGAAAAGGAGTGTTCAGGAATAATACACATAGAAGTACACAAACACACACACACACAGAAATATCATGCAAGTTCTAGCATTAATTCTATATTTCAGAAAATCAAGGAATAAACTGAATTCAAGTGTTCTTTATACAAGAAATATCTTTATCACCCAAACTGTTTCTTTCCAGATAACAAAGGTCATATCTGCTGAAAATAACAGAAAATAACAAGTGCTATGCACCAGAGGGCAACAAGTAGTACATAAACTAATTTTTTTTTTTACCTTTAGCTTCAAATTCTCTTCTAGTTTCAAATTCACCTGAAAAAATGCATACATTTTAATAATATTGTGATTTTGATTATGTGATAAACAAATTACAATTATCATTAGTTTACAACATTCATCTACATTGTTCAGATGTTTTTGTACTTTAATTTTTTTGGCATACTTTGAAAATGTATGATCAAGAATAAAAAAACTGTAATTGTAGAATACTTGCATTATACCAGTTTTCTCTTTCAAAATATACAAAAAGTTGAACTTATTTATCTATGATCTCTCCTCTGTTCCACTATTTTGCATTTTAAATATATTAATTGCCAATAATCTTATTCAGATGAAGTCAGAAAAAATGAACATAACAAAATTTCACATGAATTTTACCTGATGGAGTACCAAAGCCTCTTCTTTTAAAACCTAAGCTGACAGAATTTTGTCTTCCATCTTGTTTCACATTTACATCATCTGCTATAATATAATCAAAGATTTATTCAATCTTACATGCTAGGTCTTTCATGGAAAAGATGTTTCAATATATTTAAACTAACATAACATGTTACAACAATTCTCAAGCTATTAAGCCTCAAAAATCCAGTCCAATATTTTTCTACTTTTTTTAGCACATATATTTTTAGCAGGTATTCATTTGTAATTGTTTTTTAGGCACAATAATAATTACCTTTCATTTCTAGAAATTTCTGGGTCAGGCAATGTTTGAATTATTCCAAACTATAATACTTACTTGAAAATTGCCCAAATCCTCCTCTATCACCTCTGAATGCTCCTCTCCCAGGTCTATGAAGAACATCAATGTCATCATTCATTCTTTGAAAACCTAATTTGGGAGGAAATCATTTTCTTCAGGAAGACTGAACAAAAGTGAACAGTGGTAACCAAATCAGGTTTAATTTGTAAACTGGAGTTTGTAACTATGCTTTATGGGCTGGTTAATGAGTGCATTATTCAAAATGTTGTAACTAGATAACTCAGCAATACAGCAATCATATGCTAATCTGGTTTATGAACTAAGCTTCTATCCAATATAGTGGAAAAGGACCACCTGGCGCAGTTTCAAACATTTAATAAAGTACTACTTTTCTCCCCAACATGCAAAATGAGTATTACAAAGTCAAAACATACATGCTTCTTAAAAGAAAAAGCAAGACAAAATTGTAATAAAGTGCAATGCTATCCCAAAGATTGTTATCATTAGAGATCTAATTATCTAAGCCCTGGTGGCACAGTGGTTAGAATGAAGTATTTCAGACTAACTCTGCTCTGCCTACAGCCAAGAGTTGAATCCTGACCAGCTCAAAATTGATTCAGCCGTCCATCCTTCTGAGGTAGGTAAAATGAGAAGCTAAATTGTTGGGGGCAATATGCTGACATTTGTAAACAACTCAGAAAATGGCATTTGCTTCCAGGCATGTGGTCTGCATGGATGCCAAAGAATGGAGCAGCCTGCTCTCCTTCCCCCACGAGTTCCGGAGCTCCAAACATCTATAGAAGTGAAGAATCAGTGACAGGTGTTGGGGAGGGTATGGGACCCAGTGGGGTGAAAAATCATGTCCTAGGCCAATAAGGATCCCAAGAGGCGGGAAGTGGAACACAGAGGTGCATCAGGATGTGTTGGAGGTCCAGGGCAGATTGGCCTGGACTACACTAGGCCTTATGCTGTCTCCTTCACCTGAAGCACCCTATTCTCCACTTAACAATTATATAGGGAAGAGCAGGAATAAGAGCCATTAAAATGATGCAATCAAGTGGCCACATAACTTAACAACCGTCACAACTTGCAACCATAGTGGACAGGCTTCATTATGGTTCAAATTGAAGACCATCTTTAATAAAGGGGAAATATATTTGTTAGTTAAACATGTTTTAAAAAATGAAGAAAATGTCCTTAGGTTGCTAAAGTAGCAATAGCACTTACACTTGTATACTGCTTCACAGTACTTTACAGCCTTTTCTAAGTGGTTTACAGAATCAGCATATTGCCCCCAACAATTTGAGTCCTCATTTTACTCACCTCGGAAGGATGGAAGGCCAAGTCAACCTTGAGTCTGATGAGAATAGAACTGCCAAATTGCAGGCAGGCAGCAGGAGTAGTCTGCAGTACTGCACTCCAGTGTGCCACTGTGGCTCATAAACAAAGTACCTTTATTTAATCTGACTATGCCTGCCTATGATAATGAACACAGATTATCATGAATTTTAATTTTACTGTTTTAGCTGTGATAAAGACAATATTAGATGCAGGTTTTCTAGTAACGTTTGCAATCTTACCTCTTACAAAACTTGATGATTTTCTTTCTTCAAACCTATTTCCTAGTATAGTTATACAAAATTAATATAACCGACAATGATATTCATTCTTTTTTCAAATTATATAAAAATAAATAACCATGGGAAATAAGATTTCCAAAGTAATACCAATTACTATCCTTTTTCCTGATTTCTTAAATTTGTTAAATTATATTATTTATTTAAGTCACAATTATTTTCTGAGCAGATGATGTATTTATTTGGACACATTTTCTAGAGTTAAAAACCTGAATATTTTCTATAATCTACTTTCTTTTTCACATACACCAAACCATATAAATTAAAACAGGGAATAAAGCCAGTTCTTTTAGATGGAACAGAAGGAATTAATTACATAATAAATTCTGAGCATAAAATATTTCATGCAGAAACATCTGGTTGTATGAGTTTAATGACTAAAATGAGATATGTGTTCACAGGCAGAACTACTTTATACAGAGACTGATATGGTTCTTCCATGCAAGAGGGGGATAGAAGCAAAGAAAGGCAAGGCTGATGGGGTTCTCTGGTAATGGCCTGCAGGGACATTGGCAACAGTGGAGGGGAGACAGGAGAGGGAGGACAAGTGAGCCAATGGGTCTGTGCTGTCATTGGAGCTGAGGGGAGACAAGGAAGGGAAGATGCTGAGAAAAGAGATGGTCAGCACATAGAAAAAGCAGAGGAGTGGCACACACCAGCCTAGCGCTGCTCACCCCATAAGATCTTCCAAGATCCCTGCAGATTTGTTTAGGTCGAACTGTGGACAATCTGAAACAGTTCACCAAACTCAATGGAATGGAATGTTTCACAATTTGAAACAGTATTTTCAGTTTCATACAACATGTAAATACAAATGCAAAAATGTTTCATTTATGATTTACACTAAATATTGCTTTATCAGAAATACTCAAACTTTAAGAAATCAGCTCCCTTTTCCTTTTCTAAAATATTTTTATGTACAGATTAAAAAAAAATTTATAAAACTTATATGGCCACCCATCTCACAAAAAGTGACTCTGGGGAGGGGAGGGGAGGGGGAGAAGGAAGAAGGGAAGAGAAAAATACCAAAACAGTCATATTAAAGATTTTTAAAAAATCATAAAGCACAAGAATGTAGATTAGCAAGGGAGCAGCCTTACTGAAAAATTATTAAAACATAGTAAACATTAAACTCTATTCATAATCTTTTCCTTGATAAAAATTTTACATTACAGTATACCTCTGTTTCCAAAAATTCTTCCACTTCCTAATCCACCTGTTTGTTTCTCTTCACCATTATGATTTTCTCTGACACCTAATAAAAAGAATAAAAAGTAAATCTTTTAATCTTTTAACTAGTTAAGTGCATTTCTAATCAGTTTTTTCACACATGTAAATAATTTACAAGTTAGATCCATAAGTGTAATTGTTGCCTCAGTTTCATCTTCCAATACTCTATGGCTAGCCAGCTAGTTTCTGCTTATTTCTAAGTAAATTAGGGTTCAATGGATGAAGTTTAAATGTTGGTAAAAGAGGTAAAAGAGGACCTAGGTATAGTTAGTTCCTGCACCGATTACATTGACTTTTCCTATTTTCCTATCTAATGCAGCTGTCATTGTAAGACCCACTTGGGACTCTAAAATTAAGAGAGATCTGCAGTTATTTTTTGTTTATAAATTGCATATATCATTGCTTTTAAAGTATATTTACACACATAGGCATTTTCTCTACATATTTATTGCTAAGTATCTGTATGCAAATAAGCTGGTTATATCAATCTGGTGCCATCCTGGTTTGCAAAGTGCAGTGGAGGAATTTATACTTGTACCAATATTAAATGAACAATAAATTTTGGATAACATGTGAGCACAGAGTATTGAAAGCTCAATTTAAAAAAAAATACTGAAAATCATAATTTAGATACATTGGTTTTCATTATTAACTAAACTTTAGCTAATTACTACCAAACATTCCGATTTCACGTAGTCCTTCCTTCATATAATCAATCATTGTATTACTTGTTTCATGGCTTGCTTGCAAAGCTGAATTTGATGTACTTCAATGTTTTAATGCACCCTGGACTCATGCATTGTTCAATACTACAACATGATGGGCATGATTCTGTAATCCTGGACAATTGTGATTTATGCAGCCATACATGATGCCCTTTGATTCTTCTAAGCATTTTAATACGCTAATGTTGCTGTGATATTTTAGAACGTCTTTTCTACTGACATATTGTCAAACACATGCTCTCTCTTCTCTTGATTATAAATTATAGGACCAAGTCTGAAGGCTCCATATGTCCTCTAACAACCTTAGACGCAGCTCCAACAAATCTCTGGAAGTTGCAGTTGCGATAAAAGAAAATTACATTCTTTTTTGTAATTGTATTTAGTACTAATCAGAATTGCCACTGAGTCATTACATTCTGATACAATCCCCAAAATACACTAAAAGACTAAGTACATCTCATAGTCCACAAATTACGCACCTTGAACAAAAATATATTATTTCCTAACTCATCAGATGAATTTTCTTTCAACCAAAATTATTTCATTTTAAAACTGTAAGGAAACAGCACAATACTAACCAGTAATTTAAATATCATACTCCACCCAACCACCTTAGGCTAGTATATACAGCTGTAATTTTGAGACCACATTGTCAAAAAAAGGACTATCCTGGTCATATTAGAGATAAGGGCTTGCAAGTATTAAACGTTCATTATTTGCAACCATCTTGGTTTTTTTTCAAAACATGTATTATTATATTCTTTAACACATACCTGACTGTTTTATACTCTGAGTGAAATTGCACAAGGTTTCATTTGTTCTCATGGATATGCTGCCCTACAACATGAAGTAAAGAATCAGACCATACAGGAACAGTTATGTGAAGAAATTTCTAAAAATCAGTTATCTTGTAAATATAATAAAATACATCTGCTTAAACAGAATTTGGCTTTTAACATTTTGAATAACTATTTCCTGAAGTACTCCAGTGTTGGAGAATATTTATATTACACTTTCTCTTTCACTATCCATCTGTGATTACTGGTAACAAATGCAGTGGCTTAGAAATAGCAATTTAGGCAGCCAACTTTTTTTTCCATTTACTTGTAATCATGGCTCACTCCCAAACAAATTGAACAGAATTATAATCTAAACCTCTAATCAAGCAACTTGTTTTGAAACAAAGAAAATATATTTAATTAACAGGTGTAAAATTACTTTGTTCAACAGAGGAGCATAAAGTGGTAAAGTGACTTAGAAAACTTAGGCTACAAAGGGCTAATATATAATGTTTGTTTGCTAATATAATCACTTGCCACCCAAAGTCATTCAAAGTCCCAGCATTTTGGGACAGAAGTTTCCAGAACTTTTTAAAACCAGGTTTTGGAGTTCTGGGATATTGCCTATTGTAAAACCACCTCTTGAAGTTGAGGAAAAATGGATTATGTCATTAACATTAGCCGCCACCATCCCTTGATTAGGAATAGGAAATTTAAGAGGAACCAGCATTAGAACTTATTCCTTCCAAGGACTTAGGGGTTTTTTTCGTAATCCTCCTCCTGGGGTCTAAATTCCAACCGACCTCTCCATTCGTTGTAAAACCTAGTCTCAGGAAGACAGCGCGTATCTGACCTACTACTGGAAAAACGGAGCACGCTTCAAAACTTCCATAGGCACCCACCGGCTTCTGGAAGTTGGGCTGAAAAACCGGCAAGGCCCGGCTTCCCTCTCCCCTAACATCTTCTGTAAAATCCGTATCCCAGTTCTCGTCACTCATGGCAGCGTCGGCCAACTCCACGCCTTCCTGCCAAGAGAAAAAAACAGTCGAAGCGTCAAACCGAGGAGAGGCAAAACGCAGCCCTTAATATGGCCGAAGGGAGACCTCCCACCAACTCGGAGACGCCGCTCTCCCTTTAATAGAAGGCCCCTTTTTTTTCCCATCTACTCCTGCTGCCTCGTCTCCCGCCAAAAAAAAAAAACCAGCCAACCTGCCGGCCGGCCGCTTCACTCCCCCCCTTCTGAGGCCCACCCGGCAACAGAGACCCGCCCTATGGGCAGCAGGGCTATATTTCCTTCGCTCTTGTTGGTTCTCGTTGGAGCGTAGAACCAACAGCCTCGAACCCCACCTTAACGGCGCGCGAGCCTTAAGGCGACGCAGCGCCTCGTCGACACGTGCTCCAGACGTTGCTAACTAGTCGTCTGCCGCGGCCTCTTGGTTGCTCTCTGCGCCGCCTGCCTGAGGCGCCCGGGGATTGTTGGGGGGTCTCGAGTAGGCCCTCAAGTCTAGCCTTTTCGCAGCCCTGGGAGTAAATTTCCCCGAAACCCGTGGGGTGGGGTGAGCGGTGTGTTAGTTTTTGATTTTGCTCCGAGCAACGCCCTTCGAGCATTTTTTTTTTCAAGAGCCTCGTCGAGGTATAAGGAAGGCATGCCCATCGACTGGAACTAGGGTTACCTTTGCTTACGGGTTTTGAATGCTGTTATGCTGCTTGTGGGGGTGTTGAATAGAAGAACTTCATTGTCATTGTATAAGTACAACGAAACTGTGGATGCACCCCAGCAACTGTTTGCAATACAATAAAACCAAAGCACTTAAAGATAAACATAAGAAAAATAGAGTATCCATGTCTCCATTTTTTTCATAATTATATAATTATTCATTAGTTACATAATTTATTAATGAAATAAGGGCCAACTGATCATTGTTTTTTTAACTAGTGCTCGATGTAACAAACAATCCCTGCAACTTGTTTCATTGTGTACCAAAAATTGGATACATGTGATTAAATTGATTATTTAAAGGTTAAGTAGATTAACTGGATTTTTGGACAGACATATTCTGGTGCAGTGGCTTCTATGAAATCATAATTGGGGAAAATCTTTTTAGGAGGAGTGGGCCTAAAATAGAAGAGGTGCTTTGCTATGAATCCAAAACAAACCTCTTGTTTGGAAGACCTGCCAAAATCCAAAATATTCTAAAGAGGTGACTAGGACAAGACTGGTATGTCTGATGATCCTCTAGAGCGGAGTGCCAGCTTGCCCACTAATCTTTCCACTGCAGTGTTCTCCCTATATCCCCATAGCCACGCCCGGGATCCTGGCTTCAGTCCTAATATATCTAATGGCCACCTCATGTGTCCCTTTCACCAGGGCAAAAGGGAAGATCAACCAACAGGATGGATTGTATTGCATTTAAAACAACATTGTCATCTGAGGGAAGGATTGCAGGAGACAGAAAGTGGGCAGACTATCTCAATGGCCTTAGGGATTTTTTTTTCCTGCTTTCTTTGAAACACTTTTGCTTAGAACATATGTGTTCCTTTCTTACACCCTTGATCCTATAGGAGATGGTTTATTATGCATGGTCCCATATCTGGACACACATGTTTTGATTCCATTTCTGAACTAAACACACAACTAGATATGAGTCACTTATGTGCAGAAGTGGAGAAGAAAGCTTTGTGTATGCAAAGGTAGATTGCTGCACATGCTTTTTCCCACTCTGCCAGGACAAGCCAGTACTTGTACAGGTAAAGCCAGAATCCAGTCATGACCTACTCTGCTACGTAAGCTATTATCTTGAACAAGCAAAGCTACTGGGAAAACTCACAGCACATTCTCTGAGAGAGTCTCAGCAATTATGAATCCTATCAAAATTTGTTCCTGCTGTACCTGAGCAAGTTAATATGTGACTTGTCTAAACAAAAGTGAGAAGAAAAGCCTGAAGTATTCTCTGGACAAACCAACTACAATTTCAGGATTTTCTATACTTGCTCCTATAAAGAACAAAAACAAGCGTAACTATTTCAGACATTATGCAAAACTAAGTAACTTCATCCTTATCATTAAAAAAAGATACGATTTTTGATTTTCTTTTATGTTACTAAGTTTTAAACTTAAGCTTTTAAATATATTTTACCTAAATGTTATTAAAATGCATATTATTTTTTTATTTACCTCTAACCCCAATGAAATATTTGTTTAATTCACAGAGGTGCCATATAAAGAGATTTCTAATTTTAAGGACTCATAGATCATCTTCAGAGTTCAACAATTTTTCAGAGTATTCGACTTGAGTACATGATTACCATTATTTGGGGTGACTTGAAAGAATAGCAAAATAAGGAAGACACCGAAGTTCATGCCAGTGTAATTGGGTCACCAGTTGACTTAAGGATGAGTGGATTGTACTTCAAATTATAAAGGTTTAAAACTAAAGGCTGACCTTTAACTTTTTGTTTTGCGGAATTTCCTTTTTTCATTTCCAGTGCTATAATAGACTTCTTGAGAAGTGATGAACAATGGGTGCGGTACATATAAGTGGACCTTTAATCCAAAAATAGTTTCCATATTAAAGTCTACATCAGATTGGTTTTTTCAAACACTATTATGAAATCATTTTAACTGCATACTCTTACAATTTAATTTTCCATGTACAAAAACTAGTATACTTTATAGAAATGTTTTACTAAATGTAATAGAAAAAATGGCAGATTAAAAGCAAATTCAACATTTAATTTCACTGTTATAATTTTCCAAAATTGTCAAGTTCTGTGACATTGACAGCAAACATTACCTGTTCTGTTATTTTCAGAATATTGCCATAACAATACAAATAATTTGTTTCCAATAAATTTCCTTTTCACATTTACTCTTTTTATACCCTTAGCCTGGTGTCTAACTGAATTTAAATAGGTGAATAAGAGTCTCTTGGTAGCAAGAAAAGCAGCATATAAATTTAATAAATAATGTTATAACTGGGGATTGGGAGGTTACTATATTATGAATAGTTGTTTTAATGGATCCCTTGTCTCCCCAAATATATGTAGTCAAGTGAAAAATAAATGCATCTTTGATCAAGTGAAACAGGGTGATTGAACCCCTAAGTCAGCTAAACTGGTCATTAGAAAAACATCAAGAAGTACAGATTGAGACAATATTCTCACCAATCAATTTGTGGTTCAATTTCCTAAAAATCCTTAGTTGGGCAAGAAGAAGAAAAAAACTACTAGTAGCTGCTTAGGTATGTTTAGAAGAATTAAGTAGTTCTTAACTTATAACAGTACTTGACTTTACAACAGTGACTGTTCAAAATTACATCAACTGAAAAAAGTGATCTATGACCATTTTTCACATTTATGACCATTGCAGCAGCCTCATTGTCACGTGATCAAAATTCAGATCCTTGGCAACTGACTCACGTATGACCTTTGCAGTGTCCTGGAATCATGTGATCACCTTTTATGACCTGACAAGCAGTCAGTTGGGAAGCCAGGTCCACTTAACAGCTGTGTTACTAACTTAACTGCAGTGATTCACTTAACTGGCAAGAAAGGTCATATAATGGGGCTAAACTCACTTAACGAATTTATCTCAGCAACATAAATTTTGGGTTCAATTGTGGTCATAAGCTGAGGACTACCTGTAGTCTGCAGACGTACAAACAAGATGCCATGCTGTGAAGAACAGAACAAATGCATTCCTGGGCAGTATCTTTTCAAACAATGTTTTATCAGTAGTTGCCTGTATATATATCGGGGGTGTCAAACTCGCATCGTCACAGCATCATCACATGACGTATTGTGACTTTTCCCCCCCTTTGCTAAATTCTGCATGGCCATGGCCAGCATGTGATGCATCCAGCTGTGAATTTGACAGCCCTGATATATATGGCTATGGCTTTCTCCATCAGCTAGGATTGAGTCAGGCAGAAGGCTGACAAATTCATAAACTCTGAGCTTAATTTCAAAAGGAATGGAAATGGTACCAATCCCCAAGAGAATGGTGGTTCAGTTCTCATACTATATTTACCTGTGAGGAAGAGGAAAATCCTACCTTAATGTTGAGGGACAGCTTTTTAGTAAATGTAATACTTCTTCCTCCTTGCTATATATCCACTACATTTTGTAATGTCCTTACTTCTTCCCAGAGCGCATCCAGACTGCCACTTTAATATACTTTCTTTCAGTCTGCAAAGCAAATCAAGTCTGTCCTAAGAGCTAATCTCAATTCTGCCTCACTAGGCATCAGTAGGCAAGTGACTAGCATCTGAACCTAGGTGTAAATTGCCCCTCTTCCCTGTGTTGCCATTCCCCAATTGCTGGTTAGGAAAACAGGCATCACCTCTAATTTATGGATAATGATGGGATGGAATGATAATGGTCTTACTGTAGGTTTGCTAGTAACTCTACTTTGCACTCATTCTTGTTCCTAGCCACTGCATGGATTATTTGTAATGTGTAATGCATGGAGGTGGGATGATGGCAGCTGCAGAATAAAACAGTCACCTGATTTGTTGTGGATCAGCTGCTGCAGAGGATGGGGTAGCAAGTAGACATTGACAGTGGGCATTGTAATGGACACATTCTTTATATTATCCCCTCCCAGAATCCCAGTGTGATTTGCCTTCACATAGTCTAAAAGATTTGGGAGGGGAGAACATGACTGAATCCTTCTGTAGTCTCCTTTCTAGTTTCTAGCAGACTTGTAAGAAAGTCAGACTCAGAACAACACTGGCAGAATAAAGTGCGTTTTCAACTTTAGGCAGCACTGTCTTGGCAACAGTAAACATACAACTAGGTTACTATAGATTTTATTATTAAGAGATCTCTTGATGTTTTGCGCTATAATTTCATAAATCTAATCAGACATTAATTTTACTGGATGTAATAGGATTTTCCAAGTCTTTTATTTATTTATTTATTTATTTAATTTTTATACCGCCCTTCTCCCTGGGGACTCAGGGCGGTGTACAGCCAATCTAAAACCCCAACAATAATACAAAAGTTAAAAAAGATTAAATTGGATATTTGGCCGAATAAAAAACCCACCCCACCCCCTTAAAACCCCCAAATTAAAATTACTGGAGACACATTAAAACCCTCTCTCAGCCCAGGCCGGCCTGCTCGAAAAGCCAGGTCTTCAACGCGCGCCTGAAGGACCTCAGGTCCATGCCGGTACGCAGTTCCGGTGGCAGAGTATTCCAGAGGGCAGGGGCCGCCACAGAGAAGGCCCTACCCCTTGGGACCGCCAGGCGACACATGGCAGCCGACGGAACCCGGAGAAGGCCCTCCCTGTGTGCACGCACTGGCCTGCTGGAGATCACCGGTAGGATGCGGTCCTGTAGGTAACCTGGTCCAATGCCATGGATCGCCTTAAAGGTCAGAACCAGAACCTTAAAGCGAACCCGGAAAGCCACTGGCAGCCAATGCAGCTCGCGCAGGAGAGGCGTCACGTGGGCGCTACATGACGCCCCCATGATCACCCGCGCGGCCGCATTCTGCACCAGTTGGAGTCTCCGGGTGCTCCCCGCAGGGAGCCCCATGTAGAGGGCATTACAATAGTCCAGGCGAGAGGTGACAAGGGCCTGAGTGACCGTGCGCAGGGCGTCCCGATCCAGAAAGGGCCGCAACCGGTAGATCCGACGGATCTGATGAAATGCCCCCCTGGAGACGGCCGCGACATGGTGTTCAAGCGACAGCCGCACATCCAGGAGGACTCCCAGATTGCGAGCCCTCTCTGTGGGGGGCAAAATTTCCCCCCCAATAGCCAGCGACGGAGTCAACTGGCTATATCGGGGCGCCGGGAACCACAGCCACTCGGTCTTGGATGGGTTGAGCCGGAGCCTGTTCCCGCCCATCCAATCCCGCACGGCCTCCAGGCACCTGGACATAGCCTCCAGGCACCTGGACAAAATGCCCCTGCATTTTGTGATGCAGTCTAAATCAGATTTTCACCATCAGGTTTTTCTGGGAAATTCTAATAATGTTTCTGAATAAAAAACAATTTGGAAACTTAATGCATTTGTCTTATTATTTTGGAAACTTAGCAGTTCTAATAGTGCATTAATTGACATATTTGATCACCTAACTCTTGGTGTTTATCTTAAACAATGATCAATCAAATGTTCCATTGAAGTTTTGTAAACAGGATGAAGAGATAAATTAATCCCGATTGCTTGTCTAGCATCTAGCCACGGGAAAAATAGCATTGCGATTCTATTATTATGAAACCAATTACACAAAGTTACATAGGCTGTATGCATTAGAAACTGAGTATCCAGTACTCCATGCTGATTAATAATAGAAGGAAATGTTTGTTTTCCCTTTTGTCAAACAACAGAATTGGAATGATTAGTCATAATAAAATCGGGGAAAGCATACCAAGCATGACTTCTGTAATTCTTTCCAATTCTTTAAAAACAGCTTTACTCTTGATCAAGTTAGAAGGGAGAGGGGATCGTAAACGTTGGGGCAAAGTTGCCGTGCTGTCCAGATTGCAATTCACTGCCCAATTCTCTCTTCCACGGGATGGAGAGGGGTTTTGTTTGTTTTTATTTTTTTGGTCTGTGGTCCCGGCTGAACCAAACCCGTTATCAAGTTTGATCTTTCTTTTGCCAGCTTTTCTATGTACACGAAATCTAGTTTAATTCTGCTCTGCCCTGATGGTCCTGATTTCCTTACATGATTTCTCTGTAACGTTCTTAACCTGTTGGAAAGAGTAATAAAAGGAATGTAATTACCGATATGTTTAATTTTTTGCTATGTTGGTGAAAACTACCGTTGAGAAACGGCAATTGGGATTTTATTATATGCCATCAGGTCAGTGTCTGGCATCTTGTTAAAACTCTCTTAAAAGTTAACTCAGCAGACGCCTAATGCTCCATTAACTCTTACGCAATACACCCTGAACTCTTTCATTTAACTATGTGAAAGAGAAATTGGCATGGGTTGTCTAATATTTCTATCTCTACGGCTAGCCGCTTAACTCCATAGAGGTAGAGTGAGCAACTCTAATTTTTTATCTCTAAGTTAAAGTCCCATGTTTTCCGTGGGAATCGTGGAGGATTTGTTAAGCTCCGTGCCGAAAGTGCTAATATAAGGCCGGAGACTGAGCGTGCGACCCATTGTGCTTACAATAGTTGTAAACTGTGCTTCCTGTTTTTGTGTTTGACTGGGAGATGCCGGAACGACGCGACAATCAAGCTCCAGACTCGGTAAAAAAAAATGCATACACTTCCAGATCGTCTGCATTGGATCGATGTGATTCGATGTTCTGGGTATCACTCCGTCGTGCCGTCCGATAAAATTGATTTCGAACACATCTTTGCATAAAGGAATATTGAACAGCATAGCTAGGATTGTAGCCCCAAATTAAGAGCTTTTAAAATCATCGGTGGCTACAAGAATTGGTTCGCTCTGTGTTTAATTCTTCGACTGAGAATAAGTGAATATTTAGGAATATTTGTGTTGAATTGTGCTCAGTGGTAGTATTAAAGATAGCATAATTTGGGTGATTGGACGCTAATTTTCATGAAGAAAATCTGTGTGGTCGCTAGAATTGAAAACGACTTGAGGGCACATAATTGGTTGCTGCTAGTTTAGTTTACAGTGATAATCCCTCTATATAGTACATGTTCTGGAGGAGGAGGAGAAGGAGATGTGCTAGTTCATTGCCTTTACTAAATCATATAGTAGTCGAAACGAGACCTGGTGTTGTTCATCTCTGGACACAGAGATTGCTGTGCAGTCCCAGTCTAGAAGTACAGACTCCAGCACAATGGGGGCACTGGAAGTCCATTGTAAGTGTTGTTTTATTATGCTACTCACAGTTTTCAGGTTTTGACAATGCCTGTTTTCAAACCATTGAAGGCTTCACAACTCAGGGCTCCTCAAGTATTCTGTCAGCTGCTGCAGTTTCTGTATCCTTCAGCTAGAGTCACAGTGGGATCGGGTTTCTTTCACAGCATCTTTGTAGCTCTTGTCTGATCGAACTCAAGATCTGTTCCCAGATTCTAGCACACTATAGAGCAGGGTGTCAAGCTCGTGATGACACGTCATCAAATGACGTAACACAACTTTCCCCCTTTTGCTAAATCTGGGGTGGGTGAGGCCAGCATGTAACGCATCTGCCCCGCGGGACCCGAGTTTGAAACCCCTGCTATAGAGCAACTGGTGGGGCATATGGTAGTTATTCATTCCGATGACATGTCCCACATATCTCATCTGAGCTGTGTTAATCAAGGACTCAATACTGGTGGATCCACATGATCCAAAACTTCCAGGTTGGAGACACTGTCCTGCCAACAAATGCCAAGGATGGAGCAGAGAGTTTGCATGTGAAATTTCTCCAATTGTTTTGATTATCCCTTTTCTCCTATATGGATATAGGAAGGAAAAGATACCAAATCTTTGTAGACTTTTAGCTTTGAGGAGATACATATGTGTTGGTTGAGCACTCTAGTACGCAATGCCTAGCTAGCCTTCCTGATCCTGGAGTCAGTTTCTTTGTTCAAAGACCCATTGTTTGAGATAATTATTTCCAAGTATTTGAAGTTGTTTACATTTGTCAGCTGGGCTGTGGTTAATAGTGACCTTTGGTTCTACAAGTTTGGTATTTAGTACTTCAGTGTTATTTAGGCTGATATCAGGCATAAGAGCATATCAGCATCTGAGGATTTGCTCAGTAGCAATTGTAGATTGCTGTGTTTGTATATGAGAGTTCACAGTCATCCACAAAGAAGGTTTCTTGAATGATAGTGGAGACACTTGTTCATACATTCACCAGCAAAGACCAAAAAGAGAGCCATCCAATTAGGATTGGGGTTAGCACATAATCCTGTTTTGTAAAGAATGTGCCCTATCATTCTGTCATGTAATAATGGGATCAACTTCACTAATTTCCATTGGCATCCGTAATGTCTCAGGATAATCTAGGAAGCCGCCCTGTCTACAGGGTCAAATGCCTTTGTCAGGCTAATAAAGACAGAGTAAAGAGGCTTGTTTTGCTTAATGTACTTCTTCTGGACTTGCCTCACAATAGATAACATGTCTGCTGTACTCTATTCTGGATGAAAGCCACAGTCTACCCCTGGGACATTCCTTTCTGACACAGTGGCAAGTCTGTTCAGGAGAATGCCAACAGAGATCTTATCTCCGATGGATAGCAGAGTGGATATGGATAGTAAGATATCTCTGAAATTTCTGCAGACTGACTTGCTTCCCTTATTTTATAGAGAGCTACAGTGAGAGTTTCAGGGAAGTCATAAATCATCTTCTTCGTGAACCCAAAAGTCTTCCAAAGTGTCTTGGAATGCCTGCACGGTATTTGGATTTAGGGCTTGTTAGATCCTGTCTTGTTGCTTTATTTGAGCTCTTCTGTAAGATTGCTTTCCTGATCTCTTCAGTAAAGAAAGTTAGGTCTAGGCCTCAAGGGCATCTAAGACTGGCAGCTGAGGAATCTGCTGTGTGACATCATGATAAATTGTGGACAGTCTATTGAGTAAATTGAACAAGTGTTGAGGCCAGTGGTTTTTCAGTTCTTTCTGATAATTGATCAGGCTTGATCCATCAGATGATAGCAAGAGGGAACATTCTGATTTAGAAGTGACTTCATGGCAGCGAAGAACTGTGGTGACATGCATGTCTGCATAGATAAATGTAAAAATGTTTAAACTGTACCAAATCTGGACCCAACCTTTCCATCCATATTGAGAGGAATGGAATTAAACTCACTAGTGCAGTGATACCAAGATGTTGTTTTGAGAGAAAACATTACCTGAATGTGTATGTATTGTATTGTAAGCCACAGCACCCCTGCAGTGATGCCATGCTACTGTATGAAGTGTCTGCAATTTGGACAGAAGGAAGCCTAGGCTTTCAGATGAATTGAAGTAAAGTGATTTAGAACAGTGTTTCTCAAACTTGGCAACCTTAAGGTGTGTGGACTTCAATTCCCATCCCCGTGGCTGGCTGGGGAATTCTAGGGGTTAAAGTCCACATATCTTACACTTGCCAAGTTTGAGAAATATGGATTTAGAAGTATTCCCCTGAAGGGAACATTATGCAAAACCAGGTCTGAGATGAGACCAGCATTTCAATACAGAATGGCAAATATATAAAGCTTTCTTAGCTTTTCTTAGGATTTTTAGAGTCTCCAGCACTGTGTATTGGAACTTTGGACACAAAGGTCCAAGGCAAAAAAGGGTTGGATAATTGAAAGGAGAATTTCTTCAGATGACTTCAATCATTTGAAGTTGATTTAAATAACAGAGACTCAAAATTCTGGAATCATGCTTAAATGTACCTCAAGCAAAATCTGAAACTTTATGTAAAAATAACCTCCAACCTATTTTAATATGTGGAACAGAAAACCAGGTTTTCTTTCCTGTCCATCAGTATGATCCCAAATCCTGTCCATCAGTATGATCCCAAATTTCAAGGAATCTTTTTTTCTGATACACCTCTCCATGTTTGTGTGTTGCAGTAAGGATGAAAAAAATATCCCTGTGTTTAAAAGTTGTATGTTCATCAGCCAGTTCCTTCCAGCCACCAAATTTGCAGTGGGATGTCCATCTGTCCATTTTAGGAAATGTGAAAGAAGCAGTAGTGTAAGATGCAAATTTGTTTCTTGATACATTAATCTTAGTCTTGAATGGACAGATAAGTTCACATAATGGCTGTGTGCTGTTCGTTACCTTGAAGGACCAACCGTTTGGTATGTCTGATTTAGGAAGTTATCAATGTAATTTTGTACCAAAAAGATCCTCTATAATTCAAACTGTGTAAACGTTAGTGTTGAACCAAGCAGTAGTTTTTCTTAGGGTTTTACTTGTGAACATTCAGAAGACCTATAGAGTAGATGGCAGCACAAAGATATAGAAAACTTCAACTCTAATGGCTAACTAGGTTTCTCTAGCCTAGATCTAGTAAATTCCATTTATCCTTTTTGTATGCCAGAACAGGTATATAATTTCTCTAGTTTAAAAAAAGTGCTCAATAGAGTCAGGGTAATTTTTCCCGTGATTGAGTCAATCCCAAGTTTTCATAGTTACTTTTTGATTCCTAAAACTTACTTTTGCCTCTTCACTTAATCATTTATGTATTATTGTTTTTTATTCCAGTTAAAATATGCTGTGTCCTTTCTGTTCTGGCATGCGAATGTTCATGTGTAGCCTGCCACGTCTCTTTTAAAAACTGTTTATATTTCAACTCTTTTAATAGTAAGTATAATATTTTCTCATAAAAAAGCAAAAGGGTTGATTTCCCACTGCTTGAACTGCAGTATAGAGACACTTTTGTCCCACTGAGTGCTTAAAGTAACGAGTTCATGTAAGAATGCATTTCTATATTGTTTTAAATCATTTCCCTGTTAGTCTAACAAAGTTATCAGTGGCTTCTACAATGTCAGTAATAAATATGAATATATAGGTAGTCCTCGATTTATGACCACAATTGAGCCCAAAATTTCTTTTGTTAAGTGAGACATTTGTTAAGTGAGTTTTTCCCCTTTTTACGACCTTTCTTTCCACACTTGTTAAGCGAATCACTGCAGTTGATAAGTTAGTAACCCAGTTGTTAAGTGAATCTGGCTTCCCCATTGACTTTGCTTGTCTGAAGGCCACAAAAGGTGACCTTGGATGGCAAACAGCAATGGTCATAAATAAGATTTGCCAAGCACCTCAATTTTGATCACATGATCATGCTGCAAAGGTCGTAACTGAAAAACAGTCACAAGTCACATTTTTAAGAGCCGTCGTAACTTTGAACAGTTTCTTAACGAGCTGTTATAAGTCGAGGACTATCTGTACAGCCAACAGCACTAGAGGTTTTCAATGATATTTCTCTGTAATGTATCTCTGCAGCTTGTATACAAGATTCTTTGCCGTTTTGGAACCAGCTGCAGATTCTGTACAATCACATAATGTTGACTGGTTTGTGAATTAGGTAATTTTAATAAGTGCTGTAAATCCAGCCATTATGGCTTAATGGGTTGCACAAACTCACTCAATGTTTTATTTGCACATTTATGAATCCAGCTAGCTTAACCTTAAAAAAAAGCCATTAAAAGTTATCTCTGTGCTAGAATTCAGCTATACAGTGCATTTATAAAAAAAACTTACAGTAAAAAGTTATATCTCATTTCTGAGTATACAATTAGGGAAATAGCCCTTTCTATTAAAGTCACACATAAACGTGTGTTTTCAGGGAAATTTTATTTCATGGTATGAGGAAACTTTATAAAAATGGAAAGACAATCCCTTCTAACAATATATCCATTTCATTTTTAAGGTTATAACAACATAGTGCAAAACATTCTTCTCTAATGGAGGAAGATGCTACTCCTCTTCTGATTCCTGTGGGAGGTGATGAAAATGATCTTGGAGTCCTTAATATTCAGTTCAATCCAGAAGATCTGAAAAGCAAAAGGTGAAAAGAAATGTTTAATTATAGATTTCAATAGTAATATGGATAGTTGGGGGGGTGTAGCAGTATTCATCTTTTTTAAAAAAAATCTGGTTATATAATATCTTCATCTTAATATTTTATTTTATGTTCCTTCATTATATCTTAATTTAAGTGTATAGTGATACCTTATACCAGGGTTGTCAAACTCCCGGCCTGCAGTCCGGATGCATCACATGCTTGCCACACTCACGCCCAGTTTAAGAAAGAGGGAAAAAGTCCCGATACGTCACATGATGCCACCATGACAACAGGAGTTTGATACCCTTGCCTTATACAGTATAGGGTAGCAACCATCTGCTTTCTCTGGCTATCTGCTGAATACAAATACAATACAACTATTAATTGTTGCTTCCAACTTTCAAGCAGTATGATGAGTTTACTAAATAAGCCCTAAGTGTCTGACTTCACACAACTTTCAAGCAGTATGATGAGTTTACTAAATAAGCCCTAAGTGTCTGACTTCACACAAACAAATCACATTTAGGTTTGTATTATTTGTCTTCTAGTGGCTAATTTTCTAGGATTACATTGCCAAACCATATTTTAGCCTATTGTATTATGCATACTCACTGAATGACTGGGTTCTCTGTTTGACCTGAGCCAGGGTTTTAGAAACAATTTGTTAAATAAATCCCATTTACTATGTTTGTAAGGGAGACTGTGATCTCTAATTGAAGTTAAATGCAATCTGAGCTTCTGTCTCATTGATACAGCAAATAGCTACTATCTTCAACACATTTAACCTAGATAGTGTACCCTCCACAGTCCTAAGATATAATGTGTATTAAATGAATCTAAGAAATAGCTAGAGTTCAATTAATATGGTAAGCCAACATCTTGATTGGAGAATACGGTAATATGCTGGAAGTGAGTACAATATGGCTTTTTGCTGTTGGAACAATTTCCTAGTATATTGTGCAGACCTAGCCAGTAGCTGAGTTTATATGTAATATTTACCTGTAAAATTTACTAACCACAATAGCTACTTCATAAAACAGATATGTTATAAACCAAACAAACCACATTATAGTTTAATGACACCTGTGCACTGAGTGCAACATGTGTTGCACTGCCAGCATTCCTTAGAAGAGGAGCCTAGTTTGAGAAAAAGGATTTTGCTTTAAATAGCTATATTTAAATATAGTTAGTTCTGTGGAACAGAATAAGGATGACTGATTGGAGCATGGCTTATTGCTAGCACGTATGTTGCCTTAAATTGTAAATAATCATCCCCTTGGTTATGTTGATAATTGTTTGATGATGTCCAGCTGCTGTGTGTCTTTTTATTATGTATTTTATTTCTGGCTCCCTAGAGTCATGTGAGTATATAACATGCTATATAAATTGAATAAATAAAAATGCTATAATTCTTAAAATAAAATGAAAAAATAATGTGATTATTGAATGGGAAATCACAAAAATTAAAAACTTGATTTAAAAAAATTGTTTAGTGCTTGCACTTAAATACAGATTTAACAGATAATCAGAGTTGGAAGGGACCTTGTAGGTCATCTAGTCCAACCCCACCGCCCAAGCGGGAGACCCTACACCATTTCTGACAAATGGCAGTCCAATCTCTTCTTGAAAGTCTCAAGTGATGGCGCTCCCACAATTTCCGAGGGCAAGCTGTTCCATTGGTTGATTGTTCTCACTGTCAGAAAGTTTCTCCTTATTTCCAGGTTAAATCTCTCCTTGTTCAGTTTCCATCCATTATTCCTTGTCTGGCCTACAGGCGCTTTAAAAAATAGCTTGACCCCTTCCTCCCTGTGGCAGCCCCTCAAATATTGGAAGACTGCTATCATGTCTCCCCTGGTCCTTCTCTTCACTAGACTAGCCAAGCCCAGTTTCTGCAACCATTCGTTATTATGTTTTAACCTCCAGTCCCCTAATTATCCTGGTTGCTCTTCTCTGTACTTTTTCTAAAGTCTCAACATCTTTTTTATAATATGGTGAACAAAAAACTGGATGCAGTACTCTAGGTGTGGTCTTACTAAGGCTTTATAGAGTGGTATTAGTACTTCCCTTGATCTTGATTGTATCCTTCTGTTAATGCAACTTAGGATTGTATTAGCTTTTTTGGCTGCTGCTGCACACTGCTGGCTCATATTTAGCTGGTTGTCCACTAAGACTCCAAGATCCCACTCACAGTCACTGCTATTGAGCCTGGTTTCACCCAGTCTATATGTGTATCTCTGGTTTTTCTTGCCTAAGTGTAGGACTTTACTTTTCTCTTCATTGAATTTCATTTTGTTAGATATGGCCCAGTGTTCTAGTCTGTCAAGATCCATCTGTATCTTGAGCCTATCTTCTTGGGTGTTAGCTATTCCTGCCAGCTTAATATCAAATTTGGTAAGTTCCCCTTCTATTCTCTCATCTAAGTCATTAATGAAGATATTGAAGAGTACTGGGCCTAAGGCAGAAACTTGTGGCACCCCACTGCTTACTTTCCTCCATGTAGACTTAGACCCATTAAGGACTACTCATTGAGTATGGTTTGCCAGCCAGTTGTGAGTCCATCTAGTGGTGGTGCTATCTATTCCACTTTTTTCTAGCTTACTAAGAAGTAGGTTGTGGTATACTTTGTCAAATGCCTTGCTGAAATCTAACTATATTATGTCCACAGTATTTTGCTGGTCTACTAATGTAGTCACTGTATTGAAAAATGAAATGAAATTGATTTGCCATGATCTGTTTTTAACAAAACCGTGCTGACTGCTAATTATTACTTTACTTGTTTCTAGATTTTGGCAGATCTGTTTTTTTATTATCTTTTCCAGTATCTTCCTGATGTTAGGCTGATTGGTCTATAGTTTCCTGGGTCTGTTTTTCCTTTTTTGAAAATGGGAACCACATCTGCTCTTTTCCAGTCTTCTGGTAGTTCCCTGGTGCTCCAGGATTTTTGAAAGATATGGTGCAGTAGTTCTGAGATGACCTCTGCCAGCTCCTTTAAAACTCTGGGTGTAATCCATCAGGCCCCGGTGATTTGTTTTCATCAAGATCAGATAGGTGTTCTCTTACTATTTTTTTTCTTATTTTAACTTTTATTTCTGGTCTCTCTTTTACAGTTATGTTTTTGGTGGGTTGAGCTATAGTTTCTTTTTGCGTGAAGACGGATGCAAAGAATGAGTTAAGCAGTTCTGCTTTATCTCTGTTGTCTGTTACTTCCTTGCCATCTTCTCTCTTTAGTGGACCGACTGTTTCCTTGATTTTTTCCTTGTTATTTATAAGTTGGAAGAATTTTTTTTTTATTATCTTTGTTGCAAGTCTTTGTTCCTTCTGAGCCTTTGCTATCCTGACTTCGTCTTTGCAGATTCTGGCTATCTGCTGATATTCTGCCTTAGTTATATGTCCTTCTTTCCATTTTTTGTACTTGTCCTTTTTTTCTTTCAGTTTGCCAGAGAGATCTTTGTGCAGCCATGCTGGTTTCTTCTTGGATTTCTTGTTTTTTTTTCTCAGTGGTATTGTGCTGGTCTGGCCTTCTATGATCATACTTTTTAGAGTTTCCCAAGATTCTTGAGTTGTTTTTCCCTTTAGGATTTTCATCCATGGAATCTTTCCCAAGTTGTCTCTGAGTTTATTAAAATCAGCTCTTTTAAAATCCAAAACTCTGGTGTCATTATGTTCTGTTGCTTGTGTTTGTGTTATGTTGAATTCTAGTATGACATAATCACTCTCACCCAAGGTTCCTGTAGTTTCAACTCCCTCTATCACTTCTTCTCTGTTTGTAAGAATTAAGTCCAGTATGGCTGTCCCTCTAGTTTCACCCTCTACCTTTTGGACAACAAAGTTGTCAGCTAGGTTGGTTAGGAACTTATGTGATTTCTCACTTGGTGCAGAATTAATTTTTCAATTGATACTAGGATAATTGAAGTCTCCCATTACTATTGTTGTGTGTTTCCTGCATATGTTTGTTAATTGGCTGGCAAAAAGGACATCTATATTTTCTGCTTGATTGGGTGGCCTATAATATACACCTATGGCCATGTCATTCTTTTTTTCTTTTATATTGACCCATATGCATTCTAGGAGGTTTTCATCTTTAGTTTCATGCATTTCTGTAGCAATATAGTGGTTTTTACATACAGTGCAACTCCATCTCCTCTTTTATGGGGTCTGGTTTTTTTGAATAGTTTGTATCCTTCTACCAGAATGTTCCAGTCATAGGTTTCATCCCACCAAGTTTCTGTTATTCCAACTATATCATATTTACCTTCATGTATTTGTAGTTCAAATTCATCCTGTTTGTTCCCCAGACTTTGTGCATTTGTATATAGGCACTTGAGATCTTTATGTCTGACACTGTGTTTACTGTCTACATAACCTGTGCTGTGCCCCTACTTTCTTGCCACCTGTTTGATTAGTGCACATGATATGGCACTCACTATTAAATGCTTGGTTTTATCTGAGATATCTAGAGCTGAACTATATTTTACAACTTCATCATTATAATACCTGATCTCATGATTTTATATCATTGTTAAAAATGTATGGAAACCCTAATTATATTTTGAAAAATTATTAGAGCTGCCAATTTTCTTCTTCCTTATCATTATGTGCCATCAAGCCATTTCTGACTCCTAGCAATAACCTAGATTGTTTGCCTACTTGGCGATTTATCCTTAGCTTGACACCACCATGACAACGTGAGTTTGCCTTAGATCATATTCCTTATAGGAGGTCTTTAAATGCATAAAAACTTACTATGTGACAAACAACAACACAAAAACATTTGTATGTCACAACTTACGTTTATGCAACACAGTACAATGATATGATTTGCTTGCGTGTGGACTAAAACAATATGTGAATCCAGCCAATTTATTTAGTAAACATAGGGTATAAACTTATATTTAACATAGGGTATGAACTTAGTCCATTGTCATTAATAAAAACACTATTAAGGAAAATATAGCTTAGCATGTTGTGTGAATATATCTGGAGTCTGCTGAAGGCGGGCTTTTGATGTAGGAGACTAAGGTCTGGGTGGCCAAATTGGAGAACATGTCTATATTTTTGTAATCATTGTAGAAAGGAGAATTTTTTAAGAACAGAAGAGAATTGTTATTATGTTTCTACATAAATATGCACTTTCTGACATTTTTCTATAGTACACTATACGAGTTTGTTATACTTTCATAAGGGCAGAGCAAATAGAAAGTAGGTGAACACTGCAGAAATATATTCATTGACAGGGCCTATTCTAGAATGAATAGGAAGGTAGGTCTACCTATGTAAAGATTGCTCAAGGTCAAACAAAAACAATCATACTACCCACAGATCTCTGGAATTTTGGGTCTTATCCTAAATTTGGTGATGTCCTATTTTACATCTCACTAAGCTTTCATGCAATATGCTAAACCAGAATGTGATAGGTTTGCTTTGGGCTGAATGAAGCCAGCCACTGTAACCTTCCAAACCATGATGAGTTTTTCGTAACATAGTGGTTGTGGCAGGAGAACCAGAGAATTGCTGCCTTCCTCAAAATGGGGTCTAAGGACTTGAGACTGTAGTTTCCAGAGACTTTCTATATGAAAATATTGTTTAAGGAAGTCATTACAGCTATCCTCTTAGAAATTGATTACAAATATTTTTTTCAAAGTCATCTTATTTTCTGCAGACACAAGGAAGACATGTGTTTCCTAAAAAATTACTCAGCCTTTAGCAGTAGGAAGTTACAGAAATCCAAGGCATGCTGAGCCAGATTAAGTGCAAGTTTGCACATGTGTATTTCCTGAATCATTGCTACAGCATCAGAGGATGATTTGCAAATGCACAATACAATTTTTGCAAGCCAAACACCACAGGAGGGCTTTGACATCACTCTATGCTTCAGCTGTGATTAATGAAGTTAGACATTCACAGGTGTGAATAACTCTAAAAACGTTACAGAAGAGAAACACCGGAATCCTGAGAATAGGCTGGAGTTGGCAAACGTCTAGGAAATCTGTGTCCCACCTGACATCATTTTAGGCATGATTGTTCTTGCATTTGTAAAATGAGCCCTATTTGGAGAGGATGTGCCATAGAATCAGTGGCAAACTGCATAAGGCTGTTTGGGATAAAGAATTTGCATTATCTTATATTGGAAGAATTTTAAGAAAATATTTCTGGAATTATATTTAATCCATCATGTTCAAAATGCTAACACAGATTCTTCCATTTCCTCAAACACAAACCATTTATGTATATAATTTGTGGTTCCAGGGATAACTTTATTGGTATTTTGGTCAACCACAGAGACACTGAACTGTATGTTTCAGTGGCCAACATAAGAGTGTCATTTTTATTTTGCTCTTGTTCTGTCATAATAGATGGTGTGTAGATTCACACAAATAATCCAGAGCAACTGAAAATGCTATTCCTTTTTAATTAGATTGCCAAAATATAACAGTATATGAGAGTCTAATTTACTCTTCAGCTTGGCTAGTATGACTTATTTGTTCATAGTTATCTGACCTGAGTAACTGAATTTTCTGGATTCACACTTATATTCTAACCATGTGGAATCCATTTATAAATATGATTGCCTGATTCAGTGTTTCTCAATCTTGGCAGCTTGAACATATGTGCTCATCTCTTAGCATTCTGGGAGTTTGTCTGCACATCTTCAAATTGCCACTGTTGAGAAACATTACCCTAGTTTGGAATTTAGTGCATTGTGTTGATACTACTATGGTGGTAACCTGACAGTGTAATACATTTTGCAGAGATCCTCATTAAATTTTGCAATGGGACTATTGGGTTTTAAGTTCATGAAGAAAAGACAGCCTGTCTTACCTGACAACTGTACATGAGAAAGCTTACACAAATAGCATGTGAATCTTCTAAAATAATTCTCTATGGACCTTTATGTGTTTGAAGTATCCGGGAGCATGCTTGTTTTTAAAAATATAATGCACTTTAGTAAGTTAATGTGCTTGTCATTGTAAAGTTATAAATGTATAAAAATTCTTTTTAGAACTAGCTCTTTGTTACAATTTTCAGTGACAGACTGACCCCTTATTAATTCTAACTTAAACAACTTTTTGTTTTTCTTTTAGGCCATTCCATGTAGAACCAACAAACATTGTTCGGGTGAACGATGATACACAGAGAGTAACAGATGAAGCATCAGCAATGAACAAGCGGATTCACTACTACAATAGACTCACTTCACCTTCTGATAGAGCATTGGTGAATAAAAGTTGAACTATATTAGCTAGAAAAACTATATTAGCCACGGCAGCCTTGGGTGTTTTCTCAATTACTTAATCTCTACTAGGAATACTCTTATCAGACGTAATCTGATTGATTTTTCTGAGAGTAGTCCATTCAACTTGTTATTTTTTTAAATCAAGTTATATATTGGAAAGAAAGATATAATATCTGATTGTGTTTGTCAAAAATTGGATTATACATAAAGTAGATGTATGAGGATTTGCATATTTCTCTGCATAAAATTACTAGAGGTGACTTCATAAATGATTTCATATTTCATTAGTAGCAATGTCTGAGAAGCTGATTTCAAGGCAGAGCAAATCCTTTTAAAGTTGGTTAATATCAACAGAGCAATTTCTGTATCAGAGAAAAGAAAAAGTACCAGTACTCCTTGACTTATGTCCCTTTTTACAACTTTTCTTGTCACAGTTGTTAAGTGCATTGAATCACTGCAGTTAAGTTCCTAACCTAGTTGTTAAGTGAATCTGGCTTCCCTATTGACTTTGCTTGTCAGAAGGTTGCAAAAGTTGATCACATGATCCTGGGACACAGCAAAGATTGTAAATATGACTCAGTTGCCAAGCATCTGAACTTTGATCACATGATCATGGGGATGCTGCAAAGGTCATATCTATGAAAAATGGTCATAAATCACATTTTTAAATGCTGTTGTAACTTTGGTCACTAAACGAACTGTTTTAAATTGAGGTCTACCTGTATTTAATCTGAGCCAGGACTGAATCATTAAAATGATAAATATTAACAGTAAAGTTAACAATGATGGCTAAGGAAGGAAGCAAAATATAAATGGGGTGGAAGCAAAATCTTCTCTCAGTCCATTAAAGTCCTCCAATATGAGATGCCTCCATCTGGATGCCAGGCCATTTGGCAGAGCCAGGTTTCAAGGACTTTTTGAAAGCCAAGATGGTGTGGGGGTGTGATCTCACCCAGTGGTGAGTGGTGGTATGCTACTGGTTGGGACCCCTTCAGTTGAACTGATAGTAAAAAAAGCCAACCATCAACTGACAGAAAGAAAAAAGTCCTTGACAGTCAGCTGAGAGGAAAAAAGAAGAGAAAAGTGCAGGATCGGCTCTCCCACTCACCTCTGCGCTTTTCTCTTCTTTGTCCTCTCAGCCGATTGGCGCTGCAAGTCTCAGCTGGTATGGGGAAAGCTGCGCACCGGCATTAGGCAAAGCATGCCCACCGAACCAGTGGTAAAATAATTTGAATCCCATCACCAATCTCACCTCGAGGCTCAAATGTTCCAGAGGGTGGGAGCTGGGGTGGATTGCTAGCAGTTCTGTCCACCCGGTTCTGTGTCTGCTGATGTTTTTGCCCACCTGCCCACCCGAGCTCTTACCTGATCTTTATTTCCTGATTTTTCAACTTCAGCTGCCAAATGAGGCACAGCTGCAGTTACAAAAACAGGAAAAGAGGGGCTGTTTCAAAGGCTGCGTCTCTCCACGCAGCTGCTGATGACGATTTACAGGCGCGCGGCTCGTAGTAGTGCAGAGAAACTCGTAAATCCCGAACCGATAGTTAACCCTGTCGTATCCCATCCCTGATGGGAGCTACAGCAGTAAAGGCTTCTCTCCTGGGCCCTACCAGGCAGAATTCCTTGGCCAACAGGGTTTGCAGCATCCCCCTTCTACCTGCGCAAGTGGGGCAGACCAGTCCCATTGGAGTGAGATGGTTCCTCGAATTAATATTAACAGACCAATTTCTGCATCAGGTAAAAGCAAAAAGAAAGCAGGATTTAATCTGAGCCTGGATTGAATACTTTATATAAGTCAAAAGAAGTAGCACCAGGTCTGAAAATTGTCAGAATGACTCTAACCAAACTTCCCATATCTAGACTTGTGAAGCAAAGCAATGCAAAAGCTACAGAAATGTTAAAGATTTAGACTGAACTAATGCCATGGGCTCCTCTCTTTTGTTAGGTGGCCCCTGATCATGTTCTTCCTGCTCCAGAAGAAATCTATGTGTATAGTCCTTTGGGAACTGCTTGCAAAATTGATGGCTCTACTGATGGTTCTGGCAAAAATTCCAGTGTAGTCACAATGTAGGTGAAGTGTTTTGTATCTAAAGTGTTTTATTTTGAAATACAGTCTAAATATTTGAATTAGCCTCAGGTATAATGCAAGTTTTCTTATGATTGTTCTTTGTGTCTTTCCCCCTGACTTAGATTCATGATCTGGAATACAATGATGGGTACATCTATATTAAGTATTCCCTGGGGCATAAAACAGGTAACACAATTCTGTGTCTTTACGTTAGGACAAATTTTGCTGGCTAAACCTTTGCATTCATGCCACAATTTGCATAAGAGTTTAGTTAAATTTTTAATTTTCAAACAGGCTGGATTTACTACTGGAATCTGTATTATTCCACTGATGGGCATATTGACTCTTTATTGTTGCTACAGAATTGTGAAGTCCAGGTCAATGATACGTAAGTATATAATTTTAATAAATATATATGTTTCAAGCGAATCTGATGGTGCACTTAAGAACTGGTATGTGTGGGTCTGCTGGTGCACTTAAGAACATGAGTCAATGATGTGCAGTTTCAATTATCACAGGACTAGCTTCTCTTCTACATATTCTAGAATACACATGGTTTTCCTAAGGTAATATATGAAAAGGAATGTAGAAATGAACAGAGTTTGTCTCCCAATAATAAGTGAAATGTTCCTAAACTTCTTAATGAGCAACTCCTAAATCATTCTGATTTTATCAGATTATATAATTTGACTATCTCAAACTTGGCAGGATGTACAACTCCAAATGTTAAATTGTCTCTTATGTACATTTGTAGATTTGAGAGCCATCAAATAGTTGACTGGTGTCCCTATATATTATATGATTTATTTAACATTTAGAGAAGCTGAAATTTTGGTGGTCCAGTCTTTTATTTTTTATCGGTGTCCCTTATTGGAGCCATTGTGGCTTACTGGGTGCTGATGATTAATTTCCTTTTCAATACCAGAAAGTGTATTTATAGTAAGTATACATTTTTCTTTTAATTGCTTGCATGTAGGACAAAATATTTCTAGTTAATAAATAGATACAAGGAGGCCCTTGGGATTGCATTAGTTCAGAAAAACTTCAGCTTCTCTAAATGTTAAATAAATAAATATACATATACACATACACACACACACACACTCAAGTCAACTATTTAATGGCTCTCAAATCTACAAATGAATCTGCAAACACACACACACACACAAGCACATATTATATATAAGAAATATCTATTTCTTTCAGTTTGTGCTTTACTTTATACAAATAATTATAATAATAACAGTGTCCCTTTTGTTTTAAGCCTGTTATCAGCCTGCTGTGAATTAAACGTTCTTTGTAATACCAGCGTTAACTCAAATTGGTATCTAGAATGTTTAGATATGTTTTAGAAGACCTTAAAATAATTAGCCCAGAATTAAATCAGTATCTTGTTTTTCTTTTCAGCTTCAGAAGATACCTCAAATTGGGAATTCCCAGATGTTTGTAAATATTACTTCGGCTCTTTTGGTCAGTGGTCTAGCCTTTTATTTTCACTGGTGTCCCTTATTGGAGCCATGGTGGTTTACTGGGTGCTAATGACTAATTTCCTTTTCAATACTGGAAAGTGTATTTATAGTAAGTATACATTTTTTCTGTTAATTGCCTTTATGTGAGTATTTTTGTTAATAGGTACAAGGGGGCACCTGGGATTGCATTAGCTCAAAAAAACTTCCTCTTCTCTAAATATTAAATAAATCATGTAATTTAATAAATAAATGCAAACATGTTCATAGGGATTTTAGAAAAGATAAAAATTTCTACTAATATAAGTATATATATTTGCCAGTTACCTTTCCTTGTGCATAAAAATGAAGTCATCAAAATAATAGATTTTTAAATTATAGATAGAGCTTCAGAGACCAAGGAGAAAGATGATGAAGGGAAGAAAACCATGATAGAAGGCATTCTGAAGCAGCTCATTTTTTTTGGACGCTGTTTTTTCACCATTTTCTTCTGATTAGCTCCAATCAGAGGTGGTATTCAGCAGGTTCTGACTAGTTCTGGAGAACCAGTAGCGGAAATTTTGAGTAGTTCGGAGAACCGCCAAATACCACCTCTGACTGGAGATTTTACAGTATTCTTCCCCTGCCAAGCCTACTAAGCCACGCCCACAGAACCGGTAGAAAAAAAATTGAATCCCACTACTGGCTTCAATGATGCCAGAAATTATATGCATGCAGTCTTCAGAGCAAGAATTCTTTCCTACTGTCACATTCCAGTGCCAAGTTGAGAGAACAGTAGATCTGATAGATTCTAAGAAACTGCTGCCCTTCATTTGACATGCTTCTAAAATTTGTCCTTTAACATTGAAAATGTGGTTGGTGGTTGGATCTAAAACTAGATGTACAATTCTTTTTCCAAATTGTCCTAAGTACATACACGTAGTCTTTGATTTATGACCACAATGGAGCTCAGAATGTATGTTGCTAAGTGAAAAATTTGTTAAGTGAGTTTTGTCTCAATTTATGACTTTTTTGCCACATTTGTTAACTGAATCACTGCAGTTGTTAAATTAACAACCTGGTTGTTAAGTGAATCTGGCTTCCCCATTGACTTTGCTCATCAGAAGATCGTAAGAGATGGACACATGATCCCTGGACACTGCAACCATCATAAATATGAGCCAGTTGTCAAGCATCTGAATGTAAATCTTGTGACCATTGGGATATTTCAGTGATCATAAGTGTGAAAAATGATCATGTCACTTTTTTCATTGCTATTATAACTTCGAGGGGTCACTAAACTATCTGTTGTAAATCAAAGACTACCTGTAACTGAAGGCCCAATGTATGTATACATTTCTTTAGGAATTTTTTAATTGACACCAAGTAATTTCTTAACTAACTCTTAAATTAACTGAAGTAACAGTATTTTTGTGTGCATGGTGGTGGCAGGAATTAACAGCAATTCCAGGAAAAGCCCCTTCCTTCTTGATATCCTAGTATTGATTTAAATACTTTGCAACCAAGCACGTTTTTCATTTTACAGCTACTTTTTGAGCTTTGTAAATATTTAATTATGGTTTAAGTGGATAGATATCTTACTTTTCTATCATTTGTATCATACTATTGTTTTCTGACCTTAAAAACATTTACTTGAAAGCAAGTAGTAGTTGGTTGCAATAAGCCTATTATAATTAGAAATAAATGCTGCCAAGTAGATAATTTTATTTTATTAATACAGTACTTCCCAAACCTGGATTATTACCCAAAATTGGATAAAAGTGGGGGGTATTTGGGTAATGACACAAAGACATTATTCATCCCAACAGGTACACTTAAATTGACTTAAATATTGCCACATGTACCACGATATATTTGAAAATATCTCAAAGTATTCCTATTAAGATTAAAATGGTGAAATTGCCAATGGAAATTTGTTGACATGACATAAAAATCATTCAGTGATATTGTTTCTATAATGCGGGTATTCCAGAGTTGTGATTTTTCATTCAGCAACCACTCTGAGTTGTGATGGTGCTGAATGAAGGGACTTGGAACTGATTTTCAAAATATAACTTTCTTATTAATTTGTTTAAACAATTTAGCCACCAGATGGCAATATATCCGCTGCAGTGTGAAAAGGTAGACTAGAGGCCAGGCTAAATTTTTTCCTTCTTCTTGTGGATGAGTTCACTCCCTATTTTATTAATAATGCCATGGAGTACAAAATATTACAACCTTTAATTAGATTGCCTAGAAGTCTGGAATTGGCTAATAGATAATCATTATGGCTTTATTACACATACGTTGAAACCAATGAAGTAAAAATCATATTCTGTTTTACTAGTTAACTTTTCCATTTAACCAGTTTTCCAGTATATTTTCCACCATTTGGAAATACTCACATTCTTTCCTGTTCTCCAGAATCTTGCTACTATCTGTCTGACTGCAAACAATAAGAGTATATCAACTTTCTATGTTTCAATGTGTGATTTCTATTATTTTTTTAAAATAGTCCAATGTAGAAGCTGATAATAGTGTGGAATAACTTTACAAGACCATACATATGATATAATAAACTCTTTTCTTATACTGTTCTAATAGACTATTTTTTTCTTAAAAAAAAAAAAACACCTTCTCATCACTCCTTATCATCCATCCCTTCCCACTTGTGATTGTATGACTGTAACTTTGTCACTTGTATCCTTACGATTTATATTGACTGTTTCCTAGTATGATTTGATTGCTTATTGTACTCTATGACTATCATTAAGTGTTGTACCTTATGATTCTTGACTCTTGACAAATGTATCTTTTCTTTTATGTATACCGAGAGCATTTACACCAAGACAAATTCCTTGTGTGTCCAACCACACTTGGCCAATAAAGAATTATATTCTAGGCTATTGTAATTTAGATCTTATGATTCATAGAGATAGATAAGATTACAGTTGTCCTCAACTTACAACCACAATTAAGCCCAACATTTCTGTTGTTAAGCAAAACAGTTGTTAAATGAGTTTTGTTCTATTTTATGACTTTTCTTGCCACATTTGTTGGCAAGTGAATCATTGTAGCTGTTAACTATCTACAGCACGATTGTTAAGTGACTCTAGCTTCCCCATTGACTTTGCTTGTCAGAAAGTCTCAAGGTGATCACATGACCCCAGGATATAATACTGCAACCATCATAAATAAATGCCAGTTGCCAGTCTGAATTTTGATTACATGACCATGGGATATTGTAACAATGTGAAAAGCTGTCATAAGTCATTTTTTCAGTGCCATTGTAACTTAAAATCACTAAACAAATAGTTGTAAGTCAAAGATAAATGTTCCTTTCCACATCATTATTATTCCAGTGCCTTTCAGGTCCCATGAGAAAATATTCAAATTAACCATATTTTAAAAGTCTTCTTTTCAGTGGAAGCTAAGATATATCATAGATTAAACTTATTAATGATGTGCCATCAGTTTTCGACTTCTACCATCCACATAGATAGATTTTTGCCAAGATGATCAATCCCTAGCCTGATATTTCAACTCTTGTCTTAGACCTGTTGATTCAACATACTCTCTGTACATATATCTTATTTTTCTCCTGAAGCTGGATTTAAAAAATGGACATTTCATGAAAAAGAAATCCAGTTTTCCCCAGAAGTTGCATTAATCTCATTACATTGTTTTTAGTACATATAATGAATGTTCCAAAACATATTTCTTTTGGAATACAATTGGAATATTATTCTGTGCCCTTAAGTAAGTTTCCTTTTTTTCAGATTATATTAATGATATTAATGTAACAGACATTGTTCCTGGTACAAATGGAAGCAATAAAGGTAAGCAAACTGGAAAATGTTTCTTGCTATTGCTGTGTTCCAGTTTATTGGAGTCTGGTTTACCTTAACAACAAAATTCTCAATAAATTATACACGTTTTCAACATTATGGGGCTTTTGGGGTGGGGAATCATTTGTAAGCCTTGCATGTTTGTGTTCTTCATAGGTACAGTCTAAATGGAGAGGAATAAGCTTGGTAAATAATCCCTGAACAAACGATCAGTAAAATGATATTGTCTTACTTTCAGATAGATCTCAAGTGAAGACCACACAGTGTTTCATTGTCTCATATTCTCAAGCATGGTAGTAGATGCTGCTAATAGTGCACGTGTAAACACTTTAGAACTTCTGCCTTTTTAGGTGGAGAGTTTTAAATGCAGCCTTTCCTCAAATAATGAATTTTTCATTTGCTTGGGTGAATAGTTGAGAATTACAGTGGTGCCATAGATTTCTGCAAATCTTAAGTCACAAAATTTACCACCTAGCACAGAGCCCTTCCAGACTACAAGATGAATGAGAACAAAAAAGAGGATCCAGAAATGTTGTTCCAGGTAATAGCAAAATCTCACTTTTTAGCTTTTTAAAAAACCTTAGGACAGAAGGAGGTAATACTGTTATGTCCTTGTTTTCATGTGTGACCTCAGCTAATATGCTTCCATGAAATTTAAAATTGATAAATATATAAAATGTTAAGTAACATTTAAAAGAGTTGCAACTTAAAATTAAAGCAACCAAAAAAGAAAAAATGGAAGAAAAAATGACATTCAGGTATTTGCAAAACAGAGGGATCATAGTTTCACAACACAAACATCTTAGTTTTAAAAACTTACTTTAAAAGCCACACTGATGTTATTTCATTATTTATTTATTTAATTAATTAAGTTTATATACCGCCCCCTCTCCCAAGTTGGGACTTGGGGCAGTGAATAGCCCAGCTAAAAACAATACAATTACAAATATAAAATTTAAAAATAGATTAAAATGAATTAAATAAAGGCTGAAAGATTAAAACTATAATAAAATGATAAAACAGGGTAAAAAGTTACAAAAATTAAAACCATTCCAATGATACTAGGCCAGATCGGCTTGTTGAAAAAGATGGGTCTTCAGTGCGCGCCGGAAGGTTCACAGGTCAGGGATAGTCCGCATCTCTGGGGGTAACTCATTCCAAAGGGAGGGTGCTCCTGTAGAGAAAGCCCGCACCCTCGGGGCCGCCAGCCGACATCGCCCAGCTGGCGGCACCCCGAGGAGGCCCACCCTGTGAGAGCGCACTGGCCGGCAGGAGGCCGATGGTGGCAGGAGGCGATCCCATAAGTACCTGGGTCCCAAGCCATGGAACGCTTTGAAGATGACCACCAACACCTTGAATCACACCCGGAAGGCCACCAGAAACCAATGCAGCTTGCGCAGGAGTGATGTAACAGAATCACCCACACGGCTGCATTCTGCACCAGCTGAAGCCTCCGGATGCTCTTCAAGGGGAGCCCCATGCAGAGAGCATTGCAGTAGTCTAGATGGGAAATGACAAGGGCAGAAGTGACTGTGCGAAGTGCGTCCAGATCCAGAAAGGGCCACAACTGACAGATCCAACGGACCTGACAAAAAGCCCCCCTGGCGATGGCCATTATAGAATCTAACGACAGCCGTATATCCAGGAGGATGCAAAGATTGTGCGTCCTCTCTGTGGGGATCAAAGTTTCTCCCCCCACAGCCAGCGATGGAATAAGCTGGCTGTATCTGGGCGCAGGAAACCAGAGCCACTCGGTTTTGGTCGGGTTGAGTCGAAGCCTGTTTAGACCCATCCAGCTCCGCACGGTTTCCAGGCACTGGGTCATCACTTCAACGGCTTCGTTGGGGTGGCCTGGGGTAGAAATATATAGCTGAGTGTCATCAGCATATTGATGGAACTCTACCCCAAAACCACGGATGATCTCACCCAGCAGCTTCACATAAATGTTGAACAGCAGGGGTGAGAGCACAGACCTCTGAGGTACCCCGCAAATCAAGGGCCTCGGGGTCGACATCTGCCCCCCTGCCAATACAAATTGCAAGGGGTTGGAGAGGAAGGAAGAGAACCACCATAACACGGTGCCTCCCACTCCCAACCCCTCCAACTGCTGCAATAAGATACTGTGGTCGACAGTATCAAAAGCCGCTGAGAGATCTAACAGGACCAAGATAGAGGAGCAACCCCTGTCACGAGCCCTCCAGAGATCATCAACCAACACGACCAATGCTGTCTCCGTGCTATACCCAGGCCTGAAACCCAATTGGAGCGGATCTAAATAGACAGCTTCATCCAGGTGCCAAGGGAGCTGTGGTGCCACCACACTCTCAGCAACCTTCGCTACAAAGCGAAGGTTGGAGACCGGCCGATAGTTTGATAATAATGTTGGGTCCAGGGATGGTTTCTTGAGGAGGGGCCTCACCACCGCCTCTTTCAAGGCGGCAGGCAAAAGCCCCTTACTCAAGGAAGCGTTAATAATACCCTGGAACCAACCTCGTGTCACCTCTCGGGTGGCCAAGACTAACTAGGAGGGACATGGATCCAATAAACGTGGTGGCATTAAGCCACCCAGTATCCTGTCCACATCCTCTAAGGTCACAGGATCGAACTCACCCCAGATGACCTCCCTGAAATCCGCCCCCGTCCTCCCGCCCAGAGCTATTACATGATAGCCTTCTTAACTGTACTGCAATAGTTATAAGTTGTTTCAAACCTATGGGAAGAATTCAGCCTTCACTGTAACCTCACATAAATTTCAGAAATGCTATTAATTTTCCCTCAAGTTAGATAGATAGATAGCACAGAACAAACAGACTGGAAAAATAATGCCAATGATTCTTTTACATCTATTTATTCTGTACAAAGGATTTATTCTTCAGGGACTTGTAACCAAATAGGCAAAAGGCCGGCATGGGATGAAAATAATTGCATTGGGAAATTTCCATGAATGTCCTGATTAGTTCATACTTTCTGTATAAATCATGGATATTGACATCTTATACTAGATTCTCAAAAAGATAGCTTCCATCCACAGAAAGCAGTTATTATAGCCTGTGTGATTTTGGTCTTCAACCTAGAGGTGGCAAATTTAATAAGTAAAAGGAATAGTAGTCTGGGACCTTTATGTGTATTAATATCTTAAATATATCAGAAAGCACTTTCCCCTCTAGAGTTCCATCTGTCTGGATCTGTTGCTTAATTGTGTTATCTTCCCTTTTGAGTACAAAGTATTATATATAACCCAGAAATCTACAGTTAAAGAAAAGAATGCTAGATTATCTTCCCCTTTGTGCAAAGTATTATTTGGAAACCAGAAATCTGTTGTTAAAGGGAAAGAAAGCTGGATGTGAATGCAGTATACTATTATGAATATCATTGCATTGATAGTTTGAACTTGTTGTAACCCACGTAAGAGTCTTTCAAGTTATGGGGGCTCTGAAAAATCAAAAATAAGTAAACCAATATTGGAATTTGCTGACATCCAGGAGAACCATCCTTTAACTAAGATGCAGAGCTATACCTAACCTTACATGACTACATGTAAATAAATTCACACTGCTTATGTACTGCTTAGATGTTGGCAGTTTGGTAGACTGTGCCCTTAGCTCCTAATAATGATCTAAAAGATTATTTTGCAGCTTACGTGGCATCTTTGCAGAATTTGGACTTGTTTCAGTAAGTTAGAATTGAGGAAATGCTCTAGAAGGAAACAAATTTGGGAGTAAGGGGAAGAGAAAACACGTTAAGAGACACTAGGAGTCTTATAAAACAAAAAATATATATAAGGAATTATGTATATGATTGATGGCAGAGTGTTAGCTGTTTCTTTCCTGTTGAATGTACTTGTGGATTGTGATAATTGCTTTCATTCTAACGCCAGCTCAGCTGCCTTCCTGATGTTGTGCATGTGTTTTGCAATTGGTATGGACCCAAAGGATGTGTTCAGTGGTACATTGTAGCTCAGGCTAGACATATGCTGTGTGGCTAATTCTGAGAAAGTATCAGTTCCCTGTTTAAGACTTACAACAAAAGGAAAAGAGGATCACCTCATAAGCAACCCCAGTAATTCTGGGGAGACTTGGGAAGCAAAAAGTTGCCCGCTAGCTTTTCTGTGCAAAGAGTTATAAGTTACACTTAGCCAATTAAAAGTGCTAGTCAATGTACAAAGTGATTTGAGCTACAAAAGTAGTGGTGATTTCATTGGAAATTACAGCACTGCCCAACTTGCTGAAATATTTTGAGTGAAATGAGACCAACAACCATTTTAATGGATAGCACACGTATCTAGAGACAACCTGATTTATCAATACATTGGAGAACTATAACCCTTTGGTAGCTGTCTTTTTCTCTTGTTCATTGCAACAAATAGTGAATAAGGAAGGGAAGAGAATAGAATATACAGAGCTGCGACAAATGAAATGTTAAAGAAATGCAGTACTCTATAGATTGCACAGCGCATCTTTCCCTAACAACCACATGGCTGCATGATGAAGGATTTGTCCAGAGGTGCTTCAGTGTTACTGGAATGCAGCTCCCATAATTCTAGGCAGCATAGCCCAAGGCCTTTGGTCATGTTGTCTGGAAATGATAGTACCTATAGTATAGTTAAGTTACCTGAAAGATATCAAGCAAAGGAAGGCTCACTCAATATGCATTTCTTACCTGCAAGAATTATGTATGCACATCAACAATATGCTTAAATAAAAGTAAGCCTGACATAAACAGAGCTTCTATGTTTTTGGTACCTTTACACCAGTGTTGACTCCTGGCAAATAACTGGACTAATCTAGTCATGATTTTGGAAGTAGTTTGCCATTGCTTTCTTACTAGGGCAAAGAAAGTCAATGAATGGCCCATGGTCACCCAACAGCCTTTGTATCTAAGGCAGAACTAGAACACCATTTTCTGGTTTCTAGCTGGTACCTTAACCACTATATGAAACTGACTGTTTTCTATGGATTTTAGTTCACATATTAATTTATTCTCAGGTTATTGTTTTGCTTTAGACGTGAAAAATTCTTTGCCATGGGATGAATGGCTATTAGTGGCAGTGAGACAACTCTGAAGGGAATCTAGTAGACTTTCTTGATTGGCCATTGTAAGAACAGAGTACTGGACTATATGGGCCAGCAGAGCACTGCTTATACTTTTTGGAAGAAGTTAATTAATGCCATATTTCTCAACCTTGGCAATTTTAAGATGGGTGGGCTTCAACTCCCAGAATTTCCAGCTAACCAAGATTGAGAATCATTAAACTATTGTTCAAGCTTTGATTTCCAGCACATAATTTCTCCCCATCACCATCATCACCCAAGTGCAAATGATTTCCTTAAGCTAAACAATCATTTTCTTTCCTTTTTAATTTTACAGTAATATGTCCAAGCGACGGTAACCATAAGGTACCAGGAAATGAAACTTCTGAATTTACTTCTATCGGTGCTGTTGGATTTGAGGAATTTGAAAAGTGGTGGGACAAATCAAAAACTGTTCCATTTTATTTGACCATCATTCTTCTGCTGTTGAATTTTAAGTCTCCAGCTTTCTTTGCCAAATTTAACATATTAGGTATGTAGTAATCATTCAAAATTATGCAAAATAGATTCTTTTAGGTATCTTGATTCAATACATTTCTTGTTAGTTGGGGGCCTCATTACACAAAAGATCTTTGCTTCAATTTTTCAGCATCTCATGACATTTAAAACTTGCCAGGGCGATAACAGACCTTGTATTAATTTGGAGCAGCAAACGTTGGGGAAGATTTTGGATGTTGTTTTAATTCTTCAACCTCTTTCTACTGGAAAATGCTTTCTTATAATGACAAGTGTTCCAACTATGCGAGAAGATAACCTTTGCTTCACTCTTTTTTTTCTCCAGTAACTGGAAAGCAATTTCATCCACAATTGATCATGTTTAATGATCCCTCAGAATGGTTGATTTTTGCTAGTTGACATCTCTAATTGTGTTCTTTTTTAACTTTAAAAAGAGATGGCAATAATCCAAGTTGTGAATCTCTATCACATTGTGTAGTTCAGCCAAGGAAGAAAGAACAAATTGTCTATGTTAGCCATAACAGAAACGTTTCAAACTTTTTCATTGCCCTTATTTCTTCTTTTTATTCAGTTGGAGATATTTCTAGTCTCTAAAACCTTGATTAATTTTTCTTTCAGATAACTATTATGGGAATAGTAGTAGTAATGATTTTAAGCTCATAATTTGCTTAAAATTATTTTGTCCTCCCACTAATGCATTTTCCAGTTTGGTATAGTTGAATATGAGGTCAAGTAACTTCATCTCAGTCAGTTACTATTAAAACTGATTTATAAGAAGAATATAAAAGAGAGAGGCTGGATTGTAATGTTCTAAATCTCATAGACGTTAAAGAACAACTTTTCCTCTGTCCATTAGCTTAAATATGCAGTATCTGAATATGATTTTTTTTTCTTTTTCCCACTGCAGGTACTGTCTCTGTCATTTATTTAGTAATTCTTGTTACCGTGAAAGCTGCTCTTCTAGGATTCCATTTAGAATTTGATTGGACTGCAACAAATATATATTTTGTGCCAGGTAAACTTTTAAGAAATATTTATAGACTGTTCCCTTTAAATAATTTAATAGACTGAATGGGGCTTGCAGGGCAGGATATGCTTTCTGCTGTAATTTTACTTATATCTATCTTGCTATAGTCCAAGCCCTAATTGTTCAGAACACATCAGGCCTATCGCTTCTCTACCTATAATGAAGGCTGGAACCGTCCTTATAGGCAAAACTGGGTCACACATGCTAAACCAAAGTTCACTAAATAAGATGTGATGACTGGATACCAACATAAACCTAATGCTTAAATTGGATAGTCACTATAGTGGTGTTTCTACTTCAGATCTGAAGGCAAGACGGTGGTTTTGTTGTTCTATAAAAAGACTTGTAAAGAGGCATCAGGGGTGATTCCTTCAACTTTTGCTGGGAATATAATGTGTTGTCAAAATAAGCTCTGAAAAATATTGTTTTCTTTTGCTGATCTTTGATTAGATTACTCTTTATTTTCTTGGGGAATCCTGTCTGGGAGTCATTAGATTAGATTCAACTTTATTGTCATTGCCATGGATACAGGCAACGAAATGCAGGTGCTAAATTTAATTATTCCTAGACAATAACATACAGCTAAGGGAATTACAAATGTTGTTTCCTCCTAGAGTTTTCTCCTCAGTTTGTTCATACTTTATTGACAATCTTCCAGTTTCCCAAACACCGTATGGATTGGTAGCTATCAGCAGTTACAATAAAAACAAATCAAAAACGCTTAAGGATAGTTTTCAATGCCATTCTTTTCTTCAGAAAAAAAAAGTGGATAGAAAACAGTCTGCAACAATAAGTTCTTGATGTTCTGTGAACATTGCCTTCCACATGTAGGTTTTTTATATGAGAGACTTTATAGAAATGTTCTATCTAAAGGAAAGTATTGGAAGAGGCCCCTTAATACACTGGATTGTGGTAGCAATCTGGCAGAGCTAATAAATCAGAACAAGTGCTTGTGAAACAGCCATTCCACTATAGCCACTTGACTGTCAGTATTTTTCATTAATTAGAATCCTTAATACTTGGTTTTTCTGGTTGGTATGTAATATTTTTTCAAGATTATATCAAGAATGATATAAGGTTGGAAACTCATTCCACTAAGATCTCCCAAAATTCTGCTTTGCTTTCTTTTTCTGCTTTGTTGAATAGAAATATTTTTCTCTTCTTTCTTTTCTCATTTGTACTCCTTTCTCTTTCTTCCTTCCTTTCTTTCTTTGCCTGAAAAAGTTTTGCTTTGTCTAGCAACAGGGTCTTTTTCTTATTGTTTTGTTCTCTCTATGCCTAACAGAGGCGTCCTCATGGCAGGACAACTGGAACACTCTTTGCCCAAGCCTCACCTCCCTATTGTCATTGTCTGGACAGCCCAGGAGCAGCAGGAGTGGGTCGGATTCCCAAAGGACACCACATGCGAGACCTCAGGGCACTGGCTACCTGCTGTCAGGCTGCTTCTTGTCCTTGAATATTCCTTGCCAGCAATCCTTACGGTCTAGAATTCCTCTTGCAGTCCATGGAAAGTGAACTGGAATCTGTTTGTAACTTATCTGCTGTGGATATGAGGCAATCTTTCTCAAGCTACTTCCTTTCAAATAGGTTGACCCCACATTATGTAGAGTTCACACATATGGTCAAGGACAGTGTGGTCCCTCTCATGTGGAGAAATGAAATGTATTTGTTTCTTGTCAATCAGAAACATTTCAAACCCCTTTATAGACAGCAAAGTTTACCATACTTCTAAATTAGTTTGAATAAATGGTTAATACGACATATGGTTGATAACATTCATAAACTAAGGCCATTTTGATTAAAAGATAAAGAACTGTTGTTCTCTGTAATGGGAAACATTGGATGAGGAGTTGCTAGAATCCATACCAAGATTTGGGTTCTGTGGTTTGGATAATTTCCTCCTCCTTTTTTCCAAACATTATAATAGAGTAAATAATAGTTCTTAAAAGGGTTTTCTTAGTCAATGGCTGATGTTATGGTAAACATGGGCTCCTATAGACATGATGAAACAGAGTGATTTTAACTGTAGCTTGACAGAAGAGTAGGGAAAAATAATATTTGTGCTTGAGAGCTTACTTTGAGTGCTTGAGTGAAATATACAGTAACTCTTCGTAGATCTCCTCAGTAAAAACTAAAGTAAGACAAATAGGGAGTGGGGAGTAAATATGATAGTAATCATACTCAAACCATTTACCCAGGTTAGAAACTCCTGCCCAACTAGCTCATATTTTTATCATGTGGCAATCTCATTGGTGTGTGATAGAAGGCATGCAGGACATGTATATGGACCATTGCTTTACCTTTGGCTATCATTACTGCATCTATTTGACTGTTCAATAGTTTTGTCTAACATGCAATGCAGCTTTCCCATAATAGTCTTCCAGGTGGCTCTTGTCAGAAATCATTGCTCAGATGTTATTGTTTACTGGCACACTTCATCTGTGAATGTTTGCATGATTATCCAAACAAGGCAGAAAAAAGAGCAAGAGAGGGGTTGAGGGGAGAGAATTATGCAATTCTGTTGGGTTGTTTGTGAATTTGAACAGATGTTAAGTTAGCAAACTTGGTAAATCCAGTTTTAACTTTAATCAGGAAAGTCTTACAAACATTAGAATTTCAGCCTTGTATTTTGTTAAATCATGGGTGGGCAACAAAGTCATCATTCAAAAGCCATTTATGAATTAAGTCGGCAGGGAAGCATCATGTTTCTACTTATTTTTGTGAAATGGAAATAATGCATTTTGTACATGCAATATGATCAGTATTGATGACAGTTAAACAAAACAATAAAGTAGATATTCTAGAGCAGACATCAAAATAATTCTACCCCATTTTCTGTGGTACTAATATTTCTACTGGCCTCAATCTGGCACCATATCTTAACTGGAAAAATGTTGCACACTAAATCATAATATAGTTTGTGGCTTTCAGCTATTCTGTCCATAGGCTTAAACAGTTTTGAAGGCCAGCCAAATATAGTTTCATCAGTAAATTATCATTATGCCAACCATGGCTTATTCTCTCATGCAAATGGAACTGATTTCTGTTACATAGATGTAGTAGTAACCTAGTAGGAAAGCACTGTCCTGCTTAAACTTCCTTTGTTTTAAAATATAGCCAGAAAACCATTATAGTGGTAGAGAAGGGAAAGCAAAACTTTTTCTTGAGCTTAGTTGGTTAATCAGAGAACAGCTTGGCTTCAAATATATTATTTTATTACTGAATAGTAATTCATGGTATCTAAAACAAATGACACAAAAAGAAATAAATTCTATTGATTGTTAAATTAGGATATTATCCACCAGAAATACAAACAGAAGCTGGAATACATTTTGTATCAGGTATAAACATACATGTTTAACTTAAAGAAACCTTTTTTTTTAAAAAAAAATATTCAGTACAAAGGAAATGCATGTGTTTGGTTTTTGTACTTTTTTAAAATCTGCAGTCCTTTACGTACTTGAGATGAGTGAGGTGCATTTTTAGTGCATCTGCATATCATAGTGCAGAAAATGCTGTAAAGTTGTTATTACATTCACGTATGCTTCTTTTAGCTTTCATTTTACTTGTATTAGTTAGGACAATATTAGCACCAATCCAGGGGTGGAATTCAACCGGTGTTACTACCGGTTTGGTGACTACGCTGTGCGCGTGTGTAAAAAACCTTAAGCTGCGCTGCCCAGACAGCTGAAAAGCACTGCACGCAGGTGCGCAGCATTTGAAAAGCCTCTTTTTCCCTGCTTTTTCAACCTGAGCTGTGCTGCGCAAAGCAGCTGAGGTTGAAAAAGCAGGAAATAAAGGACAGGTAAAAGCCCAGGCAGGTGGTTGGTTGGGCCAAACAGCAGCAAACACAGAACCGGTTTGGTGTCTGCTGCTCTTCAGAGCTACCGGTTCTATAGAGCCAGGCAGAACCGCTAGCATCCCACCCTTGCACCAATCTGATAAGTCCTTGGAATAGCTCATCATAGTAAAACATTCTTAATTTCCTAATATGCAGACTGTGATCTTTTTTGGAGCGGGAGGGAGGAATGCTTCTTCCTTGTAGAAAATTTGTTCCCCCATAAATGTGTTCAGTATTATTATTATTTAGCCTTCTCTGGTTTTCAAATGTTAAAAATGTGATTAAAATGATGTAACTTTATTGTAAATAATATAAGGCAATATAAATGGGTGGGTAGTAGTTATGACATCATTTAGATAGTTCTTAGGAAAAGGGAGTAAAATTCACGGAATTAGGTATTTGTTTTGTTTTGTTGATATGGTTGTGTGTGTGTGCGTGCGAGAGAAAGGTTTATCCAATGTCAATTATAAATACAATGTCCTAGAGGCAGGCAATGTATTAAGAGCTGTCTCATTTCTATTTCTATAATTATTGGTTTTCTTTTTACATCTGATTTGCTTGCTGATTCTCCTGTATGTTTTGTCAAACTTAAATATATCCTACCTGAATAGATAACAGTTGCCACTACAAATATGACTGGGAGCTTGGTTTAGGAATCAATAGACTTAGACGCCTGGGATATTCATTGTAATATTAACAGTCATCACTCTGAAAATTCTGATTTATATTCTTCTTTCTCCAGAATTCAGGATCTTTTTTCCTCAGCTTACTGGAGTGCTGACCCTGGCTTTCTTTATCCATAATTGTGTAATCACACTACTTAAGAATAACAGGAACCAAGAAAAAAATGTAAGTGACTATAGGAGAAAATATATTTAGATGCAAAAAGTGACTTTTCCTGAAACTGCTTTGTAATGGTTGTTATGTGCTCAGCCTGTGTTGGGGTCATGTAAATTTCAGCACTCTAAGCCAATGTTTGCTCACCTTAGCCTACTGCTAGCTTTCTCTGAATGCTTCATTAAACAATCAAATATTTTGGGGGCAGCCCTGTATATGTCAGAATGATGTTATTTCTGCCTGGATTGTTGAAGCACATCATGTCATGCTCTGCTCAAAATAAGATTCTAAAGAAATCAAATAAAGAAGTCATTGATGGCTCTCAGTTTGAGAAAGTTCAGAGAACCATTTCTAAAGTTCTGAGGTTCTCCCAGTCCGTATTCATACCCATAGTTTTGAACTGGCAAAGGTGTTTTGTCAGAATGACTCCATCAACTGTGCATAAAATCATTTAGGCTTTGTCTTTTTATTTATTTATTTGCAATACCCTATAAAAATATAAAATTTAAAAAATTTCATTAATCATAACCAAACCAAAAAGTAAAAGTGCAATAATAATGGGCCATTTGATCCTGTATACTGAAGGAGTAACAGTGGGGGCAAGGGCTCAAGGAAGGGGTGAAATATCCAGTAGAATGTGATTTCAAGAGGCAAATAGGGCAGGGGTGGGATCCAACGGGTTAACTACTGGTTTGATGATTTACTATTTGCTTCCCTGCACCCTGCGCCTGTAAATCTTCATTAGCTTGCTGCCCGGACAGCTGAGCAGCGCTGCGTGCAGGGAAGCAGCATTTGAAAAAGCACTTTTTCCCTGCTTTTTCAACCACAGCTGTGCCTCGCAAGGCAGCTGAGGTTGAAAAACTAGGAAATAAAGGCCAGGTAAGAGTCCGGGCGGGCGGGCGGGCAAGCCAAAACAGCAGCAGACATAGAACCGGTTCTATGTCTGCTGCTCTTCAGAGCTACCGGTTCTACAGAGCCGGACAGAACGTGTAGAATCCCACCCCTGAAATAGGGGAAGAGAATAATGTGGAGAAGCAGCCAGTTAGTAACAGGAGTTCACTGCTTAGAGCCATGATTGTGAACCTATGGCACGCGTGTCGGAAGTGGCACACAGAGCCATCTCTCTGGGTACGCCAGCCGTCACCCATTGCTCTTGCAGGTTCCGGTGCTCCCCCTCACCTACATGTGCAAATTGTTTTTAAAAACAGAGTAAAAAATGTAAAAAAAAAACCCATCACATTCCAAAAAAAATTAAAAAAACAACCCAGCAGAACCAAATGATATGATACCAAAAATCAGTAAGATTAATCTGCTCTATAGTAATTCATTCCTAGTACCTTCTTGGTTAGTCTATAGGGAGATCTTGGCCAGGTTAAAGCAAGATGCAGGTCAGAGACAAGCTTAGGAAAAAAATAAGTCTTGGGAAGGCTAGACATGTGTGCAAAAATGATACTGCTTCATCACAAGATTGCTTTGTCACTTCAGCCAGTGTCAGTCTTCACGACTGACCTTTGGAAAAGCACTGAGCAAAAATGGGTTTTCACATTCAGCAGCAAGGCAGTACATTGATACTTATCAGCATCTGGATGACCTTTCAAATATTTGGAGAAATGTTTTGCAGCTGGATTTCAAACTTGAATTGTCATGAATGACGCATGAAATCTAGTTCATTAGCATGGGGAACAGAACGCTGATTTTTGTATGTTTATAATAAAGTCTCTAGTGAATCAAGAAAGAAGAAAATGCAGAGTATGTCATTAAACAAAATTGTATTAAAATTTTAAAGAATGCTGAAAAAAAAAAGCTGCAGTACTTTTTTGCCCTTTTACTTTGACCATTTATCTAGTTGGGGTTTTTATTCATCAGAACACAAATATTTGGTTTGGTCTGAGGTATTGCCATAAACCCTTGAACCTAATAATCTGAAACTTGGCACTTCAGACGCAGCAATTATTCCTGAAAATAATTTTAAATTCTGCCAAGAAATCAAAAGGAAATTTACAATTCTCTTTAAAGAAGAGTGAAAGGGTAAAATGCATGGTCTGTTTTCAATGTAGGAGGTTGAAATTACTGTAAATACAGCTCTTTCATATTACTTTTAATTGAGGCCAAATTTATTATTTTCTATCTCAAAAAAAAAAAGCAATTTCAATTTGATGATTTCTGGTTATAACTTCCAATTATATTCTTGCTTATCTTGGCCTGGCCAAATTAAATTAAAGCTGTATGATGGAAGTGGCTTAAAAAGAAACAAAATAAGAAGTGCAGGTAGTCCTTGGCTTACAACCACTGTTTGAAGTTACAACAGCCCTTGAAAAAAAGTGACATGACTGTTTTGCACATTTACAACCATTGCAACATCCCCATATAGTCACATGGTCAAAATTTGGGTGCTTGGCAGTTGCAGTATCCCGGGGTTATGCAATCAGAAGCAAAGTCAGCGGGGAAGCCAGATTCACTTAATAACTGTGTTACTAACTTAACAACTGCACTGATTCACTCAACAACTGTGGCAAGAAAGGTTGTAAAATTGGGCAAAACTCACTTAACAAATGTCTCGCTTACCAACAGAAATGTTGGGCTCCATTGTGGTCATATGTTGACGACTACTGTACACTCTGCAGCTAGCAGAATAGGTAGAAAGACACTGTTTCCCATCCTCATAGCTATTACAAGGAGCTTCTGCTGCCACCAACCTGCCTTGTTACAGGTTTAGAATAAAATTCTTTGTGGCTCCATGACTCAAAAGAGTTGCTCCATTCCCACAAGAATTCATACCAGCTTCAAGCATGACTTGTCATGATTTCAGTGTGCTTTGCTCTTGATCTTGACAGTGTGCTTTGATCTTTGATCTTGACAGTTGCCATCATTGGAGATAATACGAATTCTGCTTTATATCAGAGATCTCTACAGGTGAAATGCAAATACATTATGTGGCAAAAGTGATACTAACCATACAAATAGAATAGAATACTTTATTAGCCAAGTGTGATTGGACACACAAGGAATTTGTCTTGGTGTAAATACTCTCAGTATACATAAAGAAAAGATACATTAGTTAAGAATCAAGAATCATAACGTACAACACTTAATGATAGTCATAGTGTACAATCAGCAATTAAATCATACTAGGAAACAGTCAATATAAATCATAAGGATACAAGCGACAAAGTTACAGTCATACAATCACAAGTGGGAGGGGATGGGTGATAAGGAGTGATGAGAAGATTAACAGTAATAGTAATGCAGACTTTGTAATAGTTGAACAGTGTTGAGGGAATTATTTGTTTAGCAGAGTGATGGCTTTCGGGAAAAAGACTGTTCTTCTATCTAGTTCTTCTGGTGTGCAGTGCTCTATAGTGTCGTTTTGAGGGAAGGAGTTGAAACAGTTTATGTCCGGGATGTGAGGGGTCTGTAAATATTTTCACAACCCTCTTTTTGACTCGAGCAGTTTACAGGTCCTCAATCGAAGGCAGGTGGATAGTAATTGTTTTTTCTGCAGTCCTAAGTATCCTATGAAGTTTGTGTCTGTCCTGTTGGGTTGTAGAACCAAACCAGACAGTTATAGAGGTACAGATGATAGACTCAATAATTCTTCTGTAGAACTGTATCAGCAGCTCCTTGGGCATTTTGAGCTTTCTGAGTTGGCGCAGAAAGAACCTTCTTTGTGGTGCTTTTTTGATGACGTTTTTGATGTTAGGAGTCAATTTTAGGTCATATGATATAGTAGAACCTAGAAATTTGAAGGTCTCTACTATTCATACTGTGTTGTCTAGTATTGTAAGAGGTGGTAGTATGGGAGGGTTTCGTCTAAAGTCTATCATCATTTCTACAATGGATGAAGAACAAACTCAATATTTTTGAATGACCAAATAGTAGTTCTAATCCACCTAGAAATTACAGGAAGTATTGGTGATATGTATAATTACTCGGCTTAAAAGGGCAAATACTTTTTCACACAGATACATCATTTATTGGCTACCTTTGTTTCTGAAATAAATACGCATCAAAGTTTGTTCACTCCATTTCCCTTCATGTAACAGAAGAAGCACATGAAGCTCTGATTGATTTAGTCACAAAGTTACACAACAATCAAAACAATCTGAAAGAAAGTGAATTCCAAATTGAGCCATTCTGGAGACTTGCTTCCTTAACCTTCTGCTTTTGGAGCAGAAGGTTAAGGAAGGTTAAGCAAAATAAAACAAAAAAGCTATCGGTGTAAATGATGACTGGGATTCCCCTCCCCTAGTCCTAACCTTTAAGTTTTAAAGTTTAAGTTCATAGTGTCAATATTGAGAAATGGCTGTATTTTCTTAATGTTATTTGATGTTCCTACTCTATGGTAGTATGCCTAGAGTTTCCATATTTAATATAAGAGCTGAATTTGATGACTCTTGTAGCATAAAACTGAAGCTAAACTCTTTCAGTGCACAAAAGTAGCATATTCTTACTCTTTTGTTTTGAAGAGATGCTTATTTTAGAAGATTATCCACTTTCTATTCTTATAAGTAGAGAAAGAGAAAAAAATGTGTTACTTTCTGGATAAATATGGAGTCTAAATCTAACTTTTTTACCCTGCAGCCCAGCCTAATGTTCACAGATCTCACCAGCAGTCTAGTGTTTCCAGAACTAGTATATAGTATATACTCAAATGAAATGTTAACAGTAAAATAAGTTAAAAGTTCAGAGACTGAGATCAAGGTTTATGCTGTGAGCAAGTATTGACTACATATAAAATCTGTGATAATCTCCATTTTTAAATTCGTATCATCCCCATCCTGCTTGAGTAAAGCAACTGCTGAAAAGACAGCAATGGAAGCATTTTCTGACAGGGAAGAAGGGAGTTCCATAAGCTGCTGATTTTCAGTTTGGGTTTGAAGATCCCATTCCGAAGAATTACAGGAATTATATCTATCTAAAGAGAAATTAAGGTCAAAATTACTCACTGAAATTGTCAGTGTTTGTTTAATCGGTCATTTTCTGCTGCGTCAGGGGCTTCAACAGAATCTGGGTTTTATGAAATTTAACTGGAGCAGATAGACAACTTTCTCAGGCAATGTAGTCATGAGAGTAATCTAACAAATATAAGAAAATAAAAATGGAATGTTACAGAATAGGATAAGTGAGTTAATGTTTTTCTGCACATTGCAGGTGTCTGTGATTCTATTACATAGAACATTATAGTTCTATGATTCTGGGGAAACACTCTGGGATTGTAGATAAATGTTCAAATGGTGCTGGAGTATCCAAATGAATATCCCCACTTGAGAAGAATGAAGTCAACCAGGGGTACTCATGGCAGGTCAAGAAGATGTTAATAAGGGACATGGATTGATCCCATTATTGTGGCTGTCATTTTGACTTTTAAAATTAAAATATTCCTCCAGAATCTTATATCTGTTTTTCTGCTACATGATCATAAACCATAACTTGTCCACAATATCATTTACTGAAAAAGACATATACAGTATATGCTGAATCATATTTTGTTAACCATGGTTCACTGAATAGACGGCCTTAGTGCCTGTTTTTGTTCAGCATAGGCAAATGGCAACCCTAAGGAGAAGAGACAGGGAGTAGAAGTCAACTTGTTAACTAAGTAAATTTTGACTATTGTTATTGAAATGGACCAGAACACAAGGCACAAATCTAAAGAACTGAATAGATTACACTCTGTCCAGGATGTTGTATAAGCGCCTGTTTGGAGATAGAATCCAAAAAGAGAAGAAAGGGTAGAAGAGGAAAGAGGATGGAATGAGCTGTTCAGGGAAGACATAATCTTGCAAAGATTTTGGGGATTGTTGCTTATTATCTCTATAGTAAAGTAGTCCAGTGAAAAGGAAATGCAGTGAACCACAACTTTTTCTTTGATATGGAAGAAATTGTAACATTTGCTTCAAATGATGAGCAACAGTCATGAAATAAAACTCAAAAGACTGATTTGGAATAAGGTCCAATTTCTGAAAAGAAGGGGAGTTTGCAGGCAAAAAAAAAATGCTTATTATTCAATTTCAAGGAATTTACAATAAAGCATATGGTTTCCTCTCAGTCCCTTTTATTTGTACAATAAGGATAGACTAGTTGAGAATTAGTGACAGAAACCATTTACAGCAGGGTGAAAAAAACAAAATGGCAGCTGCAACTGCATGGCCGAAGCCCTGCCCCCTTTTAGCGTGTTGCCATCTTGACTTTTTTTAACAAACCCTCCCATCCTTCCATCACTTACCCCTGATTCACCCTCTTTTGTAAGCCTTGAAATCTGGAAGATTTTTCCTTCATTCATCAAGGGAACAGAGTCTTTATCTAGCGCTGTAATTTACACAAATTGTACTTTAATGTGTGTAAAAGTAAAAGTAAAAGGCACTGCTAGACTTGAAGCATCTTCTCCCCAGCTAAATGCTATAAAAAGCATCCCATAAAACAACACACTTGTATAATTTCCTTATGTCATTTGTTATCCATATTTTTTTGAAGAAGAAAAGTTTGATTTTAACAATGGTCCAAAATTGACTCATTTTTGAGAACGTGATAGCTTAATTAGCTTTGATCTCCACATTTATTATAGCTTTTTTTCTTCATCCCCTTGAATGGATGTTAAATTGGTGTGTGGGTGTAACTGCTTTAACCCATAGTCCCAAAATTACTGTATTATTGTATCTACTTAATAATTAAAAACAATACATTTTCAATTTATTGGGGCACAGGGGACAATTAATTCAAACAAAAAGAATCATTATTCCATGATTTAACTGTTCCAGGATTTTTCCTGTAACTAATTTTCCATATAATAATTGAAACAAGCTGATTTTATTTGTTTGCTGTTTCTTGTGTTTTAACTACAGGTCAGAGATCTTTCAATTGCTTACTTTTTAGTCAGTTTAACGTATCTCTATGTTGGAGTGCTAATCTTCGCCTCTTTTCCATCTCCACCATTGAGCAAGGAGTGTATAGAACAGGTATAAAATCCTTTAATATGGGGAACTTTGTTTAACTTGCTGAGAATTGATTATGTATAAGCATTGTTCTCTTCTGTCTGCATAATGTTATTATCAGGTCCCACTTTCACTTGATGCATCAGGTCAAATTTATGAACAATGTCGTACTTAAATAATACCACATTTTTCTAATTAAAGCTATTTTAGCACCATTAAATGCTAGCTGCCAATTGGACCAATTAGTATAACCCATTGTATCATTTTTTTCTACCACTTCAGGGCAGAAAAGTTGTAAAGAAAAGTTGGTTACTTTTTCAAATTAAGAAATTGGGTTCAGATGAGTCTGTCTTGGTTTAATTAGCTGACTTAGCAAGCTTTTAGCTTGTACATACATCTCCTTTGAGCTAAGGAAGCTAAAACTAAATGAAGAAGTTTCTAATTAAGCAGAGTTGCCCTTTTTTGTCTCAACTGGAAAATATGTTTATCAGTTCTGCAACAACTAGAATCCTTAGGCTATTACATGAAGTTCCAAGCTGGTAAATTTACTTTCCTGATTCAAATGAAATGTGAAATAAGGGCTAATTAGGGATTTCCTGGATTATTCTCACCTTGAACAAACATTTCATATGCAGGCCAAATATTTATTCATCACATGGTTTACACAGCTGAGATGACATCCAGATTGGCTCATACTAATTAAAGTATGGTACTATTTTCCAAATGGTAAACAGTGGTTATATGGAAGTAATGCTGGTATATACTGGACTAGTGCATAAATGAAAATTATCAGTGTAGTTGGAAAAGCAAACGGATCATTAAGCAAAAAATGGTTTTTCTATATGTTTTACAATCCCTTCTCCAGCATAGCTGGGCATCTCAAAATAAGTTTTATGCATCTGAAGACATGCATTTGTCTAGGAAACTATGTCAGAATAAATTTGTTTAAGGAAAAACAGAACATACAAATGTAGAAATGCATCTGTGTGCATGTGTTTGTGTTGAGAATATAAAATAAGAATTTGCCCTACTTAAGATACAAAACGTAATTTACAATAGGACTGTGGTTTTTAAAATTCTGGAATCAAACTATTGTAAATAATTAAGCCATATTTCATTTGTGCTTCAGGAACAAAATTCTGTAACTTCGTGTATAAGCATTTCCATGATTAAAAAAAACCAAATATGTAGATGAAGCTGTTATAGAATTTTCCAAGTCTTACATATTCTGATTATGATCAGGATATGTTGATATGTTATATATTTTCTATATGGAAACATCTTTATGCTCATTGCTTTAGAACAGGGGTCGCCAACCTTTTGGACCTCAGGGACCACCAAATTCATAATTTTAGATCCCAGGGACCACTAACTGGTTCTGTGGGCGTGGCCTAATTTGTGGGTGTGGCTTGGTGGTCATGTGACTGGCTGGACATGGCTTGTATGTAAATATTATAAATATTTATATAAATATTGAATTTTTTTATTAAAAAAGAGCAACTTTTACCCAAAATCAGGCAAAGCAGGCAGGCAGATTGAGTTGCTCACAGAATCATTCAGTGATCTATCTCTCTGCCATTGGCTAGCTCAGTCTGTCACATAAAATTTGCTTGCAAGAAAACTCATAAAATTTGCTAGCTAGCAAACTCACAAAATTAACTCACAACATACCATGTATGTAAATATTGAATTTTTTATTTAAAAAAAACAACTTTTATCCAAAATCAGGCAAAGCAGGCAGATTGAGTTGCTCACAGAATCATTCCATTGGCTAGCTCAGTCTTTCAGATTTGCTTGCCATGAGTCTGCACTGAATTTGCTTGCAAACAAACCTTCAGTCCTAAGGGAGGTTTGGCTGTGCTTAGCTAGAAAGCAAGAAATCCAACCATTTCCTGCTTCCTAGCTAATCTAAATCTCCCGGTGCAGCAGAACAGATGATGGTCGGAAAAAGGAAAAATAGCAACTTAGCAGACAAGTTTGCCGGGTAAGGAGTGAGTGGGCGGGGAGAGTTCCTGCGGGCCATGTGGGCTGAGCAGCCTTGTGTTTCTGCGCAGCCTGGATTAATTGCTTGGGGGGGGTGCTCTGGGAGTGAGATTTCTCTGCAGCCCACCAAAATTTTCTCACGGCCCACCAGTGGCCCACTGGTTGGGGACCGCTGCTTTAGAATCCTTGATATACATAGACTATAAAGGCAGAAGGAAATGACAGCCCCATTTCACTTGCATCACTAACTTTTCTTTTTGTTAGAATTTTTTAGATAATTTCCCCAGTAATGACATCATGTCATTTCTTGCAAGAATATTCCTGCTGTTCCAGATGGTGACTGTGTACCCACTACTTGGTTACTTGGCACGAGTTCAGTTTTTAGGACATGTCTTTGGAAATGTTTATCCAAGGTAAACCACTCCTTTTTGGCATATCTTAGTTCTATTCCTTATTTTCACACCCATGTCATATAGAAATATTCTGACACTACTCATTTGCCACTGTTAGAACAAACTTTCTATTGTGATTAGTGGTGGCTTCATGTCAGTCTCAGGGAGGGAGTGTTTTTGGTTTGATGTGTATGTGTGTGTTTAAAATGATGTGTAAACAGGGCCATTGATACTCCGTGTGTAATTTTAGAGCAATGAACCAAAATTTGGCACCTTGATTACATTGATTGCAACTGTAGCTTGGTGTAACATGTATGTGGTATGCATTATTTCTTTACGGTTTTTTGGCTTTAGTGCATACTCTACTAAGAGCAGCTAAAAAAATTAGTCAGAACCAACCCAAATTGCCCAAATTAGCATGAATTCTTTTTTTTTTTTTAATTTGAAGAAGCAGAATTCTTGCTTACTAATTCAGGAGTCATCCTTATCATAAGTCTCCTAAGTGAACATTTTATGTGCTTTTCTTCAAAGAGTTTTCTGACAGATAAGAAAGGTTACATAAACAACTGCAAGAATCACAAGTGTTTCTTGTTGATAGTGACCTTTAGAAAAACAGGTTCTCAGACAATATTTTTGATTTTATTATGTTGCTCAGGACTTTTAGAAGAAGTAGTATATTTGTATATGGAATAGCTTCCTATCCAGGCTTTGACTCAACTCTGACCTATTTAGTTTCAGCAAGACAGTCATATTATTTGCCACCAGACTCAGGTTTTAATTAAATACCACTAAAAGAGGCCCACACCTTGTTACAGTTCTCTATTCATTATGATTTAGTGATTATTAAACAATATTGGTTACTAGCATTTGTAAAAATTATGTGGTGACTAGGGCAGTAACTGTAATCTGCTAACAAGGAGAAATTAAAGACTCTAAACATTTCGAGAGAGATCCAGTTTGGTGCAATGCTTAAGTGCCAGGCTAGAAATTGGGAGAGTATGTCTCCAGTCCTGTCTTAGCACAAAGCAGCTTAGGGACTTTTAGCCAGTCACTCTCCTTTCATACCTAAAAACACAGAGAACAATACAATAATAATAAAAACAAAGAACAAAAGATGGTGCAAACCAGCCAACACTTAGAACAAGTACAGAAGGGAGCCTGACTCACCCTTACCAAAGGTCTTCATATTTGAAATACCAGTAGGGTGGGACCATCCAGATCTTGGGGGACCTCTCCCTTGAGAGGTCAAGCATTATGGCAGAGAAGGTGAGTTTTAAGGAATCCCAATAGGTGGCATTGTTTAATCAAAGGAACTCAAGCATTATAGCCTTTAGGGCTTTGTAGGTTAACTACCAGCATCTTGAATCACACCCAGAAGCAATCTGATAACTAAGGCAACTTATGAAGCAGAGGTATGAAGCAAAATCAGAGCTTATGAAGCAAAGTCAGAGCTTATGAAGCAAAGTCAGAGCTTATGAAGCAAAGTCAGGCACACCAATCACTCAGACTCCTGCATTCTGGGCCAAATAAAATTTCTGGGTGGCCTTAAAGGGCAGCCCAATGTAGAAAGCACGGCAGTACACAAGTTGCAAGATGACCAGGGCGTGAAGGACTGTCTGAACATTTTCTTTTAAGATCCCAAATGTACAGATATAGTTATTTGCTATTTTTACAGTGGCTGCCACTGTACTCTAAAAAAGGGACTTTAAACCCGGATTTTATCTCTCAGAGTTGAGATAAAAATATAGATTTGCTTCCACTATTAGTTCAATTTAAAGAGTTGACAATGGAAATAATTTATTTGCTGGTCTGTAGCAATTTCCTGGAAACTTAGTGTGTTTAGAAACACAATTAATCCCAGGTTATTATGCTAAGTGGAGATCTGTCAGTTTTCCAGAAGTTTCAGCTACATTGAATGCCAGCTCTTAAGAATCTACTTCCTGATGTGGAGGCTAAGGAAGTGTATTTATAGTCATGTTCTGGCATCCACACTGGTTTTTTGCACTCTTTAACACCACCTCAATTTTAGAGATGCTGTGTTTTCTCAAGACTATTGTTTCAGTTCTCCCTTTGCTACAGCTCCAGCTAGGTAATTTGGAGCTAGTTGCACTCTCTGAACTGTAGGTAGAAGGCAATGGCAATCCTCTTCTAAAGTCTTGTGAAGAATACTGCACACTTATCAACACTGACTCAAAGGAAGAAAAGGGCCTTCTGAACTGTTCCATTAAATTCAGGGTATCCATATATACACACACTCCATAAAAAATAATGGCAATAATTTATTTTTACAAATTTATGTAGCGTCCCAAATCTTTTTCTTGAGGTAATTATGACAGGTCTGGCTTTGTTCAAGTAGTCTCAAGGTTCATTTATGGTCATAGATTACAAGCATCAACCAATAAATGTGTAAACCACTCTGGTGGTGGCTCTGCTTTGACAGGAGACTTACCATTTACCATTTTGAATAAAAGATGACAGGAATAAAATAGTATAATCTTGCAAGTCTGAAAACACTTTCCATCTTCTCTTGCTTTTACTTTCCAGAGAATTAGAGAAGGTGCCTTCTGAGATGCTCTGTCCAATTTCATCCCTCGTTTGAACTCGGTGTCTTTTATCAGACTGCTGTCTAGGCTGCAGCTCTTCCTTCTTTCTCCCAAAGTTATTGTCATAGCCTGTTATAGAATCAGACATGCAGCGACACTACTTGGTGATCAGCATTCTTTCAAACAACGTGCCCCTTTCTGTGGACCACAGCTGGTGATTGAAATCCAATATATCAGGGTGGGAAAGGTTACTAAAAAATAACTGTAAAAGTTGGTAGAGATTTCTTTAGCAAATAGAAAGTCTAACTTTTGCTTTGATTTGTGAGGGTCCATTTGTAAATATACTAAATAACAATATTCAGATTAAAAAGAACTATATTGTTTAAAATGCCCCCCTGCAATAGTGAACACAATTTCAAAGGAGGTCTCTGTGCTGCTCTAAAAAACAAGGGCACTAACCTCTCTTTATTACATATTAGCGCCTTTGTCTTTAATGTGTTAATTTGGAGGGAGGCAGGGATTTGCTTGAGCAAATCACCATTGGGATTGCTAAACATTATTTAGAAGCCATAGTTCATAGTCCTTGGTTAACAATCACTCATTCAGCAACCATTTGAAGTTATGACAGTGATGAACAAGTGACACTTAAAACCAGTCCTCAAGGTTCTTGCCATCCCAGCATCCTGATGGTCACATGATCATTTGGCAACTGGCTTCTACTTATATGGTTGCAGTGCCCTATAGACATGTGATTGCCATTTGCAATCTTCCCTTGCAACATTGACAAGCAAAATCAATTGGGAAGCCAACGGAGGAAGTGGTAAATTATTTGGGTAAATTTTCACCACCAGGTACAGTCCTCCCAAGCCCTTGTGCTGTGTTGCAATGGACCCTTGAGCACCCTCACCTGCCCCATAGCAACCACTTACTGCCTAATAGCCTGTTTGCAAGACACCTATGTGTCTCTATGGCTTAACAATGACAATGTGGACCGCGGAGATTGCTATCACTAAGCAATGTGTGTGATGTCATGCTGTATGATCGCATTGCTTAACAATGATACTTCTGGTCCCAGTTACCATCATTAATCAAGGAGCGTCTGTATGCATTGGGCTCAGAGTCAGATTAGCATAGGAGATTTTTATTTGTATCCAAGGAGAGCCTGTGTACTTCTCCCATAGTCTAGTCTAGACTGAGAGCTAATTTGAAACAAGAAAAAGTAGCTTAGCCAATACATCATGTTTAAAAAGCCATTAATGGAGAGCAGTGTTGGGAATTTTGTTTCTTATAGGTTACAACTGTTTAATAAATTATTCTTGAAAAAAACGTAGAAAGAACACCACGTAAGGAAAAACTGTTCAGGTGTTTTATTTTTATAGAATGATTCATACATCATATAAACCTTATTTAATAATTACATTATAGTGAATAAACAATTTAAACAGATCATTCCAAACCAATCTTATTTCATTCTTCAACATAGTGACTAAATTAGTAGATCAGCGAAATACTGTGGATGTAATATATTTAGATTTCAGCAAGGAATTTGACAAAGTAGACCACAACCTACTTCTTGCTAAGCTAGAAAAAAGTGGAATAGATAGCACCACCACTAGATGGACTCGCAACTGGCTGGCAAGCCATACTCAACGAGTAGTCCTTAATGGGTCTAAGTCTACATGGAGGGAAGTAAGCAGTGGGGTGCTGCAAGGTTCTGTCTTAGGCCCAGTACTCTTCAATATCTTCATCAACGACTTAGATGAGGGAATAGAAGGGGAACTTACCAAATTTGCAGATGATACTAAGTTGGCAGGAATAGCTAACACCCAAGAAGATAGGCTCAAGATCCAGATGGATCTTGAAGACTAGAACACTGGGCCGTATCTAACAAAATGAAATTCAGTGTAAAGAAAAGTAAAGTCCTACACTTAGGCAAGAAAAACCAAAAGTACACATATAGACTGGGTGAAACCAGGCTCAATAGCAGTACATGTGAGAGGGATCTTGGAGTCTTACTGGACAATCAGCTAAATGTGAGCCAGCAATGTGCAGCAGCCGCCAAAAAAGCTAATGCAATCCTAAATTGCATTAACAGAGGGATACAATCAAGATCAAGTGTGGTACTAATACCACTCTATAAAGCCTTAGTAAGATCACACCTAGAATACTGCATCCAGTTTTGGTCACCACAGTATAAAAAGATGTTGAGATTCTAGAAAAAGTGCAGAGAAGAGCAGCCAAGGGGACTGGAGACTAAAACATGAAGAATGGTTACAGGAACTGGGCATGGGTGAGTGAGTGCTTTACATGCACAGACTTTGAAAAACAGCCACTTTCAGCTAAAATTTACCTGATGCCACCCGGTGAGTAAAACAGCTGAGGCATGGCAATCCATTGTGCCGTGCAAATCAGCTGGGCTTCAAAACGAGCAAATAAAGGATAAACTAAGGTGGGTAGGTGGGGCCAACTAATCATTAGAACTACCAGTTTGCCTGAACCAGTCCTTACCGGCTGAATCCCACCTCTGTATGGATGGCATTTTACAGTATAAAGGATGACTGTTCATATGTATGTGTGTATAGAAGAGAGTGGGAGAAACAGAGAGATGAGTATACTTTAATGAACTTTGGCATGACAAATAGAAAAGAACCTTAGAAAACTGAATTTCCAATAGCTATATTGTATTCAAAATACCAATTTAGGATTTGGCTGTTGGAAGAATCACTATAAAGCTCATATCATCTAAAAGTAATTGGCTTTAGTGGATGAGTCACAGAAATGGAAAGATTTTTACTAGCTTACTGAAACTAATAAAAGGGGTTGCTCTTACATAGAGTTACAATAGCTTGGTTTTTCTCTTTTCTTACAGTTTTTTCCACGTGCTGGTTTCGAACATTATCATTGTAGGAACTGGAGTTGCAGTGGCCAGATTCTATCCAAATATAGGGGGAATCATAAGGTACCCTTGAAATATGAATTGATTGTTATGCTGAAATTGATGCAGGACTATGCTAATTATCATGTAAAATTTAAACAAAATACTGAGTGATTCTCATATCTGGCATCTGCTTGATATGCAGATCTGCAAACTAAAGTGATAAAATAGTGAAATAAGTCTCAAAATTTCAGTTTTTACATGTTTTCCCTACATGGAACAATTCAGTGCCACAAACATTCTGGCCTTTTCTTAGTCACTACCATAGTATTTGTTTTTTGCAGCAAAAAATATCCAGATTCAATTTCTTTCACATTCAGAGGCATTGAAAAATCTGAATTATCCAAATGAACCCACAGATGCGATAACTTGATCTCTCCTCTCCAAACAACATTTTATAATTCTTATATAATGCTGATGTGTGTATAGATCAGGCTAGACATCTGGATAACTCCAGGCTATGGGTGGAGAAACGGAAGTCATAGCTTTAGTGTGACTCCCATAATCAAACAAGCAAAATGGAAAAATAAACTTCATTGAAAATAAAGGGGAAAGAAAGAAAATCCTGGTAACACCTATAAATGCCACATACCTCTGACTCATACATCATTGACAGTTATAACAGAATTGTGAGTGCTTAAAAAAAATAAATGTTGCCCAATTCTGTTCCATAAGTTATCAAGAGTGAGCACGCAATTTCTTTCAAAACACTCTGGAAGAGTTTCCACTACTCCAAGACAGGAATCATAAATCAACAGCTGCATTCTAGCTGGAGTACTACTAGCATTCCAGAATCCTAAATTAGAAGCTATATCTGTAGCCATGTTTCTAGGGAACCTAGAAATTGTAATTCAGCGACATCTGGAGTGCCACTGTTTACCTGTCCCTATCTGACCTCATTTACTTCTCTCACAAAATATTTGTATTTAGTATAGCCCATAAAGATACAGCTTTGTATTCTATTCCAAAGTGTTTGTCACTTTATTATTCTTATTTTTTCTGTAAGCAAAAAAACCCAAACTTGCAAATAAACTAAATGAAGCCCCAGCTACCTCTAAGTAGCTATGAATATTAAAAATGGCTTTATGATGAGCCTTCCTTGAAATCAGCTTTCTTTGCCATGATTTTCTTTTCTCTTGTAACAAACACTATTACCAAAATTCCACATTTTAAAACTGCATTTTAGATCTGAAGCTTGGCTAGAAGCTTATGATTTAATTAGGGCCACTGCCAGAATCCTGACAGCACATGTGAATGTTTAACATTTTTGTCCCACGTAAGGTCTTATTAATCATTTTTTTTCAAAGAGTTTGGAAACTTTTATCATAAATGTCTTCTGCGTCTCCTTTTATTCTCAAAGCTCCTCATGTTTTCCCCTTTCAATTTTATTTATTTGTTTTTATCCCACCTTCATTACTTTTATTAAGGACTTAAAGTGGCAAAACGTACCCATTGCTCCTTCCTCGTACTATTGTTTTTATCACAATTCCAATTTCAGCTGAACTTTCTCCATGTGAAAAATCTTGGATCCTGATTTTTTTTTAAAATACCTCTTGGACATCCAACCACATATTCCCACCCATTCGTTCTATTGTGAGCAACAGGAACAAAGAACAAATTAATTTAAATAAGCAAGCCTTGGCTAAGCAATTTTGTGCAGTCATCCGAATGCACAAAGGAATGTTTGTGATTGGTTCCTTTTCTCTCTTCAAAAGAAGTACTCTGCCATGAACCCATCTGGTGTTCTTTATAAAAATATGAAGGACCATTAAAAAAAAAAGAGGAAGAAATTTTCTCTGGCCCTTCATATCAGATGCAAACTGCAGTCTCACAGCCTCTGTTATCCAGCTTTTGTGATTGCTCCCCTCACCCCACTCAAGAAGTATTAAAAGAATGGTTGTGAAGTTGTTTGAATACCAAATAAATGCTATTGATCAATGCAGCACACTTTGGTGTTGGAGAAAACTACAGCAGTGGAAGCCCTAGTAGGCAGCATTTACGCTATTGAAATAAAGGATAAAGGAATCATTTTCTCCAATTAAATGTGATAGTTGTTGCATCAGATGTCCTCTGTGTGCCTAAAACTTGCATATGTCCAGCAGTCTTGAAGAATGTGTTCCCTTCCCTTGGTCATGACATATCTTGCCATTTGTAAAACACAAGAATAGTGTTCTCTTTTTGTCTTATAGTTGCACAATCTTCCTGACCCTGAATACAATCTTTATTTGTATACGCAGAAACTCTACTGCCTCAAGCAACATTTGTATAGCTCTATTGTCAATTTATCTTTAATTACTTTTATTAATTAGTCAAATGTAGGAATGGGAGGGATGGGGAAAGGAATCTGACCAAAGGAACAGAAGTAGCTATAATGTGTTCACAGTAATATCATTTGTAGTCTTTTCTTGTGGGGTGATTCTGATGTCCATCAAGAAGTAAAAGTTTTAAGGTAATGAAACACATTGAAATAACTACTCTGATCTGGCCATGTACTAAGCCAGGGGTGTCAAACTCAATTTCATTGAGGGCCGCATCAGGATTGTGTTTGACTTTGGGGGGGCGGGGTGGGTGTGGCTAGGGTAGGCATGGCCAGCTTGACGTCACTCATGTCAGAGGCACCTATGATGGCCCGAGCACTTTGCCAGCAAAAATGGGCTCCCAAACTCCGTTTTCAGCTGCCACATTCTCCTGCAACAGAGCTCTGGTTTTGCTGACAGAGGCACTGGAGGTCAGACCTTTGGTGTTTCCAGGACGGCCCCATGGGCCAGATCTAAGCACCCCTTGGGTCCGATCTAGCCCCCAGGCCTTCAGTTTAATACCCCTGTACTAAGGTTTATTTTGCTTAACATTGGAAAAGATTTCTCTTGATGGCTACCAGCAGGGGTGGGATTCTACCATTCGCACCTATTCGCTAGAACCGGTTGTTAACATTCTAAGCAATTTGGAGAATCAGTTGTTAGAAGAAATTACTGGCCTAATACTGTAAGAAAGGCAGGAAAGAAACATTCTGGTGTTGCTTACAGAAACTGCCTCTCCGTTGACCCTTATTACATTCTTGGCAGGACTAGACTTCCTGTCTCAGGAACCTCTCTGGAATTATTTTTCCCTCCTTTGCTGGTATTTTGCTTATGTGGAGTGACCATTCAAAGTTACAATGGCACTGAAAAAAGTGACTTATGACCATTTTTCACACTTACAACTGTTGCAGCATCCCCACAGTCATGAGAGGCTAGGTGAAGAGATGTGTGCCTTGATGTGAGTGATATTGAGTTGGCCATGCCCAGCCAATAACATGACCACCAAGCCATGTCCACCCAGTCCGCATGACCACTAAGCCACACCCACCACATAAGCCACGCCCACAGAACCAGTTGTTAAAAATTTTGAATCCAACCCCTGACTACCAGGTATTTTTTTTAATAGTAATATAAATCAATTAACTATCCAACCAACCAATCACATTATGGCTGTCTTCAGTGCTTATTTATAATTAGTTTAACTGTGGATACTGAGTTAACCCAATTTTCTGGGCTTGCTCAGCTTACTAAACCACACTACTTGGGACTGCAGTTTCTGAATAAAATGTTGTTGGCCAGATAGTTTGTTATACGTGGGACCTGTCACTGAATAAACATGTAGAGCTTTTAGCCTGAAAAAATAAAGATATAATCATTTGTTGTTTTCTTTCAGATATTCTGGAGCAACCTGTGGCCTCGCCTTTGTATTTGTATACCCATCCATCATCTATATCATCTCCTTGCATCGGGAAAATCAGCTGACATGGTTTACACTAATCAGCCATTTTTTTATAATTCTTCTAGGAGTGGCAAATTTGATGGCACAATTTTTAATTTGAAAATCAATCTTAAATCAGAGTTCTTCCTTTTTCAAGAGGTGCAGGAGTACCAAAAGGTTACCTTGAAAGTATACAAATTGTATCCTGCAGTATTATAAAAGTTATGCAGCAGTAGATACGTAGACTGCCGCCTTTCAATCTTAGTGTGTTCCAGAGAAAACAGCCTTTTAAAAAATCAACAATAGCAAATAACCTTTAAAAAAAAAATGGAGGCTGCATCTTGGAATATGAAGCACCAAAGCAAATGGAAGGAACTGAATGAATTTCTGCTGCAACTTCGCATAGAAATGGAGACTATTTGGGAATTATCAAGTTCTTTTTATAATTTTTTTTTTCTATGTGAAAAAAGCATCTAAGAAACTGGAGGCAAATAAACAAGGGATTTTATTGAATTAGAAAACTATATATTGCTGCTGTTAAGAAGAGTATTTTGAATTCTTTTACTGTTGAAATGCAGCACATATTAAATCATGAAGTACTGCTAACCTTAAACTATCTCTTTTGTGATATTTTTATTTATTTATTTATTTTATTTATAAAATTTTTATACCGCCCTTCTCCCTAGGGACTCAGGGCGGTGTAATATTCCTGATTGTCTACAACAGGGGTGTCAAACTCACCGCATCACAGCATCATCACTTGACGTATCAGGACTATTTCCCCTTAGCTAAACTAGGCATGGGTGTGGCCAGCGTCTGACGCTTCCAGCCTATGGGCTGGGAGTTTGACCTCCCTGGTCTGCAATATCTGGACAGAAAGGGAGGTTTTCTTACATGTGATAGCACAAAGAGAAATAATGTTTTGTCCATTTTCTTTGGATTTGGCATGGGAGGTCTATATAAAATATAGTGTATCTATTTTGCACAGCAGTTTAAAATGTCCCATTTTAAATTTAAAAAGTCATCAATATTTGTGCAGTGAGCTCAAAATGTTGACTTGGGTTGCTGTACCAACCCTCTCCCCAAAGCGCAAAGTGTGGATATGAAATTTTTTGTATATTTTCAGGGGAGGGGGCGTGTTTCAAATTACTATTTTGACTCAAATATGGGATGAACAAACCTATGCTTACCTTTTGCTGACTCTGGACCAGGAGTGGGATACGACAGGGTTAACTACCGGTTCAGGATTTACGAGGATCGGTGATTTATGATGTGGTTTTCTACAGGCTGCGAGCTGGTGCCTGTAAATCGTCGCCTGTAAATCGTCATCAGCACGCTGCGTGCAGAGAAGCAGCCTTTGAAACAGCCCTCTTTTCCTGCTTTTTAAACTGCAGCTGTGCCTCATTCAGCAGCTGAAGTTGAAAAATCAGGAAATAAAGATCAGGTAAAAGCCCAGGTGGGTGGTTGGGCAAAAACATCAGCAGACATAGAACCGGTTCTATGTCTGCTGCTCTTCAGTGCTACTGGTTCTACAGAGATGGACAGAACCGGTAGAAACCCACCCCTGCTCTGGATATGTGTTACCTGTCCCTCGGCAACATGGCTATTAAATCTTATACTTTGAGGAGGGATAGCTTTTTATGTTTGAAAAACCCCATCTGCACTGCTTCAGCACCTTGTATACATACACACCCTCAATGCATCCCTCTGTCTTCCAGCCTTCTGAGGATTGCAACTTCTCCAAAGCTATGAAGAAGATCATTAGGAAAAGTTTTGCTGCAGCTCAAATATTGGGTAATGACAGAGAAGAAACAATATAGTAATCCTAAACATCTTTGCTTAAATGTGGGGAAGTCCCATTCTCCCCCTAGTGATCTTGCTAAAGATCTCTCCTTTTCTATCTCTCTTGGCAATTGGACTGTCTCTTAGGAATGGTGTGCCAGTTGTCTGTCTCCAGCACTTATCTAACCACAGGTTGACCAAGAAGGAAATAAATAAGATTCCACCAACTACAGTTTGATCAGGGAGAGAAGTGATAAATATGAAAACATATGAAAATAGTGGGACTGCTTTGGATATATACTTTGGAAACACCATTGTAATTAACTGACCGGGAGATGGTGCTTACATTATTGTAAGCAAGATTTTCACGAGCATCAGGAGGATGCAGCCAACACAATACTCAGGATGCTCACTCTATAGGTCCTTTTTATTTCCCCCAGGCACAACCTCTCTGTGCTTATTTTCTGGCATGAAAACGGCCACATCTATAGTGCAAAAACATCTCTGACGACTTCTTCAGAGCTGTTCTTGCAGAGTAGCCATCTGAGAAGGCAGACCATGTTCAGATGTCATGCATATAGGCCTAATGGCACTTGCTTGAGAGGATGCTTGATTCCCCACCACTCATCCTCGATCTGCCACCAAGATCTGGATCTGCTTCCTTGTAGGACCAATTCTGTGTATGTCAGGGAAGAATCAAAGGAGAAAAAGCTCTCCCATGTAGTCCTTTAAAAAAACTTCTGGAAGAATGCTTGTCCATTTCCATAAATTGTGCCCTGGTGTAATGCTTTGAGGATCAGTCTAACGGTCTTCTAGACCAGCAGTCATCAACCAGTGGTCCATGGACCACTGGTGGTCCGCGAGAAAATGCTGGTGGTCCGCAAAAAAATTATTTGCATTTTTATATTGCACTAAATACTATTTATCTTTTTTAAAAATTCGTATTAGTGGTCGGTGGGATTTAAAATTACGAATTTAGCGGTCCCTGAGGTCTGAAAGGTTGGCGACCCTTGCTCTAGACTGAATGCTAATGAGATATCTTTTATAAAAGCTGGACTTAGAAGGTGTGTACTTGTTGCATGTAATGGCATTTCAGTATATGTTCTTGATTTCTCACTTTGGAACTCTGCCTTCAGAAATCTTTGAAGCCTAGGCCTTCATTGCGTAGCATTATTCTTCCATCACCAAGAAATCCTTCAAGTGGAACAGAAAGTGAATTAGCTTGATTGATGCATTTCCAGTGTAATTCCTCATTTCATCTAACATTTCTACATATTGCCAGAACATGGAGACAAACAGTCTAATGCCCCTGGCTTATGCTTCCTGGGGTTGGCTTTAGTGTCTCATTACAAAATGTGGTTTGAAGTGAAAAGCATGTGGAAATCTGTGAAGAAGAAAGAGCAGTGGACTTATTTTAATGTTTGTTTTCCTTTTAAATATATGTAAGAAACAATTATGTGTACTCTTTGGGTTACAGTTGTGAAGGTCTCTGACTGATAGCTTGTAACAAATACTCTGTAATTGTTGGGAACATTCTATATACTTATCTTTTGAGAACTTTGATTAAACTGAAGAAAGCAGAAATAAGGCCCTAATTATGAGTGAATTTAGGTTTCAAAACAATTAGGACATATTCTGATAGAAATGATAAGATTTCACAGATTGTGAAACAAGTTCCTCAGTCTCCCAGTTATTTCAGTTTTAGTTATTAACAATGCTGGAATCAGTTCAGTAAGATAACCAGTATTGTCCTCAAACCTTGCCTTTTCTTTAACTTATTAAAGTACAATTACTGTAGATCTTAAGTAGCTAGAAAGCCATTTCTTGCAATTAACTACTGATAAGCAGAAACCTCTAGCTTTAAAAAAAAAACAACTTGGTGCCTTCCAGTTGTAAAACTTGTATTCTCATCAGATTCAGCTACTAGGAAGGCTGAGTGAAAAAGAGGCTGTATTTCTAGGCTCCTGGAGAGAAATAAGTTATATGCATTTCTGATTCGATTTTGGCTTATGACTTAGGAAGTAGCTAAATATTCTCCATCCTAAATTGATGGTGATGGATAACCAGATTTGTTTAAGGTGCTTTAAAGAGATGCTGGAATTACCTGTTCTTTGGGACTACCGAATTTCACTTTTCTTCTGTCTGTCCTGTGGGAAAAGCAGCTTGCATTTAAGCAGAAATACATATATACACACTGATGCATATACTATCTTGATACACTTCTTACGGTACTGTTTCATGCCATCCAATTAAGTGACTTCTGTGCAAGCATCTAGCAGGGTTTAAGACTGGACAACAAAATAAGTAACTGATTAATTATGTTAAATGACTTGATCCTGTAAGTACTTTGTTCCTAGAGGTCAATGGAAGATGTGAATTAAGAATACTAGAAATAACCCAAACACACACTTTCTTTTTACAGGGAAGATTCAATATATTCAGAATATATATTTTTGTCCTGTACTGTACCATTTTTTCCAACCAACATAGTTATGAAAAGAAATTATATAAATTGATTTAGGACTTTATTGATTAGACCTAATAACCAACAAGAGTTAAAACAATCCCAGGAATGAGTTTCTCTGAATTCTTAAAAGTTAAGAGTGACAAGAATTCCAGTAAGTACAATCAAAACAATTTCCCTGTTGTGTTCCTGTGGGGAAAGGTAATTAAACACAGCTTCAAATGTTGTTGACTCCATTCAGTTCTGCTCTCTTCATAGTCACATGACCAGGAGCAGAGCTGTTATTAAGGGGCTGAAAGTAATATTCTGCATGTTTTTCCTGCTTGGACTGCTTGAGTGCCCTATGGCTATCTCCATATCTGGAAACAAGCAGGAAAAGTGGGACTTTAGCAAGCTCTCTGAAAAACTGGATGCACTGAGAAAGAGATAGACTAGATGCCCTTCTATCTTTCAGTTTAATATCTGGATTGACACACTGCATTATGCCTGGTTTGTTGTCACCAGCTCACCAGGCTGTATTACCTGGGCTGGGTCTTTCATTAAACTAAGCTATTAACTGGTTTACCAGCCAATATGCCATAGTTCATACATTGTGCTGAGTCAAAAACAAGCAAACAACATACTGCTACCCTTCAAAATGACCTTGACTATGTATCAGAATGGTCAAACAAATGGCAACTTCAAATCTCAACAAATAAATGCTCTGTCTTACATACTGGCAAAAAAAATCAGAAAATAAAATACAAGCTGAATAGTCAAGACCTTGTTGATGATCCAAACTCTGTCAAGGATCTTGGAGTACTCATCTCAAACGACCTAAGTGCTAGAGCCCACTGTAACTACATAGCCAAAAAGGTGTTAAAGAGTTGTTAACCTAATCTTACGTAGCTTTTTCTCTGGTAGTATTACACTACTAACTAGAGCATACAAAACATTTGCTAGACCAATACTCGAATACAGCTCATCAATCTGGAACCCACATTACATATCTGATATTAATACAGTTGAGAAAGTCCAGAAATATTTTACAAAAAGAGTTCTCCACTCCTGTACTTGTTGCAGAATACCTTATGCCACCAGACTCAAAATTCTAGACCTAGAAAACCTAAAACTACACCACCTTCGGTCCGATCTAAGTATAGTATATAAAATCATACTTGGCAATGTCCTACCTGTCAATGAATACTTCAGCTTTAACCAACACAAGAGCAAACAATAGATACAAACTCAAGGTTAACGGCACCAAACTTGATTGCAGGAAATACGACTTCAGCAACAGAGTGGTCAATGTCTCAAATACTCTACCTGACTCTGTGGTTGCCATTTGTTTGACCATTCTGATACATAGTCGAGGTCTTTTTGAAGGGTGGCAGTATTGTCTGTGGTGTTGAATAGCTTTACATCATCAGCAAAGAGAACACAGTTGCTCTTAATATGATCACAGAGGTCATTTATGTAGAATATGAAGAGAGTTGGTCCTAGAACACTACCTTGGGGGACACCACTGTTGACAGGTACAGAATTTGATAGGACGCTGCCAATTTTGACCATTTGTTGTCTGTTTGACAGGAATGCTTCTATTCAGTTATGCAGGTGTCCAGAGATACCATAAGGTTTTAGTTTTAGTAGTAGCTTGTTGTGTACCACTAAATCAAAGGCTTTATAGAAGTCTATGTAGATTGTGTCTATTGCTTTGCCCTGATCAAGCTGTGTAGTCCATATGTTTGTCTGACTTTGAGCTTGTCTGACTTTGAGCGGTTCACACATCATTCAAAGCCATGATGTGATTTGTTTCATTCTGACTAATTGTGTTCTATAAATCCGGCTTTTTTTTTTTTAAATGAACCGCAATTTGCAGCTTAGTGCCTTGTGTGAACTTCTGGCTTGTGCAACAAACAATGGCTGTGTCATATGAATCCAGTCAAAAGTTGGCAAATAGCAGGCCATGGAGACTCACAATTCAGGGACTGAATAGAATACAGATGCCTCTGATCTTCGTTAGTGTTTAACTTTTTACACATTATAGCTAAAATTGCCTAGATTGTCAACAGAAAGGTTTTATTTTTATTTTTAAAGAAAAAACCCTATGGATTTTGTTTCAAACGATTTGGATTTTTTAAAAAAGATATATAACAACACTAATTCTTAGCATTAAGTTATTTAAAATGAATACATGCTTAAAGAATTTACAAAAGCACATGAATAGCAGTATTTTGGAACTATGCAAAAAATCACAAACTAACCATCATTTCTAGGAATTGCCTCAAAACTAATAATCTCTTTTTCACCCACCTTACTTTTGATATGCTTCTTCTCTTCTGGTTTGTTCAGCAGCAACAGTATATTAATAAGTCATTATGTCATCCCTGTTTCCAGTTTTATTTTTATCAGCTTCAGACATTAAGAGAGAGTGAACGGGGATTCTCTACGATTACACTACATGTTGCTTCTGTTAGCTGGAGATGCATCATCTGAAGTCAGCACAAAGTCTTGCAAACCTTGGAAGCAATATTAGGAGGCCAAGGACCATCTGGACAAAAGACTGATTCTGCTTCCAAGAGTCACAGATGTGGTGCCTGGTATGCAGATGGATTGGGATGACTTATTGAATATTTATCTTGTCACAGAAAAGTTCCAAAACACTAGAAGCGTACAGGGTCATTATGAGGATTTGAAAAAAAATTGCTGGATACTGTATTTGACTTGCATAAGGCAAAAAGGAAAGAAACAACCATTTTTGACATTCAGCTCTCTCTCTCACACACACACACACACGCACGCACACACACATAACTGCTGTGCTATTTGCAGGATAAAAAATTGGCTTTTCTGGAAATAAGTCTCTGGATGCCAAAATATCTCTTGCCTTTATTACTACTACAGCTAAAGACAGAATATAATCCAGTCAAGTTTCAAATATCTTGGTTGCACATCTAAGTATACACATTGGTTTGTTTGTACATTACCCTTGTTTAATTACAGCTTTTGTCATAATTATCTGGGTTCATACTTAGCTGTACACTTTCCACTGGTCATGTTGAGAACACTAGAACTAGAGGTCAACAAGCTGGAGAACTGCACATTGCCAGTCTTTCTTTAGACTGCTTTATCCCCACTGCTAGCATCTCCTAAAGAGATAATAATATAATAAAGCTTTCTACCTCAGTAGAAGCTTCCTTGAACAACAAATTCTAAAAGGAGCTTTGGTATTCTTGTGGTTTTGATCTGGTTTGTTAGACCTGAGTCCTGGCTCTTGATTTAGAGCAGTGTTTCTCAATCTTGGCTTCCAGAATTTCCCAGCCAGCAATGCTGGCTGGGAAATTTTGGAATTTGAAGGCCACAATCTTAAAGTTGCCACGGTTGACAAACACTGTCCTAGAGTGCTAACTTATTAAATTGCATTCCTATTTCAGACTTCACACATCTTCGATCTTGCTGAAACACACAACTTCAAATTAAGATTGGACAATCATCCTAGGTCACAAATTATCTCAACTGGCCCAAGTGGCTTAATACTCTTAAAATACCTCAATATATTAGAGAAGGTTGCTATTTGTAATTACACAGAGTGAAATTCCAGATTACGCTGGAATTTACCTGAGTAAAGAAACTATAAAGAATATAACATTCAGTATAAAACACAATGACAGGTAGATGTGGAAAGCTGGTATGTTGAGCGAATTATTTCTTTGTTGTGTATGCAGGCTGAATTTTCACAGTACGTTTACCCATGGTTAAGTTACACTATGGTTTACTGAATTAGCCCACTTTCTTGAGTTCATGTACTTAAATATACTTAAACCACAGACTAAATACATGGGCTTGGTCCACACAATATACTAGGCTAAAATGTGGTTAGTACATTGTGCACTGAATGTTGTATGAAAGCAAACATACATACAGCACGTCTTGAATCACACCATCCAGATAAAGCTGAGCTTAATTAAAATATTCTTTATTTAGGCATTATTGCAAAAGTACTAGAAGATTCCTATATTTTGCTAAATAGAGAGCAGTGTGGAAAGAAAAAAAACTTGTTTGATGAAAGCTGACACGTAGTGTTTGGAAGCAACTCCAGCAATGATATTTTTTCATGATGATCATGGAGATGTTAAGAATATGAAGCTATAGACAAATTCAGTAAGCTAATGCAGAGTAGTCACGTTTTTCTTTCTTTCTGGCAATGTCTGTGCCTTCAACTTGCATCTGGAAAGAGAAAAATTAGGCATGCATAATCTCCCCTTTCTTTGAAAAAGCAAGAACGGCAAAAGCTTCAGCATGAGTTTCTGAACTTGGAACATATTATTGCTGGGAAATAATAACCCCTTTCTATCTAATGGAAAGGATTTACTACATCCTGACTTTTATCTTGCAACATAACTTCTGTTTACAAGGCTTCAGGCCAAAATGTTTGACTTCTATTGTATAGTGGAATAAAAATAAATGCAAAAACAGGAACCGTCTAATTAAAAGATAGGAACCTTAAGTGACATTAGTTTCCCAAAGTTATTTCTCATAAGATTTTGAGAGGTGCTGTTTCTTAAATTACCATTAACAAATTTATTGCAATCATTTAGATATGGAATTGCAGAGGAACTGCAGCTGAGAAATCAAGAATTAACCATACAGGAAGTGTCATTGTTCAATGACAGAGCATATGCTTTTTATGCCAGAGTTTCAACTTTTGGCATTTCCAAGGAAGGCTAAGAAGAAGTTCTGTCTGACATCTGTGAATGCAGCTTAGAGTTAGTGTACGATTGGGTATGTTCACCAGACATGCTTAGTTTATTTTGGGGACTAACCATGGTACCAGCAAAACAGGATCAGTCTGGTTTGCTAGATGACATCCATCTCCCAACTACTTTTGCAACGGCTGTTCTGTCTACGATTTATATTTTTCTTGTTCTCAAAGTTGAACATCAAAACAAAACCTTAAAACTATGGAGATACTTCAGATGAAGGCCCTTCATTTTTTTGCTCCATTTTTCCACCTGTACATATATGGAAAAAATGTGGAAAAAAGACATTTCAGCTAGAAACATTTTTTTTTAAATTTAAGTCCTATTTCTGACTATTTCTGTCCTTGTTATTTATGGTATCTTGAGAACATCACCTAGCCATCATGTGAAGAGAAGTTCATTCTCATTACCATTATTTTGGCCCAATGGTAGCTATAGCATAGAATATGCTATGAATGCCCATTAAAAATGATCACTTTTTCCAAAATTAGCGGTAGAAGAGAAAATGTGACAATAATTTATTTTAAGTTCCGACAATGTGAGATGCTGATGTTCATTGAGTTAACTCTAAATAAACATTAGGCCCAGATTTGTTCAGTGTGTTAGATCCAAAAATGTTACCTTGTTAAATGTGGCATATAAAAATGATCAATGAATGTCACAGAAGATGTAACTTCTTGTGTTTCAATCTAATAATTTCATTAGATTACATTACTATTGTGAAAGATTTTGAAAGTAAGGAATGTCACACATTATTATACAAAAAGTTTCTCCATACTTTGTCTTCTATATACATTTATAACTATAATTCCTCTTCTATCTATAAGGTTTGGGAGCTCCGTGCTCAAACATTTTGAAGGAATTTGCTTGGGAAAGAATTGTTTGTTTGTGTAATGGCATTATGGCTATTAGCTGGCCATTTCTTAAACAGACTTATTGGTTACTGTTCCTCTATCTTCAGGTAAGATAGAGTGGCTATTTTCCATATTGTGCTAAGCTATCATATGAATTGTTTGGTTTCAGATGTTCATGAAGTCAATTGTTGTAGTTCATAACCCAAGGTTTTGGCTTACCCTGGTTTAAGAGTGCTTTGTTTTATTCAGCAAAGCATCGTTAAGCAAACTTCCAAATGCAGCCCGAGATTTGAAAGCCTTAAAAATGACCCTCAGAGATCTCCAATAATTGATTCCAAATGGTAATTTTTAATACAACAAAAGCAAGAGTATTAACTATTTTTTTATTTAATTGTAGATTAAAAGAAACTGTTATAATTTATATCGACTCATCAATTTTCAGGCTTGGGACTCTAAATTTGGCCCTTGGCCAGAAAAAGTTGTGAACCCCATTGGTGCAATGTCTGCACAGAAGTATATTCTAAGGCAGGGGTCTCCAAACTTGGCAACTTTAAGACTTGTGGACTTCAACTCCCAGAGTTCCTCAGCCAGCTGGCTGAGGAACGCTGTGATGACTCAGGGTATATCAGAAATATAACAAAATCCAAAACGTAACTAAAAGTTTTTTAATGCCTTCAACTTGGCTTCACTGTTTAATTGTTCACAGTGGAGGAGTAAACTAGGTTCAAAATAACATTTCAAAGGCAAAAAACACACAGTTCACAGTCAAAGAGCCCATAACTAAGCAGAAACCAAAAACAAACCATATTAAATCAAGTTCCTCGACAGACAGACTAGGATAAATAATTGCCAGCTTCAGAAAGATAACCAGGAACAGTCCGTTGGAAGAACACCAACCAAGATAAACCTTCCTTCAAATTGAAACACTTAATTGTCTCCAGCATCTGTTAGCAGGCAGGCCTACACTCTTATGCAAATCTCCCACCTGCAACCCATTAAGAGGATCATGGCCCTCTCCTCCCGAGTAGACCACGTTTTATCCTGATCCTCTTCTCCCTGCCTGCCCTAGGATGGATAGGGGATGGGCCTGGGTCCTCCTCTGACTGCTCAGCCGGCCTCTGCCCTTCCCCAGCCTCCTCCACCACCTCTGGAGCCACACTTCCACTCCCTGTTGGCTGTTCCTCCTCTTCCTCAGAGTCAGTCTCCACCAGGGGCATGACAAATGCTGAGAGTTGAAATCCACAAGTCTTAAAGTTGCCAAGGTTGGAGACCCCTGTTCTAAGGTGCTTTCAGGAGATCTCTTGCCTTCTGTCTGTCTGAATCTTGTACAGGTAGTCCTCAACTTACAACCACAATAGGCATTAGAATTTTCATTGCTAAGCAAGGCAATAGTTAAATGAGCCACACCTAAATCTGCGGCCTTTTTTGCCATGTTTGTTAAGCAAATCACTGCAGTCGTTAAATGAATCACATGGTCCTTAAGGAAATGCAGCTTCTCCCGTTGACTTTCCTTATTAGAAGCCAGATGGGAAGGTCGCAAAGGGCAATCACATAACCCCAGGATGCTTCAACTCTTGTAAATACATGCTAGTTGCCAGTCCTAAGTGCGAGAAGCGGTCGTAAGTCACTTTTTTCTGTGCCATTGTAATTTCAAATGGTCACTAACTCAGTCGCTGTAAGTCAAGGGATCACCTGTAAACTCCGCTTGTTTAAGAAGAGTCTTAAAAATGCTGTTAAGTTGTCATTCTCACAACCAAATGAAACTGACCTTGTAACATTTCTGGGATGTTAGGGAACAATTGTACAGTGTTGCTTGTTTCCTAGGACATCTTGCATGGTTAGCTTCCTTTATTCTGAAATCACATGTCCATTAGTTAGTCACTCTGTTCATAATACTGTATGGAATAGAGTCTTGTAACCAAAGAACTGTATTAAGTAATTGTGTAATTAAGTAATCATTTCAGGCAGTCACACCATGTAATGCTATCCCACTTTTAGTGTTCCTCTCCTGAAGGCAGCTCAGTCTAGTGTAACAGTCTTTGCTCTCTCCTTTTTATTTTACCACAAAACAATCCTGTTGGCATGTCATGGTTTGGCCATGACATATTTCTTATGCACCTTCTATGGGACTTCACCAATAGAATTTTGATGTCTGATAATTCTACAGCTGCTATTCTAGATACACAAACACACAACACACACACACACACACGTGTGTGTGTGTATGTGTGTGTAATCCAGCTTCAATAGCTAACCTAGCATTGTGATCAGTGGTGGGATTCAAATAATTTAACAACCGGTTCTCTGCTCAGAAAGCTAACTACCAGTTCTCTCGAACTGGTGAGAATGGCTGAATCCCACCACTGATTGTGATGACTGGATTTCCAACCCATCTCTTTGGTAATATTTTGCCTTAATTATCAATCCTGGTCCACTCACCCCAATCGCCCGGTGACTGCTTGGTAGTAGGTTTTTAAGTTGATTCCATGTACTGTATTATGTATTGTCCACTAAGGTTTATTGAGATTGGTTCTTTCTGTAAACAACAAAGGGAAGAGAAGCTATTCCTTTTCCTCCCCTTCAGGAATAAGTACAATGCCACTAAGAGGACAAAATATAAAAATAAAAAAAAATCTTATCAAGCAGTGGTCTGCTTAAAATGACTTTTTTTTTAAAAGGATAGTTTCTCTTTTAGAAGTGAAGAAGTTTACTTCAAACAATCCTGCAGAAGGTAGTGCAGGCATTTGTAACAAGAAAGTAGACTTTTAATAGAAGTTTCTGCTACTTATCTATTAAGTTGCACAATTGTGAACAGTCAGAGAAATAATTCTCACTGTTACATTCCTGTACAGATGTGGATGTATGAATACAATGAATGAGCTTATTATAAAGAGGAAATTATTTTAAAAGCCCATGTGCGTCGCTTGCAAAAGAATATTTTTCCAATTTCTTTGATTTTATCTTCCTCTACAATACTAAATGTTGTGTCATTGAAGCTCATGATAAAAAAAAACAATCATTGTGCAACATTTGCAATCATATGCCCATAGATCAACTGTGGAGTTATTGCCACAGTGTGTTTGACACATGAAAGCTGTGTGTTTTGTTATCAAGTGATCTGTACAGTAAGAAAACCAAAATCATTGGGTATTTTTGCTCAATATTTCCTAATCTCCAGGATGAATTGGGTAAAATAGTTATCAAATGATAGGATTAGAGCTTAAGGATTTAAGTTTCAGGAGAGTACATTTCAGTTAAAAGAAACTTAGTATATAAGAATAACCTTTCAGGAAGACTGAATAGACATAATTCTGTATTCAGATCTAATGGTCAGGTCTGGGACTAGAACAGAAGTAAACACAAGTTTGAGTCCTTCAGCCACATAAGTCACTGAACCACTCACTTTCAGTCAAACCTACTTCATCATGAAGATAAAATAAGAAGGTAGGTACATAAGATTAGAAGCAGAGCATGAACACAAACATAGAGAAATCTCTTGGGGTGCATCCAGCAAGCAGTTTTGACTATAAGATTCTTGTCACATTATTCAACCAAACCTTGATGGAAGAAAATCAATCTATATAGTTTACATAAGAGTCAGCAATGACTTCATGGCCTCTAACCCTCCTCCTCTTTCCGATGGAGGAATTATTATGAATTTCCCCCAGGAAATGATACTATTAAATTAATATACCTGGAGCAGGAGTATCAAACTCGATTTCATTGAGGGCTGCATCAGGGTTGTGTTTGTCCTTGGGGAGTCGGGTGGGGCATGGCCAGCATGATGTCACTCATGGCAGGGGGCACCTATGGTGACCCAAGCATTCTGCCAGCAAAAATGGGCTCCTGAGCTGTTTTCGGCTAGGATGGCCTCTTGCAATCCTCTGCCAATGAAAATGGAGCTTGGGAGGGCTGTGTGCAGGCCTCCCGAGTTCCATTTTCACTGGTAGAGGCAGCATGGGCTGGTGCTTTGCTGTTTCCAGGGTGGCTCCGCAGGCCAGATCTAAGCACCCTGTGAGCCGAATCCGGCCCCCGAGCCTTGAATTTGACACCCCTGGTCTAGATGATTAATACAAGTTGGGTTCTACAACAACTATTATTTGGCTGAAAATGAACTTGCTGTTTTATAATACAATAAAGGATTTGGGATGTACCTTCCCTTGGCCTCCCTACACATGCACCAATCCACATTCTCCTTCCTTTGGCTTTCTGCATTTGTGCTGCAACTCAGCACCTTGTCCCCCAACTCATGTCCAGCTTACATAGGGTCTCCTGGGCCTTCACATCCCTCTATGACACCTGCATGCTCCTTACTTGGATGTCTAGTGTTTCCCACTCGATGACCCAATCCATGCTTCTTGGATTTGTGATGGCAATTTGATTGCCTGGATTGTTGTCGCTAAGCAATGTGATCACATGACATTATGCTTTACCACCAAGTTGATTAACGGCAGCAATCTGATCCCAACTGCCATAATAACCCAAGGACTACTTGTATGAATTTGTTTTTCTATTACATGTACTACATTGTGACTCCTGATACCTGTTGGTAGTTTACATTGTGTGTATAAACCGAAATTAAAATGAAAAATATTAAAATCCACAATAAATTAAAATTATCAATTACAAGTTTCTTAAAGATCTTCTATATAGGTCAGCTTCCCCAGCATGGAATGCAATGCAGAGACCTACATGGCTACAAAAAAAGTTGATTCTGAGGATCTATTTAATTTAGGGATGGATCCAGAGGTGGTATTCAGCAGGTTCTGACCAGTTCTGGAGAACCCACAGTGGAAATTTTGAGTAGTTTGGAGAACCGGGCAATACCACCTCTGACTGTCCCCACCCCCATCTATTCTTTACCTCCCGAGTCCCAGCTGATCAACTGGGTCTTCTTTTGTTGCCCTGCACAAGAGAATGGAGCTGGAAAGGAGTTAATGGGGTGATGAGGGGATGGGATTTTGCAGTAACTTCCCCTGGAGTGGGGTGGGAATGGAGATTTTAAAGTATATTCTTCCCCTGCCATGCCTACCAAGCCACGCCATGCTCATCAAGCCACGCCCACAGAACTGGTAGTAAAAAAATTTGAATCCCACCACTGGATGGATCTAGTCACTTGTAGTTTAATATATTTTATGAACCAGGCCTATTATTCAGTGTCCCATCAGAAGTAAGTCGTTGTTTCAGAACCTCACATTGTTTAAATATTGAAAGTAAAGAAAAGCAAAAGAGTCATTTATGACTATTGATTTTATTTTAATAATTAAGCCATAGAATCAGCAGTCACAGTGAACACATGCTTTTTTTTAAGCTCTGCCTCTGTGGTCTCATATAATATAATAAAGTAATCCAAACTAAAATATTATTCTGAACTTGAATTCCTAAAACAGTCAGGTCATTATAGTCTAAATAACCAAAGGCGGAACAAGAAATTCCCAAAGAGACACTTAATGGCTAGACTTGCTTGTCTGCTAAAACCTGTTTAGCTATGAGCTGTTGCCCTGAATACTGGTAGTGCATTACTCAATTCTTTTCTTGTAAGCATGGGTGACATTTTCAAGCGAAATCCTTGAGCCTGGTGGAAGCTAATAGCTAGTTTTGTTATAGTATCGGAAGATTGAATGCTAGCTTTGTCATGCCAATATAAATGCATTCATACAAACTTAGAAGAATGGAAAACTTTGAAAAATTGAACTAAAGTGAAGAATTGACAAAAGCCTAGAGCAGGGGTATAAAATTCCCATCATCACATGAAGTATTGGGACTTTTTCCCCCTTTGCTAAACCGGGCGGGGCCAGCATGTGACGCATCTGGCCCATGGGTTGTGAGTTTGACACCCCTGGCCTAGAGATTAAACTAAAATTGTGTGATGGATCAGGTCACATAAGGAAAAGAACTGGTTGTGTAATCTCTCTTTATAGAATCCAAACTAGAAGGCAAACATTGCTAAATTGTTTAAGCATAGAAGCCTGCAGACTATTCTATTTATTTATTTGCCTGCTCTAAATGAGAGACACCCAGCAGGTTGCAATCACAATAACAAAATGTTCATAGTACTATTAAAATTATGTTATAATAAACAATAAGTATTCTCATTAATAAAAACCATAAACTAGCAAAAAACAAATGGCAATATGCATAAATTGAATATCCTTTTAACCAATTTTGTTTTAATGATGTCCTAAAGCCTAACAAGGTAGGAGTTGATTGGATTTCAGGGACAAGGGAGTGTTAGAACATTGGTACTGACAGAGAAACAGGGTTTATGGGCTTCTATCCCCTTAACAACCCCTGGACAACTTATAGCCTTGTCAAACATGGACAAGTCAAATTGAGAGAAGGAAGCCATCCTAAAAATACCCTGGTAACAAGCTATGTAGGACTTTAAAGCCAGAGCTGTGAGTTGGGCAACCTTATAAATCTAAATAATAAATAAAACCAGGACTTTATGATGCTGATAGGAATCAAAAATAAAACCCAGAATTAGATGTGATATGCCAAAATGTGATATTTTGTCAGTACCTGTGTTTCCCTGAAGATGGGTCTTATATTAATTTTTGCTACAAAAGACATACTGTATTAGCAGTTATTTTCCAGTTAGAACCTATTTTCAGGGAAATGTGGTACTAAATGCATCTGTCTGACTTATTTTGCGGGTAGGACTTATATTACAAACATCCTGAAAAATCATGCTAGGGCTTATTTTCTGGTTGGGCGAAATTTTCAGGGTAACATGGTATATGCCAACACCTGATTAACTCCAGATTAATAGAAACTTCTGTGTGGTCTTCAAAGACACTCCTGTCTAGGATTTATTACTCAATCATACATATGTTTAAAAAATGAAGTAGCTGCTGTGAAGGTTGCTGTAGTGAGGTACTAATACCACTCTATAAAACCTTAGTAAGACCTTAGTAAGACACCTAGAGTACTGCATCTAGTTTTGGTCACCACATTATGAAAAAGATGTTGAGACTCTAGAAAAAGTGCAAAGAAGAGCAACCAGGATGACTAGGGGACTAGAGACCTAAGGCATATGAAGAATGGTTACAGGAACTGGGCATGGCTGGTCTAGTGAAGAGAAGGACCAGGGGAGACATGATAGCAGTCTTCCAATATTTGAGGAGCTGCCACAGAGAGGAAGGGGTCAAGCTATTTTCTAAAGTGCCTGTAGGCCAGACAAGGAATAATGGATGGAAACTGAACAAGGAGAGATTTAACCTGGAAATAAGGAGAAACTTTCTGACAGTGAGAACAATCAACCAAAGAAACAGCTTGCCCTCAGAAGTAGTGGGAGCGCCATCACTTGAGACTTTCAAGAAGCGATTGGACTGCCACTTGTCAGAAATGGTGTAGGGTCTCCTGCTTGGGCGGGAGGTTGGACTAGATGACCTTCCAACTCCGATCTGTTATCTCATGTTTTATATAAGAGACAAATACTGTAGGATGATCAAGGTGGATGGACTCAGTTACAATGATAATTGTACACAATTGGAAGACCTGAAGACGAGGTTAGAAGAAAATCTAGTAATGTGGTCGCTAAGAGTCATCACAGACTTGATGGCACTTTTATCTACCTACCTACTAACATGGCTTTTATTATTTCCAATCAATAGTAGACTAAAGGAATGGGGGAAGGGGGGGAGATTAAAAGTAATTAAGAATAGCATTATCACCTATTCTGTTCAAATCAGATACACACTATCTGAGTATAAGAACCAAACCCTAATATTCCTTTTGCAGGTACATGACATTTATCTCTTTATCTCTTTTGAGATCCTCTTATCTCTTTTGATTATCTTGCTTGCCTTGGGACAATTCATTTCCGCTTTAATGAATCAATTTGGTTGTGAAGTCATTGTTTTTTCAGTAAACTGGTATCTCCAATCTTCCCTTCAGGCATGGTTTTTCTGCGTATAACAGAGTTGTTCATACTTTTTATTTAAGAGTTGCAGTTTCTATTTTAAGGCCTTCAATCAGTATTAAAAAGACTCAAAATACATTCCCCTTTAATCTATGTATGAAAAGCTCTAAAGAAGGGAAAAATGACAGCCTGCATGAAAAGCTCTTGAACTAGTTACAATTGTTACGGGTGATAGGAATATCACTGGAAATTCAAAAATAGGAATATCACTGGAAATTCAAAATCTTTTAAGTATCAAACACATCATTCTGACAATTAGTGGATCTGTCTGACTGCAACATTATGTACATGTACATTGAAGCTAATTAATCTCTAGTAACTTTCTGTTTTGTGGCTTGATGACATTTTGTGCCATCATCATTTTTGTGGCTAAGAATATTTAAATTAATGATACTTTTATGGACATTTGTTGTATTTTACAGAGAGAGATTAATCTTGATTTTCAAGAAAAATATAATCATGCCTTTGCACGATTATAAATTTAGAATATATCTTAGTAGTACGGTAAACACATTATGAAAATCCAGAGCAAGTTCTGACATTTTTTCCCCCATACATCATTTATGGCAAAGTAGCATGCTGCAGCCCAGCTATAATCCTTTGAGGAAAATGATTAAACAGTCAAGTTTAGCTCTAAGTAAATATATATTTGACTTGGCTGTATCCTTTACAAAAGATTAAATCTACTGAATGGAAGTGATGTCTACATCAGAATTTCATATTAGGAATAGTAACCCTTAGCAATGCAAACGAGATGAAATGCGGGGAAAAATGGGTCCATTGGGTTTGCATCACATTGTATTGCTTTCTGATGTCCATTTGCATTGCAGGAATTGCCAGATTTTGATTGCCAGATTTTAAGAAATATACTTTCATCAAGCTATATTTAAGATTCAAATCCACTGTGATTCTCAGCCATAGAAAGTCAGTGTGTGACACTGAGATAGTCACTTTCTGTCAGCCCAGCTACCGCCACAAGTTTGTTGTTACTGGGGTAAAAATGAAAGGATCTTCCCATAAGAGCCACATTGAGCTAGAGGAAATTTAGGATATAAATAAATACATGAAAATCATTCTTAAAAACACATTGGCAAAATAATAATGTTCAAATTCTGGCCTCTGTGAAGAAAGGCCAATATACACGTCCCAGGATAATGTTGAAGGATCCAATCTAAGTCAGTCATTGGGACCAAATGTTTTTTAAGAGCACAAAACACTGTCAAACTCAGTACTCTTAAGCTCATTTTTGACTTGTGAAAAATTAATTGGAAAACTTGATTTAGTGCTGCAAAAGGCCTGTTCCTTGTGATCCATTAAGTCTCATCCAGTTAAAATTACCTCAATTTTTTTTCCATTATTCATTTCCTGGGAAAGATGTCCATAAACTCTAAAATAGGTTTTAATTTTAAAGCTATCATTTTCACATGTTCTACCACCATTGGAAGAAAAAAAACGACTTGATCCTACTTATGTCATGTTATCATCCCAAACCCTGTAAGTTTTTTTTACTTATCTCCTTTTAAGCCAGTATAGACAGTAATTTGTTTAACCACCAAGTAAATGTAATCAGTAACTCAATTTCTCTGTAAATGTACTGTATACAATAATTTAGAATGTTATCTTAAGTTTGGCCTGTATATTATGCTATAAGTAACTGCAATGTATTATTGTTTGAATAGTTGATTTATTCTATATCTATTGTGCTCATAGCTGTAAGTATATAATAAAGCTACTACTACTGTATTTCTAATTGTGTTAACGGAGATTCTGACTGAACCAGTGAAGCAAATGTTTTAAAGAGCAGAGGTCCCCAACCTCTGGGCTGTGGAAATGGCTGGCAAGTATATGCATGCTCCATTTGTGTGAGCAGCAGAAGTATGTGCATGCCACTCGTGCAAATGGAGCAGCATGCATGCGCTCATACTAACCACTAGCGCTAAATCATCCTCTCTCCCTCCCCCCTGGTCCACAAAGCCGGAAACATTGGGGAACTCTGTTCAAGAAGACAGTTATCAGAAATATATTTTCACATTACAGGTTTTAATCCACTTTTACTGTATATTGATTTAAAGCTTTTTCCAGATGAACCTATTAGCTTTTCTTTTTTAGATTTAGCAGATTAAAGTGAGACTTGGTAAGCTTTTGATTTGTCATGGGTTCTTCAATTTGGGCTTTCCAATTTAATCTTCCTTTCTACCACAGCTTAGTTGCTCACTTGCAATTAAAATCCCTTTAAGTGCTTAGTCCCTTTTAAACTGGTAGGTTAATAGGCAAATCCTGATGACCTATTTTCCATGGTTCATGGTTTCTTCAAAATATGTCTGATCCTTTGGGTTGGCTGGTTTCTCCACTGCTGACTTAAGTTTGTTTTATATAATCTATCAAAGATTAAGTTCCCCATTAAGCAGAGACATCTCTAAAATAAGCTGTAGATTTTTTCATATATGTTTGTTAGGGCAGAACTCACTGGCAGGCAAGGAATGAAGCATATTAACAGATGCCGAGAAACTCATGGTTAGGTGGAGTTCTGTGAAACCAGCACAAGATTGGAAGTGTTCAATGAATTGTGAGCTATAGTAAGTATGTAACAAACGAAGTGTCTTATTACTAGTCAAGTTAATCTGTTAGTTCTTTTCTACAACTTTTGTTTCAATTAGTAGAGGTATGGAAATTTCAAATAATTAGTGAAATATTTAATGATAATAATATATATGTGACAAGAGTTTTTAATCATCAAATAAATATTTTAAAATAAAGTTGCTTAAAATAATATAGGTCTATCAAGATAATTATTCATCTGGCATGATGAGGTTATATAATCACAATCCACTCATCACGAGGTATGCAAAAAAAAAACCCAGCTCACATCTTTTGATATTTTTCAAAATATATCTCTTCAGATGCAGCCAACTCTGTGGAACAATCTCCTACAGAGCTATAATACAACTTTCTATTGTATAAAATTAAGCTTTATTATAGATGGGTAAATCATGTTCTCTAACCAGTTCCATGATCCCTCAGAGATCTAGACAATAAAAGACAGAGATAAATTGTATTCTTTAAAAAGAATACAATTCACATTCCATTTTCATCTTTTAATACAGCTTTTCCAGATCTTTGAAGTATTATTTTACAATATGGCCGGAGATGATGGGATTAAGAATTTACATTCCTCCACCCAAATTCTAAGGATAGGACATGACCTGTAGGACACAATAGGATTAACCCACCACCATTGAAATAATAAAAGACACAAGGCTCTCTACATTGCACAACCCCCTGGAGCATCTCAATCACCAAACCCCAGAATCTTATAAAAATCCATCCACTCACTCAGCCATTTTGTCAACCTCCCCAGAAACCTGCTGTTGTCAAGGAAGCTTCTGGAAACCAAATAAACAGAGACCTATCTTCCTTGTAAGCCAGCGTCCATTTTATTTCCAGCATTTTTCTCCCATCTTTGGAACCGGACTGGGTTTTTCTTCCAATACTTACAATTAAAATCCAAAACTGATTTGTCTCTGCTGGCTCAAGCCAATGGGAATTACAATACATCACAGCTGGAGAACGATCACCCAAAGATTTTTCGTTTATTTATTTAGATACCACCATTGTTAGAAATCAATCCTGGTTTTTCCTGGGAAACCCACAGAGCACAGTAAGATTAATTTCTGAGCGCAAAAGGATAATAATGATTTTGAAACACCCGGCCTTGTTTTTGCAACAGACTCACCTAGCTTTCCAGATCTTTTAAATCTGCCTAGACCTGTTAAGTTTGCCTAATATTTTGCTAAAGCACGTGGTAATATGGTTTTGCCGGCGGGCCTGGGGAACCCAGAGAGGGATGGAACCCATCAAATGGCTAGTGTGACCCGCTGTCATCGGAGTGTGGGGTGGGGTGGGAGTTGGTTTTTGTTTTGTTTTCCCAAATTTTGCTCTATTGTACTTTACTAATTTGATTCTTTTTGTTATTTATTTTTGTTTTAAATATGATTTTACATTGTGTAAGCTGCCTTGAGTCACCATGGGCGAATAGGCGGCAATATAAATAAATAAATAAATAAATAAATAAATACTTTCCACTCCGTTTCCCCCTCCACGTAGAAAAGCCTCCCCGCCCCACCTCGCCCTTTCTCAAGTTTAAACGGATCTAGCAAGCTAATTAAGAAAACATAAGCTAAAAATGCAGAAGGAGCGATTGAGAATCAGTGTCTTCTCGTGACTTCTTCCACCAAGCAGGGCAAAACAACAACCCAAAAAAGAAATAAAAAGCAGCCGGACGCCGCTCTTGGAAGCGAATGAATGACGGTGACCCGGTCCAACCGGGAGAGGGACGTGGCCTGGATCTCCATTCGTACTTGGAAGTTCGCCGCATCGAATGGGAGATCCGATTGGCGTCGAGGGTCAGAAAACAGGAAGTGGGAGGAGCAAATCGTTATGACGTCTCTGGTGGGGCGGGGCTACTTCATTTCGACAATTGGGCGGCGAGAGGAGGATTTCTGGGCACGCGGCGGGTGCGGGCCAAAGGAGGCGGAGTCTGCTCCTTCCCCCGCCCGCCTTCGTTCCTGGCTTCGGGCCCTCCCCCTTCTTAAAGCACGGCCCATCCTCCCGAGAGCCGCATTAGTAGCGGCGCTTCGGGTGTCAGGCATCGCTGTTGGGCGGAGAAGCTGCGCGCTCGGGCTACCCCGTTTTTTGTTCCCTCCCCCTCCCCCTGCCCGCCTCGGCTGGCCCTGTGGCTGGAGGTGGTTGAGCTGGGGCTCCCAGCCCGCTTCTCCTGCTCGCCGCTCTGGTCTCTACCGAGTCTCTTGCTTGAGGGCGGCATCGCCACCACCACCTCAGCCCCGAGATGTTTGACAAGACGCGGCTGCCTTATGTGGTGCTGGACGTGGTCTGTGTGGTCCTAGGTATGCCTCGGGTTCCGCAGCGTGGGGATGTGGGGAGGAAGGGGAGGCGCCTGGGCACCTCAGGCAGGCGATGCGCCACCGCTGCGCACTTGTCGGTTTACCCACCCGACGCGCCCCTGTGGTGGCTGCAAGGGCTTCCCTGGCCGACTCTTGAGGCAATTCCTGCGCTTCTGTTCCTGCAGTTACCCCCGGGGATCCACGAGGCATATATAATATTTGTACGTGTTTGGGTGAAGGCAATAAACGGGGTAGACCGTCTGAATGAATCTCTGGGCGGGGGTTACACAAGGTTTTATCTCCCACACTCTTATTATGTATGCCTCTACGTACCAATGCAGCGAATGTGCATCTGGGGTAGCTTGCTTCCCCTGCATGTTGACAGGCTAATCTTTGCCCTGCATCTCTGGCTTTGCCGAAGAAAGCTTGGGGGAGGGTTTGGAAAAGGGTTAATAAATGCAACGTTTTTTTCATTTTTAGGTTTGTCTGCTTCTGCTGTTGTCGCTGCTTTCTTTGCGTTCATCTGTTCATCTGCTTGCTTACTGGCTAGCTTCACACCAATCCCCATCTCTCACCTAGATAAACTTGGTCACTGGAATTCTGCTTAAATCAGGGTTTTATTCAAGTTGGCTAATATAACAAATGGCTTGAATGAGTGGTGTACAGAGAAAAAGTTGGGAAAAAAAACCACACAACCACCTTGATGGGCTGGTAGATGGAAAATCACAGCTGCATTTTGTGCTGGCTTCTTCAACCTGGTGCCCTCCAGGTGTATTGAGATCCACATCAAGCATCGGGTGAAGTCAATTGCATTTGGTGGGTATCAGACAGGGGAAGATTGATGTACATTTAGAAAACAGTTTAGAAAGAAAGCAGTTTATTTCCTCTCATATGAATATACTTTTATGTAAAGGGATAAATCATTGACAAAGTTGCATGCTGATGTCCTACAATACAAGCCTTTAATGTATTTTTTATTGTTGACTCTGTAGCTGCTCTTAGGGTTAGGATTACAAAATATATATACTGTACCAGTATTTATTTGCTGATAGTTCTTTTTCATTTTTGCAATATGAAGAATGATCACCATGTAATTAAGTATAAGCTTAACTTTGTCTAGCCTTAAACATTGTAACTTCAAAGCATCTAGTTTTAGATTGACATTTTTTTGAGTTAATGTAATAGTGAACTACTAGCTTTGATTGTTGCTAAATATTTGTGTTACTTTAGGTAAGAGCAGTGTAGTAATGGTAGCCTACCATCCTCTGTTAGACTCTTTTTACATCTATTAGATGAGACGATGGAGATTTATTTCATTTATGCCATTTCAAATGCATTAAATATAAGATAATTGGATTTTAGACCAACAAAATAATTGCTTTAGAGTAACTGAAAATTTGCTTCTATAGAAAGAATGAGAAAGCCTCATGCCATATAAATTTAGCAAAGATTGAATGTTTCTATGAAAAATATAGGATAACAACTGCAAATAGTAACTTTCTCAATCACTTTTTAATGGATATACTTTGTTGGGTGATATGGTTAATAATGATCTTTAATTAGATAATTAAAGAATTGACAAATTTTACTGCTAAATAGTTCCTGAATAGATGAAGAAACTTTCTTCTTCCAAGTTAACAACTCTGTATAAAGAAACTGGAATAAAGTTATTTCAGAACTGGGCCTTCAGAAGCTATGTATCATCAGATTCTTATATCTAAAATATATATTTAATCTGATGTAGTGTTTTAAAGATTACAGCAAGATCATGTATGTTAAGTGTATTAATTCTTAACTTACTATAACAATATCTAATATAGTTGACCCAAGAGGGAATATTTTAGAAGATATAAACCACTGTTTACTCAGTGTACACTTTAATAAATTATATGATCTAACTTGATGAGATAAAGACATGGTTTCCTGTTGCAGTCAAAGCTACAAATATATTGTGAAATCTCAAACACTAAGCATTTTATTATGGCTTAAGCAACAATGAAATTAAGAGGAATTCATAAAGTTTTGATTTAATGATGTCCAAATAATTGCTGGTGATCAGCATCTCAGCATTGGTAACTGAATGACTTAGTACTGAGATCCAAATCTAAGACACAGGTAACAGAATTGAGTTTATCTCTACATTGCAAATTAGCCTTTTCTTGATCTTTGCTGATTAATGCTGATACTTTGAAACTGCCTTTCTTCAGCACATTAAAATTGATTTAAGAAAGGGTAAAATTAAGATAACTATTTCAAAGCTAGGCATGACTTTGGACATTCTGATAGTTCATATTTCTGGAAGGTGTTTCTTGGATGAGCGTACTGAATAACATTGCAGAATTAGTTATGTAATGGCTCAGGAAAAAAACGCACAGCATTTTAAAATACTTTTCCGCCTTCCCATTTGAAAAACTTTGGAAAGAATAAAAACTTCCAGTGAAATATTTTATTTTGGAGAAATGGATGCTGATAAGACAAGATAATCTAACTGTTCCTTCCTTCTCCGAAGTTTTTATTAGTTTGTAATAAGATGTAATAGGTTGACATTTATGTAATGTGTCAGAATACTAGACCACTAGACCAGAGGACAAGTAGTTCTGTACTTTCTGACTCTAGATGTTAGAGCAACATGCATGGCTGCTGCTAAGCAGCATGGCCATTTGTACCAAAGGAGGAATAATTCAATATATTATTTGCTTATGTGTTTGTGTATTGTTGATTATCTAATAGATCTGCTCCTGATTGATATCAGTTGTAGATATCTAACTAAGTTATACTTTTACATTGTACGAATATGTCAAAAATCTGATAATTGTATGAATTCACCAAATTAGTTTTAATGGGGGTGAAGGACTGAATCAAGGCGAAGTGGTAGTGGGTTCTTGCAGATATGTGGTTCTTGCAGGTTCTATCTCTGATTTTGATTGGGGTTGTCCTACGACTCTGTGAAGTTTGGGATTTTCCTGGATTCTCTTACCTGTTTGAAAGCAGGTGGCAGCTTGCAGATGTGTGCACCAGTTGTATCCATTCTTGGCTTTCGAGACTTTGTATAGACAGATATATCTTGGTTATCTTGTATGTATAATATTGAAATGTGCTGTACATGATGCTTCCTTGAGGATCACTCAAAATGTGTACTTGATCAAAAATTCAAATGCAGGAACAGTGATGAGCATACTTATTATGCCCATGTTTCAGGCCTGCTCTGATAGCTGCAATGGTTACTAGTAAGCTTCCAGGTGCAATTGAATGGTATGATTATTATCTTTAAAGTCTTAAAAGTCCTAATTATCAGAGCTATCTATTTCCTGTATGATCTGTCCTTCCTGTTTGATTAACACAGAAGGCTTGTTTCAAAGATGTCATCTACCTTAAAGTAGGAAGCACTCCTCCTCTGGGAGTACACCTATCCTTTGGAACAGCATCTTCCGGTTATTTATAACCCCACCATATTCCTCTTTAAACAGGTTTTAATAAACTGACTCTTCCTCCAAGCCTTGGATTAGTGAAGGTTAAAGCCTTTGAAGTTGAGGGATGGATGGAGCATTCTTTTTTATTTATTTCCTCTGGACAACTCTCTTTCCCAATATGAGACCGATATTTTTAATTGAGAAGCTACCAAGAGTAATTCTGGAGTTGGGCAACCTAAAACATTGATGCATAAACGAAGATACTACATGGAATGTTCTTAAAAAAGAAAAAAATAAACGTAGAGCTATAGAGACAAATATTGGATACATTTGAAATTTCCCCCAAATTTTGATTAACTTGCAACCCCTTCTCTCAATTTACAGGTTTTTTTCACCATGGCTTCAAAATGTTAGAAATTTTCTATCTCAGTAATGAAAGTTTCATAATTTATGATATATGGACTACAGAAATAATAAATTCAGGATCATTGTGCATTGAATATAATTTCTTTAGTTGTAATCTCTTTATGACTATGTCATCCACTTGAGAGATTTTGCTGATTAGATAATTTGATCTGAGTTTTTGAGAAGAAAACATAAACCTTGACTAAGCATTTAGAGTCATAGTTCCTAAATGTAGAACTACAGAACTAATTGCAAGGGAATGGGAGATTAGATAGATAGACAGACAGACAGACAGACAGACAGACAGACAGATTGATTACATGGATAGATTAGATGGATGGATAGATAGACGGATAGATGGATAGAATTAAATAAGAAATTATAGCATTTGTAATTAAACTTACACCTCTTTTGAGCTTCTGGATAAGCTTCAGAAAGGATAAATTACATATGTAATGCAATGTAAAGTGTCTTATCTAATGAGACTCTTAAACAAACAATCTTTTTCAGTCTCAGATGGAAAAAAGTCATGCCTGCTGTAATGAAAAGCAGATGCAAGTTCTGAAGCAACTTCCAGATTTTTTTTGAAGCATGTATATCCCTTTTCATTATTCTAAGTAATTTTCTTCCTAGTGGAGCTGATAGAGCAGTTCAAGTATTAGATTTTCATTTGGCTTTACTCGTATTTAATTCCAAAGCTGTGAGTAATTTAAGTTCAATAGCTGTTCAGATTTGTTTGACCACTTCCTATAACTCTAGTATCAAAAATAATGCTAAACTGGAACTGAATCAGTATGGCTCTTAGTTATAAAGTGATTAAAATAGTACATTTGGGACAGACCATAATTTGTATACTCAAATATATACACAATAAATGGTGATTTAGATTGTAAAAAGATTTAGGAATACAGAATTGGGAAGCAGTGCTCCACATTGTGTCTTCGGTGTGGTTTCTGCTGTGAGGTTCTGTGGGGTTTAAGTACATAAATTCCATCTAGATTTCATACAAGATAATACAAGTAAAAATGCAGAATTTAATTATGATTATATCATGATACATTTTCTTTCATGTCTATTGGAAAAATAGTTACCATTCTCACAAACACATACTTCAGAAAAGCCAATGTTTCTCTACCTCAGCAACATTAGATGTATAGATTTCAATTCGCAGAATTCTGCGAGTTGAAGTCTCCAAATCTTAATGTTGCTGAGGTTGAGAAAAACTGGGTTAGATGAAAATGCTGGAGTTCTTTTTTTCTTTTTCTAGTTACTATGCTTTGATCTATGACTTCTACTGTCTGATGTAATGCAGAACTGAGAATTGACATTTCTCTGTGTTCCTAGGTGAGTGATACAGTATCCTTTTCCTCATTGAGTGAATGACAACATCTTTGTTAACTTATGAATCATAAGCGTCTGGGATCTTATAGTATAAAATTACATGGATAAGAAAGGCTTTAAAGGTTTCACAGGTACAGCTTGTGATCAGATAAGTATAACAAGAAATATAGCAAATAGTGATAAATTTAATGGATGTCAGCTGCAACAGACAAAATCTGATCATATATTGTATGCTTCTTTCCATGTGTAAAAATCCCATTTGTCATGTATATGTGTGGAATATGAAAAATATGCATGGAAAAAATCCCATTCCTGCTTCCTGCATGTATAAAATTATTAAAATATGCACCTGTGAGTTACCATTCATTGTTTTATGAGTGCTGTTTGGAACTGATGGGTATTCTGCTTTTCCCCCATTGGTCCATTACATTGAGGGTTTATTGTGTTATGACGAGATCAAGGAAAGTGATTGTTTGTTTCTTGTGTTCCTTGGTCAAACAACCTCATTTGGATATTGTGTTCAGTTCTGCACACCACAGTTTAAAAAAGATGTTGATAACCTGGAGCAAATCCAGAGAAGGACTACCAAAATGGTAATAGTACTAGAAACCAAGCCTATAAGGAAAGGTTGAAAGACCTAGGAATGTTTAGCTTGCAGAAGAGAAAGTTGAGAGGGGGCATAATAGCTATTTTAAGTGGGCTTCACGTCTTCAGCCTTACTCTCACTTGCTCCAGAAGATAAGACCAGAACTAATGGGACTAAAAGGATGTAATACAAATTAGACATTAGGGAGAACTATTTAAAAAAAAAGAGTTTGTCAATCAATGGAATAAGTTACTGTATGCAGCGATTTTTCCCCTTTCTCTGGAGGTTTTTCAGAGGCTGGATAGTCTTCTAGTGTAATGAATCCTGCCATGTGCAAAGAGTTGACTTCTTAGGACATTCCAATGATATATTTGATTTACTGCCCTGTGATGCATAATATTTTGTAAAGTTCACAAAGCTGATCATACACTGGCTTTGAAGAGAGTTGTCGTTTGTCATTTAAGAGGGATTCTCTTAACAGATATAAAATCCAGCACTTCCTGACTTTTTTATTTTTTTTGCATTTGCTTTTCAGTGCTAAGAAAATCTGTAAGTCCTGAGACTTAGGGTCTTTGGCTGAAAAGGAAAATCATAGCCGTGTTGCTAGCAGGCGTCTGCTTTCTCACTTTTGCAGTTAAGATTTCAGTGGCTCTATTTTTTCCTAGGTTCTCTTCTTAGCTGAATCATATCATCAAAACCAAAAGAGAGGCTGTCAACATGCCTTTAGGAGAAGTGTTACATTGCATTAAGTAGGAGAATTTTCTTATTGATTGATTAATGTACCTTGTTTACCACAGGCAACAAGGAAATCTCTTTACTTTGCTAATCTTTATAGGCCTCTTTTACGATCTTATGTAAATGTTTTCCAAGGAAGAACCATGAGACCTATCTCATTTAGCTCTTTTTATTTCATTATAAATGAGATAGCAAGTTATGGTTTCCTGGTTGGCATGCCATCATTTCTCACTGTTTGGCCATGCATATCTGTAGCCAAGAACAACAATGGGCTCTTCCTTTGTTAGTGGAAATTCTCACCTATCCTACGTAAAGATTATTATAGCCATAATTTCCCCTTTGTGATTAAAGCTGGGGACTAGAAGCAGGAAAGCCTGAGTTCTATTTCTACCTTAGGCAGAAAAGCCAGTTGGGTGACCTTGGGCCAGCCACTCCCTCCCAATCCTAGGAAAACGATGCTGGCAAATCAGTTCTGAAAACTGCATAGTCTTATCTGTGTAATTGCCAGGAATCAAGTCTAATTTGAAGGCATTTTCTTTTTGCTAAATTCCAAGATACAGTAATCCTCAACTTATGACCGCAATTGAGCCCAAAATTTTCATTGATTAGCAGGGCATCTGTTAAGTGAATCACACCCCCATTTTATGACCTTTTTGCCATGGCTGTTAAGTGAATGACTGCAGTTAAATGAATCACATAGTTCTTAAGCGATTCTGGCTTCTCCCATTGACTTTGCTTCTCAGAAGCTCCCTAGGAAGGTTGGAAATGACAATCCCAGGACCTCAGGATGCTGCAACCATTGTAAGTACATACCATTTGCCAAGTACCTGAATTTTGACCACATGACTATAGGAATGCTGTGATGGTCATAAGTGTGAGAACTGTCATAAATAACTTTTTTCAGTGTTATTGCAACTTCAGACAGTTGCTAAATAAATGGTTGTAAGTCGAGGATTATCTGTATCATTTGGTTTTAGGCATTTGTCTAGGTGTTTGAATGTCAGGAGTCATCCTGGTTTATAGATTCAATTGTTTTCTGAGAAAAAAATAGTTGACCAAATGTGGGCAGCATATTTCATTGCAGCAACATTTCTACTAACTTAGTTATGGGTAGATAGCATTATCAACAGTGAGAAAAATAATCAGTGGATATGTAATCATTAACTCTTCATTTATCCTTAGTAATCAAAAAAATAAAATAGGAATAAAATGGCACATGAGAGTTCTTAATCTTTTCATAGCTGATAAGTATGGAATTAGATCCTGGTTAGTGAAGGCCACTCTGGAAGTGACATATGAATAGGTTTGAACAATAGTGAATTCTTCCTTAGTGGAAGAGATGTTCTTGACTTCCACTTAAGGACGTGTGGGTGCACCCTCTCAAGAAGCCATTGCTGAACTCTACAGTTCTTGACAATTTTCGTCCAATCTCCCATCTTGCTTTTTTAGAAGAAGATGGTTTAGAAGGTGGTGGCATTAGAACTTCAGAAGATTCTGGATGAAATGGATCACCTGGAGCTCTTTCAGTTAAACTTTGGCCCAATAACTACTAGGCAGCTAACATACATAATATTCCTTCCTCCAGTTCCCCCCCCCCCCGCCAACAGTCCTATGTGGCGAGTTAGATTGAAATAAAGCGACTGCCCTGAGATCACCCAGTCAACTTTCATGCCTCTAATGTAGGACTAGAACTCAATATCCTGGTTTCTAGCCTGGTGCCTTAAACGCGATAGAAACTGGCTCTCTTCCTTCCTTCCTTCAAGTCTGGTCCCAAACGATGTTGATAAGGAATGAAGGGTCCAGCCTACAATCCCTTTTGTGTGAGGTACTGCCGGGCTCAGGACTCTTCTCATTCATGTTTAATATCTACATAAAATCACTGGATGAGCTATCATCAGTACGCTGGTGATGCCCATTTATATATATGTGTGCTCGGTGAATTAAGTGATGCTGCGGACACACTTGCACAGTGTTGGGAGTCTGGATGGGGAACAATGGGCTTTAACTGAATCCTAGTAAAATGTAGTGGCGTGGTGGTGTGGATGAGAGGCTCCTTTGTATCTGGGATATTTTCATCTTTAGCCTTGGATGGAGTCGCACTGCTCCAGACAGACCTGGTGCATAATCTAGAGTTCCTCCTGGACTCAAATTTCCTGCTCAAGGAACAGGTGCCAGTTGAATAACTGGTTATTCTCCTGGATTGGGAGACCCTCTCTGTCACTCACTCTCTGCTATATGGACTAGTGCAACTTGGGACTATCCTTGAAGAGTATTTGGAAGCTACAGCTTATACACCCATAATTTTGGGTGCTTGAAGTATGGCACATGTAACAGCTTTGCTGTGTGAGCTGCATTGGATGCCAGTTTGCTTCTGGGTCCAATGCAAGTTGTTACGTTTAAAAATCCTACATGGCATGGGGCCAGGTTACCTGAGGAACAGTTTTAGCTCCTTCACATTAGCTCATCCTATCTGGTCAGACAGGAAAGATACATTATGGACTTTGCGGGTTAACTAGGAGAGTCCAGGAAGAGAACCTTCTCTGTCATTGCCCCTGGCCTATGGAACATTCTTACCCCAAAATGAGGTGATCCTGGCCTTTGAAAAGAGTGTGAAGATTTAGCTATTCCAGCTACTCCAACAGAGGCTTGAAGAGGGGTATGCAATCCTAGGGGTGATTAGTGCCTTGAAGGCTTTCCTGTCTCCTGCCTTTTCCTGTTTTAATTTTTTTAGTTGTTTTATCTGTGTTTCTATTTTACTTTCATTTTACTTGAACTTTATATTGTGTTTTTATATGGCCTTTATGCTTTTATTTGTAATTTGCCCAGTCATTTTGAGATAGGCAGTGTCCAAATTTGGTAAATAAAATATATAATGGCAGCTTACTTAATTTAGATTATAAAATTACTAGATTGGTAGTTATTCTCATTATGTATGGTTGCAGGATTTAGTTTACAGAAAAGGATAAATAAAAAGTGTCTGTACTCCGTCTCTTATCTGCTTTGTATAATCTTACTATCTGTTCTAAAAATAATAGCTAATCAGTGTTCTCTAAATAACAGAATTGAACTTGCCAAATAAGAATTCATTCATTTGTTGTCCCGCTTATATACTGTATTTATGTCTGCTTGTAATGTTAAGTTTCTATATTTTATCAATTTCTTTTTATGATTCTTTCAGGGATGCTTTTCCTTTTAAACATAGATAAAAAAAGTTGAACATCTGCATGACAATGCCAGATATGCATTTTGATTGAGCTTTGATACTTATTTTTTATAAGCCGGCATATAGCATTGTGAGTCATTCATATACATTCATGATAAATTCATGCACATTAATAGCTGTTGCTAAAGAGTAAAAATGTTGGGTAGGATTGTTCATTACAGTGCCAATTTTATAGCTTCAGAAAACTGTATAAAAATTAGAGCACAATTGTATTCTTGCATTTTAAGATAATATAACAAGAAAAGCTAAATCTTCTAATTTTTAATTGGTCAATATGGTTAGGAAAGGTACAGAGATTGCCACAAACCACTTAATTTTTCTGCAGGAACAAAGTGGATGCCCCAAAATTCCATTTCAAAAGGAGATGTAAGTGCCCCATTAAAGTTTTTATACTTGCTTACACAGAAGATAAGGTTGCATTTTCACTCATTGGTTTGTGCACATGCAGTTTGTGCACACAGTTGTATGTGTTGTACAATATTTGTAATATGTTTAACATAATCTCTAAATTGCTCATTTAAATCCTTAGGAGGTCGAGTTTTTAGTAGCATGACAAACTTTTATTCATCTCTGGATGCTTTCCTGGATTTATGCCCATAGTTGTAAGCTAAATGTTATCTTATTCTTAGCAACCAGTACCTGTGAAACTTTTCTTAGAATTGTTTTCAGACCAATTCTTTCCATCTACCTTTTGCCTCCTCTCTGTGGTCTATGCATTTCATAGTTTCTAGCAAGCTCCAAAGGTGATTTTTGTATGTGGTTTAGAGTCTGCTGACAAGCTTTCATTTATCTGATCTTAAGTTATTGCTTTGCTGATTCTTTGTAAAAAGCTTCTGTTTAACTAGTAATAATTTTTATGAAACAGAATAATAGAATAACAGAGATGGAAGAGAACTTGGAGGTCTTCTAGTCCAACCCTCCGCTCAAGTAGGAAACCCTATTTCAGACAAACTGTTGTCTAATGACTTCTTAAAATCTTCCAGTGTTGGAGCATTCATGACTTCTTGCCACAACTTTTTGCCACCGTTGTTAGGCGAATCACTACAGTTGTTAAGTTAGTAACATTGGTTGTTAAGTAATCTGGCTTTCCCATTGACTTTGCTTATCAGAATGTCATAAAAAGTGATTACATGATCCTGGGACACTGCAACTGTCATAAATATGAGCCAGTTGTCAGTGTCTGAATTTTGATCCATGTGACCATGAGGATGCTGCAATGGTTGTATGAAAAATGGTCATAAGTCATTTCTTTCAGCATTGTGATAACTTCCAATGATCACTTAAATGAATGGTTGTAAGTCGAAAGTGATATTTTGTTAAGACAGGTCATGCTATTTTCTGTTCTGTCATCTCTTTCTGAGACAGCTGTTCCCTTTTATAAACAAGTGTTCTAAAAGCCAAAAGTCCAATGATATCATGTTTGACAAAAGTACACAATTTGGTCTAGTAAAATTATCAGCATGCAGTATAAAATTTCTGAATTACTATCAACTATAAAAATGGCATAGTTCTCAATTTATAATATTTTAATAAACAATCAAAGAATAGCATTAAGATGGATATCAGTAATATGCAAGAGGTTCAAAATAACAGTTGAAATGCCTCACATAAATAAATCAGTTACTAATTTTTTTTAACAATAAATATGTTTTCTATCAATCTTAGAGTAATTCAACAACACACTTTTTCATGTTAAATTAACTCCTGTGAGAATCCTTTTGTGATTAATTGACAACTTATTTAAGGAACATTTACAGTTTACAATACAATATGGATTTGTTCCATTATTGTTCCCTTTGTTTAATACTCAGACATTTGTTAATGTGCTTTTGGGAAGAATAATGTAATTTAAAGATGTGAATGTGATTTTTAATTATAATATATTTCTTTAGCCAAGAAGAAATGGAAATCACCCCCTCCCCAAATTCCCAAGTGAAAAAAAGAAAAGTAAAGAAGTTTGAAAATATAATCCGCTCCATTTTTGATATGTGCTTTTGTTTGTTACTTGCCATCTGGTGAGTCTGTGTGTCTGTCTCTGTGTATAGGAATGAAACTACCCTTCATATTTTAAAAAAATATTTTCAGGATATATTGTTACTGTCTGTAATTAGAGATCTTGTTACCTTTGGATTTATCAGTGTCTAAATTCTTTTTATTAAAATATATCATGTTTACTGCTTAAACTATGCACTAAAGTTTGGTTTATTCCACAATTTAATACATAGCTTGAAAGATAGAGCTGATAAATTCTGGGAGTGTTTTTAGTCTTGCAATCTATGGAAAATCAAGTCTGCCAAAGGAATGGATGGTTCATGTAATATCCAACAGGACTATTTGGTATCGGTTTCATTGGGTGCTCTACATACTACAAAATGTTTAGGCAATGTATTCCACACTGGGAGTTAAAGCAAGCAGTAATGCTCTTATAAAACTTGTATTTACTTGGCTGAGCTTATTTCCCACATAGAGTCATATGTGGAGGAATAAATCTATATACATATTTTCCACCATTAGTTAGTTATGTACAAAGTTCAAAATAATCCCATTTTTTTTACAATGCAAGCTTGGTATAATTATATTTTTTTGAGTCAAAACTAAAATATTTCAAAATAGCAAAAAATATAAAAAAGGATTGAAACAGGCTTTTTATTAATAATGCAATTTTTGTTGTACCTGGTAAAAGGGACTTTACTTTTTGAATTTGGACTTTTTCAAATGGGCCTGCCCAACTGGCTAATTTTTTAGCCTAGCATATTCTGTCTGTATATAATGATTTATGGTCAATCCATATTTTAAAGTCTGATTAATTTCTCATTTGAGACTTTGTATGAATTGGAAAACAATTCATTTATTAAAGAAGTCATTTCCCATCTGAGAAATTATACCTAGAGTTTGTCAACATTGCAGGATCCAATCTGGGTCTGTTTTGTCTTCAGACTCATGCTGGAGCCCATTTTCAGGGAACTTCTCTCTCTCTGAAGATGGGCTCCAGCATGAGTCTGAAAGCTTTGAAGACAAAACCTCTGGTTCCGTTGAGCAACCCATATTGGATCCTGCAACATTATCCTGGGACACGTATATTCTCCTGATTGCTCTATTGTAAACTGTAATATGGAATATCAATTTATAAAAATGATTTAATTTGTGGATTTATTCTTGGTCATTGTTTCCCAACCTTGGCAACTTTAGGACACGTGGACTTCAACTCCCAAAATTCCCTAGCCAATAGGAATTCTAGTATAGGTAATTGAAATCTATGTGAAAAATCCTGCTCTAGATGATTCATCCAGAAGTAGCACACTCTAAATTGTTTTATGAACGATTTTATCACACTCTGCTGCTTTGATATTGATAGAAACTGTTCCCGCCTCATTTAAACAAATTTGGGTTATTTTGAATTATTTTTCTGCTGCATTGATATGGAATTCTATTGTTCCCTCTCTCCCACTGTAGCCTCCTTATTGCTTATGATTTGTTTTTGGTTCATTAGATAACACTTCAAAGCAGCAGTTGTGAAATGACCAAGCTACACAAACTCAGATCAAGTTTCTGTTCAGTATAAATGTACTTAGGGTTGGCATTGAGTCAATGGTAGGTCAATCCCCATTTTAGCTAATAAAATAGTGTTAACAATTAGATTTGGCCTAGAGTGTTTGAGAATTGCTGCCAAGTTGGATAGATAAAACTGAGCTAGATTCATCTACAGTTGATAGTTTCCAATGTAGGAAGTTTTATTTTAGCCATTGTGAGGGTGTAATTTGATATATTTTTAATGGAGCTAAATCAAGTTGGCATCTTGTCCGCAAAGATATACTTTGGTGCTGACAGATCTGTTTTCTTTTATAGAATAGCTGGCAAATTTTCCTTTACAGTACATAACCTCTTAGCAATATTTTTGGGTGCTAATACAGGAATTATACAGTCACGTACCTGTTTTAAACACCTAGGGCACAGTTTGTTATTTTAGTTATTTGTTAAGCCTTATATTGCTTTGACTTCAAAGATAAAAGCTGTTCATAGTCTATATGGTTGGTTTATATTATGTTTGACTTGGTGTAAATCATTTACACACTTGGGAAGTTCAAAGAATATTTGAGATCATTAGGATAATTTTATGGAAGGGGAAGTACATTCCTCTGCTACAGTAGCCATAAAGCTGTGCAGTGCTTTGGATTCAATAGCTAATAAATTCATGTTGTAGTATGAATCTGACATCTGCCTGCAACACCTTAGATTAGTCATGCTATTTTCCTGGATTATGTATTGCCAGGAAAAAACACAACCGTTTTAATATATTGCTTAAAAGTTTTATGCCTTCATCTTCTGAAACGGCTTTTGGAGATCAAATCCTAAATTTCCACTGCCTATTTATATTTTGTAGTTTGGAAATGCTGCAATGTTAGCATTTATAGGCATTCTGGATTACTTTTTTACAATATTATAAAATATTTTTACTCTTTTTTGGTTATATTTTATTAAATATTCATATTCTGGGAAACCACAAGCAGAACTTCTAGTGTATGAATACAAAGTGAGAGAAATTACATTAGTTTTGTCATGAATTAGTCCAATCTGTATTTTTGTTATATAGATTACTTTTCTGAATAGGAAATTGGTCCTGGTTGAAGACCTATTCCCTGAAAATATATGAGAACAATGTGTTAGAATAAATAAAAGGTGATAACTTGATATTTGTAATAGCTTCGTGACTAAATCAATGAATAATAGAGAAACTAGTGTGGTGGCTAAAATGTATTCATTAACATTCTAAGCAATAATTGCCTGTCCAGTGATACCTCCAGGATGAACTATATTTCAGGAAAGTCGATTGGAGCCAGAGAACAGGTTTTTAAAATTGGTAAGTGAAACTTTTAACTGATCGGATGAACTTTAAGGACAAGCTTGTTTTGTTTTGATTCTGTTCTAGTATTAACAAGAAATTCAACAAAGTAATTTAAAATAATTTTTCCAGTAGTGCCAGATGCACGCATTGATTAAGCCATGACATAACTTCTTTTATAACTTAGTGGGTAGTATGTCTTCAGCCAGCTGCAATTTGTCCATAAAGTTTATGCCATAAATTTTTTTAAAAAAATCAACATTATTCCCAAATTATGGGTTGGGATTTCTTGGAGGGATGCAAACAACTTACAAAAGGGCTCCAGTTTTCTTTTTAAATGTTGCCAGTATTTAAGCTTAGACTTTAGAGTATTATCAATGCGATGAGGTCACATAAATGTAATCATCATTTTAGAAAGATGCAGCTTGAGAACCCCTGATATAAACTATCTATGTTGTATAAATTGGATTAGTAAGGACCTTTTCAATCTGGGCACACTGCAGTATTTCAAGAAACATTATAAGTATCAATATGTAAAATGTTTGAATGAAACCTTAACCATGATGGTTGATTGATAATGTATTTTAATTTTGTTACAATCCAAGAGATCTGATTTAAATGTTATCTCTTTTCTACCTTAAAGAATATGCTTAAATGTAGATGCCATGATTTCAGCGTCAGACAGATTTGTTAGGGTGTTCTCTTTCATTAACCATCAAGCTTGACGAAATTTGCATACTGCTTTGTGGAACTTTGAGCAAAAGGATTTTTGTTCTATTTTTCCTGCCTGTATCTTGATGGTGTAATGTCATTTTTCTTGCATGACTTTTGCTTTGTTTACCATCAACATATTTCGGAAAGCAAAGCTCTTTTGTTTCTAATTACAACAGAAAAGGAAACTCTGTTACTAGTGTTTGAAGTCTATACAGGAAAATATTATTTAGTGCAGCCTAACTTAATGTGGTGTGCTGCAGATGTGTTCTCTGCGAATTATGGAATTTAGAATCCAGCACATAAGAAAAGCCCAGGAAAGATGACTAATTTATTGGGGATGTTTGATGTTTAATTGACAATAATATTGGCTCTGTTCTTCTGGAAATTCATATAAACTATATGCAAATTCTTCTACTCCAGTATTGTCAGTCGAGCCCAAGAGTATTTCCCAATGACCAGACTTTTCATTATCCAAAATGTTTGATTCCACAATTAAAACAAAGCATGGAGCAACTCATTGTTATATTCAGTAAGTATGCAGAAAGACTAAATCAGTGTTTTTCATCCTTGGTGACTTTAAGATGTGTGGAATTCAACTGACTGTGGAATTCTGGTACTTATCCTAAAATTACTGAGGTTGAAAAATACTGGGCTAAGGGAAAGGACATGTTTGCAAGTAAATCAACTGTGTTGACTTGAAGGCCAATAGCCAAGCAGCATTTATCTTTCCTAATCTAGCCAATAGTTGAGATCAGTGGTGTCTCATGTATTAGTATTTCTTTGTTGGCCAATGAAAAATGATTTGTCCTTTCTCCTTTATTTCATCTTCCCCACCCCATCTCTGTTATTACAATAAAAAGTTACATTATTAACATTTTTTTATTTACAGTAAGCAACTACGAAGTTTTTTATGCTTGTTTGTGTTTGATCCCTATCTTGTAGTGATGTTTTTTGCTGCCACACTGGGAAAATGGGAGATGGAGTGACTCAAATGCGCCCTCTCCCAAATGGCAGCTCAGACTACATCATTAGAACAGCAGAGTAAAACAGTAATCATTTGGCTGGGACCATCAGTGCTTGAAATGGGAAATTCTTTTTTGAAGGAAGGTTTGACATTACCACTTAGGAAAACTATGGACTGATGTAATGGTAAGTAAGGGTAGGACACAGCTTCATCCGGTTTGTGGGGAAGCTTGATCTGCACCCTTATTTGCAAATGATTCCATGTTTCCTTGAGAGTACTATGTCTGGCTGGATGATTTAAACTATCTAACCTTTTAGTTTTGATAATACCTGTAGGTGATCTGAACTACAGCCACAGTTATAATATGAATCATGCAGTGAATATCTGTGTTGGTTTGCTACACATGCAAGAAATTATTGAGCAACACTTTAACCAGCACATTGAGCTATTTTGGCAGTGTATAATATTCATTTCAGTGTTTAAAATCTTACTCTAAAGTGAAATATTTTCCTAATGTAAACAAGTGTATGAAAAAATGTGAACTGAACTGACATTTTTTTGCCAAGAGAAGCACATTTTTCATCTCTATGGATATGAACATGTTGGCACACATTTTCCTATGGACTTCAGCATTTTAATCTGAGGATTTCCTCTGGTCTTCCCCTCCCTTGTACTTCCTTCCTTGAATTTTAGAATGTATCTATAAATTGAAGAAGTTTTCTCTTTGGTTAAATAGTTGAAGCTCTGATCACTAGGAATTGTTGTCTAATGGACCAGATTATGTTTATCTCAGAATGAAACTTTATCTACTTGTCTGTCTATTGATTATCCATGCTCCCCAGAGAATTTCCTCCTGCTGTGTCTCAGTTGAGCATTGGCCTTTCCTATCCTCCCAAGAATTGTGCCACAATAACAATTTTGTCTTTTTAAAAAAGATTATATGAAATAAGGAAGATTAAAGGAAAACTGAAGAGGATTTAGTGTAAGGTTTCTAGATGGCTGAAAAGGCCATCTGGATTCCTGCAATTTTCTATCAACAAAATGTTGATTGCTTTGTTTTTAGAAAGTTGAACTGGAAACATCACCCAGTTAGGGAATGTTTCACTTACCCACCTACAAACAATGGCTCTGTAAAGTTTTGGTCAGATAGCAGTTCTAATCCTCTGGTTTAGTATCTTTTCAGGGAATAAATCTAGAAACTCTTCCTTAAGTTTGTTTAACTGAATGAGCCATCTAGTCCAGCATTTGTGACTGTGATGTTACCCAGATGCATTGGTTTGCAATCCCCATCAATTCCAGGCATCATGGATTTTCCCCATCATTGTTAACTGATGCAGACAGTCCATAGACTTTTCTAGATTCTTCAAATGAAGTTTTTCTCAACCTGCCTGGTGATGTCTGTTGCAGATTTCAAGGGTTAAATTCTGAGTCGCAGACTTGTTGACTGATTATATAAATAAATAATGCCAAAGTGACAGTTTTGGCCTACACTGCTGAGAAGAAATATGGTCTCACTAGTGTTTCCCAATCCATTCCACATTCCCACATCCATTCCATATATATTTTTAAAAATGATGTCTGCAGAATTTTGATATTCAAAGAAAATGCAAGAGTATTTTTTAAAATATTTTAAACATTAATTTCCTTGACAAATGCTTTCCAAGTGATCTCGTAACTGTTGGCTGGCTGGAAGGGCAAATGTGAATAAGATCACTTCTTTGCCAGATGATCTTCATTTCTGGAACTTCGTGGCATTTTTAAAAAAAATATTAAAATGATTTCAAATTTGTCCTTCCTAGTTTTTCCCCCAGTATGTATTACTAAAATGTCCAAGTTACAATAATTTGTAGGACTAAGTAATCTTCAGTTAGCTGGATGTGAATCTTTCATTTCTAACTGCTGTTTTCTAAAACAGCTCTTTATGCATAATAGAATGAATCTTTTTGTATACATATTTGTATATTTTAAAACCTGGCTCTTGCTAGAGTGGCACAAAGGAAATGTTGATGTTGGGAGACAGTGGGGAAACTGGTTTTGAATCATTTCATTGCCTGGCAGTGGCAGCTGCAGCAAGAAACGACTGCATTATTCAAGAACTTTGACTAAGCTGGTAGTTTAGGAATATCGCCATATTTAAATGTAGGGTGTCTCTAAACTGGATGGCTTGGTATGGTTAATGTATGAGAGAATGAGCCAGATTCAAAATATTATTTTTTCCCTCAAGGAAAACTTTTACTAGATATTAAGGGATTGGATTTGCCTCATCTCTTATCCTGCAAAGAATGGCTTTATCCCCAATTGGACCATTCTATGTTTGCATTGGAGTTTTTAAATCTAGTAAAGAAAACCAGTGGTGATGTTTAGCCAGCCATTATAATGGTGGCTAGGATACCAGCTGGCGATAAGAAGGGGTGGGAAGCTGCTCTCAGCACTGGTATAACCAAGTTGTTCCTTCTCTTCGATGAATCTGTGTTAGCTTAATGTGTGAATATCCCCATTATATTAGATGCATCTGAACATCTGGAAAATTTGGTAACAGGTAGGCTTGGTGTACCTGATTTGAATGATTTCAGCATGATTTCCAATATTTGCATAAAAACTTCAAGAGTGAAGAAGGACACGTATGTCAGGTTGTTTCAAATAGGATTAGATTAGCTAATCACAAAAGTATTATGACATAAATATGTTATATAAAGATTGTGATAATTATAGCAAATACTGACGCCATGAAATAAATTTTAATAATTTAAGCACAGATATTCATAAATCAGAGGTGGAGCTGGTGGTGACTTATATTTCCATGCTCTGTACTTATCCATTCAAGAGGCATTTATAGGATTGCTGCAGAAATTATTTTTCTTAGCCAGATGTTGAGGGATGGTGGAAATCTAGGAGTCTTCAACTTCGCTGTATAAGGAAAAGAAGTAAAACTATTTATAGAAATCACAATTCCACATTGTTTTAAAATGTTTCTCTAATATTTAGATTAATTGGTGGAGTGTGTGGTACAGCCCACATTCAGCAAACTTTCTATACATCCCTCTTTCTGAAAGCTGAACAGATCAAGCTTTGAAAATCTTTCCATCATAAAAATAGATAAAATGTTCTCCATAATCATTCCTTGTCTCTTTCTTTTTTGTTGTTCTATCCAAGTTTCAGACTTTCTATTCTGATAGCTCCCATTTCACCTTATTGACAAAAAATAAACATATCAACTAAATAATGTAATTTGTAAGTTTATATAATTTACATAAGTTTTCTTTACGTAAATTACATTTTTTTGATGTTTAAGCATTATTAATTCAATTTGCAGTTATCAGTAGATCTAATTGCTAGTGATTAAAGGACAGTTTTTTTTTCAACCAAACTTTTGCTAGGTATGCTGAGGCTGGAACCTGAGGTTCTGAGCCTAACTTTTAGAGGAGATCAGATAATGAATGATGGACAAATTAATAGGATGCTTTGCGGTGCGGGAATCTGTGGGCACTGCATGATGCTTAATTGGCTGGGAGAAAGCTCTTGACTTTTGCATGTAGCTCAGTAGTTTCCTCTGCACTTGATGAAAAATATATAACGACATCTATCTACATTTAACTTTATGTATTTTCCCCCAACAGCTGGCTTACCCCTTGCTGTTCTAAACTTGGCAAAAGTAAAGCCGTATCAGAGGGGCTTTTTCTGTAATGATGACAGCATCAGCTACCCGTTCCATGATAGTACCATCACATCTACTGTCCTCTACACAGTGGGGTTCACTGTGCCCATTTGCTCTGTAAGTAGCAAAAAATACAGGCAGCTGTTTGGGGAAAGTGTTAAGTATGTGTGGAGAACTCACCATTTCATCAAAACTTTGAACTTTGGGGTAGTTGACTAATTACCATAATAGCTGAGAATCACTAAAATCTGTAAAATGTACCAAAGCTCTTGCTTATTACCCAAAATAAGCTTGACTTTTTCCAATTCTTTTGAAATGACAAGGTGATAATTTTGGATTTCTGTTGATTGGAAAATAAATAGCTAAATAATAATTTAAACCTAAATGAGCAGAAGGCAGTACAGGAGATGCAAACAAAATGGAAAAGAAATAATGACAATGAAAACTAGAGGTTTGTCACAATGGGAAAAAATCTGAAATCAAGTGGCAAATCTAGCATCATTTGTCAGGGAATAAGTCATACAGAACTCAGTCAGGGAACAAGATCAGTTGAGTGCTAATTAGCAGATTGCTACAGAGCTGCTGTTTCCTTTTTCAGTGACATAGTAGTATATAAAGATTAAAGTGTTTTTCATTTCAGAGCGGTCTGTTTAGAGTTTGGTATTTGGTACCCGTGATTTGGTATTTACTCGTGATAAAGCAGTGAGTGATGCAGAATTTGTTTCAATTAGAGCGGTATTATATTTACATGAACTCTTTTTCCAGGTGTCTATTTTTAATGCAAAAATAGATACAAGAGGGAATACCTAAATGTTTTCTTTTAATATTATCTTTATTAGGTTTGACAAAGTTTTGTTCAGAACTACAGTGAGGTTGTTGCGAGATTATATTCAAAGTTATATATCTGAACAAATTTAGAGACTTTTAAAATCCAATTAATTTCAGTAGATTTAAGCACATCTCACTCATTCAGAAATTATTTAAACTTCTCATTTGTACAAATTAAAACAACAGCTTTTGAGCAGTGGTGGTATTCTAACAGTTCGCCCCGGTTCTGCAGAGCCGGTAGTAGTGATGAGCAGCAGAGACTGAACCGGTTCTCTCTGCCGCTCTGCTGTTGGGCCCACCCCCCCGCCTGGGTTCCCATACTCACCTTTATCCTCTGAATGTGAAGCGCAGCTGCTTTGTGCGGCACAGAAGAGTGCTGCATGGCAGCTGCTGAAGCAACTGGGATTGTGCAGGCTTGTAGGAGGTGAGTTAGAATGCATCTGCACCTGCGCAAACGCCTCTGGGCCTGTGCAAAGTGCACATTTGGCACGCGCACGTACACAAAGTGTGTGCACGCACCCAAAACATGTCCATCAAGCCACGCCCACCGAACCGGTGGTAAAAATATTTGAATCCCACCACTGCTTTTGAAGTAAAATTGTGTGGCAATATGTATAATAAATAGTAAATATCCCTAGACTGCTTTAAGCAAATAGCAAGTAATGTGATTAATGTTTTTTTTTAAATAATGGATTTCAAACCAACAACTGCATGCTTCAGTATTTTCATATTTTTAAAAATTACTCTTTTTAATACTATGTTTTTTCTGCCTTTGCAAAGCAATTTTAAAATTTGGTGATTTTATGTGTACTTTTTTAGCTCCATAGTACTCATACTTTATTGTCTTCTATTTGAATTCTGTAAATCCTGTTACAAAATGGTACTATTCTGATTAGTAAAGTAAAAAATATATAATTATTTATTTATTTTGATTTTTTTGGCCACTCAACTCCAGTGAACTTTATTCTGCTCTTTGCACATTTAAAAAATACAATAGTTTAAAGAGTTTAACAAAGAATTCAATTACTACTTTGAATACAGTTGACTTATGGCTTCAATTAAACCCAAAGTTTATGTTGCTAAAGTTGTTAAGTGAATTTAACCCCAACTTTTGACCTTTATTACCGCAGTTATTAAATGAATGACTGCAGTTGTTAAGTTAGTAACATAATTGTTAAGTGAATCTGGCTTCCCCGTTGACTTTGTTAAAGAAGCTCACAAAAATGATTACATGACCCTGGTGGGACACTGCAACCATCATAAATACATACCAGTTGCCAAGCATCTGACTATGAGGGTGCTGTAATGGTCGTAAGTCTGTAAAATGGTCATAAGTCGGTTTTTTTAGTGCCATTGCAATTTCCCATCATTAAACAAATAGGTGTAAGTCAAGGACTACCTGTATATAGAAATATTTTTCATAGGAGATCTCATAAGACTTCCCATTGATAAAATCTGAAGTAGCATAGTTTCAAAATAGTTTTACAGTATTATTTCAGCTATTCAGTTTAAACACATTTATATTAGGATATAGTAATGTATTTTGATAGCACACTAAGGTCGTCTGCTAAGCACACAGAAATATTCTTATTTCTTTTTATACTCTCCAAATTCATGAGATCTGTATTCTATTCAGTTATTACTTTTTAGTAGTCACTAATACTAGTGACTAGTAAAAAATAACGTAAAACTATAATAAAAAGGAGATCTGCATAATGTATTTGAGATTGAGTAATTGAATTGAAACAACTTGAAGTTTCTTTCCAAATAACTTGAAGTTTGTTTCTGAATGATATATGCTATTAGTTTATGCTATTGGTGGTTTGCTGTTATGTCTAAATCCCAAACCTCACTCAATGTTCTAGGCCAGGGGTCGCCAACCTTTTGGACCTCAGGGACCACCAAACTCATAATTTTAAATCCTGGTTCTGTGGGTGTGGCCCAATTTGTGGGTGTAGCTTGGTGGTCATGTGACTGGCTGGGCATGGCTTGTATGTAAATATTATAAATATTTATATAAATATTGATTTTTTTTTAAAAAAAAACAACTTTTACCCAAAATCAGGCAAAGCAGGCAGGCAGATTGAGTTGCTCATAGAATCACAGATTCATTCAGAGATCTATCTGTCTGCCATTGGCTAGCTCAGTCTGTCACATAAAATTTGCTTTCAAGCAAACTCATAAAATTTGCTAGCAAGCAAACTCACAAAATTAACTCACAACACACCATGTATGTAAATATTGAATTTTTTATAAAACAGCAATTTTTACCCAAAATCAGGCAAAGCAGGCAGGCAGATTGAGTTGCTCACAGAATCATTCAGTGATCTATCTGCCATTGGCTAACTCAGTCTGTCACATAAAATTTGCTTGCCGTGAGTCTGCACTGAATAATAGAATCTTCAGTCCTAAGGGAGATTCAGCTGTTCTTAAAAGCAGAGCCAAAGATCTATAGACTAGCTAGAAAGCAAGAAATCCAACCATTTCCTGCTTCCTAGCTAATCTAAATTTCCTGGCACAGCATAACAAGTGATGGTCGGAAAAATTGCAATTTAGCAGGCAAGTTTTCTGGGTAAGGAGTGAGAGGGCGGGGGGGGGGTTCCTGCAGGCCATGTGAGCGGCGCAGCCTTGTGTTTCTGCGCAGCCTGGATTAATTGCTTTGGAGAGGTGCTCTGGGGGTGAGATTTCTCTGCGGCCCACCAAAACTGGTGGGCTGCGGCCCACTGGTTGGCGACCACTGTTCTAGGCTTCATAAAGTGGCTCTATTTCTCAAACTTTCCCATCGCCAATCAGCATTTTTCAGGGCAGTATTGGATCTCTTATTCTCTTTATATACTCTTGTTCTGCGTTCTCTGATTTGTATTGCAAGTTTTGTTACCACATATCACATATGAGCTGATGTTTTTAGATATATTCATCTGACCATAATCTGCATGACATAATGTTGGCATTTCTTTCCAATTACCTAAGCAGGATTTCATATTGGACATGGTCCTAACTTCTTAAACAGAACAAGGATAATACATAGATTGTTGTGTTTTATTCTGATTATTTTATCCCTTCTTATCCTGTTCGTATTTTGAGTTTCAAGGCTACTAATTATAGGACTCTTATGCCTTTCCTCTTTGACAAAACCTAAAATTTAGACACTTAATTCTGCCTAAAGATGCTGATTTATAAATCAGATAAATGTATGATTCTAAATTTTGAGTAGATAAAAGATAGTTAAGGAAAAAAAATGTACATTTAATTGTAATTTAAAGTATAGTGTGATTTCTCTAGAATGGTTAATCAAAATGTAGTTTTTGGTTGAGCTGGTTCAAATTCTTAGGTTAATTTTATGAAGATAAATCCCAGTAAGTTGTAGTCTCATATGTTCACAATTTTTTATTGTATATAAGCATCAGGCAAGTAAAAATTGCATAGAATCTTAAGTTAATCATAGTTAATTTCATAGTTTAAATCCTAAACTGTAGTTTAGTTAATTGTTCAGTGGGAAAGACAATATGTTGCAGTTTAAAGTTGACTAAACATAATTTAAATGAAAAAGTTTGCCAAGAAAACTACAGATACTTGTCCAGGCAGTCTTTGAGAATTGAACATGATTGAACGACTCCCCATAATTACATTTAGCCACAACACTGAAAAATTAAACATACTACAGTTAATTAAAATGTAAAGTTTCCAGGCTTTTCCATGCAGCTTTGCCCCTGAGAGCTACAAGTATAGTCCTCTTAGATTATTTTTTTTCATAACAGTAGACTGGGAATTAATTTTGTATCTAAACCAATCAATTGTAACCAATTTCTGCCTTAATAGCAGAATAACAAAGTTGGAAGAGACCTTGTAGGTCATCTATGCCCCCCCCCCACCACCACCCAAGCAGGAGACCCTACACTAGGCCTGACAAACTGGCAGCTCATGGGCTGGATATGTCATGAGCAGGCCATGCTCACACTGGCTTTGCAAAGGCAAAAAATGTCACAATACATCACAATCTGGCCTGTGAGGCAATCAAGTTTGACACAGTGCCTTACACCATTTCTGACAGATGGCAGTCCAGTCTCTTCTTGAAAGCTTCCAGTGATAACACTCCCACAACTTCTGAAAGCAAACTGTTCCATTGGTTGATTGTTCTCAATGTTAGAAAATTTCTCTTTATTTCTAGTTGAATCTCTCCTTGATCAGTTTCCACTCATTATTCTTTGTCTGGCTTTCAGGTGCTTTGAAAAAAACTTGACCCCCTCATCTCTGTGACAGTCCTTCAAATACTGTAACACTGCTGTCATGTCTCCTCTCTTTTCACTAGACTAGCCATGCCCAGTTCCTATAACTGTTCTTCATATGTTTTAGCCTCCACTCCCCTAATCTTCGTTGCTCTTAAATCTGCACTGTTTTTAGAGTTTCAACATCTTTTTTATAGTGTGGTGACCAAAACTTGGATGCAGTATTCTAGGTGTGGTCTTACTAAGGCTTTATAGAGTTGTATTAGTACCTCATGTGATCTTGATTAAATCACTCTATTAATGCAATTTAGGATTGCATTGGTTTTTTTGGCTGCCACTGCACACTTATGGCTCATATTTAATTGGTTGTCCACTAAGACTCAAAGATCACTCTCACAGTTACTACTATTAAGCCCAGTTTCTCCCAATCTATATGTGCACTTTTGGTTTTTCTTGCCTAAGTGTAAGACTTTACTTTTCTCTACATTGAAATTAATTTTATTAGTTAGGGCTCAGTGTTCTAGTCTGTCAAGATCCATTTGGATCTTGAGCCTATCATCTAGGGCAGGGGTATCAAACTCACATTGTCATGGCAGCATCATGTGATGTATCAGACTTTTTTCCCCGTCGCTAAACTGGGCATGAGCATGGCCAGTGTGTGACATATCCAGCCTGTGGGCCAGGATTTGACAGCCCTGATGTTGGCTATGTTGACAGACCTAGGGTCTTGGCTATTCCTGCCAGCTTAGTATCATCTGCAAATTTTATAAATTTCCCTTCTATTCCTTCATCTAAGTCATTTATGAAGATATTGAAGAATACTGGGCCTAAGATGGAACCTAGTACTCCACTGCTTACTTCCATCTATGTAGAGATAGTACCATTAAGGACTACTCATTGAGTATGGTTTGTTACAAATCCATCAGATGGACAGTGTAGCACCCACTTTTTTCTAGCTTACCAAGAAATATTGCCAATAATTCTATTATTAACATGCAAAGTTAATTCTTATATAGAAAGAATTTTTCCTAGTCATAATTATCCTAAAAAGGTTTATGATATGTTACTGTTTAGCAATAGCACTTAGACTTATATACTGCTTTACAGTGTTTTACAGTCCTCTCTAAGCGGTTTACAGAGTCAGGATATTGCCCCCAACAATCTGGGTCTCATTTTACCCACCTCAGAAGAATGGAAGGCTGAGTCAATCTTGAGCCTTGTGGGATTTGATCTGCCAAATTTCAGGCAGCTGGCTGTCAGCAGAAATAGTTTGCAGTACTGCACTCTAACCACTGCGCCACTGAGGCTCATTTTAATGTACATTTATTTCAAAATAAATTCTGCTGTGTTCAACCCAACTTATTTCCGCATAGGAATACCTCGGAATGAGAAGCGTTGCAAATCAACATGAGGATGAGATCTAGCAGATTTGTTTTTTCCATTTAAGCTTAAAAAATTATTTAGAGTTTTGATCTTTAATGGAGGGATTTCAAAGGTACTTGAAATAATTTACATAATAAAAAACTCACAATTATCACCTATTTCAATTCTGCACTTCAACATTCTTAACCATAAACAAATGAAAACTAAAGCTTCTTGGCAATAGTTACATAGAAGACAATGTACTGCCTTTAAACTAGTTTCCTGGTTTCCTGAGAACCCAGTTTTATATTATCTGAGAACATTTATTTCTAATCAACATGTTCTGTACAAGAGTTATTTAAGACTTTGAATTTTCTGAGATGGTTACATCAGGGTGTTCAGTATAATGCAGAGGATAAAAGAATATGTCTTAATACCAGGCTGTCTGTTAAACTTGTTTTGTTCTTCTCAAATTATTAGGTAAACTTCCTCCCTCCCTCCTTCCTAGTTAGAATCAGTAATTGAACAACCTAGAAGATTTTCTTGTGTTCAACTAAACAGCATGAAGACTAGCATGTATTATATGGAAAGAACATTCTGCAAAAATAAGAATAAAAAATACATTAATGAGCTCCCTTGGGCTGCTGAACTTTTGAAACATCATATGATATAAAAGGAATCATAGTGCCTCTATTCACTGAAAGTTTAAACAATTAAAAGCATACATTTAAAGCTCATGAATACAGAAAATCAAATTGCGTGTTAGCATCCCGTCAAACTTGCTTATGATGTCTCATTAGTTTTTTATGCAAAGTAAACTCAGTTTCATCAGGTAATTTTTTTATTTTTGAAATGCAGAACTGTGTGTATATATAAATAAAAATAAATATTGTTATTACAGTAGTTAAAAGAAACAACTGACAGCAATTCAATTAAGTATCTTTTTAAATGTTCTTAAAAGTGGAGATTTTAGCCTCTGGATTCTCTTGACTATAGTTATTGGGGATATATTGTTAGAAATTGTGAACTTACTCATCTTAATATTAACTCTACCAAAAGTTTCTCTATTGGTACAATTTAGATAGCAGCTTTAGAGGGCTTGCTGCTATTTGGACTGGTACAGAAAAATAATTAACATTTCATAACATGTAAAAATGCTACACCTTTCCCCTGTCATCTGGCCATGCCATCTTTCAATAAATATTCCATTAAGTTCCTTGCCAGAGAGGAATACTATGGCTGTCTCTCTCTCTCTCTCTGTCTCTCTCTCTCTCTCTCCCTCCCCCCCCCCCCTTTCTCCCTCTAATTGAGCAGAACACTTCCATTAAAGGACTACTCCCTCTGCATCTCTCCCACAATAGAAAGTGATTTGAAGTCTTTTTGGAAGGGTTTTTTTTTTGGTGTTACATCTGTGAGGAAGTAATTGATGGAGTAAAATGGGTCTTGAACAGCAGCAGTACTCTTGTATTCTGGAAGATTATGCATTTTTGACAAGGGAAGTGCTTAAAGGTGCTATGTTTGTAGTTCTGGGTGTTCCCAAGCATCTTTGAAGACTGAATTTGAAATACTCTGAAAGCCATTCAGAATTTCCTCTTAATGTTATTAGGCTATAGTTCCTTCGTTCTTTTTTCTCGTCTATAATTGTATAAAGTTATCCTTTGTTTAAATGTGTTAATATACTTAACTTCCCATTCTTTTCATACCAAGTATCATAGAACATAGGTAATTCTGTGATAGAGTTCAGTGTGGTAGAGTGTGTATATATACTAAACAAATAACTTTAGTACTTCTTTAAATGGAAAAAAAATTAACAGCGACATAGTTTAGTAATGGATTGTAAAAGCCTTTTGAATGCCACTGCTTTAACTAGGGATGGTGTTGTATGGTAATACTATAGCTTCCCAAACAAGTTAGGACTTGAATGCTTGCTACATTATTCCTTTTATTACCTGTATTTAAGGGCAAGTGTTCCTAAGATGATAGCAAAAATCCAAAAGAATATAAAGTGGGTAGAAAAAGCTAATACGGGATTGGGGACCTAACAACATCATAAGGATTCAACCTAAGATGTAAGATGGGGAATGAATTTAAGATACTGGGGAAAACTCCAATTGAATAAGAATGTTTCACCCTTTTTAGCTGTAGATCTCACTTGCCTATTTTTGGTCAGAGTAGCTGGTGGAAAGAACTAAGAAAAGGTAGGAAAACTGATGGATTGCAAGTGAGAACTAATAGCAAATAGAAAATGCCCTGCTATTGAAAATAATCCCACCTCATGCCTTCTTGTGGAACACGAGTAGTAAAAGTCACTCATACTTTCAGAGACATACTTTACGTAAATCTTTGATAAAAACCTGGTCGGATATTAGGAAAAACCATTATATCAAAGTTCCGCTATGGTTGTCAACAATGGAGGCAATATTCCACCCTAATACAATGGACATTAGCAAAAACTTAAATATCACCAAATTTTAGATAAAGAAGCAAACCTCAAATCGACCCAAGAGTTAGAAAACCAAAAAATAATGATTGATCATTGGTCCTATTTCCAAATAGCAATAAAATATGAGAAGGATTTAAAAGAATTTGGAATAGAAACAAAGAGCACTAAATTTGACAAGATACTTATGGGCCCAGACAAAAATATGATATCTAAATTATATAACTATCTGTTGGAACATGAATTAGCTGAGGAAATGGTGAAAGGACCAATGATAGCGTGGCCAAGAAATTTTGGCCATAATATAAACTTAGAAGATTGGGAAGAAATCTGGCAGAGAAACCTTACAATAACTAAATCTATGTCTTACAAAGAGAACCTATACAAAATGATATATAGATGGCATCTAGCACCCTCCAGATTAGCAAAAATATATCCAACATCTAATCCAACCTGTTGGAAATGTAAAGAGAGTCATGGTACTTACTTCCATCTCTGGTGGACATGCCCAGTGGTCAAAAAGTTTTGGATTAGAATCAAAACTTGGTTAGAAGAAATTGTCCAAAGAGGATTGGAGTGGGAACCTAAGTTGTATCTTCTGGGTATCATTAAGGAAGGTTATCCCTCTAAAATAAAATATTTGATTATGCATATTCTAACAGCAGCACATATTTCACTGGCTCAATTCTGGAAATCACCTAATATATCACCAATACAATTAATTATCCAAAAAAAATTGTGAATGTGCAGAAATGGAAAAACTTACATTAAAATTAAAAGGAAAAGAGGAGGCAGAATTTTACTCGATCTGGAATAAGTGGTATGAATGGCTAGAACGCAAAAAAAACGAAAAAGAGAACCAAATGGGGGGGAAACAAACTTACGATACAGATTATGACACATACAATAACAAACAGGAATTGTGAATGTTAGACTTAGACTCTCTTGTCTTTTAAACAATCAATAGAAGGAATTTATTGTATAATCCAATAACAAATATTAATAACAGAATATTATGTTTGATAGAATATAAATAACAGAGAACCTATAAGTAAAATGAAACAATTGCCACATAATATAATTTAGGAAATATTTAACTCACTGTCAAATGTAAAAAAGTTTAAATAGTTTTAGTACAGAGATTATTGTGACATTATATGAATCTTTGTTTTCGAGTTTGTATATTCGTATATTTTAATTTTTTGTATTCAATAAAGTTTTTTAAAATTTATTTTTTTAAAAAAAGAAAGAAAATGATCCCACCAATGTTTGATTCTTTACAAACTCATGGAGAATATATATGAGCCTATGTCTTTGTCTTGGCTATAACTTCATCAGATTCTCATTTGCAGATATGTTAGGTGAAATGGCATGTGTATTCCAGATTGGTCATAGGTTGTATTTAACATAGTTTCTGAATTAACTTTCTGCCTGAGTTTGCAAAGTATATACAATACATCATAAACTAACCAAATGGGCTTCATTCATTCAGCACACTAAGCCAAACATAAACCAAGCCTAGCTAAGATTTGCACAACATGTAAATGAGCTCACTAGATCTTTAACTATTTTAGCTAAATATATAATGGAAACACAATGTATGGAAAATAGTAATATATTATTTTTCTAAAGTTGAATTCCACTGACTCAGTAAAAATGTCTGTTAAGGCTTGCATCAGTTTATTAAGATTCTTTCATATAGAGGCACATCTACACAAAATGTGTCCTTTATAGAAGTATGCATTTCAAAAATCTGAGGACTTGTCCATTGAAGTTAGAACTTGTCTCTGGTCTACGGTAGGCTATAACAATCAATAGAAATGAGAAGTGGAGAGACCTGGCCCATAGAATCGCCAAGAATCGGACACGATTGAATGCATAATATCATCATCATCATAAATGAAAAGTAGTCTGAATTTTACATGAAAACAGTTTTGGGGAAATGGTAAAAAATCTACTTCTCACATCACAATTATACAAAAACTTGGACATAGCAAACATACCTCTAAAATGTAAAATGTGATTTTAGTAAATAAATATTTGCACAGGTGGTGTCTGGGTGTATAGGCTCAGGCATGAAGAGTGGCTGTATTTTCCTGTTGATGTGCTTCTTTGAATTCTGTGATAGTTTTATGGAAACAAGTCTAATCCAACTTAATTGTGGAACTTTCCAGTTATATTTAAATCTAAACACTGTTGTACATGAGTTTATTCTAGTATACTGAATTAGTCTTACAGCTGATACATTTTTAGATCTGGTAAGAACAAATCTTTAAATGGTTGGTAGTAGATTATGGTGTTGTGTATTCAGAGTGCAATATTCAGGTTCATGCTGTTTATTGGTTTTTAGAAACTATTCTGTGGCATTTATAGGTACACATACTTTCATTTAACTTTTATAGATGTTTTTCTATATGAAATCAGGAATGTGAAGTTAGTGGCAAACTGCTTCCTTGTTGCTATAAAGAAACCATCATGGATATTAGCAAGAATTCAGTTTAACTAAGGGGAATTCACTTTTTTAAAGCAAATAAAGCCTTATTCGTATTGTCAAACAATTGGTTTTGAGCTGGATTCCTTATATTTTCCTGCTAGATTGAACACAGGCAATATTTAGATACCACATTCTTGGTTCTAGAATTCACTTAATTTCTTGTATAGTGAAGGCATGCTGCAATTTCTGCAGCACACTGAATTACAGATGTAATCTTGAATCAACTTTTCTTAATCTGCCCAAATGTGTTAGATAACAGCTCCCACCTGACTGTATTTTCTTGCCTGCTAATTGGGAGCATATTATGTCTTTGGATAAATCAGAACTGAGCCCTATTCCTGGCAGGTGTCTTTATTTTTCTCTTGATTTACTGTGACAGCTAATTCTTCAGTAGCCACCAGATTCCTTTAAGCCAATGCCAACTAAATGTGGTACATACACTCATTCAAGCTCAGGTTTTCAAATTCTACTGTTTTATAATTAAGGATTTCTCTCCTGTATGTTAATTAAAATAAAATTAGATTCATGTTAGATGAATATATGGAGAAAATGTTTGAGAAAGAAGCAAACAGTAACGTCCTATGCATTTTACTATATAATCAGTGACCAAGTTTTCCATGTTCTTCTGCTTGACTCTTCTTAAATCCTGCTTTGGTATATTTGGTGTATTACTAATCACATTTTCAGATTGCAAGTACCTGTCTCTGAGGAAAAACCCTGACTTGGAGAAAATCCTAAATGTCTTATTATGAATAATTTATCAAAAGAAACAAATGAATGGGTGGAGAATCTAAGAATGCAAATTTTGCTATAATGGAATGTAGATTTCAAACTATTTATATGGGTGAAGAGAATTCAGACAAGTTCAATTTATTCCCTACGCTAGATTTCATTATAGTATAAGCCTCAAAGTATGTTTCACAAAAGTAGTATAGAAAATAATCCAACTTGCTGCATGTTGGCTCCTGATTCTGGATAGAAAAGCTTGGGGTTAAAGATTTCTAAAACATCCTGTATAACCCAATTATCTTATTCTTTTTGCTAGCTGCCTTGCCTTTTGCAATTCTGACTGCGAGGGGTGTTCCCTTCAAACGAGGACTGTTCTGTAATGATGAATCCATCCAGTACCCTTACAAAGATGACACCATTTCATATCAGTTGTTAGCGGGGATAATTATTCCTCTCGATATAATTGTTGTAAGTTTTATCCCTCATTTTCCTCCATTAGACTATTTGTCATATCTTGTATTTTTGGGTAAATATATCAAAGTTGGTACTTGCTGGCTGGTAGAAAGTTATCACTGGTTTAAGCCTTTCATTTGGACAAGAAGAAATTGTTTTGGATGGAGGGTAGGGTTTTTTTTATGTTAACAGAATTTTTCAATATTTTTTAAACTTCAAAATGCAATGTTTCTTAAAGCTTTTATTAACCTGTTTGCGTGCTGTATAAGTCTTATTTTAAGGGAAGGAAATGGAAGAGATACTAGATTTAAATTGTTTAGTTTGAAAAATATGTACAGGGAAGAAGCAGTAAAATTATAGCTGAAAATGATCAGTCCCATATATTGCATACTCTACCCCAAAATTATAAAGGCATTGTCCAGGTCAGTGTCCTTTTGTAAATGTCTTTATTATCTTTGACATGTTCTGATCTGGAGAATCATTTACTCTGGAATTTCCACAGAAAAAGAAATCCAAGTCCAATATCATGTTCCAGGATTGTAGTAAAAGTAAATCTGGATAATCTCACACATTGTCTTCTTATTTTTTTTCAGTTTGAGATGTTTTTCCAATCTGGCCAATTACCTTTTTTTTTAAAAAAAAAATCTGATTGGCAAATGGCTAGATGGAATTTTTCTCTACTAATAGTAATGAGATATCTGAGTGAAGTCTCCTCCTTCTCCCTCTCCTTCTCCTCCTTCCTTTCTCCTCTCCCTCTTCCCCTCCCTGAATATAGTGCACTTAAAATATTTAAGCTCTGTAAATATTTTTGTCTTCTCCAATATTTCGAAAGTAAATAAGATCCCCCTCCTACACCCGTCATGCAGTTGAAAGTGGGGGAAGCATGGACACTGCATTTTGACTCATGGTCACCCTGCCCATGATCTTGTGGATTTTTAAAAGCCAGTGTTCATTCCTGGTAGATTTCCTATAGGGCAAAAATCCAAAGTAAAGTCCCTCAGGAAATCCTTGAGGAATTATTTTATATACTTAATCTGTAAATAAGAGATTGCAGTCCTTCCCAACTGTATCCATCCTCCCTATTTCTTGATTCTCTTTGTGGACTAAATTATCCACAAAGAAGGATAAAGAGAGTAAGACTTTGTTTGGATGTGAAGTTGAAAGGAAATTCAAAAAGATCAGCATCTTCAGCACAACCAGAAAAAGAGGTAATAAACATTTGGTCCCATGTACTCTGCTAAAGATCACTTCACTTTGTCTCTCTGAATTATCACCTACTAGAAATCATCAGGCTATCTCACCCATTTCTGTGTCACCTAGCTGTGACTTTTTGTGATCTTATGATCTATTCTTTAAGTTTCTTTTTTGCTCTCCCTATATCTCCTCATCTTTTTCCTTTTGTTATATTTTCAGTTATAAGGTTGGAAGCAAAAATGATTTTAAAAATTGGTAAGCCATGGTAGAAGATTTTCCTTCTGAAAAATGAGGTAATATGCTTCAAATGAAAGCATTTTCTGTGACAGTTATCTTAGTTTGTATATCATCTTCCTCAGGATCTTGTTTACAGGAATACTGCACAACATTTATTCTTAATTTATCAATTACAGTTTGAGTCATTCTTAAGTGGATCCAAATAAAGATACTATGACTGAACCTTTAAACGAATTTCTCTTTATTTTATTCACTGACAGTCCTGAAGATCAGCTAAACATTCTTTTTTCTCTCCATCCATCCACCCTTCTTTTGTTATGTAAAATATGCCAATTTCTTTTTCTTGTCAAAGAAAAAGAAAGAAAACTGTGCTTAAAACAGTCATTACAAGGGTGGTGCTTTTATGTCTTTTGAACCTTTGTGAAAAGTTCATTGGTTCCAGCTGCCAAAATCTGTAAGCTACATGATGTAGGAGATGATGAATGATTGTGGTATTTAATATTTTTGTATATTTGCCTTTTATTTTAAATTAATTATTTAACCAGCTTGGAACAACTGCAATTTAATCACTGGAGCTATAGGAGGCTGCCAACTTGTTTAATTTAATGGGAATTTCTCCCCTCCCTCCCCGTCTTTCTGTTAGTGTTCCCATTATAGAGGACAGAAATAAAATAATGATCTCTAGAGAGAGAATGTTATTAGAATTCCATCTGTCACCATTCCTGTGTTTGCTAAATGAATCAATTGACCTCATAATGATACTTGAATTCTATTTTTTTAATTTATTATGGTCTAGCTCAGGGATGTCAAACTCATGGTGTCACATTGTCATCACGTGACACATTGCAACTTTCCCCCCTTCGCTAAAATGGGGGTGGGCATGACCAGTGTGTGATGCATCCGGTCTGTGGGCCCCAAGTTTGACACCCCTAGTCTAATTTATTTCTAGTGAGTTTTTTCCTTTTACTGAAAAAATGATTGTACAATAGTTATGTCATCAAAGCAGGACTTTTTCTTATTGACTGTGTGAATAAATGCCTTGCCATTTTGTTATTCCAGATATGTACATATTGAAAGAGAAACAACATTTATTATTGCATTTTAGAAAGTGGGGAAAGTGGCTGTTGATGATTTAAAGTAACATGATTTACATTTTCACAGCAGAAATGTAGCATAAGTGAATGGATTAATAATCTTTCCTTCTGATTTTAGTTATGGGTTTTGTCAAGGTTCATGACCACATTCACTGAAAAGGAAAGGATTTGCCTTTTTTGCTCCAATTCATCTTAAGGCATTTGATGGATTTTCACCTGATTTTCTCTATTCATATTTTGTTGAAAACTGAGTTTCTAAAAAAAAGGTTTTTTTGACTTCTAGTGTGATTTTTTCCTGTCAAAGACTGGGAGGAAACATGGTTTTATGAAAAAGTTCAGGCATCCCTGATTAAATTGTATATTTCAGCAAATCCCTGGGTAAACAGAAACTGACATACAGTAAGTACAAAGTCAAATATGACACCCTTCCTCAAATTTAAACACATACTTACTATTTATGTGCAATTGTTTACATATTCCAAATAAGAAAACAATGAGTATGGCAGATATGGAAAACTGGGCACCCCTTCCAGTCAGTACCTTATTGTACTCCTCTTGGCAGAAATGATAGTTTCCAAATCATTCTGCTTTTGCATGTTAGTATTTTTTCTCCATTCTTCCCTAGTTTAAAATATTTGAATCTGTCCTTGCATGAATTGCTTGTTTTGAGAGTTCCTACAAATTTTGAATATTATTCAAGATGGGGGAATATGAAGACATTCCAAAGCATTGATATTTTTTTCCCTTTTATGGATGATAGGGAGATATGTTCCAAATCCTTGTCTTCTTGAAATATCCAGCCTTTTTTCCTCTTCAGGAACTATTGATTTTTTGCCAAAGGAGGTGGTAAAAATCAAAGGAGTGTCAATCATATTGCATTTGCCATAGGTACTGTTTTCTTATTTTGAATAGGTAATGACTGTTCATAATAGCATGCATTCAGATTTATAGAAAGATGTCACATTTACCTTTGTTCGATGTACAAGTTTTGTCAAATTCTGTTTGCTTATAGTTTCATTGAAATGAAATTTATTAGGCGTCACTAAACCTTTGTATACAATTGTATGATAGAAAAAAACTTAAAATGTATTAAACTAAATAATTCAAAACAGTGAAATTTACTATGTTAGTCCAAGATTGCTCAGAAATGTCTATAGAAATTGAATAAGTTAATAAATAAATAAGTACAGGCATTTCATTTTGTTTAGCTTCATATGTATGTACAGTAAAAAAATAAACCAATTAGGTCATTTAATTGTCATCTGCAATTTGTTGTTGTGTTATTTTTATTAAAAAGCAGCCAGACCTGTGTGGAATGTAAAGCACATAAATGGAGAAATCAATTCTAACTCCTCCCCCCCACCAAAATACACATTTGTAAACACAGATGTCTTCCAGTCTGGATTTTTTCCAGTCTTATTAACTATCTAATACATATATTTAGTACATGCTGTACTTTACTTAATGGAAAATATAACACAGTGCCTAGAACTGGCTTTTTGACTGTTCCCCTTCTGAAATAAGATGCATTTTATATTCTTTTGTGAACAATAGATTGCAACATTTAACTAAGTGAAAAGTCTTTAAATGTTGACATCATGAATATAGAAAAAGCAAATTCAAGTATTTTCCAAGATGAAATGAAAGTAGGCAAACTATATTTGGGCTGCTAAAATCTGAGTGACCATGATAACAAGAAGATGATTAAATTTTGGACTTCAGATATGTATGTTCTTAGTATTCAGACTGAATAAGTGCGCTGACAAACCCTTGCTTGTCACATGGAGTGAAATGTCCATAAAATATTTTGGTATTGATCTTTCGTAGACTGAGAACCCAATTACAAGTATGTTCAATAAACCTAGGCTACTTCTGTTTCATGACACCCCTCAGTATACATATGGTATGTCTTACTGAACAAATTATACATTGTTACCTGAAATGGTGATATTTCTAGTTCTTGCTGGCTTATTTTCAGCATCATGCTCTCAGAAAGCAAGTAGATTCTAGGGAATCACTCAGGAATGGGTTATAAAGGAATCTAGGGCTACTCACTCTTTAGGGCCTTTAAAAGCAATATTTCATAGTTAGACATATTATTATAAAGGTTACAGTATAGACATAATAAGATCACTATTATTAATTAAGTGAGTAGCCGCATTGTTAAATTTTTGACAAGCTGTAAAAAGAACACTTCATGGAGCATTATAGAAATCATGTCTTGTGGTTACCTACATAGGCACATATGCCTTTTAATGAAGATTGTTGTAGCTGAATATGCTATCTTGTAGAAATACATGATTCTGTTCCACCCTGGCAACCTGTAATAACATGTAGGGAAGATGGAGAGGCAATCTTAATGTTTTTCCTTCCAATCAATATTATTTTTACATCCCTAATTAATAAAGCATGACATTCTGACTCATTTAGCTTCTGGACTTCTATCAAGCATTCTAGAAACTGAAATGAAACTTCTAGGGCAGGGTTGTCAAACTCACATTGGCCAGGCAGCGTCACGTGACATATCAGGACTTTTTTCCCCTTCACTAAACCAAGTGGGAGTGGGGCCAGCACATGACTCATCTGGTCCGTGGGCTGTGAGTTTGATATTCCTCATACAAGATGCTGCTTCTTGGATGAGTTGAATTTGAATTTTGGTTGCTTCTGTTATTTCTATGAAAGACTTTTGAGTAACAGGAAAAATGGGAGAACTTTAAGGGACACCATATCATAAGACATTTGAATACAACAAATAGCTACCCATTACTACCATTGATACTGGTTTGTAGACATCACTGAAGTTCAGTTGATATCTCCAGTCACCTTTTATCACAAATTCAAAAAGATATATAAAATTCACTCATATTTAAGGCCATGTAACTCATCTTCCTGTTTTTTTTCTGTTTAAAATTATGTATCAAAGAGTTGAGGAAATCACACAAGAATTCAAAACTAATTAAAAATGTTTACTTCTGCATAAAAGTTGAAATAGCTACCAGCAATTAAACAAGCTGTTTGGATGGGTTGAGTAAAATGCTGCTAACTGGATTGGACTGAAGAGTTTCTGTGGCCACAAAATGATAGTCTAACAATAGTGCTAATTAAATCCCTGCCCTGAAACTGACAAGGTGGTAATCAAACTGTGCAACAAGTGTGACATAATGTATTAAACTATAAATAATATTTCAGGACAGGATTAAGTATTTTGTCCATTCTGTAAAGTTCCATGAAGTCATACATAAAACATAATAGCTTTTTTAAGAAGTGGCTTTGCCTAGAAATGTAATGAGACTCCTTGAGAAGATGTTCCCAAGATGGTTTACCACCTACTCTAACCCTGAAAATAATAAAGGAAATTGACTACTTTATGCTGGCTTTTCTTTTGTTAGCCAGAGCTGATATTGCTGCCTTCATATGTGAGCCCAGGACAGTTGTTCCCATTCTCTATAGAGCTTTTGAAAACTCCAGCTTTTGTGTAATTCAATCAGATATCAACATTTCCTAGTCTACCACTTAACTAAGCCATTGTAAGCCACTACACAGGAGGAACTAAAGCCGTAGCATCATATACAAAGTCAATATTATTAAATGATTCTTGAAGTAGACCACTTTCAAGAGCAAAACTCCCTCTAGGCAACTTATGAGAAATATATGGATGATAAAAGTTTGGCAATAAAAGCATAATAGAATATTGATAAAACTGATACACATCCATAGTTGGAACTTGCAACATTATATTAAAATAAGATGGTTATAATTAACAAGCCACTTATTATAGCTTCAGTTATAATAGATAAGAACAAAGGCTTCCAGCCAGTTGAATACCAACACTATAAAATGTTATTTTCCGTAATTCTAAATTTCCACCTTTGGTACCTTTGTTTTTGTTTTAGGAAACTATTATATTCTGAAGGAAGCATATCCGGTTTAAAAGATTCCATCTAGCTGAATCCTGGGAGGTTCCCATGTTTAAAAGTTGGCCTTTAACATTTCTGGCGAGAACATTGTTGTCTAGCCCTTTCACTTGGTTCCTGAATTTCCAGAACAATCATGTCCTTGGCAAAGAAACCATTTCTTTTGAGTAAAAGGTTAAGAATGAGTGGAAATTTGATGAAAAGTTAAATGTGTTCCTTGCGTATGGTACCATTGCTGGATTTTCCGGGAAGCAGTGTTTTGTCTGGTGGTAAGGATAGAGGGGAAGATTTCTAATTCATGTTATCTATTCACTAAAACCAGACAGGAACAAAAATAAAAGTTTATATTTTCTTCACTTTGTTTTTGATTACTCTTTGAACCAGTCATCTAAAGATTCTGTAAAATTACTTTTATAAAACCTTTATAGGCTTAATTATTACTTAATTAAATGGAAACCCATGTTCAGACTTGAGCATGCAGCATGTTCTTACTTGAGTTGCAATTTTTAAAATATTCTTTTCTTTTTTCTTCCAGATAATAATAGGAGAGGCCCTTTCGGTATATCACAACTGTTTGCACTCTAACTCATTTGTGAGAAATAACTACGTTGCTGCTATTTACAAGGCTCTAGGGACATTCTTTTTTGGTGCAGCTGTTAGCCAATCTTTGACAGACATTGCCAAATATTCAATAGGTAGATTGAGACCTCACTTTCTGGACATATGTAAACCAGATTGGCGGCATATCAACTGCACTGCTGGTTACATTGAAAACTTCAAATGCCTTGGAGACAAAGTAAAGGTTAACGAAGGAAGGTAAGCCTGTTAATGTGTGTGCCTGGTCATGAAAATATTTTATATTTTCTTTTTGATAAAAGTGGGAAATTAACAATTTTGTAAATAGGATTCACGATATCTCATCATTTGTCTTCCATTAGCATAAAGAAGGTATTGTGCATTTTGCTCTCATTAACAACAAAAACATTCCAGATTTCATTCCATTAACTAGTACTGTACAAAATAATTAACTTATGCAAATTATTTCTAGTTATATATAAGATTCTAGTTATAAAACAACTGAAGCCATGAAAAAAGAAAAGTGGAAAACATTTGCACCTGTGATTTGATAGATATTATCACTTAGGTATAACCTAAGGATTAATGTGTTAATTACAGCACATTTCACATTCTTGAGGTTGTTTTTCTGTACAGAATCATTCCTTTTATTTCCTGCTATTCAAGCTGTGAAGTTGTTGGTATGTAGCTGGAGTGGCACCACCCAGATATAGGAGGAAAGGGATTTGAATTTTTATGGGAATGCCAGGGCTTACAAAAATACAATAAAAAATTAAAGAAGCCCGCCCAAAAGATCCTTGCAGTTAGGATGGCAATGTGCGATGGCTTAGAAAGAACTAGCCAGATTTCCATTAAAATCTCAGATTTGTGCTTTTTTGGAATATCACAATCCATTTCCAAAATCTGAAAGTGGGAGGGAGAGACAGAGGGACGGAAGGAAGGAAGGAAGGAACCAAATTATTCATGGCATGCCCAAACCCATATTAGAATCAAAATTCCTTAAATTTTTAGATTATTGCCTAAAAATACCAGTGGAACAAAATACTTCTAAATGAATTTATTTATATTACTGCTGGAAGAATATCACGTTTTAAAAGAAAGTCAGTAGGGAAGGAAGATTGCAGATGAAAGGCACTTAAGAATTAGAACATTGCTTTTCCTCTCTAAGCAGAATTATAATTCATGGTGTGAAAACGTAGTTGTATTCCATCCACAGTATACTGAAGATTGTCACTTTTTTCCTGTCTGTTTTGATCACTTTTTTTCTTTTTGAAACAAGCTCTATCATGACTCAATTTTAATCTCTTTGGGGCCTATATTCTGCTCTCCCATTTTTTCTTGTTCTCCTCACGTTCAGAAAAACCGGCAGCTTCTTTCTCCCTTGTTTATTTTTTCTTTCTAACAAATGCAGACTGTTCATACTGAGTTAAATCAAGATTTTTGTATGATTTCTGTAGGAAACATTAAATCTTACTTCCTAGTTATTCTGATTAAGGAATTTGTTTCTTTCTTCAGTACATTAAAAAGAAAATGATAGGTCATGTTCTTTATTCCCAAAAAGAAGTAAAATACAGGAATTGTTTTATTAAAAATGTGCTGTGGATCATTGGAGCTTCTTTTGGAGATGAAAAAAATATTTTCATTTTCACTTTATTTAAGTAAGTGATTAGGGAGGCCACAAACAGAAAAAGTGGCAGCCTCTTTTGAGGGCTTCTCTTGCACGGTATAAATTGACTAAGAGCCAAAAACTATATCCATCTTCCCCAGAGGGAACTCCTCCTATGATGGATATTTAGATCTGGGATATCCGCCCAGTTTTGGAGGCAAATTTCTAACCTCTCTGAATTTGAAAAATAATGCTAAGAGCATTTAAAAATTTGAGGGCTAAGGGTATTTGGACCTTTTTCAGCATACAAGTGACTATGAGTCTTCCAACTCTCATTTTTTAACTGAAAAAATGTTCCAACAGCCAGGAGTTTATCCAGAGACTTCCTTAGTACAGGTCATGAGTCCATATAAGAAAGAGAACCAGTTTGATGATGTGGTTTAGTCCTGAACTCGAAACTGACTCCATAAGCAACAAAACAAAGAAGATCCTTTGCCACTACAAAAGGTGCAATCCTTTTTCTCCATCATTTTTTAAAGAAAAAAAATAAATCCCTGAAGTTTTCTTGGCGAGATTTCAGAATAGGTTTGCCACTGCTTCCTTTCTAAGGCTGAAAGAGAACAACTGGCCCAAAATCACCCAACTGCTTCTTCCCCAAGGCAGGACTAGAATCCAGGGTCTCATATTTTCTAGCCTGATTTAACCTAGACCAAACTGGCTCTCCAAACTGAATCTACAAAGTTAAAAATGGAGACTACCTTTGTGGAAGATTGGAGAATCAAAAGAGAACTGCCATTTTGAGAAAGATAAGTTTAGATGTAAATTAATATCCTTTTATTGATATTGTGGATTGATCTGAATTGAATTGTGTTTTTATACTCATATATTTTGCTCTATTTTTCTTGTGTATGTATTTGCATATGTATTTTCTCCTGGAAAATTAGCTGCAAGTGAAAGCCTTAATCTACATAATACATGGCTTACATTTCTTTGGAACTGAATAGCATTTCAATATTGTTTAATTCTCATGCATCTTGGCCATTCTGCTAGTCTTGGGAAGATTTTTACTTTCTTTTTCTCCTGAGTGACGATGCAGGGAAGAATGTCTGTAATAATAAAAGGAAAATAGTATTCTGATAGAAGAGAGTATCTGTAGCTCGGGGTTGAACTGCAGAGTTCTTGGTGCTCTGTGAGTTTGGCTGTTTGCTTGCAGATGTTTCAACATCCGGATTAGGTAGCATGATGGTGCTCCATGGAAAATAATATATTTTAATCTCATATACTAATGCAAATAAATGAATATTTTGCAATTAGACAGAATCAAATGTGAGGATTTGAAAGTAAATAGTGCTTGAGAACACATGCTTTGCATGCTGAATTTCTCTATTCCATTTCCTGGTATCTCCACATATTTATTGATTTAGTGGTGGACATCCAATTCTTTAATAAAAATTTCCAGTGTGGCTATAAAAACTAATAGAAGGGATCATTTTCCCGTAATTCTACTGAACACTTGCTAGATTCCATAGACAATTATGGACTAGGTTTTATTCAGTATAAAACAGCTGTATATGGCCATATGATTGACTTTAAATGAACACTTTGAAAAAGTTGACTGCAAATTCTGTAAATAATTCTTAAAATGTAAATATTTTACATTTCTTACAAAATGCATCCCGGGGTGCTTTACAAAGTGATTAAAGCAACTACCTCAATATTGTAGTGATGTGACCTTCTATGCACTGTGACTAATATGAACAATGGCTCCTGGCAATACAGGTCATGGAACTAAGCTACAATGCAGAAATCCAGGTGATTATACTACCTTTAAAACAGGTTCAAAAACTGGAAAGATGAGAAACATTCAGAGGAGAGTTGTCCATTGGCTATGTGTACAGCATGCATTGTTTTGATATTATTCTAATTAAGCAACTAATTAAGGAGCTTCGGTGGCGCAGTGGTTAGAATGCAGTACTGCAAGCTACTCCTACTGCAATTTGACAGATCGAATCCCACCAGGCTCAAGGTTGACTCAGCCTTCTATTCTTCCAAGGTGGGTAAAATGAGGGCCCAGATTGTTGGGGGCAATATGCTAACTCTGTAAACCGCTTTGAGAGGGCTGGAAAGCACTATAAAGTGGTATATAAGTCTTAAGTGCTATTGCTATTCCAGTACATATGAGATAATTTGAGGATTTAAGGAAGAAAGCAAGAAATTAACAAAGGATCTTGATTCATAAAATAATCCTGCTATTAATGAAGTTCTACAGAAATCCATTGGTGTTATTCATATATCCAGTCTAGATAACTTCCACAAAGATGCTTTAAATCAGTGTTTTTCAGACTTGACAACTTTAAAATTTATGGATTTCAACTCCGAGAATTAACCAGCCAGCACGCTTTAGATATTCTCCCCTTAATAAATACAATATAACAGACATCATTCTCTAACCATTGTATAATATAAAATATGTTATAAGGCAGTTGTTTTACAATATAAAATGGCTATAACATGATGCCTTTCAAGATTGTGGTAGTTCCTAAAAAATACGTATATAGAGTGTGTTACTTTTGCAAAAGAATGGGAAAAAAATGATTCTTTGCTTGTGGCTAAACCTTCCCTCTGTGCTAACTACTACATGCTGTGATATTCATAAAGTCACAATTATGTGTTTAATTACTGAATACAGAAGAAAGAAATATACTGGCTTATTTTGTTGAAGTTCAGTAGTTGCTGATTGTAGCATGAACATGTGGCATGCTTGCAAGAATATACCTTGATTTTGTTTATGTTATTCATTATCCCTTCTGATGCCCTACTATGATTAAGAATTCATCAATTCTGTATTGTTGAAAAAAATCCTTTAAAGCAGTGGTTCCCAAAGTGGGTGGTACTGTCCCCTGGGGGGCGGTGGGATGCCTTAGGGGGGCGCTAAGAGGCAAGGGAGTCGGCAGGGGGGTGCTAAGAGGCGGCAGGGAGGTATTCAAGGTGCCAGCCCCGAAGGCTCACCTATTGACTGTTGCACTGCTCCGGAGCCGGCGCCTCGAATGCCCCCCTGCCGCCTCTTAGCATCCCCAAGGGGGCCAGCAGAGGGATGCTAAGAGGCAGCAGGGGGGCATTTGAGGCGCCGGCCCTGCAGGCTCACCCACTGACTGTTGCACCACTCCAGAGCCAGTGCCTCAAACCCCCCCTGGCCACCTCTTAGCATCCTCTGCCGGCCCCCTTGGGGATGTTAAGAGGTGGCAGGGGGGCGGTGCGTCGAATGTGGCGGCACATAACATGCCACCGCTGTCACATTCGAGATGCCGGCTCGGAGCAGTGCAACAGTCGGCACCTCGAACGCCCCCCTGCCGCCTCTTAGTGTCTCCAAGGGGGCCGGCAGAGGGGGACTAAGAGGTGGCAGGGAGTGTTGAGGCACCGGCTCCGGAGCAATGCAACAGTCAATGGGTGAGACTGCGGGGCCGGCACCTCGAACGCTCCCCTGCCACCTCTTAGCATTCCCAAGGGGCCCAGCAGAGGGACGCTAAGTGGTGGCAGGGGGGCGTTTGAGGCACCGGCCCTGCAGGCTCATTGACTGTTGTACCGCACCGGAGCTGGCGCCTCGAATGCGGCAGCACGTTGGGAAAAGCTGCCACCACCACTTTCCCAAAGTGCCGCCGCTGTTACATTCTGTCTGTCCGTCCATCAGTCCGTCCATCCATCCATCCATCCATCCATCCATCCATCCATCCATAAGGTCTATCTGTCTGTCTGCCTGCCTTCTTGCCTAGCTGCCTGCCTGCCTGCCTATTTTTCTGTCTACCTATTTACCTACCTACTTACCTACCTACCTATCCATGCATCCACCCAAAAGGTCTGTCTCTCTTCCTGCCTGCTTGCCTGCCTGCCTACCTACCTATTTATCTACCAATATATCTATATCTATCTACCTGCCTACCTACCTACCTTGTCTCTCTATCCGAAGCGCCAGCCCCGCAGGCACATCGGGAAAATAGAGCAAAGCCAGTCTGGGAGGGAGGGAGAGGGAGAGGGAGGGAGAGGGAGAGAGACAGACAGACAGAATGTAACAGCGGCAGCACTTGTTACAGACAGACCTGATACATCAGATTGAAATGAGGCCTAGTTTAGACTGAGGCCCTTTTCCACATTGAAACATCTTTGGCTTCTATTAAAGGTTTTGTGGACGAAACATGGTCAAGACTATCAGGAAGCTCCCACATTTTGTTGAGGCTTTAAACAGGATCCATTGGACCAGATCTCCACGCTACAAATTACTTTTCCCCAATATATTACAGTGCCAATTCTGAAGAAGGCAAAACCAAAATGTACTGGTAAATTACAAGGAGAACACACACACACACACACACACACACACATACACACACACTCCCTTCTAACCCTGCTGGTGCAGGTGATTGGACTAGAATAGCTATCGCATTATCTTTCTCCTCCCTCCCTCTCTCCTTTATTTCTTTTTCTTTCTGTCCCTTCCATCTCCCCCTTTCTTTGTCTGTCCCTTTTTTTTCTTTCCCTTTTCTCTTTCTTTTCTTCCTTCTCTCTTTCTCTCTCTCTTTCTTTTCTCTGTCTCTCTTTCCCTGTCTCAGGCTCACCCCATTGACTTGGTGCACTGCTCCCTCGGACTTGCTTTGGCAGGTCCCTCCAATGCAGCAGGCTCAATGGAGTGGACCTGCGGGGCCGGCACCTAGAACGCGGCAGTGGCAGCACATTTGAAAAGTAGAGCAAAGCCAGAGGTCGGTAATTTTTGCTGCAAAGAATCACAAAAGCTTCTGGATTGTGCACAAAAAGGAACATACATGTCAATGCAATTCAGTGACATAAAATAAAGAAATACAAATAAAAATCAACAAGAATCGGCAAAGCATCTCTCTGATTAAATTCTGTTCACTACTAGAATCTAATCAGAGATGTTTTGCCGATTCTATTCCAATGACCTGGAAGAGAGTGTGTGTGTATGTGTGTGCATGGCTGTCAAAACTCCAAAAACAGGTCAAGTAGCTCTGGGGAGGCCAGTCATAAATTAGAACACTTGCTAAACAACCGGCCATTAAGTGAGGGCCACTTGTATTTGATTTGTCAGTCACCTGGCCACGCCCACCCAGTCCCATGACCACCAAACCACACCTACCCGGTAATGTGACCAGCAAGCCACACCCACCCAGTCACATGACTAGCAAGCCACACCCTCAAATTAGGTCATGCCCACAGAAATTTGGATCCCAACCCTGGGTGGGGGGCACTGAGGATGAGTTTGTAGCACCAAGGGAGCGGTGGACTGAAAAAGTTTGGGAACCACTGCTTTAAAGCATGAAGCACTTTGCAAATGAGATGTCAGCTTTTTGAAACAGATGCGAGAATATCTAAGGCTGGTGCCAGCAATCTTTGAACTTCTGATGTCCAGACAAAACAAAATAGGATTCTCATTCAAACATTGATAATTGTATTCATCATTGACTTGACTATTTGGGTTCATAAGGTATCTGGAGGTATATGCATACTTTTATAAACAAACGTGTGTATGTATACACACATACATACACATAAGATTACTGTATGCTTTATCTTGTTGCTGTAAATAAAATATACGATCAGATATTCTTTTAGCTCTTAAACCTAAAGCTAAAGACATCAGAAGTTGCACCTAAAGATACTCTGAAATATTTTTCTACTGTAATCTAAAGATTACCGTGTTGTCTCAACTGTAATAAAGTTTTCATGAGGAAAAAGGAGCTTCCCTCAACCATATAGCTGGACAGCTTGGAAATGTTGAGGACTGTAAACTAAGGCATCTAGAGATTTCCAGAAGTAAGGGATTCTCAGCCAGGTAATTTCATCAGAAACTGGAATAGTTGCTCATTGGGCTCAGAACCCAAAGAGCCATAAAAATAAAGTTTGATATACTATATTTTGGTTATTACCTGATTTTGAACCGTCTATGTTACTTGGAGTCTCTGTGTTCTTGATTATCTCTCTTCTATGAACTAGTAAACGGGCTTGCATTCAGAAGGATTTCTGCCATTCAGCTGAATTGAATCTAGGAACTGCTGCACCTTAGAAGTTTCATTACAAGTACTGTCATCTGAATGAGTATGTATGTGGAAGTTCCTGGCAAAATTAACTTCATTGAAAGTAAAATGAACAAATAATGGGAGCCCCTGGTTTGTCTGGTGAAAGGGTATTCAGGTTGCTGCCTCTTTTATTAGCACATATGATAAGGTGATCACGCTTGATATCATGGGAAGAAGTGGCTTGGCATTCTCCAACTGTCAAAGATTACAAATGATATAACCTGGCATTGGTCATGCTGGCTGAGGTTTATAGGGGCTAATAGAAGCTACAGACCAAACTGAGATCAAAGATACGGTTTCCATGCAGAAAAGGAAAAACAGTACAGAACCCAGAAATATTATTTGCTTTTTCCTTGCTGTCGTCAGTAATGTCACAAGTGCAGTAAGATTAATGCCTCACCCTCTTTTTAAAATTGCCTTTTTATATATCTATAAGTAAATGTGTTTGGTATGGGATTTTTTTGTTTGTTTATGTCTTTAAAGTATATACTAATATGGGCTGCCTTACTACAATGAGCTTAAAGTTCTGCTTTAATGAAAGAGCAGTTCTGAGAACTATATATAAATAAGCACATCTAATTTTAAATGGCCTTTGTTCGGTCTAAGGAAGGACACATGGTATTTTTTAAAAAAGAACAAAAACAGTAGCAAGGAACAAAATGTAAGTTATTTTGAAATTATATTATTTACAGTAGAGTTTTCTGGGCGTGTATGCATTCAGGTCTTTAGATAGTAAGCAGAAAACTATGTTATTTAAAGAAACATAAATTAATATTTGAATTGCTGCACCTAAAATTGTTGATACTTTGTTCATATTTTTTATGAAGTTATTCTCCATTGAGTTGAAGGCTAGAATTCAAGCTGGGTAGTCCTTAGCTTTGTTGCTCTACTGATCAAGTTGAATTCTGAGGACACGCCCCTCTGGTAACAGTCCCCAGTTCTTCACTCAGTCTTAGCTCATTCAGACCACCCTAAAAGGGCTCTGAATTATTTGACTGTATTGAAGAATTATTCTACTCCCCAGATTCTCTTCGTTGTTTAGATTAGTGGAAAGATTTGACAGCTGTCTGGCTTTGTTGGTTCAGCCGCATTTTGTTTTTCGCGCGCTTTTCCCTTTTTTCCGCCTTTTAATTTTTTTCCTTTAAATTTAGATTCCCTTCGCTTGTGGATTATTTTTTGGTGTTTTTGGTGTGGATAGTGGACTGTGAGTGTCCGAAGGAGCCCGTGTGGCCCAGGCTGGGGCTGGAGTCAGTGTCTGTTTCCAACTCTTTTTCCTTTGCTTTGTGACAGCTGCGGCAGCCCGAATCGCTTGAGACCGCCTATTTTAACAGCGGCTATCTCCCTTCTTATTGGCAAGTCCTGCTTTTGACCAGGCTTGTCTATTTTTGGGGGCTTGTGATCTGGATATTAGATCCAGTTCTCTTGAACAGCCCCCAGAGCACCGTGGCAGCTGCAAGACGCTTAAGTCTGCCCTTTTAAATTGCGGTGCAGCCAGCATAAAGGCTCACTAGTCACTGATCCGTCAGGGCTTGTTGCAATTTAAAAAGATCCGTTTTTCTTTCTTTCTGGCTTTTTGAACTGCCTTACTTGGGGAGCTGCACTGAGGTAATTACCAGCTTCTTGGTTGCATTTGCCTCCTGAAGCTGTGGACAGCTGCTCTAGCCATTGCAGCTAGCCTCAGGCTTAATATTTTTTCATTTTTTTTCATTGTTTTCCTTCTCTCTGTCACTGACAGTTGCTTTTGGCACACACAAGATGGTGGCCAAGGGAGCTGATCAGGAGTTGTCAGCACCTCAGCAGACTAGAGAGAGAGCTGCCAAAGTTTCAGCCAAGCCCAGGTCAGCTGGTTTAGAGGCTGCAGCCAGGATTAGAGCCAGGGCCCTAGCTCCTAAAAAACCTTCTAGGGCAGAGGAAAGATGGGCCAAGCGAAGACAGAGAGCCTTGGATAAAGAATTTGACAAGGCTCTGAAAGACTCCAAGATGGCTGACAGTAGTGCCATGTCACACCAGATTCCTCACGAAGCCATGCAGCAAGACCCATTGGCAGACATTAGGCAGTGCTTGACAGCCTGGTCACCAAATGGCTCAGGTAATCAAGATTTGCAGGGAAACCTCCAAATTATTATTCTAATTCTGAGCAGTTGGAAGGGCTTATGGCAGCTGGACTGGGAAGACAATATTCCAGAAGAATAAGAACTGAGCCAGAGGCCACTTTTACACCTACGGCTGTGGGACTTTGCCCAGAGGAGGCTCAGAGTCAATAGATGCCAGCCTTTATGAGAGCCTGGATCTCTCAAGCCATTAAACAAGAAATAGTGCAGAATTGAACCAGCGGCGCTAGTTTTCAACTCCGGACACTGACAGGGTCATTCCTCAGGTGCATTGGCAACCCTCAGGGAGCAGGTAGCCTACCACAGAGATCATTCACCATCACCCTTGGTGAGGAGCCAGTGTTGTGTTTCCAAAATGGATCTTCCAGGGAAAAGGTAGTTTTCGGAAAATGAGACATCAGGTACCCTCACATATAAGGGCCTTTTCCAGCCGGCTCTATTTAAGACTCTTCTTGTTAAGGCTAAGAGTTTGGCCCATCTAAAGAAGGACACGATCACCCGAGACCCCCATCCAGAGGGAGAGGAACAGGAGGATAATATTTTCACTGAGAAAACATTACTGGTGGACACTGTTCCTGTGCCCCAGATGTTTTTGTATGTAATCAGGAGGCTGTGGGCTTCTCCAGGGGTATATACCCATCCTAGACGGTCAGAAACAATGCTATTTAATGTGGACCAAGAACCTTTGGACATTATTGATGTGCCAAAGATGGATGCCCCAATGGCGGGTCTAGCATACTCATCTGTCATATCACCTGACGCTGAGGACACATTGAAGGCAGAACACCGGAAGGAGGAGATGGCTTTCCGCAAAGCGCATCACACCAACTCCTGGGCCATCAGAGCCTCCACGATGGCATCTTTTTTTCACACGTGCCTCTCTGCGGTGGCTTAGGCAGTTGCAGGGAAGGATTCTGCCTGAGGACCTTAGAGTCCATCAGGATCTGAATAAGATCATAGCGGCAGCAGAATGAACAGCAGATGCCATGCTCACTGCAACCAAATTCCCTTCTAGGGCCACTGCCTCTTCTATAACAGCACATAGGCTTCTTTGGCTACGCAATTGGCAAATGGACTCTAAGACAAATGGAAGCTGGCGTCAGCCCCCTTTAAGAGGAGAGGCTCTTTGGGGAGTCTCTGGATCTATATTTAACAGAGACTAGAGATCAGCGCAAGATACTCCCTTCTCAGTTTGATTACCAGCCTTCGCCCTATTTTAGGAGGCCCTCCTTTAGGCAGGGGGAGGCTGGGGCGAGCTTTCCCTGTCAAAATAGGCCCTTCTTCCCAAGACCTTCTTCTCAGGCCGATAGACTGATCTTTGGTGCCAGAGGCCATCAGAGGCCAGAGAGCAAAGGTCCTTTCGTGGCTCCGGTAGGGCCTTCAGACGCAACAAGTCAGAGATGTACATCTGATAGGATGCTCCAAGTGAAGTGTTAGGGAAAGTTGTTTAGGAAGAAAAGTATTATACAATAATGCAAATGGATCTGAAATTAAGCTGCAGCCCAGAGGACTTCCTGAATCTATCTTCAACAGGAATGTATATTGGACAAAAATGCTGTTCACAGCATCATCTGAAACTGGATTGATCTTGCATAGGATCTATATACCATTAACAGTATACTGTAATTAGAGATTAATTTACACTATTTTCTATTCTGTTGGGCATCGATAGGCAATGGAAAGTACAGAGCAGCGGTGGCTAACTTTTTCCATGTTGTGTGCCAGAAGTGTGCGCCCGCTTGCTTGTGTGCCTGCACCCATGATGCAATGTGCATGCAACTCCTCCCACCTCCTGCACATTTGCACGCAACCCCCTGCGCATGCACTGCACACCTCTGTGCATTTGTGCATGACAATCCACACTACACACCTTTGCTCATGCGCATGCAACTCCCCGCACGCCGCATGCCTCTGCACATGCACACACGTCTCCCATGTGTGCATCTTCCCTCATGCATGTGCGGCAGATACTGACAATCAGCTGGCTGGTGGGCATGCGCACATGTGCAGTGGGGTTCTTCCGGGAGACCTCTCATGTGCCTGCAGAAGTGGCTCTGTGCGCCACTTCCGGCATGTGTGCCATTAGGTTCGCCATCATGGGTATAGAGGTTGTTGAACTGCATATTCCAGCATCCCTTATCATCTTCCACACTTCCAAAGATGGTAGGAACTCTGCAATATCAAATTAGGCAGCATGACAACCTCAACCAAAAATGACTGAGCATAGTGAAGAGCATCTCAGAAAACTGGCAATTAGTCCTTTTCCCTTAATTCATTTCAAAGGATGTAAATGAATCTGAGACCAGAGTAGGTCAAGAGAAGGAAACATAAGGCATACTGGGTTAATAAATATAATTTTTTAGTAATTATATTAAGCATTACGATTAAAAAGATAAAACTAATACAAACTCAAGTGAAAAAATGGTGCAGAAAAGAAAAAATAGAAAAGAAAGGGGAAAAAATTAAGAATACTATAAGGAAAAACAAAAATATATAGAAATGACTTTCCCCCTCATCACAGAAAACAGTTAAGAATTCCAAAAATGATTAGAAAATGAAGCATGCAAACCCAGAATCCTTAAAGGTGCTGACTGTGGTTGGTGCCTTTACTAATAAATGGAATTTTGGAAGAATCTGTCTGTCATTCAGCTAGCAAAAATATAATGTTTTCTGTGGCATGCCTTTGATGTCAGCATGCATAGCATTGTACCAATATAATGTTTTCACCATATTCTGTGGCTTCTGCTAAAAGGTCTTACTTTGGAGATAGTTTTATTTATGTTTTAGAATGAACTTTTTTCATTGCATGGGTGAGATTACAAATTCTTTGCCAACTTGTTTGTGAAAGTTTTTAAAACACTTTCCCCCCAAAAAAACCACTGGTATTAGTTAGGGGCTTCTTGTCTAAACAAGCAGATGGTCATTGCATAATTGCTTGTGAACTTCAAGAAAAACCTGGCTTGTTACTGAAAACAGTATTGGACTCTATGGTCCTTGGTCTGGTAGAACAAAACAAAACTGCTCATAGTAGTTTGTAATATTATGTACCCAAGATAGTACTATATCTGCCGAGTTACTGCCTGGCAACATTAGATGTATATTAGACTGAAAGAAAGCTCAGAAATTGGCCATCACAATCACCACTGCAGTGTTACATCTTGTGTCAGCGTGGTGCTTTATGGGGTGGGAGCATTCTAGAGTGCACCAGCATAAAATATTTTAGGATGTTTTAACACCATCGCTGTACTAGTGCTGGATTAGTATAAAAACTAATCTTGATGGAAATATGCAAGAATTGTTCTTCAAGCAAAGTATACTAAAACATGTTTTAAGCCCTGAGAAATTGGATAATGTTCAAAAGTGGCTCCTGCAAATACCCCTGATTTATTGGAATATAAGAAGGAGTAGTGGTACAGCACAATCAAAACCTGCAAGGTTCTGTTATTATAGCCAGTTTCAATAAAAGTAGATCTAGTTTTCCTGTGCAACTTAAAAAGATGTGTGTATGAAAAAAAATGTAGATAACTCCATTTTCCCCCATATCGGATCACTTGTGCCTTGAGCTCTGTATTAGCTATCCAGGCCAGCAATGTCTGTTTCAAATTAATATTTGCTTCCAATTGAACCCAAGACTTTTTGCCCCATTCAAGATACATAGCTTTATTATGTGCTACTCCCTCTCTTTCAATTCAAATATAACTCTTTAGAGGCAATTATGTCTCAATTAACATTTTCATATGGATTTCATATGGTACTTAAAAGATTCTTTCAAATCAAGAAACAAAAAAATAACAACTCGCTCTCAGAATATTCATTTTGTAAGAATTTTTCTACTTTAATTTTTAGATTTTTTTTTCCCGTGTTGGCTTTAGCAGCAGTCAAATGGATGTTTTTTAGCAGAAACCATTGCTCTATTGGCTCACAATTTCAGAATTTGTACTGCCAAAGTTGCCACATCACAGCAAATGCTATGTGATTTGATTTATTTTATCACTTTTTCCAGAGAGCAGTGCATAAATTATTTGGGACATGGAATTGCCCCAGCTCCTGCACTCACCTTTTGCCATTTCAATCCACTTTATAGCTTAACACCTCTTATGAAATATGTTCTTCTTGTTTGCTTGTTGGTGATATAAAACAGAAGTTGAAACCCAATCTGCTGAAATAGGGATGTTAAAGGTAGGGGAATAGGGAACAATCCTTTAAGTTAGTTTACTTTTCATGTTAGAAAGCTATAAAGATTTATATCTAACAAATCTTGGAAGGAGAAGTATAAATTCAGAGAAATGTAACAATGGGAGAAGACAAAAGGAAAGATATGTTTTTCTTAGACAAATACATGGACTTTGAATAAGAGGAAAAAACACTCCATATGAAAGGAGAGCTAGGACAATGGGGCTTAAGTATAAAGTTGCCAAAAGAAGAGATCCTAGGATCATAGACAAAAAAGCAACGTGAGAGGAAAGGAGATGCTTCTCTTTAATTCCATGCACAGGAATAACTCCAGAACTGTAATTTTCAGTCAGAAGTTAGTGAAGTCTTGAGATCTATGCATGATAAAATGCAGAAGATTCATTGTCCTGCCATCCAGCTCAGTCCTTTTGCATTACCTGATTGCCTTCTGACCTCTGTTCCATTCTGGTGCAGGTTCTAGGGTTGTGAACGAGTTTCAGCCCTGGAGCATATGTCTTAATGCAGGGTGTACCCAGTAAAACTGAGAGTCAACATCTCTGCATGGCAAGAGAAGTTTCAGTTCCTCCTAAACAAAATTAAGTTTACAAGCAAAATGATTTACAACCAGTTGCAGCATGATCATGATTTGTAACAGTTTTTGTTGGTTTCTGTGCCTTGTAAGGATTGTAAAATTGTGTTTGCTTGTTGCCTTGATTTACAATCACAATGACTTAGAACTGAAATTCCATGCTCCATTGTGGTCGTAAGTCGAGGATTACCTGTATCATCTTAGCCTTTTAAACAAAAGCAAAAAACTTACAGGATCTTAAAGGTTAAGAAATTTATTATTGTAAAGATGCCATTGTACTATTCATGATATTAAAGGAACATAGAACATAGAATAACAGAGTTGAAAGGGATCTTGGATGTCTTCTAGTCCAACCCTCTGCTTAAGCAGGAGACCCTATACCGGTAATGGCGAACCTATGGCAAACTTACCTCACTGCGCATGCGTGCACCTCCCAGCTGATTTAGGATCTTTTTTGGCCTGCCTAAAGCTTGAGGGAATCCTCTGCAGGCTTTGCAGGCCGAAAAATAGGCCCATTTCATCATTTCTGATATTTCCATTTTTCGGCCTGCTAAGCCTGCAGAGGCTTCCTTCAAGCCTCTGGCAGGCCGAAAAAGGCCTCAAATGGGCCGAAAATCAGCTGGGAGGCACAGTGCAGGTAACGGATGGGAAGGGGGGAATCGCGCGTGCATGTACAAGGGGCATGCCCCCCCTCCCCCGCGCACATTGCCTTCTGGTGCTGGCGCACGAGCATGCACGCAATTTTTGGCACAGGATCCCAAACAGGTTAGCCATCACTGCCCTATATCGTTTCAGATAAATGGTTGTACAGTACAATCTCGTCTTAAAAACCTCCAGTGATGGAGCACCCACAACTTTTGAAGGCAAGCCATTCTACTGGTTATTTGTTCTCACTGATTAAAACCTGAGAAAAATACATCCTTCCGTTATAATTGATTCCCAGTTTCGGTAGTGTTGGCATACTACATATAGTTTGTGGGCTACTATAACAGTTTATTTCATATTCGTTTTGGATGACATCATTTGTTTTAGTTTTTTAACTAAAGGCAGAATAAATAGTTTCTAGAATAATTACCTATTTGTACAAACATGCATTTGCAACTACATAGATGAAGAAAGTACTCAAAATTTCCCTACTTTATTTTTTTATGTTGAAATGGGCAGTCATATAATCAGAAATAAATAAATCTTATGTAGAGGATATTTATGAAGATTAGTCATGCCTTTCAGTGTAACCGTATCCTTATTTGTATTCACATTTTTAATTTTCTTTAAACTGAAAGCTGAGGCTTTCTTTGAATATGTCAATATTGATATTAAAGTAACATTTAAACCCACCTTCCTGAAAACATTTTTAAACCCACCTTACTTGACTTATTTCCCCAAATGTATCAAAGGTATAATTAAAGGGAACAACTCCTTATTTTAATTAACACTAGTATTGAGCTCCTTCTTTTAATACTGCATGGTTTAGTAGCTTAAAAATATTTTAAATTACCTAAAACGATAGTCTAATTAATAAAACAAAGATATTTAAAAAGCGAAGTAGTAACATTTTGACTCCAAACCTCAGTAGTCATTCTCTTCTGGTCTGCAAAATTCCACCATCCATTTTATTTTGTTTGTTTTATATTCTTTTAATTAAGAAAAAATAGGAATCTTGTGTATTGTAAAGTATCAGCTTCAAGTATATATTTTTATTTCCATGGATGCTTCTGTAAATGCTTGCTTGGAACAAAGTAAAGTGGCCATGATGTCAATTTCCAATGCATATGCTACCTAAAAATTGGGATCCGTGTGTTAATGATTTCCCAAATGAAGCCCTATACCAAGGGTATGGCCCGTGGGCCAGATGCATCGTATACTGGCCCCGTTTCTGCCCGTTTTAGTGAAGGGGAAAAAAGTCCCGATATGTCATGTGATGACACCATGGCAACGCAAGTTTGATACCCTTTCCCTATAGTGTTGGACCTTTATATGTGTAACATGGTTAGAAATAAAGGCAGCTTAAATTCTTTTCTGGGACTCAACCATTTCCTCAGCCCTGATTTGAGGTGGAGTTTGGTAGATGACATCAAGTGTTTTGCCCTTGAGGAAAGATTAATGGTTCTGTATTTGTGCTAGTACATCTTGGTTATATAGCTCAACCCTTAATCTATGAAGTGTACTAGGTGAAACTTGTAGTTCTTGAGATAAATGATCAGCTTTAACTATTTAATTCCATAGGAGATGAATGTATAACTGTGGATGACAGTCACTTGTTCTGTACACCCTTAAGAAATACTGTCAGTACTAGAGCCATGCATATATTAGAATTAAATGTGTTGAACACGTAAGTAAAGTAGAAGTATCTCTGTACAGTTTATTGATACAAGATACCATCTTGAGTTTGCAGATTGTAAGTGGTTGAACTTGTAGTCATGACTGAAACCAATTTTCCTGCTCATACATGGTTATAATTGACCATGCGAGATACTATGGAAATTCTTGGATTTCAGAACTGGTTAGAAGCTCTTTCATATGAGGGACCCAACTACTTTTTGAACTTGAGAAATAACTTCTGTCACATTTTACCGACCTGATTTATGGATGTATTGTGCGCATGGGAATTTTGAAGAGTTACATATTGATATACCACAGGTGGAATTTGCATAGATCATGTAAGATAGTTTCATTGCCTATAATCAAAGCAGATTCTGTCTTTCTCATCAAACAAACTGTGTAAAGGGCTTTCTTACTGAGGTAATACTCTTTATATTTTGGAAACCATTTCAAATCCCAGGGCACAGGTTGAGTTTCACTTGTCTAAAACCCTGAAATTAGATATTCAGAAATGTTAAGATTGTCTTTTCAGGGGTGAACAGAAAGCAGGCCCTCATATTCTCAGCTACATAATCAAGAGCCAAAGACTCTCCATAGCAAGGGTTGATTAATCGATTTGACTTCTGTGCATTTGGCGTAACTGAGATGACACTTGGCAATCAGGCATAAAAATGGAGTTTACAGTACTTATCCATTGCATGACCTTTAACAGAAGCATGTGTCAAAAAACATCTCCAGAGATAGTTCTGTCAGTGCTTTAGCTGGATACATGTGTGTTGGTTTTGACAAGGAAGACAAATGGGTGTGTAGCTGCTAATACTTTGCAGAAGTTTCAGTTTAATAAAGGACTGGCCTGCAACTTAAAAAGGCTTAGTGCATAGAAAATGTTTCCTGCAGAAGCAATGATTTGCTTCAGCCTTCCTGAAGCAATTGGGAATGGCACAAATGGAACCCAGTTTTTAAAACTTTGTTGCTTATAGCAGGAAAAATGCAGCTGATTATTCAGGCTGCCTGACCCTTGAAGAAGCTTCTAAAAAACAAAAGAACTCCTGCCCTCTTTCTCCTCCTCCTATCGCCTCCAATTCTGAAATGCAGATCCAAATCTGGAAGGGCTTGGAGAGATCATTAACATCTTTTGGCTCCTAAACCTTTTGCCATCATGCCTCTTTATAGACTAGTTTTAATGTATGCCTCTCTCCTAAAAGTCAAAGATCAAAATGAACACCAATGAACAATGAAACAGTATGATTGCGAAGTTTCCATTTCAAGTGTAGCTTTTGATGGCATCTCTGTTAAAGTGCATGCAAAGCATATTCTTAATTATATATTTTTGGGGTGAAATATCAGTTATTCTTACTGTTGTGGGTGGAGGAATATGATCATAATTAGCAGGTTCAGAAAATTATTGAGAATAATTCTTTTTTGCAGTTCATCAGTCCCCTGGCAGTCATCTTCAAAAAGCTTCTTGGTGCAATTGAGAAAAAATTGTAATTCAAGGGAAGTAATGGGTGCAAGTATTTGCTAAAAATTATTTTACTAGCAATACTTTGTTCTATACTGTCCGGAAATAGGAAATCCTCTTGGACATCTGCAAGAAGAGTAGATGCTGAAAGCAAACTGTTCTAAAATATTGTAGTTGAGTTCTAGAATGCTAAGTTTTAACCATCGGTGTAACTTCATTGTTGCAATGAATGTTTTTCTGTCTTTATGAAATACTCTATTGTTGCAAAATACCATCTGCTATATTTACTTTTCTTGGACCTGTAGCGAATGATGAGGGAGTATAACGTGGATTCAAAAGATGGCTTCAAGAATGCAGTTGTGACAATGACAAGATTGGAAACATGCCTTCCTCTTAACATGTCATATCTTGAAATGCTGGTTTTGGTGATGGTGAGGTTGGGCAATATGGTTTGTTCTAATGTTTTATACACTGAATATGCTGGGCAGTTTGATGTTTTCTGGAATAGTGACTTGTTACAGCACGTGTTAACTCTGAAAATTATATTAAAAAAAATACAAATAATGTTGTAAATCGAGGACTACCTGTAGTGTTTTTCCATGAGATGTATGTCATGTATGTTTTGTGATAGAAAAAATCCCATCTCTTCTAGATTGTTTCTTTCTTGATGAACCTAGAAAGAGCTCTAGTGCCAGATATCTTTAGCTTAGTAGCTCCTTCATATTTTTAAATAGCTTATTCTAAAAAGAAGTGTCAACATTAGCCTTAATGGCCAGAGTGAGAAATCAAAATAAAATGTATATTCTAGGTTTGTATTATCTGACTTGTTGAAATAAACCTTTCCAGGAGAAAAGTATACAAGGGCAGTTGTTATGAAACCGTAACTTCCTGAAAGCTCTTGAGACCTGATGTATGATCTGCTATTGGGATGATTTAAATAATTTAACAATATGATGAGAGAGGAAGATGAAATATAACTACATAAGGGTTACAGTTTCCAGAGATGGGTACTTTCTCATTGTGGTTTGCTTACTTACTAATTAGGGCTGGAGGGACAAAGACTGAAGGACGTTGTCCACAGAAATGCTGCAAGGATTTGGGAAATAAATGGCTGGCAGGAGGGACAAAACGTTCTGCTCTGAGGCAGCCTGAAGAAAGAGTTGTAGAGGAACATTTAGCAGCATCTCTATTGTGTCTCTGTTTAAAATATTAAAATTATGGGCAGGCAGTGACTGAGAAAAGAAAAACAAATGCAGCTGGGGAACTGATAAGCTATAAAGGACAGGTATTTCCATCTGGAATTAAAGTACCATTAATAACTTTCTCTGAAGTTCTCTAGGAGAGACATGATCTTGACGGTAATCTGTGTCTGGAAACATGAAAGTATAGCTAATATACTATGGTGCATTCTGATGTTGAAAGGTCAGGCTATATTGGCTGTGTCTTTTGGCAACGCTGCATCCAAGAATAGAAGACTAATTGTAATAGTCTGAAATCCTTGGCATGAATGTGTTTAGGCACAGTGTTTGCTCTTCTCTCACTCTCATCCTTTCCATCCATATATGGAGATAATATGTCTAGTTTTGCGAGGTTATGATCACCCCTTGCATCAAGGCTAGGAATCAAAACTTGTGAGAACTCAAATAGCAACTGAGCACCCCACGCTATAGAATCCAAAACTGGGCAATCCTAGATCTCCAAGCTGTTCACTGTTACGTTTTAATAATGCTGCATCGTTTATATTGTGGATTAAGTACTCTTATAATCTTTTGGGCAAACAAACTGAATATTAAGGCAGTGCAGAATCAAATAGATAAATGTTAAAATTCTAAAGCATTGATCAACATATAGCTGAACATTTTAATTTATTAATTCAAGTGAACATAACTCAGGCTAAAAACTCATTTTGAATACAAATTACAAATTGTATGTAAACTACAAAAACATTGATATTGGTCTCTGCTTCTGTTTGGATCTGTTTATATTCCTTTCAAGGATTCAACGTAGCATTTTTCTTCACAATTTTCCAGTAAGGAACATATGAGAAATAGTAACTTGTCCAAGGTTATTCAGTGTATTTTGCCAAATTCAGATTTTGCATCTCAAAAAAAGTGAAAAAAAATGTTTACTCTGCATTTTCTTTTCCTTTTTTTAAAGGAACAAATTCTTGTATGCTAAAAATAACTAATGTATACTCACTTATTTGCATTTATTCTTATTTTTCAGACTGTCATTTTACTCTGGACATTCGTCATTCTCCATGTATTGCATGATGTTTCTAGCAGTAAGTATATGTATTTTTAGCAGCTGGTTATAATGTTTAAAAAGTTTGAGGTGGAGATATTTGCTGCATCAACAGAATTTCTTTTGGGCTATTTGTACAAGGGATGCATTAAATAAAAGTGATATGGGGGTGGAATGGGGGTGTTTGGAATGCTGCTCAATACCTACCAGCAAACTTCCATTGAATTAACAGGATGTTTTCAGGCCCGATGAACAAGTAATCAGGTGGAGGGTTGGGGTAAAAGTAATTAGTATTCTGATTCTTGTGTATTTTGTCTTAAATAGACCTGTAAAAATAGTTGGAACATTATGCAGTTAAAGTAGCAATAGCAAAGGGAACATAGCCAAATTCAACAAAACTAAAGATCCATTAAAGTTGAATCTTAGATGGAAGTTCTTGCATAAGAAGAAAGTGCAAGGCAGAGCAACTGGCAATACTTTAAACCAGGGGTGTCAAACTCATGTCGTCATGGCAGTGTCACGTGACATGTTGGAATTTTTCCCCCTTTGCTAAACCGGGCATGGGCGTGGCCAGCACGTGATGCAACTGGCCCATGGGCTGGGAGTTTGACAGCCCTGCTTTAAACGATGTTGAGATGCACTTCTTCACCCTAGGGAGTTGATCATCTGATGGCAGTACAAGAGCCTAGTTGCAGTGTTTTTGATGTGGAAAACATCCCTCTTTCCTTACCATTATAACACAGTTAAACCAAAAGACAATTTGTGAAACCACAGTTGCTGTTTGTCTGAATCCCAATTAAGTAGCATGTGTGGATGCTCCATTTTTTTATTCTTTTACATTGCATAGAAAGAATATAGCTTTCATGTAGTATATCATTCAACTGAAAGTTTTAAAAACAGAGGTTAAAAACTAATACAAACTAATATGAAGTAAAGAAAAAAGAAATTGAAGAGAGCTAAAAGTGCAAGAAAGAAAGAAAAAGGAAAAAAGATACAAAAAGTGGTTTCAAATCTTCTTTACAGAAGTTACAGGTATAATTATAAATTTATCTCTTTTTCTAAAGTTGTATCATGACTTCTTTCTATGATCTATCATGTCTAATCATCAAAACAATAAATCATAAGTTCATTTTTTTCTGTTTTATGCAAAAAGTGCACCAGGAGTTTCCAGTCAGCTGTAAACATAGTTATTGTCTTACAACAAAGAAATCAGTTTGGGTATCTCAGCAAGTTCACCAACCATTACTTCATTGTAGATATTGCTGATATATTTATTCTCCTTAGTTTATTTTTTTCAGTCTCCATATACAAACCTTAAATCAAATCAAAACTTTTATTAATTTGAGTATTTTTAATATTTTTCTCAGATGTTCTGTCTAATTATGGGAAGATAATTCATTCCAATTCCCCATTAAACACCAGTTTTCATAAGAAAAGCTCATCATCATTTTATTTTTTATTTTTATAATTTATATCCCGCCTTGATATAAACAACTCAAAGTGACAAACATATCTAATATTCCTTACTTCTCCTATTTTCCCCACACCAACAACTCTATTAGGTAAGTTGGGCTGAGAAAAAGTGACTGTCCCAAAATCATCATCCAGCTGGCTTTTATGCTTAAAGTAGGATTTGAACTCATGGTCTCGGTTTCTAACCTGGTGCCTTCATCATTAGACCACTTGTTCCAACTGTCAGGGAATTTCTCCTTAGTTCTAGGTTGCTTCCCTCCTTGATTAGTTGGCCCATTGCTTCTTGTCCTGCCTTCAGGTGCTTTGGAAAATAGCTTGACTCCCTCTTCTTTGTGGCAAAAGTCCTTCTTTTCATTAAACTAGACATACCTAATTCCAGCAATCATTCTTTATATGTTTTAGCCTCCAGCTCCCTAATCATCTTTGTTGCCCTTCTGTGAACTCTTTCTAGAATCTCAACATCTTTTTTTACATCATGGTGACCAAATGTTCTTGTCTTCTGGACAAAATTCAATCCTCTCCTGTTTAAAAGTAAAAAAAACAACAACACCACACCTTCCAATTTGTCACATTGAAAAGGAATCGTTTTCTTTTAAAGTCCATCAGTAAAAAAGCCCCTCTTTTCTCTTACGTAGTACTCTAATTGGAATTTCTTTAGTCACAATTATACCTGTATTATTAATATTTAGTCTTGCATTAAAATGTTGCTGAAAGACTTGATTTCTTGTTTTCTTGCATCAGCCATCTCTTGGAATGTTCTTGGAAAGTATGTTGACTCACCAAATGGATTTCTCTTATCGTGCCTCTCAGAAAATCTGAGGTATAAGGTATAATTGATTATATCCAAAACTGTTTAAGAAAATGAAGTTGTGGGGAACCTTTTATCCATATAGGCCAGAGGTGGTATTCAGCAGGTTCTGACCAGTTCTGGAGAACCGGTAGCGGAAATTTTGAGTAGTTTGGAGAACTGGCAAATATCACCTCTGACTGGAGATTTTACAGTATCCTTCCCCTGCCACGCCCACCAAGCCACACCCACAGAACCGGTAGTAAAAAAATTTAAATCCCACCACTGATATAGGCTGTATTACAGCTACGAGCTTGATTGAAATCCCTTGAATGAGACAGGGCAATTGGAAGATAGAGATTTTATATTTGTTTACTTGTTTATTTACTTATGGACCTACCTGTCTCCAGTGGCTTCCCCCTGTCCTAGATTTCCTAGAAGGGTAGGCAAGCTCCAGGTCCCCACAGTGACACTCTGTTGCCTGATGAGATGTGCCTTCTCTGTGATGGCGCCTGACTTGTGGAACAGCCATCTAGAGATTACGGATGGCCTCAATCCTGTTGACTTTGTGGAAAATGTGAAGACCTGACTTTTTCCCTAAGATTGGGGCCAGGATGTTGATGGAGCCGAGATAAAAAGGGATGAATACAACTTTTTGGGGAGCCTCAGTGTTGTTTAGTGTTTTAAATTGTCTCTTTTTAGTGTACTGTGTTTTTATTCTGTTCACTGCTTAGAGTTCTTTCTAGTAGAGCAGTTGTCTAAGTTGGTTTAATAAAATAATAAATGAGAATGTATGTGTTTTGTATGCCACAAAATAAATCTCCAAATCTTCTTTTTAATTTGCAAAGTCTCCTGATAGTTGATCTTTAGAAGACACTCAAAAAGGATATACATTAAAACATTCATGGTAAAAAATAGGAGTAAACACAGAGAAAAAAGTAACTTATTTTTAAATGTTCATCTCAAGAGTTTTGTTTGAACTAAGATTGAGAAAATTCAGTAGAATGGGACGGGGAATTAACTTAGCTTCTGGAGGGAGGCTGGCCTATAAAAGCCTATGGCACGGGCCTGGAAGTGAGAATCATCAAGTGTGGCTGGAGAAGATAAGCGTGCAAATCCATAGGCACTAAGGCTTCTCCTTGTTTTCTGCACCTGTGCCAGTGTTATTTGGGTTAGAATGAGATGTCTCTTCTCTGGTGCTTGGAAAGAGAAGATATCTTGCTGTCACTTACTTTGGTCCCACCTCTCATGCCATCCCAAGCAAATGATCTCTTGAGCAAATGCAGCCCCCACCAGAGAAAAAAACAGGTGCCTGTATTTCCATATATGGTAAGGTCTTGCAACTTAAAACTGAATTCAACTTCAGAAAGATTAATGACTTCCAATTATTTTTATCTAATAGAGTGGACAGATGGAGGGCTTAAAATATGAAGCTGTTAATTGTGCGATCAAAATGCTCCCTCTTTTTAACATGTTTTATATGCACTATGTGAAAAAGAGCTTCAGTTGCATAGAGCTATCATGGCTGCCATTTGACTGTTTTTAATCACCCTCTTGAATACTTCTGGGGGGAAGTGGAGAACTGTAATAGTTTCTTGGAGTGCTGAGCTGCTTTTTAAATCACATTCAGAGTACACTAAACATATTTTAGAGAAGTAATTGAAGCAAGACTACAGTATTCTTATTTTCAGTAACATTTATTTCAGGATGGTTCTTTGGCCATTATACAGCAAATGAGCAACAACACAATAAAATCTAATCATAAATCTTGAAAGTCAGCAGTACAAAAGTAATTTTAAAAGAAATGTTAAAAAATAGTCAATGAATCATTTTAAGCTGGTGCTTAAAATAATTCTTTTAGTAGTAGGCACCCATCCACGAGAAGAGCATTCATACCTCTTTTTATTATTCATAAATTTCCCATTTGCTTCAGTGGGTAACTGGGAAACCTAATTTGTATTTATCTTGCCATTGTTAAATATTTCAGTTTAGAGAAATTGTCCATTTGTTTGGAAGGATTAAACCAATTTATAAAAGGAGAAAGTGGGACTCACGTTTTTATTCCTCCATACTAACTTTTCCTAACCTGGCCTCTTCATTTTGATTAAACAGCAACTAGTCCTGACCATTTGAAGGCATGTAGCCAAACAAAGGTGTCTTGTTGGCCAAGACTGGCATGTCACAAAGTATTCACTGCCTTGACTTATTTATATAATAAAGGTAGGATTTTAAAAAATTTGAAGAAATAAATTGAAAGTGAATTTTGGTTACAAGATGCCTAATCAATTTCTTTTTAATAAAAGCTGCACCATTTACCCTAGCTTCATGTTCTTAATTTACAATAAGAATGTTGGACAGAAAGTATTCTTGACAATACATTATAAAGCATTAATGACATACTGAACTTTATGGGGAAACACTTTCCTTCTCCTTTCCCTGAGCATAGGATGAGTTAGAAAGGATCTTGAGAATGTCTGAGGAATTTCCCTATAGGAACACTCTCAATTCTTGAATGAGTTGGTATTTTCTTATGTTGCAAGGAAGAGTTGGTTGATTTAGCGTCTTACTCCTTGCAACATACAGATGTACTCTCCATTAGATAGTGCAGGATTTTGTCTCCTGTCAGTCGGATACATCTGGGAACCTGTTTCAAATGTTCTTTCCAAGCTGCTTCATCCTGCTGCTTGCATGCTTGGCTCCAGCTGTGAGTCTGTGCTGCTCGTGACTCTCCAGTTCCTCACATGTGGCATTATTCACAGCTTGGATTAATCATAAGCAGACGCTTCAGACTCCAGCCTCTTGAGGACCAAAGGAATTTCACATATGTTAGTGTGACTGACTGTACACACAAACAAAATCCCAAAGCCAACCCAAAAAACTACAGTTGTGCAATCCAGCCACATTGACAACTAGATTGCAATTCTAAAGAAACCGTTGGCACTTCATATTCTTATTCCATCACAATGTTCATTTCAAATTCTGCCCTTTAAAATCCTCAAAATTGTAAGAAGGTCCACATGCTTTGTAATCAAGGTTTCATTTGGGCCTGGCAGATCCCGCAACCTGCTAGTTACTTAAATCCATTTGCTGAACCCCAATTCACTGTAATTACTGTTCTCAGTGAAGTTTCTGGTCCTTTCTGACCCCCCACTAGCACTACTATGTTCTAATGAGTAGCCTTTGAGTTGCTAAAAAAGATGTCCCCAAATCTACTTTGTAACACAACTTGAAATCCAGCATCACATGAGTAAATATTTTCCTTTTTCCTCTACAACCTTCATCCCCAAAGTCTCCTTTAGAAGTTTCTCCACACTTCTAGAATGTATACAGGCTGCATTTATGATTCTTTTAATTTAATCTGGATTTGCACAAGATATCAAATGGTATCAAATGAGATGGCTTACATAACAGGCTAAGCCATAAAAAAGCTAACTTTAGCCAACCATATCACATTATGGTTTAGGACAGATATACAGCTAGATATCACATTGATCATAATTGGTACCATTTGCATGTTTCTTATGCAGGACTCAGCCAATGGCAGCATCTGGCTGACCCAATCTGAGTAAGAAGCTAAGCAGAAGAGGGCTTGGTTAATACTTATGGTGAGACCTATCCTAGGATTGCAGGCTAGATTGGGAAGAAAGCAATGGCAAATCGCTTCCATTATGGCTCCTAAAAAGACCATAGTGATTCAGACACAAGAAATAAAGCCACCTTGAAGAGGTTTGTTACTGCATTTCAGTCCTTGGGATCTGAAGTTGTATAGTGAGACCTGCTTAGTCTTTGAATAGAAGACTTCCAAGAAATCCTAGGACAGTATCCTGTGCAATAGGGAGGAAAAGGTCCAGAAAAAGACACCAACAAAGCAGTTATGTATAATTGCAAAGAAAACCCCATTGCTATGTCCATGAAGTCAACAGGAATCAAGCTGGACTCAAAGGATGTTATTCTTTTACTTCTTATAAAATGAAATCCATGTTATGCTGTCTCTTAATTTGTTGTCTAGTAAATTACGTAAATTCAGAAATTATCAGAATTCGTTGGGCATAGTATTGCCATTTCTTTTCAGCAATGTTAACACAGAGACTCCTCAACTTAGAACCACAATTGGGACAGGAACTATACAGCAGTGTAATTATTAAATGAGTTGCACCTGATTTTATAACCTTTTGCAATGGCTGTTAAGCATATTATTATGGTTATTAAGCAAATCTGGTTTCTCACATTGACTTTGCTTGTTGGAAGCCCACTGGGAAGTTGCAAATGACAATCATGTTACTCAGGACACTGCAGTTGTAGTAAATGCATTTCAGTTGCCAAATGCCCAAATTTTGATCATGTGACCAGTGGAATGCTGTAGTGGCCTAAAGCAGGGGTTGCCTACCTTTTGGACCTCAGGGACCACCAAACTCATAATTTTAAATCCCACGGATCATTAATATGAATTTTGACTGACAGTGGCTTGATGATGTTGCAAGCCTTGTGTTCCCGCGCAGCCTAGATTAATTGCTTTGGGGGGGTGCTTCAGGGTGACATTTCTCTGCGGATCACCAAAATTATCGTAAAATATTTTTTTCAGAGCTATCATATCTTCAAAGTTGTTAAACAGATGGTTGTAAGTCTAATCTACCTGAGAGCTTGTTTGTTTCATAGATACAGAACTCTGAGTTACTTTTTGTTCCTATTTTACTGCTATAGTCTTAGTAGATGATAGCTGACAAGCCAGACTTCACCAACTGTACCAATTGCATGTGCTAAGCACTGTCAGCTGGGATGGGGGACTGCTTGGGAATTTTAGACCGCTAACATAAATTGAAAAATAATAATTTAAAAAGGCATAAGAAGGCAATGACAATTTCATAGGACTGTCAGGAAGGCTGCAGGAATGCAATCCCTAGGCATCATAGTCAACTTGCAGTTTTTACCTTTTTTTTTGGCTCTTCACAGCAGTACCAGTCCTTGACTGAGCCTGAAGGAAACTTTCAATGAATCTGTTAAGGGAATGCTATTCTTCTTAGTCCATGGAAGCCAAGGAGAACAGATAAACTTAATCCTAACAATTGGCAGGGATTTGAAAATTAGGCATATAATTCACATAAAATCCAAATGTTAATGTCCCTTGATTTAAGGGGTGATAAGCTCACTTTTGTTGGAAAGATTTACGCACAGACTGGATGGATGTTGGTTGGGAATGCTTTAATTCAGATTCCTGCACTTAAGAGAGTTGGATTTTACTTTATATTACTCTGTGCAAGATGACACAGAGAGTAGAGGTAATTTAGTTTGAGAGGAACAAGTGAATGTGATTGTAGTGGGAGTGACATTTAAGTAAAAATCCTACTGAGTGGAAGAAGAGATGGTAGTGGAAATGAAAGTGAGATTAAAAGATGCATGTCAGAGCATCAAAGAGAATGTATGGTTGGTTGTTGGTTGAAGAATTACAAGATTAAGATTAAGGAAGTGGTGATCATGGAAGATTCCAAATGTGGGAGCAACAAGAACAGTGGCAATGGCAAGATGCAAACTGAATGGAGTTGTACCTTAGTGGATCAGCATAGGTTGTGAATGCATTGCTGGGATTCCTGGGACGAAAGGCTTGGAATCTCTGAATTCTGTAGCTGCCATGGCAAGGGACTATCAAGGAGCTGTCTCTGAATAAACAATCATCACTGCAAGTGACAACTATGGCTATCATACCAGGTTTCCTGGTAGGATGCAGTACACTGAGACCAAGGTTGGTCAGTGGAGAAAGAGTGGAATTATGGAGGGAATCCTACTCTCATAATGGTTGGCACTGTTTTTTGAGTATTACAGTGCTTAGCTTTTGACCATTATTAAATACATTTATATACAGTAGCTAGATGACACTTTATTCTATTTTATTTTAACACTCCTATTTTAATTTTTTAGCTTTGTGTCTTAGTTTTAGACAGTAACACTTCCTTTGGTCCTAGAGACATAGCTTTACAGTGGTAACAATAGCGACAATATTATTTTATATTATTCTTTTAGCTTGTGTTTTACATTTGGCCCTCCTTTTTTACATTTAAATCAATTGTTAATACATTTGGGGTTGAGAGACTGAAAAATCTCCCAGGGCTTGGTCTCAACCCAAAGTTTTGAAAGTCATCAAAAAAGTTGTCATTCTTTTCTGATTATAAAGTAGCTGTTAAAAGTTTTAAATTTCCCCAGTTTAAAGAAAAATGAAAAGGGGGAGGTTATGTAAAATGAGTGTATGCCCCTCTCTGCTCCACATGGATTTTGGTTTCCAAAGATATAGGGCCACCAGCATCGGTCTGTGATATTCCCAACAATCCGCAGCAAACTATCTGTTGCTGCCTTGTAGTGGTTATCAAGATGTTTTGCAACCATATGAAAGAGTGTTGTTAGCAAATTGTGGGGGAAGAGTTTTAGCTGTGTTTTTATGGGTGTGTGTGTTGCAAGGCAAGAACAACCCCCCCCCACGCCAGCTGCTGCTATGTTGAAGACTGCTTTTAAGTGCACGAGGGAAGGGGAAAGCTAGAAACACAGTCATGTCCATGTCTTCCTGCCCTTAGCGAAATGCAGATCTTTATCTTTTCTGTAATCTCTCTGTGTGGCAATTATTATTACCTAGTAGACATGTGTTAGCTATATACACATGCTTGGAACATGTGTAATGACCATTTACAACTACCACCACAGGCTTAAAATATATCAAATTCATTGTTGCTGTGGATATATTCTGCTGTAATTATTGGTATAAAGCTATGACAAACATGGCATGCATGGCAGATACCCAACAATATGCTGGCTGGCGGGAGGTGCGCGCACATGCGCAGTGGACCGGATCTGGGGTGACGGCTCATGTGCCGGCAGAAATCGGTCTGTGTGCCACTTCTGGCATGAATGCCATAGATTCGCCATCATGGTTCTATACTCACATCCATCCTCAATGAAGAAACTCAAGTATATAAAATGCTCCACACCAAGTTCTTAGCAATTTTCCTTGAAATGGGAGGTTGGTTACAAGTTACCATTTTTCCAGAACAGCAGGGTCAAAAAATCACCCATTGAGAAGGATGCATATCATGGCTTCCTTTAAGGAAGATGGCACAATGCCTCTTCCATAGAGACAGTAAACAGATCTAATCTCCTCTTACCTCCTCCCAACTAGGGCTAGAACAATGGCGCTCATAGCACAGAGGAGCCTGACCTCAAAGCAATCTCGGATACCTCACAAAATGGTATGTTTGTCATCTTGATAGGCTTCAATGACAACTAAGTGAATGTTTTGCTAGGCAACTCTGGTTTTTGTTATAAAATAGTTTGTGGGGCTTTCCCACAATGCTATCTTTCTTTTTATGAATACCATATGCTGTTAACTTCTTTACTCTTGAACTCTTAAAGAGATGACCTACAATGATGCTGTCACTAAAGTGATCTCTGTACAATACTCCTCCCTCTTTAAAGGGCTTTGTGACCTGAAAAATACAATGGAAAAAATTCTTCTCATCTCTGGATAAAATGTTTTTTGATGATAGCTTTTTTACTGTTAATAATTAAAAATACCAATGTAAAGTCACTTCAAAGGAACTTTGGGTACATTTATTACAGGTTAAGGAAACATTGAGTTCTGACTAATATTTCCTTTTTAAGGGCTGAGTGAATGATACAGTACATTACCATTAAGTTTAACTCAGACTCACAGAATGAATCTTTGGTTTTCATTCACATTTGGAGGACCTCAACTGCTAACTGATCAAGTAATTGATGAATGTTTTGTGGACTCCAAAAAAAGAAGGCACAATTATGCTGTGTGTGAGATCAGGCATACAACATATTGGTCAAGGCAATTAGAAGTAATATGACTGGTGCATGAGCTAAAATATTGGAAAATATGTGTCTTCAAGGGCAGCTTAGATAACTTTTGGGAATCTCAAAAATTATAGAGTTCTCCCATGGATTTCTCATTTTGTCCAAAATGTTTGCATCTGTCTGCCAAGTGTTCAGTCATGTGGACCCAGCTATGTCCTTTACCATGTGTACTGTAGAAATTTCCTATTTCCTGAATTCTTACAGCCCTGGCTTTACAACCTGCCTGCCTCAGTAAAGATTGTGTTTCCTTACTGGTGGTTTTGACATACTGACTAAATCAAAAATTGCTGGTTTGGTAAAGAGTGGAACCGCACTTATTACAGCTGTTTGTACTATCGCATGATTCTTTGCATCAAGAGATTACTGCTAAAGGCTAATTACCTCACTGGTCCTCTTCATTGATCAGGCAGGCAGCAATCTATGTGGAAGAAAATAGCAAAACAAAACAAAACAGGCAGAATACTACTTGCATCCTACTAAGGGCTAATGATTACCACAACAGATTTCATAATTTGACAGTGTGACATGGAGTTAGAGACCCATCTGGAGTTGTAGAGATCAAAAATTTCAAAATTGGGTCCTAACATCAATCTACCCAGCATCTCTTTAGAACCAGTGGGGAACAGTTTCTGAAGCAGCTGAGGCCTGCAAATTTCCACGTGTAGCAAAGCACCATATTTAAATGCTACCCCTAGTGTCTAGTACCCTAGGAGAGCCTGTGGCAGGAGCACCTATTGGCTAAGGCAAGAGCAGCGGTCATGGTTTTTTCACTATAGGCTGAATTTTGGATGTATGCTCTGTGCAGCCTGGCAGTCTTGGCAGCCGAGAGGCTGTTTTCAGCCTCATATCTTTTGCTTGGCAGGCTAGCTCTGCAAAATGGGTTATAGCTGACCGGATTTTAAAGTCCCTATTGAAAAACTTTAAAAAATCTTCTTCTAAAGCAAATTTTAAAGTGGAGATACTGCAATCCTATGCCTACATTTGGACCAAAGTACAACCTCTTTTGTGTTTGTTAACCAAATCAGTCGACTCTTTTTTGGTGCTACCTCCAAATGTTTAAGTAATTTCAAAGAATAGAGGTTTACACACATTCAACAAAGTCCATACAGGAGTCTATAGAAATAAAGGGGTGTGTCTCTACATGTCAAGAACAGAAAACTGAATAAATTTAAAGAAGGGGATTGGTGATCTTTTATGAACTGGTTGAGGTATCTAAATTTTCCTTGTTCAGACCAAGTGTTCTTATACTTGGATCCTTTTTCTTTCTGCTGCCTTTATTCCACTGAGGATAATAAACACATCAGATGAATAGAATTTAGCCCTGTAAAGAAAAACCAGGACTAGGGATTCAAAGTGCCTTTTTAGGTGACTTCCAAATGTGGCCTGGGCCCACTTAATTGAATGGCTTCCCTGGTTGATAATGATCTGTTATGAACATTAGAATCCTGCCTCTGTATCTCTTTCCTCTGCTTGCCCTTATGAGACAGAGATCTTAGATAAAATGTAACATACTCACCATCCCTCTTATTTCAGCAGTGACTGTATTCAGAAGTATTCATCATATATGTTACTATACAAGATAGGGCTGTGAATTAGATGATCACCTCAGAGTTAAAATCCCCTTTGTTTTCTCTGGTCTTGGCTTTAAAACATGATCTGCAAGCATCTGACTTACATTTAGTGTGTAAGACAAAAAAAAGAGGCTGAAGCTATAATGCAGAGTTTAAGGCTTAAAATTATCGGATTATCTCAGTCTTTGTTTGAAGTGTTCTGCAACGTACACCACCTCCTCTATTCTTTCACTCAGTAGTTCTTTGTAGATACTAAAAACAAAACATAATGCGTAGCTTGCATCTTATAAGCTGTTAAGTCAAGATTGTGTGAGAAGAGAGCTCATTGCACAGTATAATTGCATGGAGAGACATAGCAAGAGCAGCATTGTAGTGGAAAATTTTGCTGTGGTGGAGCCCGTCATAACCAGGCACTAAGAAGAATCTTCCAAAAAATCTGTCTTGTTGAGGCAACTCTGTATTTACACCGAGGATTTGGCAGTCTTGTGAACAAAGAACTGGAGAAAATGACTAGAAATAATTACACATTACTCATTTTTTTTTGTCAGATCTTCTACAACTATTTAATGGTGGTTCCAAAACCCTTTTAAGTTTGCTGGCTGTGATGTTATAAACTTAGAAGGCAAATGTTTCTCTTCTTGGAAATATATTAAATGGAGCCATGGTACTTTTTGAAAAAGGAATGTAGCAGAATGAGGGTTGCATTTCAACTTCCAATGAAAAAAGTCTTGGATCAAAAGTCAGGAATTATACTTAGTATATTTGTAGCAAAAATTGTATATTTAATTATGGGTGAAAGGTTACCTATCTTAACCTAAACACATCTTGATGTAACCTATGGATGGTCATGACCTACGATAGGTCATGTTAAATTAATAAAAGAATTTTTAAATGTAGCCTGTAAATACAACATCATGTAATATAATTAAATACAATATAAATTAGAGGGTAGAGAAATGGCTCTGTTGTAAATTTATAAACAAGTCATTTGTCTCCATCCTTTTGCTTAGGGCCAGCAAGCTTAGAAATGCCTTGGCACTGATGTCTCCATGACCGGCATCTTTCAAACTCCCACTTTGCTGTAACCACTTAACTCCTCATACTCCTGCTCCTCCCCTGCAGTTGGCAGCAATCCAAAGGCATGCACAAAAAAATCCATTGGAAACATCCCAATTGCTGAACAAACTGAAATATATCTCTTGGTTCACCTCAGTGTATTATTTATACAATTTATATGCTACTCCAGTTTAAAAAGATTCTAACGTATTAAATCATTAGCTACCTAATGATAGGTAGGTAATAGTAATAGGTAATAATCTCCACCTTGAAATGCCTAATAGAATCCAATTAACAGCTTCTGAAAGACAGTGGAACTTAGTGGTAACATGAATATTACTTGTTGCAAATAAAGGAAACTTAACATTATAGAATCTTGTCAGTTTAATGTACAGTTTAACAGTTTAATGTTAAAAAAAAGAATTTTTGAAGTTCTAGGATGAGTTTGTAAACTTTATAATCTACAAATGGGCATGAATGTCATAGCTTTTGGAATAAAGAATAAAAATACTTAGCATTTCCCTCAATATGATCTCAGAGGAACTCTTATGGTCATCCTACCTCCTGCCACTCTCCGCCTTCAGGGCTTTTATGATGGAAAGTCCCAGAAAGTGATGTGCCCCGAGAAATCACAAGTCTGCTGGACCCAACTCCAACCCTATCCAACCTTAGAAGAATCTCATATCATGTAATTTGCCTCAGTCATAAACGTATTTAGAATTTATTTTATTTCATCATTAATCACATTCTTTTAACATCTGGAGAGATAGTGAAGCAAATGCCATTTCTTCTTTATTTCTGCCGGGAGCCTGGCAAAACACTGAGCAACTTAGTGCCCCTAACATATGGAAATAAAACCCATGAATAAACATTAAAGCCACGTTTCCTGTTTTGCCATCTCAGTTGTTCAGAGTCCTGCTTTATGAAACTATTTCTACTTCAGGGAGGTTCACACACCACATTTTAATCATTCATTCAATTTTGACATATTGGCAAGTTGGATGAAATCCTACCAGCTACCACCTAGCTCCCAGGCACTCAACCCGTTTTGTGCATGAACCACAAGTTTCAAAACGACTGTCTTAAGGTTCCACCTTTTCTCCCACTCATAACCACATATACCACCTTCCCTCCTACATGTGTAATGTCGCTCTGCCAACTACAGCAATTGCTTGTGTATGGAAACCATATTAGCCAAGTAAAGCATTTTTCAATGTCTTCAGTGGAATTCCTAAATTGGAAAAAAGGATGAATGCCAGGACATATTGCCAGCCTGCTTTTTTTAGACCACCAGAATAACTCCTGGCTGTAGTTCTCATTGGAAATAAATGGTTTACATTAGTGTAACGGTCAGTCACAAAAAAGGTCTAGAGACTGTTTGGCTTGGAACACTACTATGCAATTTTACTATGTTGAACTTCATACCTGCCTTGGTGTCAAAACTCCTGCATTCATCTTTGAAGAATATGCCTGCAGTATGCCTTAAACTTCAATCATAGAAATATTTAAGAAAGTCAGACCAAGTACAGCTTGAATCTATGAAAAACTTACCTGGTTAAAAATTGCTCCATATGGCATTAAACTTCAGTCTTTTTATAGCAGAATGACACAGATGAGTACCAAAAGGGTGATGTAATCACTAGTTTCAAAAACTTAAGTCTGTGAATGTGTATTCATTCAGATAGATCTAATGTTTCTAACAGGCAGGAAACTTTTCATGTTTATCTTTGAAAGCACACATGCGACTTCAGTTCATAATATATGTGACTTTACACAATGATTTGCTTCTGTTAGTATTTTTCATGTCCAGGACACCATATAATTATTTGTTGAATAGTTATAGTATATGAGGATAAATTACTTGCTAACATCTTAGTGCTCCTCCCTTATGGATATTAAGGAACTAGATCTGAAAAGTCGGTTCCAGGCAAATATTGCTTGGGAAGAAGGAGCACTTTTGTGCCTATTTTGAAGGAGAAAAGCAGAAGCCCCTTCAGAAAATGCCATGTCCTGCTCTGGTCATTACTGCTATTGTTTTGTGATTAATATTGCCATACTCTAAGAACTTTTTAGACACCTCAGAATACTTGTAAGGAGATGTTTTTTCACAATGACTGTCAAAGAAATGATTGTGGCATTTACCATCTCCTTATTCAGAAAAGACAACCATAACAACACCTGTAGCTTATTATTGAACACCGCACCACTTTGAATTTAAAAATGAGCAACACTTTATACATACATATGTAGGCCGATAGAAAGGAGGTCTGTAAAAATGTTAAGTACAATACTGAATATGAAAAAAATAGCACTCAAGTTGTCTTTATGCTTATCTTAACAAGGTGATCTACCTGCCTTCTGCAATGCTAATACTATATCCATTATGTGATTGTATTTTCTACCAAAAAATGTTTAATTTTGACAGATCTTCCATTCTCTTGCTGAAAGTGTGCCTTTTCGATTTTAGCTTTATCTTCAGGCCAGAATGAAAAATGACTGGGCAAGACTTTTGCGTCCTACAGTCCAGTTTGGACTTGTTGCTTCATCCATTTACGTGGGCCTCTCCCGTGTTTCTGATTATAAACATCACTGGAGCGATGTATTGACCGGACTCATCCAGGGAGCACTGGTAGCAACCCTTATCGTAAGTCTGTACCATTTTTTTCCTACCATTTGATCAATTCCATTTTCAAATAAGCTAATTTGACTTAATCCATTCTGGGGTTCTCCCCCCCCAAAAAAAATAAATCACAGAGGGGCTTTCATATATTTAAACTGCCAGTTTTGTGTGTCATAGGTTCACTGCAGTGTGGAAAATATGACATGAAGTTTTGCATTTGTCAATACTGGAGAACAAAGCAGCCCTTTACCACATTTCACTATCCCACATATTGGTCTTTTCCCCCTACCTGCTCTGTAAATCAATTGTTGGGTGTCTACCACCACTTCTAGAGAAGTCTTCCAGTTCAAATGTACCCAGTGATAGTAACAATAATGTAAGTACTGTTCTATCTGCTGATAGGTAATACCAAGTATTGTGTTCCTACAGGTTGTGTATGTCTCAGATTTCTTCAAGGAGAGAGGGCGCACATTTAAACAGAAGGAGGAAGAAGATTCACATACAACTCTACATGAGACGCCTACCAATGGAAATCACTACGGCAGTAATCACCAGCCATGATACGTTCAAGAGCTATTATCCTGTGGAATCTCCTGCTATTTAAAAGGAAAATTTCACAAATATTTCTTGTCTAATGTAAAAAACAAATAAATGCCTTTTGAAGGGACTGTTGCTGCTATACCTCTTAAGTGCTCACTTTACATGTATATAGTTAACAACAATGTATCTAAAAAACTCAAATTTCTATTGGTTCAAGCTTATGCTTATAAACACAATATCGTGACTATTTTTTAATTAAAATAATGTATAACACTTATTACAAACAGCAATGGAATACATTCAAAATAAAAATCTGTCTTGCTTGGGAAGAGGAAGCACTGGTCATTTTAGTGGCTCTTGGAGTAACTGCTGCAGAATGAAGGCTGTTCAGACACCACAGTCTTTTTATAGATAAAGACTTGCAGCAAACACAATGTCTCTCTTGATTTTTGTAATTCCTGTTGAGAATAGAAAAGAATATATCCAGTGTTAATGGCATAGTTGTAGTCGGATACTACTTGCTCATGCTAATGAGATGTAGTAAAATGAAACTAAAATCCAGTGCTGAATTTTCAAAATACCTTATTTTCTCCCAATTTCCACCTCAAGATATTACTGTATAGCTATTTTGACTGTTAGGAAAACATGAGCAGACTCCTAGGTAACCCCTCCCTTTTTTTTTCAACCTCAGCAACAGCAGATTATAACAGGCATGTTCAGTTTAAATGGAATACTTTGGCTTGTGGCCAAGCAATTTTAAACTGCTTGTAAATATATTCTACATTTAAAGATGCACGTATTTATATAATATTGTACATACAAACCTTCTGCAAATTTGTTTTCCAGCTCTGTATTTCCAATGGCCTTTGCTGCTTGGCACATCTGTCTAAGCAATTCTTCTAGCCGCCTCATACATCGAATTATGCTACCTGAATGAGGAAATGTACATAGACAGAAATGGGCAGATATTCAAGTTAAAGCAGTCATTTTCTACAAAGAAATGAGCCCTTTCTATGAAGTAGGACTGTTGCCTCTAATATGGGGTTTTTTTATGGAGCTGTAGGTAAAATCAAGCTCGCTCATTCAGTTTTCTTCATCTGAAGCAGAAAGAATATAACAAAAAGTTTAAAAATGGCTCTAAAATCCACAGATTATTTCTTTTATGTACTTTGTGGTCTTTGGGGCATTCCAAGACATCCCTTACTCCGTGCTTTGGGAAGGAAATACAAGAAACTTCATGTATTATATTTTAGCCTTAGCATATGCCATAGATTTATTGTGAATGCAGGTTATTTAAAAGAAGCCAGAATCTACCTATCCTTCCTCCTGTATATTTTTATATTCTGCACTGACACCTATGAAAGGTTTGCCTTGCTTCAAACATTCTGGGAAACATTCTGAATGAATGTTAGAGCTAGAACTGGAAAAGTAATCTAGGGAGTATAGATTAAGGCAGGGAATAGATATTTTTGCTATTGACAATTCAAGAAATGAGGCCCATATAATGAACAATTTCATCAATTCGAAAGACTAAATTTAATTGCCTTATTGCAAATCTAGCAACTCTTTTAAAAAGTCATCTGGAGTCAGTTATCAAAAGGAAATAAATTTGAGCCACAAGAATTTGGAACACTGACTTCTTCTGCAGTTTAAGCAAACTTATTTTGAGAAATAATAATTTTTATATCAAAGGATATAAAAATCAAAGGATGTAAAAAGCTATAAAGAATTCTGACATCTAGAGAACCTTTACGGTCAAATAAAAAAAAGTGTTACATCGAATCAGGCAACAAATAAATTCCATGTGCCAAGATATTCAGTGAGCCATGCTCCCTGAACCTGCCGCTTGTATTTTCCCACCTTCTCTCCAAACTGACAATATGTCACTAAAACTTTACTTCAGTGTATTTTGCTGTGACAGAGAAAAGTGCCTTTCAGTATTACTGCTCACTTTTGGAAGCATTTTTGTTTGCTTATCTGATATATGGAAATAAATATTTGCAATTTACATGGAGTTAACAAACAAAAGTTACGCTGCTATTGTCAGTGCCTTGGTTATGTTTTACATAATTTTCTACCTTAGCAGTGGATAATGCTATTGTGGGCAGCTTAACGAAATTTAATCATCCCACCTTGTCCAGTGTTGACAAGCTCATTGTGCAATTCTAGTCTCCCGTTTAAAAACCAACCTTTTGCTTATTGAAAAACCTTTTATCGCATGGGGAATGAAAGAGGACACTTTTATATCGCATTTATAAATGCAACTGTTCACAAATTTGCCTGCCTGCTTCACTGCAATCAATAAAATGAATACCTAATAAAAGTAACTCCAGTCCTCTTTTTATTTTTCCTCCCTTGGCATCCCTGATCCTCTCAATGAATGGCATAGTGGTGGGCGGAAAATGGACATAATGGAATATTTACTTATATCTATTCTCATTTTTTCCTGATTTATAAAGAGGTTGTAGATGCTAACAATCTCATTATAAGAAACATTAATTTTTCCCTTGGAATAATGGCTTGAACAGCTCACAAGATCTTTTGAATTTACAGAAACAGGGATCCCTTAGTATTTTAAGGAAATACTCTCATTAATTCTCAAAAATTAAGATGTTATAACTACTCGTTTGTGAGTAAAGCAAAGCTCTCTCTCTCTCTCTCACACACACACACACACACACACACACACACGTCAACCTGGGAAAAGGGGGCCTCAAACAAGCACATGAACAAGAAAGGAAGCAACCTTTTGGTGCAGTTACACCAAATTTCAGTCCAGTCAGAGAATTTATTTCTAAATCACATTTACCAAATACATAGAGTTTGTGTTTTATCACTCTGCAAAGCCCCTTTGGATGTCACAATTATTTTTGCAAACAAACCCTTTGACATTTACTCTGGTTGCAATTGCTTTCAAAGCAACTGTTGCCACAGCAAACAATACATTCAATATTTGCTAATGTCTGGGTAGGGGGTGGGGAAAAATAAAGAATATCTAGTTTTTATACAACCAAACAAGGTTTTAAAAACTAAATGGCCAATACTGCAGTTTATTTGTTTATTCATTCAATTTACGTTCTGCTTTTCTAGTGAGCATTTAAGCCAATTAACAATTTAAAAAATGTTTAAAACCAAATATTACTAATGTGTAGTTACTCTGCACTTAAGTCCAATGTAGACACTTCTAAAGTTGAATGAAGGACGCAGGACATGCAGAATCACACATTTCTCAGAACCCTCAGGCAGAAATTTCAATGGAAGCCTTGAAAGTTTTTCAGCCCCAATCATTCTATTTGATTGCTCTATTATTGGCAATTCTCCCTCTACCCCAGGGGTTCAAACTCGCACTCCACAAGCCGGATGCATCATGTGCTGGCCCTGCCCCCGCCCGGTTTAGCAAAGGGGAAAAAAGTCCCAATACATCATGTGACAACGCTGTGATGACGTGAGTTTGACATCCATGCTCTACCCCTAACAGAAACTGGTTTGCTGAGTGTATTCAGTACAAATGTCATAATACATGTTTTTTTTTTAAAAAGAAAATATCCATGAAAATTTGTAATGGAATTAGGAAAAGAGAAACTAATTTGATGTTTTTCAATGTGAAAGGCAATTTCTCCCTCCTAAAGGAACTGGGGAAAAAAATAATGTTATCATTTATTAGGACACAATGCCATGTTCTCTGATCCTTTGTTGGACATTCGTCCTTTCTTAAGAATAATTACCAATGTGAAAAAGACACAGTACAACCACAACTACTTACAAACTAAAGTATTTGATTCTTTAATTTTTAACAACAAAATAAACACACATACCTTCAAAGACATCTGTCATTTTACATATATGAGCAAATGTAGCTCCATTGGCCCATGTGTACACCACATCCATCAAGTTGGGTCTGAACAAACTGAGATAGTTTTCCTCATCAACTTCCAATTTAGCTTCTGCTGAAACTTTGGCAATTCTTTTCGCACATTCCTAAAAAAGGAAAACCCATTTTATTTAAATCAGCAAACCAAACACAGAAATAATTGTCCTTAAGCACACATAACAGTCATGGTTTAATTTCTATTCTTGAAAGAGAAATAAAATGTATGTCTTACACATTTCTTTTATGTTCTAAATAAAGTAATTATTTGAATATAATTACTTTATGTAAAAATAGCTTCTGCTTCATAGTGGAAAATATGTATGTTGGCACAGGCTAAAGCAGAGCTCACATTAATTGGATAAAATTGGGATTCCCAAATGATACTCCTTGAAGCATCAATCAGATTGTAGATATTACTGTATAGTTCCTGTCATGTTTTTTAATCTACTTACATTTTTAAAGTGAAATGTCAATTTCTAGCATTATCTTTAACTTCCAAAATATTTCTGGATCTCAGACACACTTAAGAAAATAAAAATGAATCAAAGGAACAGATTAAAAGGCATAACAGAGTATTCTTGCCAGTTTTCCCTCTGTCAAATAAATGCAACTAGATATATCCATCCAATCCATGACAGCCATATTATGACAGCTCCCAGCATTTCAAATGTAGAGTATGCCTGAGATAAATTCTTCCAAACCATGTTATTCAATCATATTCAACAAAACAACTTGTTGCTTGACAGGAAAAAATGGCTTCCAAGGCTGACACAATTTTAAATTATGCTGGAAGATTTACAATTAAGTGAAGTTCATAACTTTTAAGACAGTTTGGACTTCAGAAGTTTGATTAACATTGCAATTGTGATATAAGATGATTGCAAGAGAAGCAGACAAATTATATAATCTTCTAAAGTAAACAGATGCATTTTTCTCATTAGAAAAACACACTTGCCAATTTACGTTTAAGCTTTCAATCTGAATTATGTAGTACATTTTATACTAAGCAAAAGCTCCCTGTACTGTATTAGAATAACTTATGCATAAGTAATGAACTGAAAAACATTTACCTGCATTTGTCGGAGAGGACCTGCCAACTGTTCAGTTAGTTTGGGCATTTCACTAGACTGAAAAAAACACATCAACAACTTCTATATATTCTACAAATTTAAAATTCATGTAACTACCATATAAAACCTTAGTGGAATCAAAAACACTTCACAGACTGTAGTCACCACGCTTTTAATATCTTTATAAAGCTTCCTTGCCAATACTGTTCTCTCTTACATATGCTCAGTAACCAAAAGTAATTTCGTTTTCTTGACTTTTCTTGCAGAATTATTTCCATATTTATAAAGTGATCAGATCAACAAATTTCCTCTCTTCCTAAGGAGAAGGAATGGTCAGGGCTGTTTGGAGAGCTGAAGAGACTCGCCAGCCTCCCTCCCCTGTCATTTCCTTTTCTTCCACTCCCCATCATCTCTATAGAAATTTACTCCATGCATCTGATGAAGTGAGCCATGAAAGTGCCTGTGTTCATTTCTTTGGCATTATAGTGTATGCAAGTTCAATTGCAGAGACTAGGTGGCTCATAAAAAAATACATCATAAAAACACTATGAAACCAAAATAATAAAAATACACGATAAATCCACATAGATATAATTTAAAAAACATAGTCACCAGGACATCACACTCTCATGGGTTATCTACAGGATGACAAGTACTATTTCAGTTCCATCTGCAAGATTGAAGTATGACTGCGTTTTATTTAGATAGAACCTTTTCTTTCAAAGTCTTCAGTAGCTGAACCCATCTCCCATCTTTTTAATAACCTACTCTAAAAAGAACGATGGAACTCAACTGGAGGTTGCTTAGAACATTTGAATCAAGGGAGGTTTCCTTGCACAGCTTCCTCCCTCAATGACTGGTACTACCTGCCTCTTAAAGCAGCATTAATCATTCAATATATTATTTCTTTCTCTGCCAGCTTTAACAACGACACATAGCTAGATTTATACTATAGAAGACTCTAATTCATTTATTTGAACTCCACAGGTTCAAAAGAATCCCACATAACATCATTAGACACTAGTGCCATCATATGTGTCAAGCTCCAAGTGAATTCTCAATGAATTCTGTAAACCTAACTGTGCAGTCTTGAAGCAATTCTTCCTAACTGTCATTCCCCAAAGGGGACAAGGTTGCTGAATAACCAACTGCAGGAACAGTAAGGGCAGAGAAGGAAGCTAACATAGTGCTCTATTGCTATTTCATGGAAGCTCATGCTAATTTCCTCCTTGTATTCTCTATCAATACTCTAAGCATCTTTTCATGTACTCAAATTCCTGTTTATCATGATACGATAAACCTAGAAGTCTTAGAAGTGTCACAAATACCTTCATTTTCAATTTGTTTTGTTGTAACACATTAGCATGGATACTTCTGTGGAAAAGATAACTTACATTTTCTTGAAATACAAAACAGCTTAATAAGGCAGTTGCTTGTTCTGCAGATAAATCATTGAAAAGCCCATTGAACATCATTTCTGTCAGCAAAAGCTCATCTGCACTAGAAGAGATTCAATTAATGGCAGCATTAGTAAGCTTTTATATGTTTAAAATCAATATTTAAAAAGTCACTCTGCCTTTTTCCAAAACAGATAGAGGAAAAAGACATTTAAGAGTTCTGATGTCATAGATGTTGGATGTGAGAGCTCTAGGAAATTTATCCAGGAGAAAAGAGTACAATGTTTTCTGAACTGAGAATCAACTTACTTTGTTGGTGATTTAGTTAAAATATCCATATGTGTTTTGACTAAACAAAATAAACAATCTTGGCTTAAGTAAGGGAGATAAGGAAAATAAGAGCTAGTCTTAGCGTACTAATAGCTGAGTAAGCTTTGGGGAAACTGCTGACTCCAAGACTTACTACTGCCAAAGAATTACATACTGATCCAGCGATAGCTTCTACTAGTGGAAACAGGTGGGGCAATTTTCAGCAATTCAACAAGTTATTGTAAGCTTCCCAGAGTGTATAACAAATTTAATAAATCCACGCTTCTTCCTCAGAATAATTGAAAGATTGCTCAACCTTGCCCTGTTTTACCCCAATCTTATATTAACTTGTATTCAATAATGCCCAGAATATCTTCCTATTCAAAAGATTTTATATTAGAGAATTATTTGTATTTATAATATTTGCTGCATAAATTAAGACGGGAATTTAACAGTGGAACCTCCATGACTTGATTATTTAAGATAGGGGTAAAAAATAAGTTTAGAATGAGCTTAGGAATTCTGATGCACAACATACTCAGAAGAACTATGGCTGTCTTTGAACAAGAACTCTGTTCTTTCATATCAGAAAACATTTTTAAAAATTGTTTCAAATAGAGAATATATAGTCTGCTTGAGTAATACAAGCTAAAGCCCCACTGGGCTCATAGAACTCATTGTGCAGTCCTTTTGAACTCTTTTATTTAACAAACCAAATATATCTGTATGAATAGGTACAGTATCATAGAACACCAACACAAAGGCAAAATAGAGAAATACTTCAGAACATCACAACTGTCCATTTGTTGATTCTTTTACATTAGCATCGTCATCTTACCTGCTGATTTCACAAGCAACTCGTCCTTTCATCTCTATGACATCTGAAGAGGTTGCGAAGCCCAATCTTCTAAGAACACGTTTACGACATTTGAGCTCATCCATTTGTAAAACAGTCCTTGCTTTTTTCAATTCCCGTTTAGCTGCCTTTATGTCTACAGCAATCTACGTTCAAGCAGACATTTTAACAGAAATAAGAAACAAATACAATTTTATGCCATAGGCCACATTAATACTTGCAAACCCATAAGAATCCCTTTTTATAAATGAGAAAGCAGAAGTCAAATGTTTTGTTGAATTATATGCCAAAATGGATTTGAATAAACATATCTAATTGACATGCTTTGTCATTGAAAGATTTATTGTCAGAAAATAAACCGGTCATTTAGACAGTCAGGAGATATCATATCAAAATGGCTCAAGGCACACACTTGCCAACTCACAAAACAGATATCAAAAGCAACATTTCATTATTACTCTGTCAGTTATATATGTCTGCGAGGTAAAGTCCTAACTAAGAGGCCAGAAGATTCCACTATTTTTTCTCTCCTCAGGAAAATTGGCCATGGTGGCTGTGGATGATCACAACAGTAGAGAGCACGTAAGTTGATGAACATTACAAGATAAAGGAGAGTGACAATTTAAAGGTATTAGGAAAGAAAGGTAGCTTTTTCCAATAAAAATCTCATATCATTTTCTAATTGGCTACTATATTTGTAAAAAGAAAATCTACTGAAATTTTAATTAAGAAAATACTTTTCAGTAGGAATTACCGTTATGACCTTTTTTTGGGAGGAGGAGGGTGAAGCTATCTCCTATCAAGTCAGAATATTTCCCTATGTTGTCCATTTTTGTAATTTTGTACCTTCAAGTCACTGAATCCTTGTGTTTTTGCTTGGTAAGGTTTTTGAGAAATGGTTGCCATTGCCTGCTTCCTAGGGCAGAGAGAAAGTGAGTGGCCCAAGATCACCTAGCTGGCTTCGGGCCTAAGGCACGACTAGAATTCATGGTCTCTTGGTTTCTAGACTAGTGTCTTAACAAAAATTGGTTCCTTGTGTGGCGCAGAATTCACTTCTTTTTGTAAGTTTTTTTTACTGGTTTGAAGATATCAGAAACTGAACCTGCACCTTCTACATTAAACTTTATTCAATGACCTACAATCCCTCTCAAGTGAGCCTGCCTCAAGTTTGTTCCTTACCTGTGTTTTTCTTTCACAAAGTTTGTATACAGTTTCCAAATTAGAATCATTGTGAAGTGGATGAGAATACATCCTATGTTCAAAGGCTTCTATTTTTTGGATCACTTTTTTCAGACCTGGATCTTTAATGCCCATGTCATCAATAGGATCCAGCAAAGGAACTCCATCAGGAAACCGTTTCTGCACTTCCTTTAAGAAAAATTTAAAAAACAAATCCTTTCTTCACTGCAATATTTATATAGCCAATGCTTGAGAACAGATAACAAAGTAGCAAAGAGATTAAACTGAAAAAGAAATCTTCAGACCAAATATTTATTTGATTTTTAAATTATTTCAATCATGAGGGTCCCCTTGGGAGTTTTATAAGAAAACATCCATAACATTTCAAAGATAAAAAAAACGTTAGTATCATCTAAAATTGTCTTAAAAGTGGAGAAAATAAGCATTTCCTTGGCACTACCCTTTGCAATCAAAAAGGCTCTCTAGAAAAACTGTATTTCAATCTGCTTCTGAAAGCGAAAAAGATCACAGCAAACCTGATCTTTGCTAGTAAATTATTCCACCAAAAGGAGGTTATTATGGAGCCTTCTTATTATAGCTTCAACTTCTCTAATATCCTGGTAGTGGGAGACTCCTAACGAGGTTTTCCCAAATTGCTTCTCTAGGAAGAATGGATTCGAGGTAGCCGTGCAGATATTTTAGTGCCTTATAGGTTAACATCAAACTTTAAACTGAACCTGGATATTACTGCTGTCAATGTGCTCAGAGCCCCATAAGGTGTGGATGGGATTTAGTACTTTGCACCATCTGCAACTTTTGAATGTTCTTTAAAGGCAGCCCCAATTCAGAGCACCCTGCAGTAATCCAATCAGGTGGTGAGAACAGCATTTGTTATTTGGGCTTAGGCACTTTGCAAGCATTTACTAAATCCACTCAATTGTTAATTTTTATTATTTCCTTGTTCCTCAAAAGCAGAACACACACACACACACACACACACACACACACACACACACACACACACCCTCAGACCTCATACACACACACACTCTTTACCTGTATTGATTTCAATACACTCTGTCTGTTATCAAGAGGCCTCAAGTCTTTGGGTATATAGAGTCGAACGCTGCTGATGGCTGACAGAAGATGCACCAGGACAGGAACAACCTACTCAGACAGACAAGTGATCGGTAAACTAAAAATGTACTTGATTAATCTTCAAACTATTAAAGAGATTATATTTTATGCAACATATTCTGAGCACAGTACCATACTTTCATTTTGTTATACAATATCTATATGGAGAATATGGATTATTTCTGTAATAAATCCGTTCAAATTTTGCTTTATTTAAATTTGCTTTATTTTGCTGTATTTAAAATTGAACTCTCTCTTGAAAATGCTTAATTATTGAGATAAAAAAAATAAACTCACAAATTGGAGTTCTCAAAATTTCTAATCAGGTTTTTTTTAAAAAATATCTTTCTGTCAGCCTTCAAAACTAAATAAGGAAAATTCAGGAACAAGGAACAAATGGATTTGTCTGTGTGTGTGTTTGTAGACACACAAACACTTTATGTATATCTATCCCCACACAAATTGAACTGCATTAATCCCCGGTTTTATTAGAATTCAATGAATATCTATACTGTGCAATTGTTTAACTAGAATTCACCAGATGTGGCAATAGTAACAATTTAGACAGTTTATAAATATTACACATTTATAAATTAGCAGGTTATCAAAAACTCTTATAGCTGTTTTAGCAGACTTTATATTTACTGAAAATAAGAAAAACAGAATGTTGAATGGCAAATCTGGGATTTAACAGTGAAACCCAACGTAAATTTGAATAATCTTGCAGTGAAGGATGTAACTTTAGTGGAAGCTATAGCCAAATAATTCTACACCAGTTCTTAATCTATGCATGACCTTCTTTCCCAAGAGAGTTTAAAGCCAGGAAAACACAACTGTAGGTATAGACTAATATTCAACTACCTAACAAATATTAAATATTAGTTGCTTTATCCTGAGGTAAAATTGGAATGAAATAGTTGTAAATAGGCATATTTATATTATGCTATTATTATTTCCACTAATAAGAAAACCACTTGACATTGGAAAATCAACAGCTGTTCAATCTATCAGATCTCAGATTTGTCTTTAATGCAAGGTTTAAAATTTAATTTTAACTTAGTGTGCATACCTATGAAAATAATTTTTATCTCTGTACATAAAGGAAAAATGCATCTCTTATGGGTTTAATTTTGGAGTTAAACCTTAATTTTCTACCATTACTTTGGAAGAAGCTATCGTTATCTATATTAAAGGCAAGAAGGAAGAATCATTTACTGAAAAAAACAAATGTAAGCCAATTGTTTCTGAGAGCTCTCCACCCCCCCGCACTTTCTCTCTCTCAGCTAAAACTGATGTCATCCAGCAAGAAGGGACCCTGTGTCCTTTGTTTCTGGCAACAATTTGTACACAGAGAGAAAATATGTGTTGTCACCACAAAGTTTGCAGGCAGTGCCTTTGACATACAAACTCTATTTTCAGTAAGAAGACGACCCATCACCTGCATCTCCCCTTTCTCGTCAGGTTTTGCGGGCTTTGCGGCTTCAGTTGCAGAATTTTTCAGGCTGTCTTTACTACAGTGTAGGAGGACTTCAGCAATATAGAGGGGATCCAGTTCACCAGAATTAAGCTGCCAGATTAGTAAAAGATCAGAAAAAGCACGGAGTTATTCTTCAATACTAAGCAAATACAAAATTATGAGGCTTCCTGTACCATAGTGGTTCTTTAGGAGGTAAAAAGGGTAAAAAGTTAACACATCCTATATCCGTGATGGCGAACCTGTGGCATGCAGAGCCATCTCTGCCAGCACCTGAGCCGTCGCCCAAGCTCAGTTTCACTGTGCATGCGCACACATGCACCTCCCACCAGCCGATTTTCAGGTATCTGCCGTGCATGCGGATGCATGCAGACACACGGGGGTCGCATGTGCAGGGGTTGCATGCGCATGGGAAGCGCGGGGGGAGGTGTTGCGCATGCATTGCATTATGGGTGTGCGCATGCACTCACTTTTGGTGCGCGACGACAAAAAGTTTAGCCATCACTGTCCTATATGAACAATATAAACATACTGTATTTCCCTTTACAATGAAATTCTTTGCACAAACCTTCATGAAAAATTTCATCGGTTTTCTGCAATGGACAGGAGCTTGATTTTTAAAATATGGCTTTGAATTCTTGCCTTCTTAAAAATCTTTTCTATAATTCATAGTTGTTCAGACTATACAACATGTGACCTTTCTCCTTCCATCATTCTTCTGGCAAAAGGGAGGATTCCATCCAAAGTGGGAAGCAAAGTAAGTCTTACTCTTAAGTTACATCCAGAATTTGATGAAAGACATGCTATTTTCAATTAATAATAATGCCATTATTAAATTTGCAATTGCGACAATTGCCATATAGTTTCTTTATTAGACTTCTAAGAACCAGCAAGAATCAGGAGCAAAACATACCCTTAATTTTACAGAACGTGGTGCCCTAGCACATATTCCTAGCCTAGGAATTTTATTTTATTCTATTCTATTTTATTGTTTCCATATTACAATTGAACTATGCTTACATATTTTTCTCTTCATTATTCCAAGTTTCCACCTTTCTATAACTGAATTTTGTCCTAAAATAATTTCTTGTTACTCCTGTTAGCTGCAAGTCAGAAATATCTTTTTTGTATTTCTAAACATCAGATACCTGATTGGTCAAGAAGGAAAACAGGACGCTCAGCTAGGTAAGATTTTGGCCTGATCATATATCTCCAAATAGCAAGTTTTCATGGCCTACTAAGATTAAAAAGATTTGAATAAGAGGGCAGAGTACTTAAAAAAAGACTTTTGGAAGACACTGTACAGATTTCCTATTTTATCATAGGTTTCTATGAAACGTCCAGATATAAGCAGAAGCATATGTTTTATTTTACTATTATATTATCAAATAATCAAAGTATTTATTCATAAAAATAGCTGTGAATGAGACCATTCTATTCCATTCATGATACATATAGCAGCTGTTTTAATTTTGATTTCAAACCTGTATTTACTCATGTCATCTTGAACTGCATTCAGAATGCAATCCATATGTGCAAAAGCAGCTACAAGCCAACTATTTTCAACTGCTATTTACCCAAACTTGGAACAGGCGAACATATGCATCAAATATTCTATGGAAATATGAAGAAGCCAGTATTGGATCACATCTCTGCTGTCTGTTGCATTCTCAATGGATAGCAAAGTAGGTCATTTAGATTAGAATACCCCCAAAGGAGTTTTATCACTTTCTATTAAAATAATAGATTATGTGCATAGGCTAAAAGCAAAACATGCAAATGCAAAACAGCTTTGATTGCATTACAACATAGAAACATGGATTTTCCACCACTACCACTAGACTTTGCATCTTTGATAATTCTTTCCCAAACACTTTGAATTCCAACTTTCCCAAAAGGAAAAAAAAAAGATCTGCAGTACTTTTAGTAGTTCCGGTACTTTTCATAAGTACCATCCAGAACAGCTAATGTGAATAGAGTTGTAACCTGATGTAACCAGCTAACTGAACTGTAACTGTTAGAACAATGTGTTGGGGTTATAAATATTCCTTTAATAAAATAAAATGCAGTTAGGGATCTGTAGGTGTTCTGTACTCAGATAGTTCCTTGCCTAGGACAGCCAATTCAGACAGTCTGTGTCCAGCTCAAAGCACATGGCTTCAACATTTATACTGATATATTTATTCAGCATTGAGGAAAATCATTTTATCTTACCTTCACATTTGATTTCTTGGAAAAATTAACCACCACTCCCCAACCAAAGTCATCATCTTCATTTTTTACCTGAGAACATTCAGATATTAAACTTGCATATTATTTTGTATAAGGGAATGCTTTTTATAAAGAAATTAGATAAAATAATGCTCACAAAATAGAGAGTTGGAAAAGATATCAGGCATATTTTATGTTGTGAAAGTAAAATATAAAATCAAAAATATAACGAGAACAGCAAGAATAACAACAAAAACTTTAAAACAATTTAAAGACTAAATTTAAGAGCTGTTTCTTCATGCACTTCTAATAGTATGGAGCGAAGTCAGCGAACTTCCATCTAACCCCATCCCAATGGATTGCACTGGAATACTAGATGAGCTGTTTGCCTTTCCACTGGGTCTTGAAGGAAAAGGAACTGCTGTTGAACACCTTTTTGCCAAATGCTCCTATAAGCTGATTTCTAAATCAGTGTTTCCAGTCATAATTTACAAATAATATTAGAAAATACTGGTTTTTATTACCAAAAGATAACAAGTTAAACTGAAATATACCAAACCATCTATTAGAAAACTGAAAACAAAACAAATTCCATATATACATCTTCAGAACAGCCTAGTAAAGTATATAATGCATTAAAAATAATATTAAATCAGGAAAATAAGCAAACACAAGTTATTCAATTACTGATCCTTAATAGACATGTGCCTTTCAGGTGGATCTCTAAAATATTTTCCATTGTACAATAAAAACACATACTATGGGTAGATCTGTTATACTGAATTTCTGATGTTTTGGGATTATTTATTGATACTAAATATAAATTTATTTTAATGGAATCACACTTTAAATTAACTGTCCAAATTATGAGAATGTTTAGTCATGCCTAACTTCCGTTCTACATAATCTGATATGTTTCCTGTAACTATGATGGATCTAAGCCATATACTGAATGTTTTGTTAATTAAGGGTTAAAGTTATATAGTTGCTAAATTTATGAAATCACTATGTTGAAGAACAGTGGTATTTAAAACTTGACTGTTTTTGGAAAGCACACATTTAAAAAATGCAGATTACTACTAGTAACTTACTTTTACCAGTCTTCCAGGTTGTAAAAATGGCAGGCAGTACTTTGGCTTATGAATATATTCCTCTATTTCTTTACCCAGTTTAGCAAGTTGCTGTCTAATTTTATAATAGATGATTACATTTTCTTCATTTGGAATTTCAATCTCATTATACTGTTGTTCCAAATTATTAACTTCTGAAAATACATAATTGTAAAACAAATTGTTATATCAAGGATCCAATATTGTAATGAATTATGACTCTGATTTTTCCCACAAAAAGCACTATTTTTTCATAGAAAAAAATCTGCAGGACTTAGAGACTTTGTTATCTCTCCCATGTCCTTGTCAACATGTCCCAGAACGTTAGGAATTTCCTATGTTTTATGCTGGCTTAACTGCCAAGCGACGTATGTTTATGAGAATGTGTAGAGTGGTTATCCCCAACAATACTTTTTGTTACAGTATATTTGATTCTCATTTCTGAACACCAGTTTGCACACTATATTATTAAAATCTTCATTATATTAACATTTATGTGTTTTAATATAAAAGGTTGCAAGGAACATTGGTATGTTTGTCCAAAATGTTCAGGAAAGTTAGTGTTAAATTTCAACTTGTTAGTATGCCTTAAAAAGACTCCAATAATGTAAGAATGTTGTGCTTTCTATTAATTCTCATATTTTCAAAACAGCAAAATCCAATGAATTTTAACTTGAAGTTTTGCTCAAAGGATCTTAATTAGGAGATTCCACTCATATAATAGGGGAATGTGTGACTCTTATATATTGCTGAAATTCTGCTGTGCTAGAGCTCTTTCCCAGAAGTTTCATGCCCACATATCAGAGTAGGCTATGAAATGGCCAGACTATGTAAGATAATATTACTATTATCTTAGCTGAAACTATAAAGCAATCAGAGCTAATGTCTGTCCTATTTCAGCTCAGCAATTTCCCCCAGAAACTAATTCTGCAGACCCCAAGAGATTTTTTTTTTGAAAAATTCATTAAAAATGTATAAAACACAACATAATGGTTCAGAGTGGTTTTGCAAACTACATTAAAAACACACATATAAAAAACCAGAATAAAACAAAGCAAACAAAAAACACAAAAACAAAAATTACTGGAAAAATTATGCATATTTGACCTTCTGACCTGGAGAGACCTGTATAGTTAAGAAGAGGCCTTGCTTTGTTCCAGTAGTAGTTTATTCAATTATATGAGTCTTGCCACAGAGAGAGCTGAATTGGTTGTTATTAAACAAATCCATGGGGAGGCCCATAAATGGTGCCCTAAATGCGTGGGATAGACTATATGGTTACTCCCAACCTCAAAAACCTGCATGGAAAATCTTATTTGAAACAGTGGACACCTGTGCTTTAGCATTTATGTTTTATTCAAAGAAAGGAAATAAGAAACTACCGAGTATTCTTCAGTTCTGTGGGAACAGCCATTGTGCTAAATTGCAGTTTTGTAATAGGATAGCAACTGCAGCAGAGAACACTGTGGAAGTAAACACTTTAGCATAATTGTACATCAACTTTCAAACTATTAGGTATTGTGCAAAACTTACTTTCAACTACTCCTGGAATAGCTCTGTAATGCTGGAACTGGTAAAAAGATTTTTCTAACATGTATTCTGGATTAATTTCTTCTACACGCAGCAAATTCAGTACCATATTGTAGGTCAAATGGAAAGCACTGTTTAAAGGATCAGCAGATCCCTAGAAAGAAAAATAAGATTAGCAAAATTAGGTAGCATAAGGAATTAGAATCATAAAAGATTTTATCTGAGGAAAGAAGTCATCTCCCTATTTTAAATAATGGCTGAATGAATACAATTTGTACCTAGTAAGAACTCTGCCAAACATTTCAAGACATCATATAATTCCAAAGGAGGTCTAACAGGCAAACCTGCATACATAGGGAATCCTTTCAACATGGAAGATGCAAATTCCATAGATTCCCCTCTCCCTCTCTAACCCTCCCAACAATGACACAGACTATAAGTATGGAAAACATGTTGATTAAAGAAACATAAGAAATCTTTTTTGCTATTATTACAGAAAGCCATCAATATTGTATTCCACAGGCTTTTTGTCCTAGCAGGCAATATTTTTTTGTCTAGAATCTGTTTAAAAGGTAGTAGAAAGTAATTTTCTTAGTGACAGTGAGGTTATCTCAATCTCTTTGGGAAGCTGAAATACCAATAGGCCCACAAAGGGAACCACATTTTCTTTAGGAACCTGTACCTAGATTTCTATTGCTAGATTGCAATGTTTTCAGGCTCTTCAGCACTAAACAGGAAATCTATACAGCCTAACTCAGGGGTCTTCAAACTTGACAGCTTTAAGACTTGTGGACTTCAACTCCCAGAATTCCTCCTCCAATCATGTTAGCTCAGGAATTCTGGGATTTGAAGTCCACAAGTCTTAAACTTGCCAACTTTGAAGACCCATGGCTTAACTCATAAGCAATCCCTGTTTTAGAGATACAAGAGAGGAAAGTGCCATCTTGCCTAGCCCCTACAAAGCCTCTTAGAAGCTGCTGCCTCAAAAAATGTCACATATCATTAATCATATCAGGAGGTTAGGGGGTGGGTGAGGATTCACAAAGTTGTATTTTCTCTGATGGCTCAATTTTTTCTAAGCAGTTAAATGTAGAGAATTATTATTGGAGGATGGGAAAATGGCTCTTATAGTTCCTGAAAAATTATTTTCACGTAACACTTTAGCTTTCTGACCAAGAAGGCCCATAAAATTCAAGCCACCAACCACTTCCTAACATTTTTACATTTTGCCTCAAGCCCCATAAGAGGTCTTAAAGGTTTTGTCAGGAAATATATACCAGCTTTCTTAAACTGAAAACCATGAGCTGAAAGGAAATCCCAATGATAGATGCAGTGGCATTCTTTTAAATAGGACTTACACGGTCAATGATTCAAGGCAACAGAACCCATCTCCCAAGCTGTGTGATCTTACGGTCCAAACAATGCCTATAGCACTTTCCCAGATATCTGGTGTCAGTCCAACAAGATGTTAACACATTGTCTAAGATGACAGGTTTTAGACCAGGCTCAATGCATTTTTGGGGCCATGAAAGAGCACCTCTGTCACATCCAATGGCAGAAATTAAAGGCAGATGTTAAGCTCCGATAGTAAGAACCATCCAGGAAGAAAGATTATATGAATCATTCTTTAGATTGATTGTCAACACGGTATCAAATGTATAAACAGAATCTTGAAAACTGAGTAAGCCAAAATCTTAGCACTTATTAAGGAATTCATTGACAGGGTATCTGAAAGGCATGTAAACCTTTTTTTGCCAGAATCCAAAACATTATGCGCTAGTTATCATTTTCCAGATAGACTGACCCTGAAAACACATCTGCTTATTGTTAAGGGTGTTTTGAAATACTGCCATTTATTTTCCAGTCCCAGAATTATTCCCAGAGATTATTTTTATAGCAGTTATGTTAAATGAAGCCCTGGTCAAAACTGAAGTAAAAAAGAGAGACTTCCTATTAGGATCAAGCTACCAGTGAAAACAGCAACAGACCCAGCAGCAGCCCAGGAATTATCATTTTTCTGTCACATACCATGGTAGCCTAAAGCAGAAGTGGAGAACTATGGCTCCTTTATGACTTCTGAATTTCAACTCCCAGAATTCCTGAGCCATAAAGGACCCACCGTTTCCCACCCCTGGCGTAAAGCATTAATCTTTCAAGATCCCAGTAGTATGGGGCCATCTTTGTCTACCTTCCTAGCACTGGATCCTCAGCATATTAAAAAAGGTGCTCTGTATAGATAGATCTACTCTTACCAGGAGGCAAAAATTGTGAGAATTGATCAGATATGTCAAACAATAAATATTTCATGGACCTGATCAACTAGCCCATAACACAGAGCTCTATGGACATAGGTTCATTCAAGCATCTGCAATGAGAACATCCAAAAGTCAAACCTGAAGAGCTCAAGGCCCTATGCAATTCTTTAAATGGCACATGCTGCACGAGTGATTCTCAAAGTATTCTCCTGAAATATCAGAGATCTCAAGTGGCTCACCTCAGACACCCTATATTAACTGTGCACGGACTATTTTCTATCTGTGCAAAGGGTCAGTTGGTAAGAGTCTTCAGTGCTCATGGTTAACAAGTCAGATAAAATCCTAATTTTATCTAACTTGCCGATATAACACTGACTCCTTAAAAGCAACACTACAAAAATCTCTACAATGTTACTATAGACAAAGGAAGTGATCACAAGCATAAGAACATGCTGCTTTTCATTTTTGAAACTGGAATTCTCAATATTTTGCAAGCCGCTTTCTTATAATATAAAATTAGCTGTCTGGAATGTATTTTTTTTTTTTTTACAAAATGGTTTAAAGAAAACCATCAGAACGCTAAATACTGTACCATTGCTGAATGCCAAATCATCCTCTCGGCCAGATTTTTCATGCCAGACTCTGGCTGGCAGGTCACATCCTTTGACAAACTGAAGTCTGTTAAGTTTTTCAAAGCTTGCCCACACATGCAATGTTTGGAAACATATGCAGATGAGTTAATGTAAAACCAGGCAAACCTGCAATTAGGTCTAGGAGTTCAACTGATATTTATACTTGGAGCCTCTACAGTAGCACAGATTCCAGCTTTTTTGAAGACTTGTGCCTCTATCTTGCAATAAATGGGGCAGGCTCAGAGGATGACTTTCAACGACAAATTAATTAACCAGAAGGATAAATGTAAAATAAGGCAGGGAAAAAAATAGTAAAACATGAAGTAAAACAAAATGTGAATGCATCACAAAACTTCCTTAGCATTCTTCATCAAGGCAAGCAACTATCTGTCTGAATATCTGCTACAACAGCATTACCAACTTTGATCTGAAAGGATCACACAACTACGTTTAATTCTCAGTTTCAGGATCCTAACATAGATCATTATAATGTGATCTAGTATGTTTAGGATCCTAGCATACACTCCCAAGACATTCCCAATTAGAGTGATACTTTTCTGAACTACAGCATGTCTTTACAATAATAATTTTAATAATCTGCAAAGAGTTGGACATCGGAATGCAATAAAAGGTCAGCTGGTACTTGTACAAATTTTTCTCTTGATTCCAGACTATTAAAGGAATAATTAAAATGGTGCTCCTTTTGCTAAAGTCTGGAACTCTGGCTTGTGTGTCTATATCAGAAAATTAGCCTTGAAAATTAGCTTTGGAGCTGACCTTCCTTGAAACAAACCCTATTAGGAAAAAAATAATGCTCAAGTCACTAGTATTAAAATACCTCAGCTATAACTAAAACATTACACATTATAGTACATGAAAAAATATTGGCAGAAGACCATGCTCTTCAGCTATCATAACCAAGAATATATTCTATATTAATACCAGAATTAGTTATTGTCACTGCATGCTTCTGTATGCACTATTAACTGTACTTTAAAGGACAGTATGCCATTCATTCAGATGAGAAGAAATATTATTACAAGGTCTACTCAGTAGTTGAAACATAGTAATTATTTTAGGTTTACAACAATAGCATGTCTATTAATGTTGCAAATGAAAACAGTGAATCACCTATCTATTTTTGGTCCTTATACCCAGTAAAATAATTACTGAATTTATCTTTTTTCTTCTAATAAGAACGATGTATCCTTCTCTAAATGTGATAAGCTATATATTTCTCAGTTTCATCATGGTATGCATCTTATGTCTGTTGCAATCAAAGGGACAATGGACATCAAAAGAAAGGGCAAGCTTATAGAACAGAAAGAGGATAGCAGTTTTAATTCTGAACTGCTGGTTCTGCATATGATGAATGCATTTTTATGAAACAAATGCTTTGGTTTGTTTATACTATTCCATATCCTCAATCAAAGCTCCTCACAATGATCCACAAAATATGCTGTGTTATTTCATACTATTTTAAATAAAAGGAATAATACTCCAAGTTGATTTAAAAAATCACCTTAACTATGCATTCAGATCATTGTAATGTATTCTATAAACATGCACACACAACTTCGCAATTTCAGTTCATGCAATATGACATGCCAATCAGTAACTGCTAACAAATATTTGATTGTTTGAAACCTAGAGTGCCTCAGTTTAAAAACAAAACTGTAATAACTTATGAAGTATACTTGAACTGGGCCAAAAGAGAAACAAAACAGAACCAAGAACATCTCTGATAGAAACTTTAAACTTTGAATATAATCAGTACTAATGCTAATGAGCATACCTCATGGTAAAATTCTAGGGATGCCAGATCTCAACCCACAACTACAACCCATATTGTTCTGATTTAAATAGGTCTGGGCTGCATCCATAACAAGATAAATAACCCCCAGTTCCAGAAGGTAAAGTTCCACAAAAATAAAAGCTATCCTTGAATTTCTTTAGACCAGAACAGGGCATTCCAGAAATGCACTAGTCTATTTTGCATTTAACTATATGTTTCTCACACATTTTCAGAATTTTCTAATTAAACATCAAAATACTTTTAGAAGCTGTTTTCCAATTGTTGGACTCATCTTTTCATCCACCATTAAAATGACTATTCCTCGATCATCCATGCCTCGGCGGCCAGCACGACCAGACATCTGAATGTATTCACCTGAGGAAATCTGAAAATATAAGAAATTAAGACTAAATATTGATGCATCTTCTATCACTATCACATCTAACATAATACAATAGTTCAATCTTAACCGGGAGTGGGATTCAAATGTCTTAACAATGGGTTCTGTGGGAGTGGCCTAATTTGTGGGTGTGGCTTGGTCACGTGACTAGGTGGGCGTGCCTTGCTGGCTGGGTATGGCTTAGTGATCACATGACTGAGTGGTCTCTATCCAGATAGGACATATCCATGCAAAACAGTTCATATAGATCAATGCTTACCCATCGGAAATCTTTTCCATCATACTTCCGGGCACTTGTAAATAGCACTGTCCTTGCTGGCATGTTTATTCCCATAGCAAAAGTCTCTGTAGCAAATAAGGCCTAAGTGAAAGCAGCAATGTATTTTTAAAAAACCATTACCACATACCAAAGTACCCAGATTCAACTATATAGTTTAAAGTCATAAGTAAGAAAAAAGCAGACAACTAACACATTTTCAATGTACAATTCCCATAATATAGCTATGAGCTAAAAGGTTTCTTTATTAACCAGGTTTCTCTATATTCTCTGTATACACTTGGTATTCAGCACTCCTTTATTAATGACTTTCTTGCATGAGAAGGTATTTAGTAAGTGAACCATTTTGTGAAAAACTTTCAATAGTATTCAAGCTGGACAAAGCTGTTATGTAACATGTTACCTGAACGCCATATGCTTTAGGAGTAAGTTCACTGAAAGAACCAAAATTACTGGTCTTTCACCTCTACTCAGCCACTACTCACTATTTTGATGGCTTTGAAAAACAGACTCACTAAGTTCAGGTATAATATGGAGACTATATAACTGTATCATAAAACCCAGCACAACACAATAAAAATAGTATTTTTCTGACTGAATTTAGATGTGAAAATGTGTATTAGAGTATAAGGTTGAAAGTACATACTTTTATCAGCCCTTCAGAGAAAAGAATTTCAATGGTTTCCTTCAAAATAGGAAGTAAGCCTCCATGATGGATTCCAATACCACGTTTTAAAAGTGGAAGCACATGTTCAACCTGTATGTCCAAAAATAAGAGATGAATCTTATTTCATATTTTACTCATTAGCACTAGGATTAAAACAGATGTGGAAAATTACTTTGTGGTGGCAATATTATAGATATTCAAATACTGTACTAATATACTGATCTCAAAAGAAACAAGAAGGATCTAATGTTTGATTTCCCCAACTGATCCTTCTGTTAAAGCCATCAAATATACAAAAGCTAAATCTTAAAAGACAGGAGTGTTCAAAAGCTAACACTGTAACAAGTCCAACTGACATATGGAAGTTTCATAAAAATCTGACATGTTACAAGAAAATAAACAGAATGGCATACAAATGTGTCCTTACATCTAGAGAAAGCCCTTTGATCAGGTTGAAATCAGAGAGAAGATTGGAAGAGAAAGGATTTTGTTAATTAGGGTTGTGCAAAAGACTCAAACAGGAATTTTGCAAAAGTTATGGAAGTGTACCACTAGTATTAACAAAATATTAAAACAGACATAAAAATGTATTTGTTGTTGCAGATTTTCTCATTTTGTAAATTAATTAAAAGGACAGATTTTGCATGGTTTTTTTCTTCATTGCTAAGAAAACAAGAACCGGTTTGATTTAGTAGTTAAGGCTCCACCTAAAAACAGGAGGCCTGAGTTTTCTCCTGCCTTAAATCATGAAAGCCAGCTGGGTGATTTTGGGTCTCTCGGCCCAATTCACTTCATAGGATTGTTGTTGTGGTGAGAATAGGAGTATTAGCTATGTTTGCTGCTTTACATTATTTATAAAATAATTGTAAAAATAATAAAGGTGGGGGTATTTTTTTTTAAAAAAAGGCATTGGTCCTATGTTGCTACATGCAAATAAACTCATGTACCCTTAAGCACTCACTTGTGGGAGCTTCTTGTCTTCATCAGACAAACAATCAATTGCATTGTTAAACACTTCTTCAACCATCCTTTTTTCTTCATCTGAAAGATAAAAGGATATGGATAAACTTTTTTCCTTACCCCACAAAACAGCCATGTTTATAACTAAAGCTTATCAATACATTTGTTACAAAGATACACTGAAAATAAATTAACTGAGATATTAGGCATATATTGAATAAACAGGTAACAAATTTCTTCTCACTATAATGGGCAGATCAGATATTTTTCTGGGATTTTTTTTATAGAGCACTCTATCTCATAACTAGTTACAGAATTGGAAAAAAAGTCAAACTAAATTAAATATAATAGTTTAAGTAAATTTGTATTAGGTAAAACTGAATTTATTAACTACATTTAAGAAAGAACTCACTGGCAAGTGAATCTATTTTGACTGTTTCCCTCTTAAATACCACTAAATATATTTATTCCTTCTCTATGTATTGCTTATTTAAAAACATACTTGAAAACGAAGTGTTTTAAAACCTAAAATTACAACTGTGATATAAAATAACCACATTCTAAATAAAATGTTTTAAGAAGGTGGCCAATATCCTAAGAAATATGATACTAAGAGGGACCAAGGCAAATTTCAAAAGCAGATTTTAATATATCATTTGTCAAAAGAGGAGGAGGAAAGAAAGTTATTGTCTGATCCAAGCTTTCTGACTAGAGAACACATTTCTGTTTAGATTCTAGTCACTAAGAAAATCAATAATAATGAAAATTGATGAAGAATAAGCTAATGTTTAGAAATGAGTAGAACGCACCTGTGTTGAAATCCAGTTTTGTCATCTGAAGTGCATAGGCTTCACAATCTTTCTTACTGAAACTGAATATAATTACTGGTTGGAAGTTTCTTTCCATGATCATCTTTACAATCTTAAATACATTTGAGGGACCTATGAAGATAGCAATGTGAGCAAATAGTTTAGAATTCGAACATGAAAAGGTGGCAGTTTCTTCACCTTAACTTCAAAAACAACACCTGCCTAACCTTGTAATATATTTATCTGACAAAACTTATACCAACCTTTGGTTCCTCCTTTTCTGCCTTTCTGGTCTCCTTTGGCTAAATCACCCGCATCACGAAGTACCTGCATGGCTGTATTAAAATTATCTTCTCTAAAATCACCCTAGAAAGCAAAAGCAAATTTTAGTTACAGGTTGGCTTCACTTAGTGACTGCCCTGTTCAGCAACCAGCCAAACTTTAAAAAATGGTGCTAAAAATAATTCCGGTGCCTGCATTTATGATCTGTCCTTGAAGGGATAGATTAAAAAGTCCTCCAACCACATGATCACCTTTACAATCAGTGTTCATTGTTATGCCGCCGCCCCGCCCCGGCCTGTTGGCCTGTTTTTTTTTCTTCCCGTGGAGAGATTGAAAAGAAAGGCATTACAACTGATTAAACTCTGGGCTGCATTGTTTTCTATGTGTATTCTCCATTGTGTGCTTGTTTACTCTCTTGTAATCCCTTCTCCTCCAATGAACGTAAATACATACATTAATTTCCTTCTTTCTAACTATTCCAGCGCCAAGGTGAGTATTCCAAAGGGTGACTAGAATTGATTCAACAGAACAGTAAGCATCCTAATGTGTATAGACTTTCAATGTACTTTCTTGTTCTTCTCTAGCACTTGGCTCTGATAGTTACCAATACAATTAGAGAGATCTTACATATAAGAGTGAGAGTTTGGTCCAGTGGTTAAAGAACCATACTAGAAACCAGAGCACTATGAGTACTAGTCTCTCCCCCTCCGCCCCCCAGACATGAAAGCTGTCTAGGTTAATTTGGGCTGGTCACCTTCTCTCACCCAAATCTACTTCACAGGGTTGCAGTTGTGGAGAAAACAGGAAAAGGAAAATGTATTAAGCATACCTAATACATAATTCATTTTGAATTATTTATAAAAATAATGGTGAGATAAAAGTAAATACAAATAAATAAAACGAAATTCAAAGAAACATAGTTCCTTACATTTTCATCCACTACAAGGTGAAGTCCATCTCCCCCTGCTGGAAAAATATAATGTTGCAAAGGAGTCGGTCTGTAATCTGTGTAGATCACATGGCAAGGCTGGTAAAGAGAAAATAAGTTATTTAAAAATATTATGCATGCTTTTAATGTACAATATAGCATGTATTTACAATTCCTAACTTCTACATTAATCCAAATGAAGTCACCTAAGGCTGACAGTAGGACTCTGCAGTCTACAATTAATCATAAATCACAAATTCTCAGTTTTGGAAAATCTGTGTTCTTTTGTGTCTTATACAACTCTATTTTTACTTTATTTTTTTCTAATTGCCAATCTCATGGCTTAATAAAGAATTCACGAGAAAAAAAATCAGAAAGCAAAAATATAAATCCAATAATACATGTTAGAAAAAGTTGAAACTAGGTTGAAATAATCTACTCAACTTAATTCAAGTTATTTTTACATAAATAAACCTAGGATCTCCCTTCATATAGGCTTAGTTATCTCAGTTCTCATTTGCCAGGTATACTGAACTAATCACCTTGTTTTGTATCATTCTTGCAGTTGATGCCATCAATGTGGGTTTGGGCTTTTTTTTTTTGCTTTGGTTTTCCAAAGCTAATTCTCAGCCTACCAAGTGGGTTAACAGCATTGTTGCAAGTAAAGGTGAATAGAATTCTTTATTGGCCAAGTGTGATTGGACACACAAGGAATTTGTCTTGGTGCAAATGCTCTCAGTGTATATAAAAGAATGTAATATGTAAAAGTGAAAAAAAAGGCATTGTACCTGTTTGTGAAGATGACATATCCATTCAGCAAACTGGCGTGCATTTGGTATAGTGGCAGAAAGAAATACATAGTGAACATTATCAGGGAGCAAAATAATGGTTTCTTCCCATACCACACCACGTTCTAGAAAACAAAAATTCATAGGACAGCATCATGTTCATTGTACTTCTACAGACAAAAACTCATACATAAATATGTACGTTTATAGTACCTGAATTTCTCATGTAATGAATCTCATCAAATATAACCCAAGCAACTTCACGCATAACCTCAGAACCTCTGTAAAGCATACTTCTCAAAATCTAAAAAGAAGAATAAATGAAAATGACCTATTAAACATTGTAAGCAATGAGTCAAGCACATTTGATTGGATCAGCCCCTCAGAAAGACCTCAAAAATTATATCTTGCTTAGATCCTCAGACATGCTTTAAACTAAATTTGGAGAGGAAGGGAAATCAATAAACAGAAATACACTCAAAACATAAACCCAAAGTATAAATATCTCTTTGATAAATTGAGAAATGAGAAGTAGCTTTAAAAAACAGGGGAGCATATCACAAAACCAGAGTATTAGGAAATAGTCTTGAATCTGTAAGGATAAGGTCAAGAGCTGAGATTTGCAAAATGAACACAAAGAGTTCGTGAGATATAGGCAGAACAACAGGATAATTCAAGGAAATTGTCAATTTGGGGATTGAAGAAGTTAGTGATAGAGAGCAAGGAGAAGGCTGAATTGACTGAGTCCTATTTTGCACGTATTTTTTTAAAAGGAAAAATCTGATATCTCAAAAGCTTCATCATTTGGGACAGAAGAGAAATGGTCAAAATAGGTAAGGAAAGTGGTGAGAACACATTTGTTTCTGCTTTGAATTAAAGTCACTGGGGCTTGATGAATTATATCCCAGGGGCTAGAGGAACTGATAATCTAGAGCAGTGGTGGCTAACCTTTTTGGGCTCTTGTGCCAAAAATTGTCCGCGTGCTTGCACACTCGTGCTCGCATGCCAGCACCCAGAAAGCAATGTGCGTCCCCCTCATGCCCCCTACGCATATGCACGCAATCCTCACCCACCCACCCCCAACCCGTTAACACCACTGTGCCTCACAGCTGATTTTCGGTCAGTTTGAGGCCTTTTTCGGCCTCCCAAAGGCTTGAGGAAGGCTTCTGCAGGCTCTGCAGGCCGAAAACTAGGCCCATTTCAACACTTCTGGTATTTTTGGAAAAACAGGAAGGGACGAAACAGGCCTAGTTTTCGGCCTGTAGAAGCCTTCCTCAAGCCTCTGGGAGGCCAAAAAAGGCCTCAAACAGGCCGAAAATCAGCTGTGAGGTGCGCGCATGCGCAGTGAGGTAAGTTTGCTCTGCGTGCCACCTGTGGCACGCGTGCCATAGATTCAACATCAGATCTAGACCAAATCTGATAATCATAAAAGAATGCATCAGATAAAAATAATCTCCAATTCCATATCCAAGTCATATGTATTATTAACCAAATGTATATTGCCACCAAACTCACACATGATGACTCTAGGTGGCTTACAGTATTGTGTTAATATGGTAAACAACACAGGACTTAAACTGAATCATATGGTATGCAATTCAATTTTTTGTACAAGTATATATGGTACATAGTATAACAGAGAGGCCAAAAACCAGCACAGGAAAATTTAACAATCAGACCTACCTCTGTGGTCATTACAAGGCAAGATGCTGTAGGATTGATGGTGACATCCCCAGTCATCAAGCCAACATCTTGAAATTCTTCATACATCTCACGATATTTTTGGTTACTGAGAGCTTTAATAGGACTAGTAAATATCACGCGCTGTTTTTCTCTTAAAGCCAAAGCAATGGCATACCTATAGTACATATGCAATATTCATTATAAATTGTTAGCTTTGAAATATATTTCTACTGTTGATATAAAATAATTGCACAATCTGCAAAAATGTACATTTTGTTTATTATGAAATCCAATATTTTCTTTAAAAAGAATTCCTGTAGACCTCTATGGTAGTATATAGCAATATGAGAGCAAATAATGACATATATGAGGTCTATTCTCATTAGGAAACAAATATAAGAGTAACTAGTAAAATGCACATTCAAGCTCAAATTTGAAAAAGCTGTTCCAACTTTACTATTGGTCAGCACATCAGAGCACTGTCAATAAAGTAAAAATATCTGATATTGAGCCCAAACCATTTCTATTTTTGAAACATGTTATAAAGTCTTATTATTAACTCACTCTATATCATTCAATGGAAAAACTAAATTTGGATCTCTCCAGATCCAATACAATACAATCCAAAACTTTCCTCAATACTAAATATTCCAATCATTTCCTCTTTACTCCATGTCATAGCTATTGATTTAATAAGTTTAATACAAAATACTTAATATAAGTAATACAAAACTAGCTTCACATTAAATATGTATACTGTATAAAAATATAAAAACAAAATGGAAATATAATAAATGTAGAAAATTATTTTACCGTTACTTTACTCAAGGGAAGAATTTAGTGGTTTTTAAAAAATCCATCACAGAGCTACTTACTCTGCACAAACAGTCTTTCCTGCTGAGGTATGAGCAGATACTAAAACAGACTGATTATTATCCACACACAAAATAGCTTCTCGTTGAAAAGCATCAAGAATGAATGGATATTCCTAAAAAGAAAAAAAGTTTATATAAGTTCCAGAACTGATTGTAAATTAGCACAATTCTTCTCCATTTATTTATTGGACTGTATTGCGTTTGTTTCTCTTGAGGTTCAGCTTTCCTAAGAACAATGTATTAACAGGCTTCACCAAGGACACAGTGGCTCAGTGGGTAAGATGCTGAGCTTGTCGATCAGAAAGGTCAGCAGTTCGAACCCCTAGCGCCACCTAACGGAATGAGCTCCTGTTACTTGCCCCAGCTTCTGCCAATCTAGCAGTTCGAAAGCATGTAAAAATGCAAGTAGAAAAATAGGGACCACTTTGGTGGGAAGGTAACAGTGTTCCGTGCACCTTCAGTGTTTAGTCATACCAGCCACATGACCACGGAGATGTCTTCGGACAGCCCTGGCTCTTTGGCTTTGTAACGGAGATGAGCACTGACCCCTAGAGCTGGAAAGGACTAGCATGTATGTATGAGGGGAACTTTTACCTTTATACGTTCAATGTAAGTGCAGAATTGAATAATAAGTGGAATTATGTGCCCCCAAAATCAACTGAAACTGTGTGGCCTACATTTAACTACCTTCCAGTTAAATCATCAGAGAAATTCCAATACTGTTTTATTCAAATCAGTTTTAACTATTAAAATGATGGATATTCGCATTTTCTTAACTTTCAGATAAAACCAATCCAAAAAAAAAAGTTTATGTCTAGGCAAATAACTGTCATTTTACTTTCATCCATTCTTCCCCATTAACTATGACACTTAAGGAATACAACTTGTAAATTACAAACCTTTGCGGCTTTTCCAGTTCTTGCCTTTAGGGCTACGAAGTCCGTATCTGCAGGAAGAGCAACCTAGTAAAAAAAATAAATATTTTTCAGTCATTTATATTATTTTTCAGTAATAATGTTCCTAATGTTCAAAGCAGAGTACATAATGCTCCCTCTTTCCATTTCTAACCCAACAAAATAGAGGACATAGGCAGGCTGAAGGAGAATGACTGGTCCAAAGTCAGCCAGGGAGTTTCTATAAATGACAGTACACACATGGGACTAGGCACATGAGTTTCTTTTTAACTTCTATTTCCACTGATGACCATTTAGCTCATATTATACTAGTTCAAAAATGTCTCCTTTTCTTTTTCCCATTACATATTCTCGCACAGAAAAGCAAACTATAGCTAAGTAGTTTTCTACTTAATAGTATTCTCAACTCATAATAGTAGCACTATATAAAACAGCATTCATTACTACACCAATCTTACACTCACCTCATGTGTACAGCCTTCAATAGTTTCAACAGCTTGTACCTTTACTTTTGGCATCACATCTGCCAAGCTGAAATGAAAACCACATTAATGTATCAGTCAATAATGAAATATGTATGTTGTATTTTATTTTTAAAGATTAATGATGCTGATAATGATCATTATTTATACATCCAAGTCCATATTCTGGACAGAAAGGACTACTGGTTTAAAAGAGGGATCAAAGACCAGCCCTCTTTCAACAGAGGAGGGATATGGCACCACCTATCTCCTGTCTACAACATAGTCCTTTCATCAGTCCCAAGAAGGTTTCATACCCATTTGCACTCTGATTCAGGTGACCCTGAGAGTACCCCAAGTGGCCTCAACAACCTTCAGAATGCTAATGACCAGATGACTGCAAGCATATAAATCCTTCTATTCCCTTCAGTCAGAATTGAAGAAGCTTCTTGGATGAGAAGTGAAACATTGTCAATGAAAAAAACCAAGAAAGTCTAGTTGCTTTTTGAAAAGCACCTTGCTTGTTTGCATTTATTTTCTGTGGTGCAGCAGGAAACCCAGCCCTGGGTGTCGCAAGAAGCAGCCCAAGATCCATTGTGTGCCAGAAAGTCCTAGCCCAGTATGGCCAAGCAACATGGTACCAGATTCACACAAAGGAGTCTGCTTTTGCTGATGCTACACAAAGGGGCTTGCTTTTGCCAGTTTCTGCAAAGTGTTTCTTAGTAAAAAAAGCCAGGCCAGGTACACTCCATCAGCAATGGGAGAAAGAAGACAGGAAAGTCAGATGGAGAAAGAGAGTGCATGAAGCAAAGAGAGAGAGGGGGGGGGCATAGATGGGGGGAAATAGGTAGCTGGAGGGAGTTGAAGTTCCTTTGTGATCATAAGCACAGGCAAGCTGGCAAGTGCCCAAATTTTGATCACATGACAGTGGGGGTGCTGCAAGGACCATAACTTCAGCTATGGGTTGTATATTCCTTTGTTTAGCAAACAGTTGCTGAACGATTGGTCAGAGGTCAAGGACTAAATGCATTTTTTACTTTCCCTAAACCAGGGGTGTCAAACTTAAGGCCTGAGGACCAGATCTGAAAAGGATCGGCCCGTGGTACCTCTGCCAGCAAAAACAGAGCTCTGGAGGGCCGTGCGTGCCCCTCTGGAACTCCGTTTTCACTGGCAGAGACCATCACAGCTGAAAAGAAAGCTCAGGAGCCAGCTTTCCCTGGCAGAGCTCTTGGGCCACCAGAGGCGCCCCTGACATGAATGATATTGAACTGGCCATGCCCACCCCAGCCCCATCCACCTCGAGGTCAAACACAAACCTGATGCAGCCCTCAATGAAATTGAGTTTGACACCCCTGCCCCATTCAAAGTGTTTCACATACATTTTTTCAGCAATTTTTGCATCAAGTCTTGAAAACACTTGGAGTCAGATTTATTCTACTCGGCAGCAATGAAAAATACAGATCTGCTTAACAAATCATTTTTAATGCAACCAGTGTTAGACAATAAAACAGTCTAATAGCTTCTAATATGTCTTTCAACAGTATTTTTATGCAGTTGCCCATAAATCATTCCTATCTCTTCTATTCTTAAAAAAATATCATAAGCATTTCCAAGCCTAATATGTACAATTTATTCTTACTTAAGATCATCCGTAGAGAAATCGTCCAACTTTGGTCTCTTTCCCAAAGTTGTAATATCTGCACTATTAAATTCTGCATCACGCTTTTTTTTGGCTTGGATTTTTGCAGGCCCCACAGATTTGCCATCTCGTTGTTTTCTAAATGGAAACATTAAAAAACAGGAACCAGGAATCAGTTCTGATGAATCACGTAAGCAAAGGCCAACATATTAACAAACTCTGCTCAAATATCCAATATTGCACTGATGAAATAAAAATTCCCCAAAGCATTATTCCCCTCATACATTACCTCTTAACGATGCCCAAACTGGAGAAAAGACCATCTTTCTAAATAGGTTGCACTGCAGCATAAGGAAGGGAAGAATCAACTCCCTAAATGTGTAATGTTCATCTGAATACCTCACTTGTGGCATTCAGCAAATAAAACATGAACAATCAAAAAAGGAAGAACTTTACTAAACTCTATTAATTTGTCTGAGGACCCCCCCTCAAAATGGGGACCCAGAAGCACCACACACCAAAGGACATTTCCTGGAGGTCAGAGGGGAAACATGCGGCTCTATACCTGTTTCATTTATGGCACTATGCCTTTTAAATTTATATCAGAACTTCAATCCAAAGTTTGCAGAGGTTCAAATTGGCAGCTCCCTTTATTTTATCCACCACAAAAACCATGTAATACGGTATAGTGAGGGAAAGTGACTGGCACAAAATTTGGCGAGTCCTGGGGCTGAACCTGAATTCCCCAACCCGACAACCGAAAAACTGCATGCAACATGTTGGCTCTCTATTATCCCGCGTATCCTGGTCCCACATGAATAAAAAAAAAAGAGTGAACCGGATACGAAATCAAGACCTGTAGGGAGCTCCTTTTTTTCTTTTCTTTTTGTTCTTAGTCCTAAGAAAAATGTTTCTATAGTGCCTGCCACACTATAGAGCAGGGGTGTCCAACCTTGGCAACTTTAAGACTTGTGGACTTCAACTCCCAGAGTTCCTCAGCAAGCAAAGCTTAAGTATATATACTTAAGTAAGCAAAGCTGGCTGAGGAACTCTGGGAGTTGAAGTCCACAAGTCTTAAAGTTACCAAGGTTGGACACCCCTGCTATAAAGGAACCCGAAAGACCTAAGTCTAAGACATTCACGTTTGCTACTAGGAAGAGATCCCGTCCCTAATCTCTTCAACCCTCGCTTGTCCCTCACCCTGGCTTGTTTAAAGTGGCCGCCTCGGGTGTCCCCTTCGTTTCCTTCAAGCCGGAGCTAGAGGCAGAATCGTCTTCGAACACGCTGAACAGCTCATCCCCGAAAGCGTCCGCCATCTTCCCCCGCGAGCGCGCAGCGGCGGCTCCACCTCCACAACAATGCGCCACGGGGAAACGACGATAGAGTAAAGGAAGGCTAGAGCGGCTAAAAGCTAAACTTCCGATTGACGTTGACTCCGCCGGTTGCTCATAGAGATAGTAAGGGCAGAAAGGTAGACCCCTTTTTTTTTTTCATTTTAATATGACTTTGATCGGAAATGAAATCAAGACCTGTAGGGAGCTCCTTTTCCCGCCAAATTAAAAATCTTAATTAAAAAAAAAATCTTAATTAAAAAAAATGACTGAAATGACTTCTCAACCCATGAGATGGATTTATCTCTATATTTTTCCTAGAACAATTCGCTTTGAAAGAGTGAGAGACAAAACAGAAAGAGAGGCACTTTTTTTTTTTTTAGTTTTGGGCGGAAGTGGCTGCCTGTCCCCTTGCCCTGATTCAACCAGAAGGGAGATGACGTCAGCGGCCGACGCTCATTCCCGGATGTAAGCAGAGCCGGCGTGAGAGCTTTGTGGGGAGCTGACGTCTCGGTCATGGGTGGCAAGAACAAGAAGCACAAGGGCGGCAGCGGGGCGGCAGGAGCCGGCGCCGTCCATCCCGCGGCGGTAGCAGCAGCCCGAGCTAAAGCGGTGGGCGCCGCTGCGGCTGAATCGGGAGCCGCCGGAGAAGCTGCCTGCAAAAGACCTCTGGTGCCCCGGCCGAGCCCTGCCGGGAAGGACCTGCGCGTTAAGCAAGGTAGCCTCCCGTGAGAAAAAGGAGAGGCACGGAGGGGAACCGGCAGCCGCTTCGGAGGGCAGCGCCCGTCGTCTTTCCCGGCAGAATTCGGTGGGACTCGCTCCCCGGTTGCCTCCTGGGAGTGGTGGGGCCAAGAGGGCGGGACGGAGATCGGCTTCCCTCAACCGAGGACTGTTGCAGGCGAGTCGGGTGGGACGTTTTTAGGCTGATCCGTCCGCTGGACTTTCGATTGGAGGAGGCTGGCCCCGGTGAACTGCATCTTGGAGCAAGGGGAAAAACTATAGCTATTTATCTGTTAACTTGGGCTTTCTGTGCTGGCACTCCAGTGTTGAAATAGGAGCCAGTGGTGAATTTCTTCCCATTGAACTCCAGGTTCAGTTAAGGGAAAGTGTGGGACATAGAAGAAAGTCCTTTTCTGTTTAAATTTTCCATATTTGAGCCCCATCACATTTTAAGCTTTCTATCCTAAGTGTAGAAAATGTGGGCCCTTTCTGTTGTAGGCATAAGTAAAGTACTTGAGCTTCTTTCACAGCTAGATTCTTGGCGATTTCTTTCATGCACCATGTGGCTTTCTTGCCGACTGTAGAGAAATACTGTAGTTTGGCAACTTTTTTTTTTTTTTTTCATTTCCAAATCTACTCCTGGTATCCCCTCGAGCTCTCACCAGGCCTGACTGACCCTCTGAACTTATTAACCATATGCTTCCCCCCACCTCCAACTATTAATATACTAAACCATGGTCTGGTTGCTAACAGAAAACTAGCAGAAAGAGTCAAATTATAAAACTAAAGACTACCTCTGGATGTATTATTATTATTATTATTCACAAAAATGACAGTGTACACAGCAAACGAGATAACTGCTGGATTTTGTATCACTAGTCGAACACTTCCCAAGGGTTTAGGACTGTGTGGTGTATCGGCGGATTATGTGAGCAGATCCCAATAAGGTGGCCTTTTGCAGCTGACCAATGGTGATCTTGTCAGTGCCAATTGTTTTTAAGTGCTTGCCTAGGTGTGCTGAGTACCACTGGAACCACCTACACTGGGTTATGCCAGAGTCTCTGCAGTTCGGTTTTCTATTACTATTATTATTTTTATTATTATTTATAAAAGAGTGCTTGAATTCTGGATGTTTTGTGGCCTTAGATGAATATGAAACTCAAAATATGTTAGTGAGAACTTACGTTTCCAAAGATTTGCTTTATCCACAAATTAACCTAGTTACAGTAATCCAGAACTAGTTGCAAATAAAAACAAACAGCTCCATCTTTTTATTTACAACAAAAGCAACAAAACACACATTTCTTGAATCTGCTGTTTGAAATATATAAAGTTATATAGGATGTGAAAACACTGATAGGGATAGAACATAATTCAGTGAAGGTGGATGTAGGATGGTGGGACATTAAAGAAATAACAGGAATTTTATTCATTTATATAGCCACCCATATTATATCACGCTCCGGGCATCTGTAATTAGATACACAGCTTGCAAAAGTAATGTTTTATGAGCATTAACTTGGATATTTTAAAAAGAGAAGTAGAGTAATGACATCAATTGGTACTAGTTGCAAAATTCCAATATCTAAGGCATTATGGACCTCACTATCTGATTCAGGAATGGCTCTCAGCACTTTTGTGTCTTGTTTTTATGTCCTATACATTTTTGGTTTGCCTCTTGGAGACTAGAATGCTGTACTAGATAGGTTCTTATGTTGGCTTTGTCAAATAATTGTTTGCTTAACTATACAGGTCCAAAAACATACAGCTTTGGTTCTGCAGTTGACTCCAGTGCAAGTACAGATGAGTCTATTCTTAAGGTGAGATAATTTGTTAGATGGAAAAATAAATCTTTGGGGTGGGAGCAGGAATATACATAACAGACTGAAACCCTAAGATGAATGAATGAATTTATTAATATAATATATATACTTAAGTAAACAAATTTAACAAATTATAAATATATATGCATTTACACACACAGTTCAGTAACCTTTTCCACAAATATATAGGAAAAGTATTCAAGTGTATATTTTTGGGATTGTAACTGAGTTTGTTTCATTTCAGGTCATAATTAATAGTAATTTGGAAAAACGAATTATTGCTATAATCAATGAGCATAAGAAACAAACTGGTGAAAAAGGAATGATTTCTAGAAGACTGACAGCTAAAAAATTACAGGTAAAATTTGAGTCTCTGTTCATTAATATTTAACATACCTTAAGTGAGGTTAATTAGATATATCTTCCAGAGAAGAGAAAGGCTTCTATATTATAGCCTATTAATGCTTTATGGTTCCTATTTGATTTATTAAACTGACATAATGAAGGCAAAGATGATTCATTTCTGTTTTCTTTCAGTATCCATGGTATACTGTAATATATTTCAGATACTTGCAGTGTTATAATCCACGTTCCTACTTTTCCTTCTGTTTCTTCTTTATTGATTTCACTTATTTGTGATTAATGTTATTTAGACTTCCACCATTTTATGTTTCATTTTTCTGTTTAAATAAACACTTGGGCAGCAAATACTATAAAAACCATGTGAAAGTCATTTGAGTCACTTTACGGCAAATAAGTCAAATAAGTAAATAAATACATTTTGACCCATGGAAGTTAAAAAGACAGTTCAAGTAGTAAAATAGCTAGAGGCTTGTTGAAGAGAAATATCTTGATGGCTTTTCTAAAAGCTGAGAGGGATGGATCCAAATGTAACACTGAGAGAATGGATTCTGTAGCCTGAAAGTATTATAAGAGAAGGCCTTCACCTCATATTCAGTAAATGAGCAAACGAAACAAGGGACATCTGCAAAATAGTCTCTCGAGATCTTCATGCATGTAAAGGTTGTGTCATAAAACTGCCTGGTTAAAACTTTAGAGATTTAACACTATTACTAGTACTTAGAAAACAATTGATAACTAATGAACTTCTTTCTATGTGGTCATAACGCTGATGATACCAGATTATATCCATTGACTCTGGATCACCCAAGTGAGGCTGTCCAAGGTTCTGTCCCAGTGCCTGGTGGCTGTGCAGGTTTGGATGGGGAGGAACTATTTCCAACTAAGTGGCATCAGTATTTGGGTCAACCGGACCTGAACACATTGTTTTGTACTGAACTTTGTTTTTAAATGTTTTTAACAATTGTAAACTGCTGAAAGTCACTGGGAATTGGGCAATATATAAATTAATTATTATTAATGTGATTCCATTATTACGCATTGATTAACAAACTTCCTGCTAGGTTTTCTATTGACTGAACTTTCTGGATACTGCTTAAAAGGAAAATTGGGTAAAGTGTGCAGTAGTGGCAGTTGTATACATATACTTTTTGCCGTAGCTACTCACCTAAGAATCCAATGAGGCCTGAAGATTAAAGAACATTCCCAGGCTTTGAGCTTACTCTTTCAGGGAAAGAACAACTCAGTGAAAGAAAACCTAAACCCTTAAATCTGATTCCATTGACCACCAATGGTTCCTCACCTTTATACTAGTTTTTCCTTCTTGAAACGTATTTCTGGGGTTATCTCAATTTATCTCCAGAGTAACCTCCCAGTGTGGAAGGTTGGATTGAGAGATATTCCCCATGACCAAGTGTGACCAAGTGTTGACTCTTTTCAAAATTGCAGCTATAATGCCTCATTTAGATCCCTTTTTGTTTGAAATCTAGAATCATGTTTTCCAAAATATAGGATTAACTCAAAGTGGTGGGCATAGATTTTACTATTCATTATAACAATGAGAGCTGTTTTCTAATTGAATGAAACATATAGTTTTTTTATGTGCAGAGAAAAATAGTTACAGATTTCCTATGTGATATTCTATAATGCATTGTTGTTTATAGGATGTATACATGGCTTTGCAAGGATTTTCTTTCAAGACTGAAGATATTGAAGAAGCTATGAACAATACTATCTTGTATGGTGGTGATCTACATTCTGCACTTGACTGGCTGTGTTTAAATCTATCTGATGGTAATGATAAAGCAGCTTTATGAATGTTGAGAAATCCAATATAGACAAAGCATTCTCTAAGTCTCCCTTCAAATCAGATTTGAGGACTGCAGGAGGGAAAGAGGGAAGGAATTATCTTCTATACTAGAGTATCTGTATTTATTAATAGACATTGACAATTTCAGGTTTTTATCCATTGACCGTTCTAGGAATTAAAAATTAAGGTTAATTGTAAAGGCATATAAAGACAGATGACTATCCAAATTTGGTGGATTTGGAAAAGCTAAACAATATAAGATCTAGTTAGTATTTGGTTGGGAGACAACCATTCAGTTTCAGGGATTCAAGTGAGACTGGAAAGTTGAAAAAACATGTTACTTAAAACAAGCTACTTCCAAGTTTTAGAAATGTTCCTTTGATCAATTAAATGTTCTGCATATTAGATGGAAAACCAACAAGAGTTTTAAATTAAAGTGATTTTTTTTCTTTAGTACTTGGAAAAATATAGGGGTAAGTTGTAGAACTTTTTTTGTTACATTGAGATGAGCTAGCAAGGGACAGTCCAAAGGGAAATTCAAATTCTATAGATATGAGATATAATATTTCTTGACTATTTTTAAAAATTAATTATATGAGTGCATATTTTAGATAATAGATTAATGGTTGCTACCAATAGCTATATAATACTTAGTGTTACAAGCCTAAAGGTGGGCATGAACAGGTTCATCAACTAGATCAAAAGTCCTTGTGTGAGAAAGAAACATTCTTGGCTTATGTATGAAAGTCATAATGCCCTTTGTGTTGGTGTAATAAACTCATACATAAATATTTTTACATAAAAGCATTTCTATTACATATTTTTGAAGTCATTCTAAAGTGAAAAACTGTAACATTTTTTTTTATGGCTAAGAAAACATAAAAACTTCAAATTTAAAACTCATTTAATTGTGGTTTAATGTATCATTAAAAAGAAACATAGAAACAATTCTATCAATTCTGCGTTGCCAACTTTTTATTACTTACAAGGAAGCTTTTGCCTCACTTTCTTACTGCAAATCCCCACAAATATTCTTGTTTTATATAGAAGGTTGGGAGTTTCTCTGAAGTAGCTTTTGAGAATTGTGTGTCTGAGGGGAAGGGAGAATATTAAGGAAAGAGCAGATTTGCTTTCCTCCTATTTTTATTATGCTGCCATAAACCCTCAGATTCCATCTTTAGTTTTGAAATTATAATAAGAATAGAATTAATTATACAACAAAAGGAAGATTTTAAAGATATAATTCTATTTTAGAACAACAAATAATTATCAGCTATGTATAACTAGTAAAAATTAACACAACGTAAAAATTTACATAACATGTAACATTCAGTATTTGAAATTCTTCGTTTTGCTTTTTAAAGATGCATTGCCTGAAGGTTTCAGTCAGCAATTTGGTGAAGAACAACAGAAAACTAGGGCTAGATTTCGTTCTCCTCTGCCAAAATCTGAAACTCTTCAGGTGCTAAACAATAAAAAGAAGGAAGACGACGGTGAGAAAAAGGTACTTTGCTGGATGTAGAAACACGATAATATAACTTTATGAGAAAAATTGCTTTAACATAAATATATATTTATTTGTTAAATTCATACTAGAAGAAGGAGTGACTCTGGGTGGCATAAAATTTATTATTAAGAAAATTTATGTGGCCGCTCAACTCACTCATACTGACTAGGAACAGCTTACAAGATAAAACCTCAGTACAAAAAAACCAATAAACCCGTACCCCTCTGGCAATAACAATCAGACCAACCACTTTATGGGCTCCATGTCATTATGAGTCCCCAGGCTGCTGGTAGAATCATGTCTTCAGGGTCTTCTGAAAGACTGTCGAAGTGGGATGCAATCTTATGTTTACAGGGATGATGTTCCACAGAGAGGGAGCTACCATGGAGAAGGGCCCTTGTTTTTGGTTCCACTAGATGGGCCTTCTTAAGAGAAGAGAACTGTAACATTCGCTATTTCCCCACTTTGATGGGTCAGTTAGATATGACTGGAAAAGACAGTCCTTCAAAGAACTTGGTCCCAGACTATGTAAGGCTAGTAATCCTTATTTAGCAATGACATATAGGCAGTCCTCATTTAGTGACCACAAGTAGGATCAGCAACATGATTATTAAGCAAAGTGGTCATTGAGCAAAACTACTGTTGTGATTATGATCATCAGCTTTCCTTTGCTTTACAGACTTGAAATCCTCAAATGTGAGGATTGATCATAAAGTTGCTTTTTCATCACTCTCATAACTACAGTTGCTAAACAAGGCAGTTTCCAAACCAGGATTGCTTGTAAATTAACTGCAAACAGCAAATGAATCTGAAGAGTTTAAATTGGTTTGCAGTAGGAAGTAGGAAGATATTTATGTTCTTGCATTAATGGAAGTGTGAATTCAGTTTAGTAGCCCTCTCTTTGCATGTTAAGGAATAACATATTAAAAATAATAGGAATTTCTTCTAAGAAAACCTAACTGGATCATACAAATTAGTTCTAATTAATGGCGCATTTTCAGTAATTTGGTAAATTTGTTTTTAAAATGCATTAACAATTTATCTACACTGTATTCTTTTATAATATCCAAAGGTAACTACAGAAAAACAAAAAAGTATCAGTATGAAGGAACGCATCTTGCTATATGCAGAGCAGCAGAGGATTGAGGAAGAAAATGAGTCTCTGAAAAATTCAGAAGAAGAAAAATTTGACCCAGTAAGTTCATGAGCTACTTCATGTAAATGTTTGCCTTTTTAACATACTGTTGTAGTGTATATACTATATTAAGGGTTGTTTCTCAGGCACAAAAGATTTGCCCTTTTGGGAAGCAGTAGGCAGATAAGCAGGCTTAACTTTCTTTTTAATGCATTAGAAACAGAGAAACAGTTTTCCTATTGAATAAAGGCAGAGTAAGCTGTAGATTTAATTTTGTTCCTAGATTTTGTTCTGGGCCAAAGCAAATAACAAAACATCAGTCTTTTGCTTTAAGAAAACTTGATTGCAGCTTCTCATTAGCTTCTAGGTTGTGAAAATACTGCTTGAATGTGGTGCAAAAATAAAATATGAATTTGATTCAAATTATAAGTAGGAATGTTACCAGTAAGTTTGAAATAGATCGCCCTCACCATTCACATTTTCTGAGGGAAATTGTTTCAATGTAAGGATGCTAGGGTTCATAATAATATGGGTTGTTTGACCTAGGATTAACATGTTAACTATTATAGTTTGTAGTTTATGGCTCCTTCAGCTGTAATTCAAGTGTATCTATGTAGGACTGGCTAGCATCAGAAGAAGACCTCAGAGTAATTATTAAGGAGTTAAAACTGGAATATTTTTCATATTTCTGAACTACCCATCTCCTTCAAAGAGCTATTCTGGGTTGTGTACAATAGAACATGGAAATATAAAACAGTATGTAAAAAAATAAAATATTAAAGTTAATTTTGAGTTTAAAAAATTGAGTTTAAAGAATTGTAACAATTTTTAAGGAGGTAAAAATAATTGATCCTGTTAAAAATTGGTTGGCAAAGGGAGGGCTCTCATGGCACTAATCAACTGCATAACTGCTCCTTTGTGTTTCCCATGCAAAGCTACAAGGCTATGTTTTAACCCCTTTTTAGAAGGCCAGGAGAGTGGGGATCCACCTCATGTCTGGGGGAAGAATATGCCATAGGGCAGGGGGCAAAAGCAGAGAAAGTTCTCTTCCTAGACCCAGCTAGTTGGAGTTCTTTAATTGACAGGATCTGCAACATAATCTGTCTGACTGGGTGGTGTGGGTCGATGGGATGGGATGAAGCTGGTTTTATAGATAGCCTGGCTCCATGCTATATAGATTATTCATATCTTGAAACATATAATGTATTTTTTAAAAACAACAAAAATTGCTAGCATATTCATATAGAGTAACTAGTTTTTCTGGAACAGAATGAAAGATATTTACATTTGGCTGAGAAGCTTGTGGAAATGAAAGAACTAGCAAAATCTTCTAAGGAAGAAAAAAACAAGCAGGGTCAGAAGATGGCACAAGAAAAAATAAGGCGTTTTCAACAAGGTAGAAACACTCAACATTTATTTGTTTGCTCAGTTTTTCAAAAAGTACACTTCTTGTTTTTTGTAAAAGTTATGTAAAATACTATCACCTTTACTTTCTTTTCTAAAATTGGAAAATAATACTAAAATCATATGTTATATGTAACTATAGAAATCCATTGGCCTGGGCAAGATTTTTTTATTTTTCTTGCTTGGTATAATTGTATCAACCTGATAAACTCATTGTGAGCTTTATCAAGCAAAATTAGTGCAGAGCCAAGTATAAAGTAATATAGCTTGATTATATGTGATCTGAATATGAATGGTGTTTTTATAAGGTATGAGAACAATGGTACAATTGGGTAGATCGGAGACAGACTAAGGATAGATTATTATTAAATATAAAACATAGATAGAATAAGAATATAGTTATGTATAAATTATTACTATTGCACAAATGATTGCTTTATGATAATGCACCACAAACAGCTGTTATTGAATTATATACTTTTTAATGTTGTTATGTAATAAAATTCAATAAAGTTTTCTAAAAAAATAAAAATAAAAATTTAAGTTTTCGGGTCTATTTAAAAAAAAAAAACACTTTTCCCCTCCTTCTTAAACAAGGAGAACTAATATCCAAGGAGAACCCTTGGATATTGAAATAAGCCTATTTATATTCTTTTTTTACAGAAATGGCCACATTGGAAGACCACCCTTTGTTCAACCCCGATATAAAAGTTACAGATCAACCAAGTGAAAAGAAAAAGCATCCTGTGTTTCTTGAAACAGATGAAGCCTTGAGTTTGAAGATACTTGAGAAATCTCAAAATCCTCCTCCAGAAGAACAAAAGGGTACGGTTAAAATGTGTTTTAAAACTTCATGGATATTTTTGGCCAATTCTTTGACAATCTACCATAGAATGTGAAGAGAAGATCATCCCCAAATGGTGTGATATTGATTTGATCAATAGCTTTTGTAAGAGGCATCTTAAGTCATTTGCAAAATGATTTGTAAGATTTAATTCTGTAGGACTCAAGGTTTGCTCTTGTAAATTGTGAATCTAGGAATGATTTCTTTAGAGCAGAGTATCACTTCATATTTTTTTTTACATTCATCTAAAATGTATCACAATAAACCTCCCCTCCTCTTAGCTACTTAAAAGCTGAATAATAAATGTTCTCAGATCCTTCATCTTTTGAGAGATGTGACTCTGTGTTGATTTATAAAAAATAAAAGCTTATCACTTAGAATCTCACTAATTATGAATCATAACAACTTTTCTCATTCTTTCTTCTCTGATGGGATTAATTTCTAGCCACCAGGCATTCTTAATATAGAAGCACAGTCTCCCAATAGAGTTTTTCCTATAAGTCTAAATAGATTTTCAAGGCAATACTTGAACAAATCAATCATCCAATAAAAGTGAAACTTAAGAGGTTTCTTAGAAAACACCTGAAAAGGAGCAAATTCAATCCAGCTCACTAAAAATTGATGCTGAACCCTTCTAAAAACTGAAACTAAAACATAGAGCAGCCGTAATGGCTTTTTCTCATTCCTTTGGAAATAGGAAATCTAGCAGTTTTAAAGGAAGCATGCTTATAGATAAATATACTCATTAATATATAAAATGGAAGATGAGCAGCGTTATACATTTAGCATTTATTAGATAGCCAAGCTTTTTTCATAGCATTTTTTAAAAATGCCATCCCAATTTTATTTGAATTATGGACACCCTTTCTTGCAGAATGTAGCATGATAAATGAAAGCATTATTTAATGCAAATATAATTAGAGGCAATACTTCTATAATTCAAATATGGGCACTCTAAATAAAGTATTGACCCTCAAAATCTGAACTACTACCACATCCTTGATCTCCTGATCAAGGCATAACTTACAAATAAACCTTTTGAATCCTGTATAAACTAATAATGAAGCACTAGACTAGGTTCAATACTAGAATTGGAATTCTAGATCAGCACATATATATATTAATTGTGCCTGCTTTTCAAAGCTTACATTAAAAATTGTTTATATTGAAATGGCGATTTAAAATTAATTAATTCAACTCTGATAATGGTCTCTATGTACAAAAAACTTTTGTTTTCTGTTACTGATATTAGCGAAAAAGAAAGATCCTCAGGATGTAAGGAATTTTGATTATACAGCTCGAAGCTGGACCGGAAAATCTCCCAAACAATTCTTGATTGATTGGGTCAGAAAGCATTATTCCAAGTCCCCAAATCCTTCTTTTGAAAAAGTTCCATCAGGAAAATACTGGAAATGTAGGTATGTATACACATGAAGTACATTTTCACTTGATTATGCTTGATAGTTTCAATTCCTTCTACATTTTTGAAAAGTCACTTTGATGAATAATAAAGCTTGAAACATCAGTTAAATCATTTACCCTGAGGCATGATTGAGCTATTCTAATACATTCATATTGTAGTATAATTTCTTGAGCTTTACAGGCAAAAGCAAAACTTCATGCCTATCACTATTATGTAGCTGACCTGTCTCCAAGTTCTCACATATGTACATTTGCAAAAGCTAAATTAGTGGGATATTTATTTATTTGATTTACATCCTACTTTGATTTAGTGAAAATCAAGGTGACATACATAATGTTTCTGCCTTCTGTTTTCCCCACATGGTGTGAGGTGAATTGGACTGGGAGAGAGTGACCAGCCCAAAATAAACTAAAATGATAGACATCAATATCTAAACTTATATCATAAAGAATGATAATTTTTGAATTGCCTTTGTTAATATGTGCAATGCTGAAAAAGTGTTATTTCAGATTATATCAAATTTGGAATTTGTTTATACAGCTGACATTGATAAGCAATTACTTATAAATGTTATTTATGCATATGGATTACCTGACTCCTGGCAACTCTGGGCAGCTTATTGAATAAGAAATATGGCTTCTTCCAGTGATAATAATAGTTTGCTTATATATTAAAATCAGTTGTGTAAAACATATTATTGTCATTTCATGAACCAATCTGTGGCTTAGCTTATATTTTGCTGAAGGGACTGAACCTCATGCTATTTGAAATTTTGAGAACATGTTGTGAGTGTTTTAGATGCCAATTTGCTGTTCAAACTAGTTGTCATTTAATGTATTATTTTTTATTAACTATTTTTTAAGGGTAAGAGTTATCAAGTCAGCTGATGATACATTGGTGGTGTGTCCCACAATCGTTACAGAAGATAGTATGCAGGCTCAGCATCTGGCTGCTACGTTAGCTCTGTATCATTTGACAAAAGGGCAGGTGAGATTTTATAATTCCCAATAAACTTTTTTCATTTGCTGAAAAGGAGTGATGGCATATACAGTACACACAATCAATATTTTGGTGATTAATGTAGAACTTTTGAGCTTTGCAGTCTGATGGATCTGACTGCTTTCTAAACTTAGGGAGTTGCTTAATGGCAACATTTCTTGTATATTTTATTCTGTGTTTAATCAGGTGGTATCTGATGCAGTTGTGACTTAAACATTTTCAAAAATATTAAATAGCATTCAGATACAGAAAAACTCAGGTAAATCCAACTGAAATTGTTGGAGAGCTTGGCATGGTATCATTAAGCATTTTTCTTTGTAAGCCAGATACACGTACTATAACTTCAAGAAGCCATTCTGTAGCAAAACTTCTTAGTTGCAATCCCTAGAAAAAAAGAATATTGAATAGCCCATGTGCTATCTTTTCAAAATCACTAGTGTAAAATCCACTGTTCAAATACATCATGTCATTATGCTGTTGAATTTTTATGCTGCTGCACAATCTTCATTGCTTCCTGATAGTTTATATCTGTAAAACACACACATGCATACATGCACATACTGTACTTGTATCTTATATATATAAAAGACACACAAATGCAGACATATTAAAAATAATTTCTGGAAGATCATTAGAGTGTAAATCTGGCTATCCCATTACTAGCCTGTTAAAGTTTCACTAGGCACATGATTCAAAAGTACATTGAAGAGTTTTCAGAAATTTCTGTTAAAAAATAACAAAATAAATATTGGGCTTATGTGTCAAAATCATTATAGGGAGATCCTTTTGGGAACGCAAGAGGAAGTCATATTAATTTAGGGGACCACCTAAAATAGAATATTGAAAAAGAGCTTCTCTTCCTTTTGAGCCAAATTAGATTATGACGGTCCTTATACATATTTATCTGAAATCAGTTTTATTTAATGACATTTCTTGGTAAATAAATATTATAATACATAATTCATTCCAAAGCATTCCTTTTTGTGTCTCCTCTTCAGTCGGTTCATCAGTTACTTCCTCCTACATACAGAGATGTTTGGCTAGAATGGAATGATGCTGAAAAGAAAAAAGAAGAAGAAAACAAGACAGAAACCAACAAACCTCGTGACCAGTTCATCGCCAGACTGCTGAACAAGCTGAAGCAGCAGCAGCCACCACAGCCATTTGAAGACAAGCCCAAACTTTCAGAAGATGCAGAAGACTCTTGGGAGAACTTAATTTCTGAAGAGGATTTTAATGGGCTTTCTCTTGAGACCTCATTTACAGATGACTTAGAACCCATGAGAGCTCTCTTTAAAAAACAACAGAGTTCTTCCAGATACCAAAGACTTTTAAAGGAAAGAGAGCAATTACCAGTGTTTAAATATAAACATACCCTCATAGAAACTTTAAAAAAGCATCGAGTTGTGGTTGTGGCCGGGGAAACAGGTAGTGGTAAAAGCACACAAGTTCCACATTTCTTGTTAGAAGATTTGCTACATAATGAACGAAGTTTGAATAAATGCAATATTGTTTGCACCCAACCACGGAGGATCTCAGCAGTGAGCTTGGCAACTAGAGTTTGTGAAGAACTGGGCTGTGAAAATGGACCTGGTGGAAGAGTAAGACCTTCTTACAATTATGTTCCAAAGATTGCTTTTTAGAGAACGTAATAGGATAGCTCCTAAAAGATCAGTTTATAATGGAATAAATTTTCATTTATGGCTTAGAGGAATTTCACACAAGAATGGAGATCATAAGAAAAAAATTGTAGCTTACCATTCTGTAGTAATTTTAACTTTAAAGAACAGAATAGAATTGCATTTGAAGCTTGGTAGGTAAAAGATCCAGAAACAGACTGAGTTTATACTTTTAAGGTTTTATTGAATTTTTGCAGTCAATTTATAACATAAATCCCTCTTTTGAGTAAGCATGCTCTATCTTTTCATATTGGTCTCTTTGAAATATTTGTTATATTTTTAATAAATATTAAATCAAAGAGTTGATCTTGTATAGAAACTATTATAGATCATTAAAAATCACAAATAGAAAAGACTAGTTGGCATCTCTGCTGGGATGGACTAAAAATTGGGCAATGCTATAAAACTACTTGTACCTGCTATGGGATCATTTTTTTTTTCAAACAGGGAAATTGTTGTGAATTAATATAGGAGTAGAGTAGCCTGTTCTAGTTATAATGGAAAGTTCTAATCGCAATAAACTTAGACAAACCTTTGATTTTCTTCTCTAAGAATTCCTTGTGTGGCTATCAAATCCGTTTGGAATCGCGAACAGGAGAGGCCACTAGACTGCTTTACTGTACAACTGGAGTTCTTCTTCGGAAATTGCAAGATGATGTTCTTCTTTCTAACGTGTCTCATGTTATTGTAGATGAGGTTAGCAACACTTTTTTAGTTACCTGAAAAAAGCAGCACCATTGTTCATCCATATTAATCTCCTCTATATCCTTTTCATAAAGGTTCATGAAAGAAGTGTTCAATCAGATTTCTTGCTAATTATCTTGAGGGAAATCTTGCACAAGCGGTCAGATCTCCATCTCATTTTGATGAGTGCCACAGTTGATAGTGAAAAATTCTCCAGCTATTTCACTCACTGTCCCATACTAAGGATTTCAGGAAGGAGTTACCCCGTAGAGGTAAATGCGTAATTGTATTCCTATAACAACTCTTGATTCAATGTCCTACCTTTTCCTTTGAAAATACCATAGACTGTTCATCTTTGAATCTGTGCTCTGATGTATTAAAAACTCACAATGAGCTGCCATAAATTATTTCTAATGTGGATATGATTTCATCAAGTCAGCTGTTGGCAAACATAGATTTTATCCATGATGATCTATCACTAATCTAATCCTTCATGTCTTCCAGCGGTGACACTGTAACTAAGTCTACCCACCTTGCTGTTTGTTTCCTCCTCCTTTACCCTTCTTTCCATAATTCTCAGCATCAGAGTCTTCTCTGCTGAGCTAAGTCTTCCGTAATGTGTCCAGAAAATAATTATTATTATTACTGCTAAATAATCTGGTTCTTCATTTGTCATTTTTAGTGCAAATAGCAGCATGCAACATGCAAGGTCAGGTGTTATCCATGTTTAAAGACAGACCAAAATTACTAAAAGTTATGTAATTATTCCAGCTGAATTTGTGATATTTATCTGAGACAAAAGATTGATGTACGTTTCTATTCCAATAACTGTTCAAAATAAACACAGTATATCTAAAACTGAACTATTTCACTTTACAAAACTCCAGGTTTTTCATGTTGAAGATGTAATAGAGGAAACTGGCTTTGTTCTGGAGAAAGATTCTGAATATTGTCAGAAATTTTTGGAAGAAGAAGAGGAGATAACTGTAAATGTGACTAGCAAAGGAGGAGGAATAACAAAGTATCAGGTGAGATTTTATGTGCAAAAAAATAAGTTGGTTTACAAAACTATTTACCAGTTGTGCTCAAGGTAGGTGTCTCCTCCCCTCCTGATTTGGGATCCTCCATTGTTTTACACAATGGCCCATTTATTTATAAGGGGTTTTCAGCCTTCAGTACAGCACAAGATGGGCACATTGAGCAGCCTTAGAAATTATCCTTTGAGGATTGCTGGAAGCAGCATGGTGATACTGTGATATCACAAAAAGAGGCAGCCACGAAATCTTGGTTCTGTTTTGTCTCTCTGTTATTTGGGGGAATGAGGAAGAGATTTATTACATTTATTTTAAAAAAATAAGAAAGTTAGTGAAATTGCTGCCAAACTTTTGATTTTATAATCTTGAGAGGTCTAGCAAAAATATGGTTGGGGACATGGACTGTTCCTTGGTTGCTCATTTCTGTTGTAGCATTTCAGAGTGACAGACAAAAGGATAGCAAATTTATTTCTAGCTCTGTTGCATAAATTTGTATTCGGTCTTCTGTTAGTTGATGTTACAGTTAGGCTGTTTTACACATAAAGTCCTTATTTATTTATTATGTACAGCAGTAGATGAAATTATTTTGTTACATTATTCTGTTTTAGAATGATTGTTCCAAATTTCTTTCTGTTATGTTTAGGAAAGTGTTCCGGTTCAGGTTGCAACTGGTATTGAGCTAGGACCATATTTCCAAAAATATAGCAGTCGAACTCGGGAAGCCATATACTGTATGAATCCCTACAAGATCAACTTCGACCTCATACTGGAGTTACTTGCATTTTTAGGTAAGGTTCTGAAAAAGTGCATAAAACACAAATTTAAAATGGCTTTCTTACTCCTGGTCTTCGTTTGCTTTTCCCTAAGGAAAATGCCTAATATGTGTAGCGCTCTCTCTCTCTCTCTCTCTCTCTCTCTCTGTGCCTGCCTGCTTGCCTGTCTGTCCTTTCTTTCATATCCATGAGACTTTACTTACTTACTTCTGTCCCTACAGACAAAAGTCCCCAATTCAAAAATATGGAAGGAGCTATCTTGATTTTTCTGCCAGGCCTTGCACATATCCAGCAGTTGTATGATCTCATTTGCACTGACAGAAGATTTGATTTAAGACAGAGGTAAGCAAATCATGAAAAAGTAATGATAGATTCTAATTAAAATGTATATTGTTGCATAGATTGAAATATGAGAAGATGAACAGAATTGCTAACTGAAAACAACAAATTTTAGCTATTTTTTTAAACTTCTTTTCTTACATGCATATTACCCATCTAAACATCAAAATAGTTTTTACCATAGTAGACATTTTTGGTTTTGGATGTAAAATTATTACTATTATTTAACTTATATACCGCCCCCTCTCCCAAATTGTGACTCGGAGTGGTGTACAGCCCAAATAAAAACAACAACAATTACAAATATAAAAGTTTAAAATAGATTAAAAAGATTAAATTAGTGGCTGAGATAACAATAATAAAACTATGAACACAGGTAAAAAAGTTACAAAAATTAAAACCATTCCAATGATACTAGGCCAGACCGGCCTGTTGGAAAAGGTGGCTCTTGAATGCACGCCGGAAGGTTCGCAGGTCAGGGATAGTTCGCATCTCTGGGGGTAATTCATTCCAGAGGAAGGGTGCACCCGCAGAGAAGGCCCGCACCCTCGGGGCCGCCAGCCGGCATCGCCCATCTGACGGCACCCCGAGGAGGCCCGCCCTGTGGGAGTGCACTGGCCGGCGGGAGGCTGATGGTGGCAACAGGCGGTCCCGTAAGTATAAATTATATAAAACTGAATTGTCTACTTGTAAACATTTTTGTTTTTGTGAAATGGTCTCAAGTAATGGATATATCAGTTCACATTGCTCAGAACACAACTAGCAAGTATAAAGATTAAAATAACTATTAAAGGACAGATTTTCATTGGCAATGTTAAACATTTCGATATAATAGTTTTACATTTTTGTAATATATAGTATTAATATTAATACAATGTTGTCAAGTCATAATGATTAGTCAAATTATAAATCCAAATCTCCTGCATATTGTCTGCCGAGATGTATCCATTTTGTCTTACGAGTCAAAACAATACAATTATTTTTCTTTTTGCATTATAACTTTTTTAGGCACCAGTTAATAGCATTGCATTCTGTTCTGTCCACTCAAGAGCAAGCATCTGCATTTACATTGCCTCCTTTGGGCGTTAGAAAGGTAAGCGTAAAGTATTAATATACATGTGAACTGTTATCTTGCCCTGTATCTCAAGATCCCTGATCTTTCTTGTAGCCTTTTGTGTCATGCATGGTGCTTTTCATGTATTTTAAAGAAAGAGACAAAACTGAATGCATCCCAAATATTTCTAATGTGATCTTATGCTCAGTGTTGCAATCTTGGAAAGCTAGTTCTTTCCACATTCTTCTGAAATGTTCATTTAAGCCTGGCATCTATCTCTGTGCCAAGAATAAAGCTGCTCTTCAGAATTATATTAGTCTTTTATTCGTATAGTCATTAGCATCAGCTGGAAGGGACATTTATCTCACAATGACCAGGTGAGATAAAAGGAGTTTGTTCTATCAACATCAGGAGGACCACAAGTTTCCCATTCCTGTTAAGATAACACTGTTATTAACATAAACTTTGTTATGAAGATATTACTTATAATAGTTAATATTAATTGAATGTAATTATCATGAACATTTTGCTGGTTTGAGTGGAAGTAAGCTGTAATGCACAGGTTTTTTTTTACTATTAAAATATATACACTGCCCTTCAATTCCAGATTATAACCAAGGCAGCTGCTTAAAGCAGTTAATATTTACATTATATATGCAGTGAAGCAAAATAATTAAAATGCATTAAATTGAAACAGTGAACAATGATGTCAGCAGCCTGAATTAAAATTAACCTAAGTAGCAGCATGTTAAAAACTAATACATTAATTTAAATGCCTAAGGCAGTAAAATGCCTTGATTGGTATTGGACCTGAAACAAAGGTTTTTGAAAAATCAATGAAGATCGTATAAAATTGGGAAAGTATCTTAATGACATTCAATTTGAGTTACTTTGGCTACAGTATTTTGTTTTTTAAATATATTTTTATTTTATTTCTAAAGTTAAAATACAAACTCCAAAAGAAAAAAAGGAGTAGTAACGAAACAAAACAAAAATATGCATAAAAACAACAAACATGACTCCTAATTGTATGCTTAAAAGTATATTTCAACAATAATAGCTACCCCTCTTGTAAAACAGGTCCACAGTTTATGAACTTCTTCAGCTCTATTTACCCAACCAATTTGACTTACCATATTATCTACTATAAAAAGGAACAGTTAACAGGTAAACCCAATAGCAAAGCTAAACATCAAAGCCCTTTGTTAACAATCTGTTACTGTATTTAACTCACCTGAAGTCCACAAACAGCTTCTAACCTATTATAAAACCACTGCAGTCATTATTTCTGATCCATCCAGGATCAAATACTCTCAATTGATTCTTAATAATAAAACTCTTCCTTGAAATTATAGCTGGGACCTTTCCAAACAGTTGCATCTCATTCCCCAAAGTCATAGATCTCTGTTGTGCAGTATTTTATATTAAGAGAAATACTGGGATTACTTCAAGGAGAATCAATGTACTATTCCATGGGTGTCAAATTCGCCATGTCACGTTGCCGTCACGTGATATATTGCAGCATTTTTTCCCTTTGCGGAGCTGGGTGGGCGTGGCCTAAGTGTGATGCATCCAGCCTGCAGGTTGCCAGTTTGACACCCCTGTACCATTCATTCTATAATCCCTGATTCCAGGGCATAGATTACCATAAAGTGGTTCATTTTATTTTGTTAATAAAAGAGTAAATGTTACAAATACATTGTAAGCATAATTAGAATCAGTTATTTTGCATCCTAATTTTTCTCATGTTCATAAAACAATCTCCCTCTCTCTCTCTCTCTCTCTCTCTCTCTCTCTCCCTCTCTCTCTCTCTCTCACACACACACACAGTTTTCATGTATCACTCTTCATTCCCTAAAATATGTTTTTTGACATGTTCCAAAATAGAGCTAGTTTGGTCTAGTGGTTAAAATCCAGGATAGAAAATAGGATGCTGTGAGTTTTAGTCCAGCCTTAGGCATGAAAGCTGGCTGAGTAACTCTTCCTCTCTCTCAGCCCAACTCATCTCACAAGGTGGTTGTTGTGGGGACAGTAGGAGGAGGAAGGAGTATTAGGTATGTTCACCACCTTCAGTTATTTGTAAAAAGAATGTGATATAAATATATACATAAATAATCTCCAAATATGATGAGACTAAATAGAAGAATGGGAAAACTTGGAATCAAAGGCCTTGCATTCAGAGCAAAGACCGTATTTATCCCAAGTTAAATTTCTCTTGCTAAAAGTTAAAAACTTAACAAATACATGTGTATGTTTAAAAGCATTTGTGTTTCTTTTACAGATTGTTTTGGCCACCAACATAGCTGAAACAGGTATCACTATACCTGATGTTGTTTTTGTAATTGACACTGGAAGAACAAAGGAAAACAGGTGAAAGCACTTTTCACTAAAAAGGATCAGCTTTCATTAGAGAGATATTGATTTTTTGCAATAAATATTTTGATGCATTAGACATTTTTTATTTTTATGGTAACTAGATATAATGTAGTACTGTACTTATTCTAGAGTACAACTTTGTCCCTCAAAACAATATTTTATTAGATTAATTGACTTGAGGAATAAATAAGTGGTATACTCATCAAAAACCTCATCACTTATTTTGTTTCTTAATGCAAACTTCTTTCTCTGGGCCTTTTTTCTTTTTTCTTTCTTTCAATTTTAGACAGTTATGGAAACTTGATCTGGCCTACGCAGGTGGAATGGGTGGTGGAAATTGGGAACAGCATTTAAGTTTGTGCAAAGAGTTAATGGAACCGATAACTGCAATCCTTCTAAACCGGTTTATTTTTTGTTTGATTATAAATCCTATTAAAATAAATAGGCATAGCTTTCTGTGGTTGAAACTACTTATCTATGTTTTCAGAAGTACTCATTTACAGAGAAGAAAATATAAAGTAGTGTTCTGTGTGGAGAGTTATTAAGTTTAGTATTAATAATGTTGCATGTGCTGGACATTTTTTCCAATTTTTTTCCTTAATATTTTTTCCAGGTACCACGAAAGTAGTCAGATGAGCTCATTGGAAGAGACTTTTGTCAGTAAAGCTAGTGCACTACAACGTCAGGGGCGAGCAGGGCGTGTCAGAGATGGATTTTGCTTTCGACTCTATACCCGAGACAGGTAAAATTATTTTAACCATTGAAGTTTTCTATGTTCAAGGCGGAACCAATTCCTAAAACTATAGCACTTCTGTTATGATACTTTATTTACCTATTAAATTTTCTCACTATAAACATGCAAAGCTTATTAACCATATTATATTTCATTGGAAGATGAATAATCCTTTGGGAGTAACTACACAACTAAACCAGCCTGTTTTGAGCTGAAGAACCCTTTATTTTCCACATCCACCATCAAAGAAATGGTTGACAACTTAATGCAATTGAATAGTTCCCATTGTAGCTATATATATTTATACGTAATAAGTTCCAATAAATACTGGAATGCAGAAGCTTAAATAACTTCTTTTGCTCTTTGCATTATGACTTTTGCAGATTTGAAAGTTTCCTAGAATATTCTGTTCCAGAAATATTGCGTGTTCCCTTGGAAGAACTATGTCTTCACATAATGGTATGATATCTCAGCTTTAAATACTCATTATTTTGATTTACCAGGAAATCTTGAGAATCTGGCTAAGTGTATTGCAATTGTTTACCTTTCTAAACAAAAAAATTATTGCACGAAGTTGTAATCTCTTGACAAGACTATAGGAAAGTTTAGTCATATCTTAAATGCCCACATGATGTATAGAAATAAGGAAGAGGTGAAGGAATAGATAATTATGTAATCTCATATTTACCATTCCCATTTGAAAAAAATATATTTTGAATAGTGTGTTTTCATAAATGAAAAATAAATAAATATTATGGCTTTTGTATAATGCACATATATGTCACCTCCAAGTATGAAATCCTGGCATAAATCTAAAGGTGCTAGATATGGATGCTAGTTTTAGAAACAGAGGTATATGAAAAATGACTATGAATATTGCAAATTAGCTTTGCTTTATCTTAACAGAACTCTTCACATAGTTCCAAGATAGGACAAAGAGAGGCTATGGTTACTGTAGTTCAGTCCTATGAGTCCAGGATGTATGGCTGACTGAAGGAAGATAACAAATAGACCTCTTCCTATATCAAAATGCATAGAACCTATACGCTAACTAAGTTACTTTAAAACCCAAGATAGAAAATCCCATTGTACTGTATAGCACTTATGTTACGTTATGGTAGTAAACATGAAAATAAATAAATTAGAAGTAGCTAGAATGCTGCTTAAATGTGGGAATGAATTAGAGTTATGTAACTTTTCAGGCTCATTCTATTTTTATTTTTTGTCTGCTTTATCTATAGAAATGTAATCTTGGTTCTCCTGAAGAATTCCTCTCCAAGGCATTAGACCCACCTCAGCCTCAAATTGTTGCCAAAGCCATGTATCTTCTGAGGAAAATTGGGGCTTGTGAATTAAGTGAACCTAAGCTGACTCCTCTAGGCCAACATCTTGCAGCCTTGCCAGTCAATGTAAAGATTGGTAAAATGCTTATATTTGGTGCTATTTTTGGCTGCTTGGATCCAGTGGTAAGTTGATGACTTAACAGTGGGCAACCCATTACTAGCCAATGCAGGCTCAGTGCTCATTAAATAAATGTTAATCTGAGAACCTATTCTATACAGACTAGAAGGTTATATACTGTTTATGGTATGTAAAATACCATTTCAGTTGATTCAGTGCAAAACTAATGCTTGTTGTTTCTTCTGGAATTTTTGAAATCTAGTGTCCTTTGAAGAACAAAATGTTGGCCTGTTTCCAAATCATTCGTAAATCAGGAGTAAAAATATAAATGTTGCTGTATATTGTTATATTTTGTAGGCTACTCTTGCAGCTGTAATGACCGAAAAGTCTCCATTTACTACCCCAATTGGAAGAAAAGATGAAGCAGATCTGGCAAAATCTTTTTTGGCATTGGCCAATTCAGACCATTTGACCATTTACAAGGCATATCTGGGGTAATTGAAATGGCTTTTCTTAGGATACGTTTTGTTATTTATCTCTTTATTGCCACTATAACTTAATTCATCTGTTCTTCCATTGCTTTCTTCCTTTACAACTATGCTACACATTCCAAACTGGGAAAGAACTTTATTATGTACTCTTTCTGTACTCACTCTGCTTCCTCTGGTTATTTAATAATTTGTCCTCTGAGATGAGTTTGAATCATGGTGACTAGAAAGGCACATATGGGAAGTTTACTTCAGCAGTCCCAACCTTTATGGTTTGCCTGCCCAGCTGTGGGATGGAGAGCGGAACTGGCCATGCGAGTGGTGGGCCGGTGAACACACACAGCTTGACTTGCATGGCTTGTAGGCCAGGGCGCACATAGTGCACTTGTAGTTGGCCTCAGCCCAGGGGTTGGGGACCCCTCGTTTACTTAGTGAAAAAGAAAACAAATGGCCTTTTCCAAGATGTTTTGGCTACTTTTACTAATTTATAGTGCTGAGATTTCCTAGTGCTCCAAGTATAACTAAATCAAATTCTATTTAGATTATTTAAAATTAGCAAATTGGCTTAAGGTTACACTCTGATGAGACAATGAACCTGCATAATCTTAATAAAAATATAGAATAGCATGTGTATATATATATATATATATATATATATATATATATATATGTTTTCAGAGATTTTCGCGGGTATTTGTATGTGGATCTTTGGTTCTTCGGGTTTTCTCCCGCGTAGAGTTGGAAATATTTAGGCGACGTTTCGATGAAGTCTCATTCATCATCTTCAGGCTTCTGTCTTCGGCCTTGTGCTTCTCAGAGTGATGTGAGCTTGCAGCTGCTTCTTCCTTTTAACTACTAGTGGGGGTGTGACTTGATTGGGTGGGGGCTTGGCTGTGTTCTGATTGGGTGGGGGTGTGTTCTCATTGGTTGGGGGTTTGGCTGTGTTCTGATTGGTTGGGGGGTTGGCTGTGTTCTGATTGGCTGGGGGTGTGTTCTGTTCTGGTGGGGGTTTGGTTGTACTCCGGTTAGTCTCAGTTGCTGGGGGATTTGAGCTGGTGAGCTGTGATCCTATTGTTTGGCTTCGCGTTCGTGGTCGTGTCACATCTTCATAGTGGGCATCAGTTCCCTTCATGTATGGGTTGGGGGGGTTTGAAGATGTGACACGACCACGAACGCGAAGCCAAACAATAGGATCACAGCTCACCAGCTCAAATCCCCCAGCAACTGAGACTAACCGGAGTACAACCAAACCCCCACCAGAACAGAACACACCCCCAGCCAATCAGAACACAGCCAACCCCCCAACCAATCAGAACACAGCCAAACCCCCAACCAATGAGAACACACCCCCACCCAATCAGAACACAGCCAAGCCCCCACCCAATCAAGTCACACCCCCACTAGTAGTTAAAAGGAAGAAGCAGCTGCAAGCTCACATCACTCTGAGAAGCACAAGGCCGAAGACAGAAGCCTGAAGATGATGAATGAGACTTCATCGAAACGTCGCCTAAATATTTCCAACTCTACGCGGGAGAAAACCCGAAGAACCAAAGATCCATATATATATATATATATATATATATATGTGTGTAAGGTTTTTAAGCTGATAATTACACACATGTAAACAAAAGGCAACGAAACAAATAGCTTTCTGTCGGTATGGTCTCTGGTGATGAGCCGAAAGACAGAAAAGAAAGCAGTATGCTTTCTCCCTTAATTGGGGCTTAACAGGGTGTTGTAATACAAAGTATATATATATATATATATATATATATATATATATATATATATATATATATATATATATATATATATATATATATATATATATATATATATATATATATATATATATATATATATAAATAAAATAAAGGATTGGAAATATCAGATTCAAATGGCAAGAATTCTAATTTTTGTTCTTCTTGCATTTCATAATCAGCTTTGAGGAGATTCCATTAAAATATGTGCCATTTTAGTTGAAAAAAACCCCATTAAAGCAAAATTCAAAACATACCAGTACTTTGGGAGAGGCTGAGTTTAAAAAGAATTTTCAGGCCTGGTTTAGTCCCTGGAGTTATTTTAGCATGATATATGAACTCACTCATTTTGGTTATGCATAAGCCAAGCAACAATAGCATATTTGGCAAATCATGACTTAGACAGCTATCTTAACATTACATATGAAGTGAGCCATTTAGTAATGTTAAGTGTAGTGTTAAGTGCAGTTTTTTCCAAATATGTTACAGCTTTATTATATATTGGTTACAGACTGAAACTCAAAATGTAGCTTATGATAACTTCAGGTTTTCTATTTTTATTCCTATGTGCAAATTTATTTGAGAAAATATTGAACAGTAACATTGAATAGTTGTTAATTCTTCAATTTTTATTGCAGATTGAGGGTTGTGCTGTGAGAGAGTATAGTAACCTTATTACGTAATCTACTAATAATTTTGCAGGTGGAATTGCTAGTATAACAATTGCCCTATAATTCTCAAATTGTATCTATGGACTTGTTTAATATAAGTACTCAATAACATTCAGCATCCAAACAGTTTTAGTGAAAGGTCATTGAACATCCTTAGCTACACTGACAAATCAGTTTAAAGGGGTTTTTTTTACTGATCTTGTTAAGATTGTTACTTTATACAAATTTTAGCTGCTATCTGCTATCTGCCTACAATTTAAAACAAGAAGATCCTGAACATATTTGTTTTAAAAGAATCTTTGTGGTTTAAAGGGAGTATAGTTCTAAGTATGAGTTCTTTAATTTGAGGGTTTAGATGACAGACCACTTCTTATCAACTCTTTGATATATTTTAGTGTTAATATGAATTTCATTATGATTGGCAAAAAAGTTATTTCAGTGGATTGTGCTATGAGAATAAGCACCAAATAACTATTATAACTATATTTTAACTCATGTATGTATGATGTATGTATGTATGTTTTTGTAGATTTTCACGGGTACAGGTATGCAGGTCTTGGTGTGTTCGAGTCTTTTCCCGTGTAAGATTGAGACTATCTGGGAAACGTTTCGACGAGATCTCACTCGCCATCTTCAGGTTGGTGCTTTCGGCTTGGTGCTTGTGCGAGCAAAGCGTGATCTGAGCTGCTGTCTCCCTATATATACTGGTGGGGAGGTTGGCTGTGTTGTCATTTCTTGATTGGTTGATGGAGCTGATGTTTACAGATTGGCTGGCTTTTTCTTAAGAACATGTGTGGCTGAGGTATTGGCTGTGTATCTATCAGCCTGATAGACACACAGCTGATAGACACACAGCCAATACCTCAGCCACACATGTTCTTAAGAAAAATCCAGCCAATCTGCAAACATCAACTCCATCAACCAATCAAGAAATGACAACACACCCAACCTCCCCACCAGTATATATAGGGAGACAGCAGCTCAGATCACGCTTTGCTCACACAAGCACAAAGCCGAAAACACCAGCCTGAAGATGGCGAGTGAGATCTCGTCGAAACGTTGCCATATATATATATGTACACACATACACACCCACATAAATACATACATACATACATACATACATATAATTTATGTATATATTGTCCATACATCGTTAATGGTGATGACTTATTACATTAAAATAAAAGGAAGCTTTTCTTTTATCTAGCTGGAAGAAAGCCCGCTCCGAAGGAGGTTATCGTGCTGAAATGACTTATTGTAGGAGAAATTTTCTGAACAGAACTTCACTACTAACACTTGAGGTACTATAATCCTTTTAATCTTTTTTTTCTAATCTGCAAAAATCTCCAATAATGAAGAATGTTAATAACAGAATAACAGCGTTGGAAGGGACCTTGGAGGTCTTTTAATCCAACCCCTTCCTCAAGCAGGAAACTATACTATTTCAGACAAATGGTTGTTCAATTTCTTCTTAAAAACCTCCAGTGTTGGAGCACCCACAAATTCTGACGGCAAGTTGTTCCACTGATTAACTGTGCTAACTCTCAGGAAATCTCTTGTGTGGTTTGTATTTTAGCCTGTTTATAACATTTGAAAATTAAATACCAAATAGGTGGGATGGAGATACCGAAATCAGTCATGATAGATGATAGATGATATCTGCACTAATGATTTTTGTGGGCAGTATTAGAAGCAACAAGCAGATTATAAATGTATATGCAGTTACAGTGTGCTAAAGTGCAAGTGTATTAATAAAACACAATCATATGAATCTATTTTAGGATGTAAAACAGGAACTTACCAGAGTGGTTCAGATAGCAGGGTTTGCTGCACCCTCATCTCATCACGAAGGAATACACTCCTTATCACTACAAGAAATGGTTCTCCTTAAAGCTGTGCTAACTGCAGGGCTGTATGACAATGTGGGAAAGATAATGTACACCAAGTCTGTGGATGTTACAGAGAAATTAGCATGCATGGCAGAGACTGCTCAGGGTAAAGCACAGGTGCACCCTTCTTCTGTAAACCGGGATCTGCAGACCTACGGATGGCTGCTATATCAAGAGAAGGTAAGTTAAATTAGACTTTATGCACATGGTTGAGGTGGATATGCTTTATGGCTCTAAGTATGTTTGGCTTACGATAACATAATTTTATGTTCTACACTTCTATTACAGGGTTTCTGTGTTTATTAAGGGGACTGAAGGATAGAGGACTTTTATGTATGTGTTTTGGGGAACCTTTATTTAAAGATGGATCATGATAAGATTTAGATGCTGCGCTAAGTAGATCCTTTTATCCAGGAATCACAGAGACTTAGATTGCTATCTTTTAGGGGTTCTGCTAGACCATTTTCATCAATGGAGACTCATTCATTATTGAAGCTACCAAAGCCTTTCTCAGCTTCTAGCCATTTGGTATAAAAGTAGCCTGATCAAATATCAGTACAGTGCTTGCTACAAGACTGAATTATCATGAAGTGCTTTATGTACATGCTATTTTTTGCATGCTATTTTTGTGTAAAAAGTTTGTTTGATATATAGTGCCACAATTTCGTTAGTATCAATGCTACTTATTTAAAGCTTGCAAAACATTTAGGCTATGCAAGTATGTCCTTTAAAATTACTTTTATTCTTGTACACACAATATTTTTAATAAGGACTTGAATATGTTTTTATAATCATATTTTCAAATAGGTATAAAAATAAATTCCCTGGGTAGAAAAATAATTGCTGCATGAAAACAAGCAATTTGATAAATAATTGTATTTGCCTTTTCCATTCAGATTAGATATGCCAGGGTGTTCTTGAAAGAGACAACCTTGATTTCCCCCTTTCCAATATTACTTTTTGGTGGAGACATAGAAGTATTGCATCGTGAACGCCTTTTATCAGTTGATGGCTGGATCCATTTTCAGGTATATGTTACGTTATGTGTGAGTTAGGAAGCATTCTGCTAGACCACTGAATTGTGTTTTCATTTAGTGTGCAAAGTCCATAAACAGATACACTGTGATACAAAGCAGATTACAAAGAAAATGGACTTGTCATATTTATTGATACGTGTTCTCAAACTTATTAGGCTTTTGCTTAGATTCTATAAAGAAAAAAGAGCACAAATAATATTTTGGTCACTGGCTTGACTGTCTTCTTCATTCAGTATGAGACATTGCAGTTTTCTGTGTCATCTAAGTCATGGAACTATAACTTTAAGTACCTCCTGTTGAAATATTGCTAATTAGTTCATACTGATCTGAATTGGGTGTAACTGGAAACACATTTAACAAGGAATAACTGTGTATTGGTTATAAAATAGAGTAAGTTCTAACACTGGAATTCTTGACTCCTGCCTAATATTGCAAACCCTAATTTCAAGCAGCAGCATTATATCTCTCCAGGCCAATGTATTCCAAAATTTGTCTCAATGTCATAAACATTAAAATTGTTTTAATTTTAATAATTATTAATAAAATAAACAATTCAACATTACTATTTTCACAGGCCCCTGTAAAAATTGCAGTAATTTTCAAGCAACTGAGAGCACTCATCGAGTCTGTTTTAAAGCAAAAACTTGAAAACCCTAAAATGTCCCTTGAAGGTAATTTTATTGTTTCTATGTTGTCATGAAAAAATTGAATAAACATATATGTATGATATGTGGGAAAACTGTCTGCATTCTTGCTGAAAAGTATTCATATGGCAGATGCTTAATTTCCTACAAAACACATAAGTTACTTGTATGATAGGTATAGCTATCTGCCAGATGCAATCATTACTTTTCACTAGAAAGATCTTCAGTGAATCACATCATTGCATTTAATGGGCAAGGCTAGCAAAAGATTTCTAATTTTAGTCAACTTTGGGAGGAGAGGTTAAGTTTTTCAGTGCTTGGAAACTGTAAACAAAAATTCAGTGGTAAAATCAGCGGTAGCAAGTCCTAAACAACTATTTCATATAATGGGTGTTCTCTGATTATGAAACTACAAGAAAGGGGTAAAAAAACTCCTGAGCCTATGGTTCGTATCTTTAATTAAACTATGTGAAACAGCTTAACTATGCCACCACTGGAGATGCTAACCTTTTCTTATTTATAATTTCTGGGCTTGTAATGCTATGTGCCTCTTTTGCCAGGTACAGTGCATCTGGCCATTTGACAATACATCCATGATAATTTTGAATGATGAGAAGAATTAAGTTTATTATTTCTTACTTAACAGTGTTATTTTTTTCTAGATGACAAAATTTTGAACATCATCAAAGAACTGATAAAAACAGAGAACACTATCTGATCATTCAGAGCCACAGAAATTGGAAAACGAAAAATATGACTGAAGAATGTTTAAAAAAACCAATGCAATCAACATTAGGACACTGCTTGAACTTTCCACATACATTCTGTCATTCTGCAAGAAATAAGAATACCTTGTAAAACAGATAATAAAAACTCTTGAGCAATAGGTATTCAAATTTTTAAAAATGGCAACAATGAAGATGGTATTGGTGTAAAAATTGGAATTTTTTTTGACATCTTGATTATGCTTTCAGTTGTAAGATTTGAATCCGTAGCATAGATTTCTGTTCTCTTAAAGAAAGTGCAATTGAGGAACCAGTTTCTTTATTTGCCAAAATGCATGAATAGATTAGATTAAGAAAAAATTATCTGTATCATTTTAAGAAATAGTTTATTTTCATTCATTACCCAAATGATTACTTGCAAAAGACATAGAACAGGTTAGTAGTTCCAGAAGATATGTGCTTTGGTATTTCTAAACATTTGGTGTACAAATGTTTGCTTGAAGTCCCAGACTGTTTTTAGAATGCATGGTCCTATAGATTGAGATTCTCTGTCTGAATTCAGTATTATAAAACTGTAGGAGAAATATTAAATCTTTTTTTAAAAAAACAACATACCACCTCAAATATTTAGAAACATTTTTCCTTCATATAAAGAAACTATACAGAAGAAGAAAAATTATGCATACTACCTTTTATATGCCTTTTTATAAGCGTAAACTTCATAGGAATTTCAACTTGATTCATACTCAAAGTACATGTTTGCTTTCCTCTATCATATATAATGCTACTCTCTTTTCACTCTAAAATTTGCAATACCTCTATTACCAGGCAAAAAGTTTAAAACTAAAACAGGTGAATAGGTATCTTGCACTCAGGTGAGTTTTTACAAATTATTGTCCAAAACAAAGAACCTAAGAGTGTGCAAGCATACTACACTGTGTTCCACCATCCATAATTGGTGTATCAAATTTATGTATTAAAAATACTGTTGTGTCCTATAAACTGAAACATATCAAGTGATGAAAGACTTAAGCTAGTTAAGAAATGTAAAGTCATGTACTTCAATACAAGTACAATTTTAATATTAAAAATAAAAATCATTCCTGTTTAGATATGATCCTTAATCACTTGTGATGTCAGATTGGGATATTACTTTTTTCTTAGTAGTTAAGATTAATTAGGTCAAAGTGTTTTATTACAAATGTACAAACTGTTAAGAAAAAGGCTTTAGAAAAAAAAACAATATAATAAAAATGTGACATGCTTTTCATCAACTAAAACTTTTGCCTCACTTACTTAGATGACCTCGTTAATTTTAATCCTGAATGTTTATACAATTGAATCAGCTCTTAAAATAATGTCAAACAACTAAATACTTTTTGTAAGCAACTTGCAGATTTCAGTATGTCTTAGCGACTGATCTTTCCTGGTAAACTACAGTTCTGTTGATATGCCTGAAAAGGATGAGTCTTATAAAGATTTTACACTTGCCTTGCTGTCAATTTTAAAGGAAGGAACTAATTCCCAAATCTCAAAAAGCTGCAAGGTAAATCTAGTTATTACTATTTTATAAGACTTGTACACTAGCACAGCAGATTCTGGAACTGCCTGATAAAAGTACCTTCACTATCAGTTTCAATTGCATTTGTCCTTGTTCTTATGAAAAACTTGCTCTAAATCTGTAGAAAAAACAGAGAATAATGATTTGGCATATGCTTCGAGGAGAAGGAAAATGGAATTTTGAGGGAAATGTGTCAAAAAGTGATATGGCATGTGGCAACCTAATTGGGGGAAAATAATAGACTAGGTATGAAGAAGATAATTCAGAATTATAAGCGAGATAACTGTAACAAAGACAAAAAGGACAAGTATAAAAAATTGGGGAAAGGAGCAAATAACTCGAATCAAATACCAGCCCAAATTTGCAAAGATCAAGTCAGGAAAGCTAAACCTCAGAATGGACTAAAACTTACAACACATACCAAAAATAACATCAGATTCAATGTGTAAGGAACAATAATAAATTCAAGGAAATGAACAGTCAATGGGAGATGATGAACTGCTTAATTCCTTCTCGGTATCTGTCTTCACATAGAAGGGGAAAATAGTCCCAACTACCAAAAAGGAGGACCATGGGAAACAGCAGGAATGTAGATCAAAATAGGCAAGAAATTAGTAAGAGAATACCTATCCACTCTAGATGGGTTCAAATCATCAGAAGCAGATGGTTTACATCCCAGGGTTAAGTAGGAGATGGTAGATGTTATCTTGGAACCACTGAACAGAATCTTTCAGAACTTCTGGAGTTTAGAGGAACTGCCAGATCTGATGTGGTTCCAAACTTCAAAAAGGGGAAAAAGTTGGATCCAAGAAACTACAGACCAATCAGCTTGACATTGATATCTGGGGAAAATCCTGTAAAAGATAATCAGGCAGTGGATTTGGGAACACTTAGAAATGAGCAAGACAATTACTAGAAGCCAGCATGGGTTTGTTAAAAACATACCAGACAAACTATTTGATAATGTGACTAAATGGATCAAGGAAATGCTGTGGACTTCAATAAGGCATTTGATTAAGTAGACCACAGTCTATTAATAAGATACTACCACCAGGTGGATATGCAGTTGGTGAATTGATCCATTCAGCATGTAGTTCTTAATGGAACTATCTACATGGAGAGAAGCATGGGCTACCTCAAGGTTCTGTATTAGGGCCAGTGTTCTTCAACATCTTCATAAATTATCTTCATATGGTTATTGTCGGGTGAGCTTCAAAAATTTTAGGGTTCTCTACCTGGTTGCTGGGTGGATGTGGCCATGGTGGGCATGGCCTAGTCAGCCTCCTGCACTATGATGGGGGCATTTTTGCCCTTGGCTCTGGAGGCACTCTGGAAGCTGGCAACAGACCCATTTCTGGCCTTCTCAAACTTCCGGGAGACCCATTTTTTGCCCTCCCTGAGCCTCTGCACACATCCTGCACTTATCTGCATCCAAAGTGGGCCGTATGGGGACTCCTGGGAGGGGCAGGGTGGGCAGGGCCAGCCAGGAGTGGGATTTGGAGGTTCTCCAAACTGTGCAGAATCTTAGCTACAGGATCTCCCAAACCCCTGCAAACCCCCAGCAGCCCACTATTGTCCTTTCTATATCAGACAAGTCAATATTGCCATCTCTGCTAATTTTATTTATGTAATTAATTTACGTGCTGCCCATACTCTTATCCAAAGCAACTCTAGACAGCTTTATTACAATCTTCACCAGCCTTTCCTCCATTGTGGGTATTTCAGAAGCTTTTCATTTTTGTCTATATAATAGTTTTGCAGCAATTATCATACCTCCCATTATTTTTTTCTAATTGTCCATCCATTAGTCACAGAAGAAAAGTTGTGGTTTCAATTGAGTATTAATCTTTAAAATTCTTTGTATCACTGTATTTGAACCCAAAATTTTCTGGCTTTTTTTACAAGTATAACACAGATCTGAAGTTCTTAATACATTATAAATAATTTTTATGGAGTTAGATATCAATAGAACACCGCTTTATAAAATTTCTCTTTTAGGTTATAATTTCAGTCCCTTTAGCCAAATATTTTTTCACTGTTCCATCAGTACATTATGTTAAAGTTCTTTACCCATTTTAGCAAATACTCTTTCACTTGTTCTTCTTCCACATTTCAACAAGTTTATATAGATATTAGCAATTACATGTTCATCATTTGAACAGAGTTCAATTTCAGATTCTGCCTTGTGCTGTTCGATTCCAAATGTCTTGTTATCTGCCTTAAAACTGCATATGAAAACCATTTAAAGCTAAGTCCTTCTGCAGTCAACTGATCAATTCACCTTGCATTCTCCATGCTCTTGTTCTAACTGCTCCTGATATGTTAATCTTCTCTTTTTGCACGCTATTTGTCTTCTATAAAATGTTTCTTGTACTGAGTCCCATAAGGCATTTTCTGGTACAATCTGGGTTTAATATTTCTTAATATGGCACTTCTAATGTAATGATTTTTAAAATTAACATTAATCTTAGAGTGGACTAAGTTGGGCTTCAGAGTGAAGGTGGGGTTGTTCCTGACAGTTTGCTATACAGTCTGACCAAGGCCCTGGTTATTTGTGAGAGGGCAACAGGGGCTTTAGTCAGATCGCACCCATGTGGCCTTTCCTAATATGGACTCTGTTACTCTCCTTGATTTATGAAATGGGGAATAAAATGGATAAAGAGACATCTAGAATGCTGCTGGAAGGTGATGAGGAATGAACCTGATCAAACACGTTAGAGCATCTACTAAACTAAAGCTTAGCTCATAGTGGTAAGGGTGATGAAATGTCAATATTTCTTATTACATCTTACCCTTATTACATCTACCAATAATAATCCAGCTGCCAGAGCCTTCTTTAGTTTTCTATAACTATTATTTAAATGGCCATGCCACCATATCCATTAGATTCATGGGGTTTTAATACAACAGAAAAACAATAAAATATCTACAGAAAAATAATATGCAAGGCAGTATATAAATCAAGGAGAAATACATGTAGTCCTTGACATATAACCATTCATTTAGCCATTTGAAAATACAATCACCCTGAAAAATGGAGTTATGATCCATGCCTAAAATTACAGTGAATCCATTGTAGCACCTCCACAGTCACATAATGAAAATTTGGATGCTTGGCAGCCCACTCCCCCACTCTGCCCTTTCGACTACCCTGCACCTTATCTTGTAGGACAGCAACAAGCCCAGAATCTTGCAGCTCTCCAGCTGCTTACCATGCCTTCAGAACTTGACCAAGCACTAATGAGTATTTGCCAAAATGCCTGCTCTCCCCACTTCATGTGGTTCCCCAGCCTACTTCAGGAAGCAAACCAGCAAGCATCCTTCATTCCCCAGCAAGCACCAGCAAACATTCTTTGCTTCATTCCCTTTATCCCCATTCCCCATATCAACTTTTCATCTTTGACATACCTTGCTGCCTTTGCTATCTCCCTTTCAGACCCATTTTCTCCGACGAACATTTTCTATAAGGGACTAAAGCTGTGCTATATTCGGAAAGGTTTCTATATCCAAAAATGTATCAACTCCAACATGCTATAAATGATAAAATACAACACACACCTCTAATGCATCTATCGGTAGTTTCATAGGGTACATAGTTGTTCCCCCAAAACTGTCCAGAAGTGTATAGTCTTTATCACATTTGAGCATAGGCACTATAATTTTTAAAAATCACATTTTCTGGTTTTAGTTTCACAACTACAAGCAACTTCTCCCAAAATAATCTCATATGCAGTACAGCTGGGAATCTTGAGTTATATAAACTTGATTTTTGCAGCAAAAGCAATGCCTTAAACACACCATTGGCAAAAACTGCAATGTTTCAGATTAATTGTCCTGTGTCAAAAATATGAAAAAGGAATCCAAAACACTTAAGTGACTACTACATATTCCCTATAAAAAATTTCTGAGTGCTTTTCCTTGGGAAAACTATATATAGAATAGAATAACAGAGTTGGAAGGCACCTTGGCGGTCTTCTAGTCCAACCCCCTGCTTAGGCAGGAAACCCTATGCCTATACCATTTCAGACAAATGGTTATCCAATCTATTCTTTAAAACTTCCAGTGTTAGAGCATTTACAACTTCTGGAGGCAAGTTGTTCCACTGATTAATTGTTCTAACTGTCAGGAAATTTCTCCTTAGTTCTGCTTCTCTCCTTGATTACTTTCCCCCTATTGCTTCTTGTCCTGCCCTCAGGTGCTTTGGAGAATAGCTTGACTCCCTCTTCTTTGTGACAATTCCTGAGATATTGGAACACTGCTATCACGTTACCCCTAGTCCTTCTCATTAAATTAGACACACCCAATTCCAGCAACCGTTCTTTATATGTTTTAGCCACCAGTCCCCTAATCATCAATAGAATCTCAATATCTTTTTTACATCGTGGATACAAATATAAGAAATTGATACATGAAATAAATATAATACAATCAGGAAAAATGAAAAGAATGAGGATTCAATCATCCATAGTTGCTTTGTGTGAGTGGGTGACCTTTATAAATGTGATTGATAAATAAAATCATTCCACAAAGATCAGTGATGAGATTCAGGATTTATGAAAGGTATTTCTTCATGCATTTATAAAGCACATTGTGAAACTGAAGGCGATAGCCTACAATTTATATGGCTTTAAAGAAAAATTAAACAAGGTTTGAAGGGGCTTTGAAAATTATGTAATGCAGAAATCCAGGAACTGGTGGAGGATAAGGCTAGGCTTTTAACTCTATGTTACCTCTCGGATGCTTTTTTCTCAGGGTCAGCTGCTATGTGGTGCTGATGTCTTACTGCCAACTTCCCCAAAGGCCTCTGGTGATTGATTGGTTACTGTGGAGAGGATAGCTGTAGTAGTTGGCCTCAGTGTTAAAAGTCTAAAGTAGTTTCTCTTATGTTCTTAACATGAGCATTTGTGATTTCAAAACATACTTTGTTTCAGGAAGTTGCCAGTACTGTATGTGTTGTAACATGGACTGTTTTACAAAAAAGAGTATTTTTCTGACTGCCACTTATAGTTTTAAGTTCCTTATATTTAAAAAAAATACTTTAGCAGCTGTTCTGATTTTGTCTTTTAGGCAGCCTTAAGCTATTTTAGTAATCTAACCATTTCATATTTCAAGAAATACTCTTTTCAAGATACAAACTTCCAATAATAAATCCATTCTTCCTAACTAGATGTGGATTTTTGGCTTATTTCTATTTTGCACAACCAGAGAATCCAGCTTGATAACAGAAACCAAAAATAAGCCCTCAAACAGAATTGCTCTAGCTCCACTCCTTCTGCTAAACTACTGTGGTTTTAGATTTGGTTTAGCAATGAGTAAATCCAAGCTTTGAATATAAAATATAAAGCGTTTGGCCATTTTGTATTCGCTATACATTCCAGCAGCTATTTGTTCAAGAAAGCAGGGCACAAAAGGCCATGGCTTAGTGTAAAGGGTGAATATGCTTAACTGTCAGGTTTATTAGTAATTCACACAAGGTGTATGTATGTATATATAGGCGGTTGTCAATCTGGATTTAATAATCACTCTAACTAAGCCATTCAATAGCATTAGGCCCGATTTAGGCCCGGCAGTTAGACTGGCGAAAGAGGAAGATGGCGCCTTTCTTCACCGCCTCTCGGCTCTCCTTTCGCGCCGGAGAGGTACATTCTGCCTGCCCGCTTCCAGAAAACAAGGGTTTTTGAATCAGGCCAGATCTAAAGGCAAGGAAATCTAAAGGAAAAGAAGGCCTTCAAAAAAAAAAAAACCACCCCCCACCCTCAAAAGTTTTCATGAGACCGGAGCGCTCGTCTCTAGGTCCTTCGACCGTCTCGACGGCAAATAAAATGGCAGGCGCCTCCTCAGAAGGGCAAGAGTCGCCTCCCAGGGCGTGAGCCGACACCCGCGCGCCGAGGCCGAGGGACCTGCTGCTACAGCTCGGAAACCCCAGGGCGCCTTGCGAGAGCGGTTCTTTAGCCGGGAAAGCCGGCGAGGCGTCAGGAGAATGCCTCCCCGGTGAGCGGGCGGGCGCAGGGGCGGGGCAGCGCTGCCGAACATATAGCTGACCCCGCGCCTCTCGCCTCGGCGCTGCCCGAGAAGGCAGCCAGGAGCGAGGAGCCGCAGGATGGTTATTACACGGATTAGCCAGGAGCGCGTCGCGGCTGCGGCTCCCGGCGGGCGGCCAAAACCTCCACTCAAGAAGCGGCGGAACGAGGACGTGACCCCCGAGGATCGGCCTGAGCCCCCGGGAGGCGCCGCCGTAGCCGGCCGCCAGCTCCGCGCGCCTGTCAAGAAAAGTAAGCCGCCTCCAGTGGGTCGGCTTCGCAGTCGCGGCGAACCCATGCGCCCTCTGGAGCGGCAGATCTTCCGCGACTATGGGCAGAGCTGGTACCGCTTCCGAAAGGAGCTAGAGGGCAAGTTCCACCCGTTTGACCCGCTGGCGCAGCAGCCACAAGTAAGGAGGGAAGGGCGGTCCGAGAAAGAGAAATCAGGTCGCTGTCCAGCCTGGTCCGCCCTTCGGCCCAGAAGGAGATCGCGGTTCTTCTTTTCCATGTGCCCACGATAAGCCTGGGCAGAGTTTCCCCCGGGCGAAAGTCTTCCTCCTTTCTGCTCTATCCTGAAAGGACTTTTCCAACGTTAAGTTTATTCTATGGTGGAGGATTCAAAGTCACGTATTGAACTAAGTCGAAAGATGCACACACACAAACACACACACCCTTACACTTTTGACACAAGGCAGTTCTGGAGGAAAAACGCTAGATTTTGTTCCAGGTGCTCCATCTGCTCCTCGTTTTTCCTCCACAGAATGCAATTTTGTTTAGGGAGAAACTTGGATGTGCATCACCTGCACCAAAATAGGAATCCAAACACGAATGTTGATGCACGCATTCATTCTTAAAAGAGCTGCTTCTGGGACATTTGAAAATTTGGATTAGAGGCTAACTGGCTAGAGCTAATCAATGGGGTGGGGCAGGATCTGAATTTGAAGGGATCTTTATCTTAGATGTGATATGGGGAGGAATCCCAGATGTGCATCTTATTTGGGCTCAAATATATCCTTTATGAATTACTTCCATTGTTATATACACAATGTTATGTCTTTGTATTCTTGGAATTTTGACTACGGTTTGCATTTGCATTATAGCCTGTACATAGTTTTCGGATATGCTGCAGTTACAACGGGCACATTTCTTTGACATAAATATGCATATCAGATGTTAATAAAACTAGATATCTGTTGCCTTTGTTTCTAAATTCTCAGACATTTCTTGGTGATTCATCCTAATGAAGATAGTGGAGGATCTTATTGAACAGTAGGGAATGACTGACATTGTGGTTTCATGCCCCCAAAGCACTTTAAATATTTTTTTCTCCATGCCATGTGCCATTCTTTGTTGGGTTTTCTTTATACCTTTCGTACATGGCTTTTTCAGTAAGGGTGGAAGAATAAACACTTTTTTTTACTAAAAGAAATAACATTGTTTAAATAAGGGAGAAAATATGTGTTTGTTTTGTTGTATGTACATATCTTGGTTGTTTATGGAGATTCTCAGTCACCCAAATCATGGTTGTCCCAAAGGTGCTTTTTCAAGGGGCAACTGGACTTACTTGTTTTTCTTTAAAGACATTTTGCTTCTCATCCAAGAAGCTTCTTCAGCTCTGACTGCAAGGAATATAAATCTTTCCACTGCCCACCATCCAGTCAGAGCTGAAGAAGCTTCTTGAATGAGAAACAAAATGTCTTCAAAGAAAAAATAGAAAGTCCAATCTTGAAAAAAACACCTTTGGGACATATTTTGGTTGTTTTGCAATGGAGGGGGAGAGTTAACCAGTCATATAAAATGTATGTGGATGACAGTCAAATGGTACTAAAGCCCAATAAATTGCAAACATGTTTGAATAATGTAATTGATAAATACAATATCACATATGATTGCAATTAGTATTTTTAGTAAATTAGTAGCAATTACTGTGTTTAGGAGCATGACTGCATTACTGTTTTTTTCTTGTTGTCATATTTGTTCTTTTGTTCATAGACTCCTATCTGTTTACACACACACACACACACACACACACACACACACACACACACACACACACACACACACATAATCCTATATTTATTATTCCAATTTGACCATATTAATATATATCCTACATGGCCTTGTAATAGCACAATATTATAAAATCTTTATTTTTAAAAAAAGCAAAATAGGAAAAAAATCTAACTTGCAGCCAATTAGTTTGTATAATATAGTCCTTTGTATGCTTGCCACTTTGTAAACATACAAATAACTGTTTTCAAGATGCAAATGCATTCCTTATTTTGATTATTCATATTTATTCAAACTCAGAGCACTTTAAATCATACAGGAGTAAGCAGTAAAGTCCCTTGTCTCTGAAATATTTCCATGCTAACATTTTAATCCATTGTATTCTATGCTGTACGTAGATTTCAGTGATACCTCTTTTGTATCCTAACATCTTCTTTTCTTGTCTTTCCAGATAACTACAGATGCCCGTTGCAAACTAATCAGCTGGCTCATTCCAGTGCATAAACATTTTGGCTTTTCTTTTGAATCCTTATGTCTGACAGTAAACACTCTAGACCGTTTTCTCACAACCACCCCAGTGGCTGCTGACTGCTTTCAACTCCTTGGGGTCACCTCACTTTTCATCTCTTGCAAACAGGTATCAGGGTCTAGAAAATTTCTTCTTCTCCTTCCTCTTCTTGCAATTGATACTTGCTGTTGTTAAGAGAGAGCACATGAGCAAACTTTATTTAAGTTATAATAGGAGAAATGTCTGAAATATGTGATTGAAAGTTCAAAAATGCTATTGAAGTCTCTATATAGCTGATCAGTAGATTTTCTTTTGTTCATCTAATATTGAAATTATGTTCACAAAAAGCAATTTTAATGTTGGACTGTATCACAAACTGTTCTATTCCCTCCTGAATCATCAGTCACTGTTCAGTTTCCCACATTCATTTAAAAAACAACAGCCAAACAAGTGTTGTTCTACTTGGCCTCAGCCTACTGTTAAAGAACATAACACCTCCATCTGCCTTGTTGTAGGATATCATACTTCAGAGAATAAACATACTGGCTATGGAGCCTGACATGAATTGTGAAAGTTCATTACAGAAATTTCCTGTCTTTTCTTTGGCCTTGAAATCACGTATAGTCCATCCTTCAGAAACCACTCCAAAGTCAAGTGCTCTTTTCTTTAAAAAAAAATCTGTCCGATTTTTTTTCTAAAGAAGTAAGATTGAGCATAGAGAGCATCTAGAAATGGGGAAATAATCATTTAGATTCTTTCAGAAAGCTTCTGATGGGTCACAGGAAATGGATAAGGAAGATACCAAGAGCTTTCTTACCGTATTAACATCTTAGTATCCAGACTACCCTGTTTATAATTTCCTAATCAAATCTCCCTCTCTGTGGAGATGTGTGCTGCAGCTTCAGTAATCAATACCTTAAAAAAAACATTGCAGCCAAGATTAAGCCATTTAAATCTATATTAAACTGAACAAGTTAATTGTGTCTTTTAATCTTCCAGTTTATGAATTTAATTTTGAAAAAAAAATCTGATACTAATGACATTAAGAGTGACAAGAAATAAATACTAACACAGAGAGCTTTATGGTTGGGAAAAAAACGTTCAGTGGTGTATTGCAACAGTACTGGAAGCATCCCAAGATTATCTTTTGCCTAAGTGTCTGCATATTGCTTTCTATGCTTGTGTGCTTTACAGGTAGAAGTGCACCCACCAAAGGTGAAACAGCTCCTGGCCCTTTGCTGTGATACTTTCTCTCACCAGCAGCTCTGTAACCTGGAGTGCATCATCCTCAACAAGCTTCACTTCAATCTGTCAGCTCCTACCATCAATTTTTTTCTTGAACACTTCACCCATATACGAATGGAAGCATGTGAAACTGATGTTTGGGAAGCCAACAATGCCAAAGCTCTAGCAAAAGGTGTGGCTGAACTTAGCTTGGCCGACTATGCCTTTAACAAATACATGCCTTCCTTGATGGCTGTCTGTTGCTTGGCGCTGGCTGATCAGATGTTGCAGCACCAGAAACCACTGGACTTGCACTTAAGTGACTATCCAGAGGGAGTTTTACAAGACTGCTTGGACAAGTTACATTTACTGGTCTCTTTAAATGAGGACTCTTTGCCTTTGGTACTACCTCCTGAGATTTCAGATCAGTGTTTGGTTAAATAAGTTAACCAAACAAAAACTGTTTAAAATTGGTGACCATGCATTGGGAAGTTTGTATTTACTGTTTTGTTCCAATTCCTAAAATAGAAGGATCACTGATAGTTGCAATACCTCTGAAATAACAGTATTCACTTCGTACATTTACTCAATAATCTCTAATACTGTATTTATATTTATTAATAGAAGCTGTGGTATTGATTTAGAATAAAATCAAAGAGCAGCTTCATTAATATTTTAAAGATAATTTCAGTTTCTATTTTGCACACTAGACTTACATTGCACTGACTTCATTTTAACTAATAGTCTAGAGTTGTAAACAATGTATATTATGCGTGGTACTTTATTTATTAAAGTAATAGTTCAGTTTGAAGCCATAGGAAGGAGAACCAAATTGTAAAGATGTTTATCTAATAAAGCTTTTATCATTAATTGTGATTTGTTATATATTGTTTTCTGTCTCCTCTTATGAAAAAGATGAAGTTATCCAAGAAGCACTTAGACAAGAAGCCATTTCATAATATAGTCCACAGTCCCAGATATATACGTCTTAAGTAGATTCCCCTTTAATCAGTAATATTTCAAACTGCAGCTTCAGAATCTAACTATAACTTATGAAGGACCATGATGGCTCAGCAGTTAAGACAGTGGGCTGGTCGGCTGGAAAATTGACAGCCCAGGTTAAAGACCCGAGCTCTGCACAATGGGATGAGCTCTCGTTACTTGCTCCAGTTCCTGCCCACCCAGCAGTTCAAAAGCACACAAATGCGAGTTGATAAATAGGTACCACTTATGAGCCACGGTGGGGCAGTGGTTAGAATGCAGTATGGCAGGCTACTTCTGCTGCCTGCTGGCTGCCTGCAATTTGGAGTTCAAATCTCAACAGGCTCAAGGTTGACTCACCCTTCCATCTTTCCAAGGTGGGTAAAATGAAGACCCAAATTGTTGGGGGCAATATGCTGACTGTGAACCGCTTAGAGAGGACTGGAAAGTACTGTAAAATGGTATATAAGTCTTAAGTGCTTATTGCTATTGCTGCCACTTCAGTGGGATGTGTCACGGATGCATTCTGTACATAAGGATCCAGGACAATGAGCACACCGGTAGACAGAAACATAAAAGCAAAACATACCAAGTAAGATGCTCCCCCTTCAACCATTGAGAGTCTCAATAACAACAGTAGAGCGATCCCAAAAAGTATAGGAGGCACACTTGTACCAAAGCTCGAAGGCCAATATAGGTACCGTGTTTCTCACAAAATAAGGCAGGGCCTTATTTTTTTTTGAGCCCCGAAAAAATGGCTAGGCCGTCTTTTCGGGGGTGAATTAATTTCTCTCCCCCCCCCAATCAGCGGGTGGGCGGCAGTGGTGTTCCCGCCGGCACAACAACAGCAGCAGCTCTGGCGAGAACGTGGAAGCGTTTCTGCCGCTGCTCGGGTGTGTGCCCTGTGCGGTGCTGCCACTGTTCTCGCGCCAGCAGGAAGTGTAGAAGCATTTCTGCTGCTTCTCGGGCGGGAGAGCTGCCTCCATGGCTTGCACAGTTCCTGCCGGCACGAGAACAGCAGCAGCGCCGGCGGGAACGTGGAAGCGTTTCTGCTGCTGCTTGGGTGTTTGCGGAGCTTCTGCACACACCCGAGCAGCGGCAGAAATGCTTCCATGTTTCCACTGGCATGACAACAGCAGCAGAAACGCATCCATGTTCCTGCCAGCGCTGCTGCTGTTCTCGTGCCGGCAGGAACTGTGGAAGCCATGGAGGCAGCTCTCCCGCCCGAGAAGCAGCAGAAATGCTTCTACACTTCCTGCTGGCGCGAGAACAGCGGCAGCGCCGCGCAGGGCACTGTTAAAGGAAAGTTTCCCCTGCCCGCCCTCCCCCTCAGCATGTTTTAACTCCCGCCCTCCCCCCCCCAGTATGTTTTAACCCCCGGCCTCCTCCACCCAGCATGTTTTAAACTAGGCCTAAATTTGGGGGGAGGGGCTTAATTTCATTTCATGCCTAGAAAACATGCTGGTCTTCCTATTGGTGGAGGCCGTATTGTTGGAGAAACACGGTAGTCCTCGACCTATGACCACAATTGAGCACAGAATGTATGTTGCAAAGTGAGACACTTGCTAAGTGAATTTTGCCCCATTTTACAACTTTTAATATGCCACATTTGTTAAGGGAATCACTGTAGTTGTTAAATTAGTAACACGGTAGTTAAGTGAATCTGGCTTCCCCATTGACTTCGCTCATCAGAAGATTGCAAAAGGTGAGATCACATGACCTTGGGACCCTGCGACTGTCACAAAGATGAACCAGTTGCCAACCATATAGATTTTGATCACATGACTGGAGATGCTGCAATGATTGTGAATAGAATATAGAATAGAATTCCGTCTTGGTCAAGTGTGATTGGACATACAAGGAATTTGTCTTGGTGCAAATGTTCTCAGTGTACATAAAAGAAAAGATACATTCGTCAAGAATCATAAGGTACAAAACTTAATGATAGTCATAGGGTACAATCAATAATTAAATCATACTAGGAAACAGTCAATATAAATCATAAGGATACCAGCGTCAAAGTTACAGTCATACAGTCACAAGTGGGAGGGGATGGGTGATAAGGAGTGATGAGAAGATTAACAGTAATAGTAGTGCAGACTTTGTAATAGTTGAACAATGTTGAGGGAATTATTTGTTTAGCAGAATGATGGCTTTCGGGAAAAAACTCTTCTTGTGTCTAGTTGTTCTGGTGTGCAGTGCTCTAAAGTGTCATTTTGAGCGAAGGAGTTGAAACCGTTTATGTCTGGGATGTGAGGGGTCTGTAAATATTTTCATAGCCCTCTTTTTGACTCGTGCAGTATACAGGTCCTCGATTGAAGGCAGGTTGGTAATAATTGTTTTTTCTGCAGTTCTAATTATCCTCTGAAGTCCGTGTCTATCCTGTTGGGTTGCAGAATGAATGTGAAAAACATTGTGTGAAGGTCACTTTTTTCAGTGCCGTTTTAACATCAAACGATCACTAAATGAACTGTTGTAAACATACATATATATGTATGCTATAGTGGGATTTTTTTAAATTGAAATCTGGCCCTGGCTTCTGATAACAAGACTTCAGGATCTGATTTTGATGAATGGTGTAACTCTGGGATAGAAAACAAAAGTTCTGAGAATGTTCCTTGACTTATGACCATAATGGAGTCGGCCCATCACTAAATGGGGGATCAATTGGTCTGATTTTGCAACCTTTTTAATGATGGTCATTAAGGGATCACTGAAGTCATAAAGCACCTCAGTTGGTAAATGGTTCTCTTTTGCTGAAAACCAGCAATAAAATTTCAATTAAATGCAGTCATGTGACTGAGGGGCACATAAATACTGTAAATGTGGGCCAGTTGTTGAGTGTCCAGCACGCAGTCTCATAACCACAAGGTGGGCCTGCCTGTCTGTCAGAACTTCCAATCCAGATTGCAAGTGTCCTGAGGTAGGTCCGTAGGAATTTCAAGGACTTGTATACAGATAAGCCAGTTGTGTGAAGATTCCCGCCCCCTTCCTTAATTTCTCAAGCAAGAGTGAAAAAAACAAGCACATTAAACATGGCTCAGAATGAATTCTGAACTTTTGGACTTTTCTTAATAGGAGAAATCGAAGGAGAAATCAATATCTGTCATTAAACTCCTTGAAGTATAATGGTTTTCCATAGTACCTCTACAGGATCCTTACCCTATCACAATTCCTGGAGTCAGGCATGGTCAAGATTAGGCAAAATTGGCTGCACATAAATCGGATGGATGGATGGATGGATGGATGGATGGACGGAGGGAGGGATAAATAAATAAGTAAATAAATAAATGAATGAATGAATAAATGGACAAACAAACAAATCGTGTGTGCTGTGTCTAAAAGGTGTCATGGAGGCTTTTACCTTCTAACAAATAAACTTTAGTAACTTCTAACTTGCCTTTAAAATTCGCATAATCTGAATACTTAACACGGGCATCTAATTAGATCCTTGAGATCGTTTTCCAAGGGAATAGGAAGTAGGGCTATTGGCCAGGGGGCCAAAGAAATAAAAAAACAAATGCTCTCTGCCTATGTTCAGGGACACGGACACATCGAGGAGAGCCTAGGTTTGGATTGCCCTTCATCATCCATGGGGCTGCGGTGAGTGAAGACAAAGGACTCCAGCCGCGCTGGTCTGTTGGCCGGGGCGCCAAGAGGCAGAGAAAGGGCGCAATTTCGTTCGTCTGCTCCGAGCCGCAGCAGCAGCAGCAGCAGCAGCGGCGGCGATCGAGCCTAATCTCCGGGCGGAGCGGGGAAAAGGCTGGAAGAGGAGGGACGGCGGGATGAGGCTGGGCTCCCTTGTTGCCATGCTGGTGTGTGCCAAGGTAAAGGCGCCACCTCTGGCGCTCAAACCGCAGCCGGCCCGCCTCCCCTCGGCTCTCTCTTCCCAAGAGAGAAAGCAAAGCCGGGCTCCCCAACCGCGGCCAGATCGCTCCAGCCAACCGAGCAGGCGACGCGTTCTGGGTGGCGAGTCGGGCAGCGAGTCGCGATGCAAAAGCGCGACAGCGGAGCCGGTGGCGGCGTCAGGCAAGCCTGTGGCAGCCTCTGTCCCAACAGGGTGCAAGATTTGGCCGGCAGGTTGGGCAAAAAGACGTGCAAAGTAGAGAGAAAGGTGCGTTGCTGGAGACAGACGGACCTCGCGAATAGCAGAAACGTCGCTCGCTCGCTCCCTCCCTCTAGGACGGGAGACAGCGTCGCCCAGTGGTTAAACCGAGGGCATTGTTTTGGACCAGGAAAAAAACCGAGCATTTCTCATGCGAGCACTCGAAGAGTGGAACTGATAAGGAAGCGAGCATCTCTGGGCATGTGCAGAGTTGCTTGCCTTTTCCGGTCATCTGATATTGGAGGAAAATATCAAAGGGAGAAGCTCCTGTGCCTTCTGTTATTTTACATACATATATATCTATATCATCTATATCATCTATATGTCTATATCTATAGGATATAAGCAAAATAACGAAAGCACGCGATTATATGTGTGTGTGTGTATGTCCATGTGTGTCCATGTGTGCGCGCATGTGTAGTTTAAAAAGAGGATAAAGATGTCTTTGCACAATACAAACTCCATCAAAAGTAAAGCTTTGTTGCGCAGAGAACCAGGCAGCCCAGCCTAAGAAATAAGAGACCCTGAGTTCCCTGAGGCTGAGACATGTGCCCAGGCTGCCTAAAAAAAAAGTTTAACGTTTGCAACTGTTTTGCCCTCAGGTGCCACGGAAGATCCTGCATCCCAGAAGCTGCCCCATAATTATTCATAACGACCCATCTCCGGACTCAATAGAGACTGGTGAGTTCGGTTTGCAATCTTCCTTTCCAGCTTGAAGATACGTTCAGGCACTGTACGCTCACGTACACACACACACACACACACACACACACACACACACACACACACACACACACACACACACACACACACACACACACACACACACACACACACACACACACACACACACACACATACACCCACCCACCTACATTCACTCACATACACACCAATGATCCTTCTAGTCATCTTTTTATTAACACATTCCTCACAGTTGCCCCTTTCGCCCCCTATATCTTTTTTTTCTTTTTAACCAGCTTTTGAAGCTGATAATTATTCAGGAATAAATGAAGCGGAAGACAGACGCTTTCTTAATTTAATCGTCTGCGACGATAGCAAAAAGCAAATAAACCAACAACCGCAATTCACCAAACGCAAGCCTAGCTTTCTTTGCACGTTGCCTCTCGTACAGTCTGTCAGCCTTTGAAGTTGGTTTCCAATGACTGGCCTGTGGTTTCCCTTTTAGCCTTTGCTACCATCGATTGGCAAGATTTAGCGGACTGCACCTCAGTCTTTCAGCGGGAAGCTTCTACAAACGCCGCTCTTCATCAGGTAAATCGATAGTCCTCGCCCACCGGCGATTTTAGACAGGCGTGACTTGAATCGCGCATTTATGCCGGCTATTTTAGCTACATTAGAGTGAGGATGCTTCCCTCGTTGCGCTTTGCATTGGGACAGAAGTGGCCCCGGTGTCTTGCAGAACGTCAAACGCTCAGGCGCTTGGGATTCATTCCCACTGGGGAAAGCGATCTCCCATTAACCTGCACGGATTTATTTAGTAACCTGGACCTCATCCTTAAGGAATCCTCCAGGTGGCAGCAGATAGCCGACATTGGCTGTTTCCAAAACTAAGCAGTGTTTGATCTGGTTGGTGATGGGGTCCATCTAGATCAGGGGTCTTCAAACTTGACAGCTTTAAGACTTGTGGACTTCAACTCCCAGAATTCCTCCTCCAAGTCATGTTAGGAATTCTGGGAGTTGAAGTCCACAGGTCTTAAACTTACCAAGTTTGAAGACCCTTGCTCTAGATAATATTTGGGAGGGAGACCGTTAGAAGATTCCAGAGCCATGGATAATCTTTAGAAGTTGAGAAACATACCAGAAAAAGTCTATGGAGATTGTCAGTCATCCAGGTCATGGTTGTCCCAAAGGTGCTTTTTCAAGAGGCAATTGGGACTTTCTGGTTTTTCTTTGAAGACATTTTGCTTCTCATCCAAGAAGCTGGTCCAAGAAGCTGAAGAAGTTTCTTGGATGAGAAGTGGAACGTCTTCAAAGAAAAGCCAGAACCTCCAGTTGCCTCTTGAAAAAGCACCTTTGGGACATACCAAAAAAAGGTGCTGGGAAACCATTTCCATGGTATTACTGGGAAAGAGTGCACCTACCCAAGAAGTATGGAGTTTAGATTGGGTCAAAGGGGACCTTAGATTTTTTTTTTAAATCTTATTCTTGCTGCTGAAGCACAAAACAGCCTTATGTTCCAGACAACTGTTAAAAATGGAAAGTAGAACAAATTCAGAGGGATTTAGGATGTCACATAAATATTGCAATTTCTGATAGTAATTTCTAAAAATGAGAAGTGTGGATACTTCAGTGCACCTGCAAATAATTTTTTGGTAGTTATGATGAAAGGATACTGTAGAAAGCTCCCATTGCTTGTTGGTATTTTCTCATAAAAGGTGTATGGTGCCTTATTTAAAGGATCAGAATGCACACTTTGGGAGTGGAGGGATGATTTTAGAAAATGGAGTAGAAGGTAAACTACTATCATCTTATTACATGGGTTCATAACAGACTAAATCGTAATGCGGTTTGCTTGATTTTGGCTTTGTATGTCATGTGAACACAGTCATCATGGTTTAAAAACTAGAATTTATGGCTTCAGATATTATACTAACCAACTATAGCTTAAACACTTGGGATACAAACTAAATAATCATGGATTATTCAATAAATCATCAGTCAGTTTGTGTGTGTCTGGGTGACGCAATGGCAATTAATTTTGACTGCAATTCTATACACACTTCCTAAGATTTAGATCCACTGTACTGAGTTTCCCTTGAAATGGTGCATCCTGGAATGTATTGTTGAATTACAAGAGTTCTGCCATAGTATTTTATGCCTTTCAGAAGTTAATGGAAGTGAATCCTCAGGATTCACTCTATGGGAAAAGAAGTGTATAGATTGGATTGCAGTCTTAGACGAGAATAAATAAAATTCTTAGATCAATGGTGATATCCAAGAAGAAATGGGCACTTTGCACCTTCACAACCAGAATCAATGAGATTAGATAATAAGAGGATGGGGGCGGGGGGGGGGAATCCATGGTGCGGAGGTTAAGTCGCAAGTTTGCTGATTTTCCATTTTATTTATTTTGTAAGATACGATTTTGTAAAGTGGCAGCTTAGCCTTGTGCAATACGTACCACGGGCGGTGTTCACGTGACCCACACCGGGCACAACCTAGTCAGCCAACCACGGCCACTGGAAAGGGAAACTCGCGCAGATTCGCTTGCTTTCAGCACCAGAGAAATGCCCAGTTTGGAAGAATGTGATTGGCTCGCGCAATCTAGCCAATTAGATCACGAGGTGGCACGAAGGGAGAAGCATCGCCTGTGGTGGTTAGCGCCTAGGCGTGAAATCCGCAAGGGCGATGGATCCAACTTTCTCCCGAAAGAAAACCGGTGTATCGCAGCGAATACCTCAATAGGGATTCCCTTAACCGCCGTGACAGTCCAACATCAGCCGTCCTTTTTTTCTGCCTGTGGCATCATGTTAGTGAGAGCTTGCTCCCTTCGTTGCCTGGGGTGGCCAGTGGATTTGCAGGTGTGCGTGGAGATGTTTATTACGCGTGGGAAGAAAACGTCAGAAGGTGTTTCGGGACAAAAGTTTCCCTAATCGTCTCGTTTCTTTTATACTTTTCAGAGCCCTTCCTTGCAACCCGAGAATGACTTTGATTTCCAGGAGTTTCGAGATGCCGTGGATAACTTCTTATCTGGCAAGTATGCAGAGAGAGCTTAATTGACATTTCCTGTAGGTAATGAAATCTTTCTATGAATTTCTTCAGTGGGCTGCCTATCATTTGATTAAAGAATTTATTTCAGCCATTGACCATGCATGCATATGTCATGTATGTCTACTTGGGTGTAAAGCCAACTTGCATTGTATTTGGCCTTGCTTATTTATTTTTATTTGCCATATTTTTTAAAAAACATAAAATGACCATTTTAAAAGGAACATCCCATGATTTTATCTTTAATATTATTATTACTAAAAGGCTAGGAGAAAGAATAGATATTATAAAAATGGGGCCATCTCATTAAATCACATTTCCTTGAAATGAAGGAAAAATTATTTATATTTTGAAAAATAATACCTGCCATATTCATGCTTCATTTGCACTGACATTTTTTGAGCTCATCTTCTTTACATACAAAAACCAAAATATGGAGGAGCATTTAATTAAATACTTGCAAATTCTTATTAACCAAGTACTAAAGTTTACTTTACATTACAATAGGTCTTTTTTCTATTAAAATTACTCTATTATAATTATTTCTTTACTCTAGTAAAGAAACTAGAGGCCTGTGAATGGGTGGCTACCTATAGATTTTGCCTCTTTCAGGGCAAGGTATTATAATTTTATTATTGATGATGATCTTTCATTCCACTTTCAGTATTTCTGTGGTTCCAATCAAATTCCTTCTGTGTATAGTTGTTATTAAATTTATATTTCAGGTTGTTGTGAAGAAAATAGGAGGAGGAAGCTGTGCTGGATATGTTTGCTGTCTTGAATTATTTGTAAAAAATAATAAAGGTGGGATGTCAATAAATAAAATAAATGAGATGTTCCTTAACATTTGCTTCCATTTTAAAGCTATGCATGCATAATTTAGAGTAGGCTCTACTGGCACAGTGGAAATTGCTCACATGATCCATTTAACAATGGGCAAAAATGAAAGCCAGACAAGGAATAATGGATAGAAACTGAACAAGGAGAGATTCAACATAGAAATAAGGAGAAATTTTCTGACAGTGAGAGCAATCAACCAGCTTGCTTTCAGAAGTTGTGGGAGCTTCATCACTGGAGGCTTTCAAGAAGTGACTGGACTGCCATCTGTCAGAAATGGTGTATGGTCTCCTGATTGGACAGGTGGGGTTGGACTTGATGATTTACAAGATCCCTTCCAACTCTGTTAATCTGTAAGAAAATCCTTTTAAATTTAGGGAAACTCCTTTCAATTAAATTTTCCTAATCTGATGCCCTCTAGTGGCAACCCCCCGAAATGTTCAGGATAATCTTTCCCCCCATAATCTATTTGTCTTTCCAACTGCTCTTGACTTCACTGTGGGTGAAAATCAAGTTCTACTGGCAGGGGTGTGAGAAAAAAAAAATATGGTGGCTGCAGCTATGTGATCAAAGCCCTGTTGTTTTTAGGTGAATTTCATGTGCAGCACCTATAAAAGGGAAAGCGTTGTGGGTTGGACACACAGTTGTGGCTGGCAATCCTTTGCTTGTTTGTTTGTTATCCCTTCTGCAGACACTCATGTCTACAGGTAAACCTCCATTTACAATCTTTCATTTAGTGACAGTTCATAGTTACTGAAAAAAGTGATTTATGACGGTTGTTCATACTTGCCACCATCGCAGAATCCTCATGGTCAGGTGATCAAAATTCAGATGCTTGGCAACAGGCAGTTGCGGGGTCCAAGGGTCATGGGATCACCTTTTGTGACCTTCTGTCATGCCCCTGTTGGAGACTGACTCCGAGGGAGAGGAGGAAAAGCCGACAGGGAGTGGAGGTGTGGCTCTGGAGGTTGTGGAGGAGGCTGGGGAAGGGCAGAGACTGGCTGTTCCTAGACCACGCAGGGAGGAGAGGATAAGGGAGATATGTGAAAGGCATGGTCTATGGGGGAGGAAAGGGCCTTGATCCTCTTCATGGGCTGCAGCTGTGAGAATTGGTTAAAGGATGGACATGCGTATGGGTCAGTGCTGAAACAGTGTGGAAATATCTCTAATGTCTGTCGTTCCTCTTTGAGTTTGGCTATCTTGCCTGGTTCCCTTAATTAGTTTAGTTTAGTTTATTAGATTTTTATACCGCCCCCTCTCCCAAAAAAGGGACTTGGGGCGGTGTACAGCCAGATAAAATAGAAACAGAGTATAAAGTTAAAAACAATTTAAAATGATTAAATTAGTGGCCGAATTAAAAATTAACGAAGTGGAAAAACAGATAAAAATTTAAAAATACCAAATTTAAAACCCCACAATTATTACTGGGCCAGGCCGGCCTGTTGAAAAAACAGGGTCTTTACTGCGCGTCGGAAGGTCTGAATGTCGGTGATGGCCTGTATCTCCGGGGGCAAGTCATTTCAAAGGGAGGGAGCCCCTGCAGAGAAGGCCCGCACCCTCGGGGCCGTCAACCGGCATCGCCCAGCCGGCGGAACACTGAGGAGGCCGACCCTGTGGGAGCGCATTGGGCGGCGGGAGACCGTTGGTGGCAGCAGGCGGTCCCGTAAGGACCCAGGTCCCGAGCCATGGAGCACTTTAAAGATGATCACTACCACCTTGAATCGGATCCAGAAGGCCACAGGAAGCCAATGCAGCACGCGCAGGAGCGGTGTAACATGGGAGCTCCAAGGATCACCCGCGCGGCCGCATTCTGGACCAACTGCAGCCTCCGGATACTCTTCAAGGGGAGCCCCATGTAGAAAGCATTGAAGTAATCCAAGCGGGAGATGACGAGGGCGGATGTGACCGTGCAAAGTTAATTACTTTAATGGGATTTGTGTTGTTTTTACTCTTTATAATGTATAGGCATTTTTAGTTTAAACGGCATTTCCTCCTTTTCGTAGCTGCTTGTGGGGGAGTTTTTTGTCTCCAGTCAAGGATATTTGGAGTTTTGAAGCAAAGGGAAGGAATAAAAGGGGCTTCATCTGTTTTTGTGACTGTGTTTATTTTGTATCCCACTCTGGGTCATCACATCTTCTGACAAGCAAAGTCAATGGAGAAGCCAGATTCAGTTAACAACTGTGTTACTAACTTAATAACTGCAGTGATTCACTTAACAACTGTGGCAAGAAAAATAATAAAATGGGGACAAAACTTCCTTAGCAACCTATCTTACTTAACAACGGATATTTTTCACTCAAGTATACATAGTAGAAAGTTAAGAACTATCTGTATTGGTAAGAGTTCTTTTTGAGTGAAGGAATTTAAACTGAAAAAATATTCTTCTTCTGCCATATCCATCATCGGATGTTGGTGATCATGTTGGCGATCCTATTTTTATCAACCACATGAAAGCTGTTGAGCTTTGTCCAAAACAGCCCCTTACATTTTGAAGCCATGATGTTCTTTTTCCTGGACCTCATTTGCTTTCAATTTTTCCCTAGAGGATGAAATGAAGTATGCCGTATTTTTCCGGGTGTTGCATTACATGTCCAAAATATTCTAACTTTTGCTTTTTTATGGTTTTGATGGTTTCCCCTTGGCTTTCCCAGGTGGTTTATCAACTCCTGATTTCTGATTTTGTCAATCCAGCTTATATGCAACAGCCATCTGTAAATCCACATTTCAAGTGCTTCTAGTCTCTTCAAGGGGCTTTCTGTCAAAGACCAACACTCTACTCTGTAGAGCAGGATGGAAAAGATGTAGCATCCGACAAGCCCGATTTTCAATCTTAGGCTTATGTCATGACTGCAGAAGACTTTTTTCATTTTGAGGAATGTTGTTCAGAAAATATTATAAAATATTATAAAAAGCCAAATGCGATAATAACTGCTTAATCATACTATAGCTGAATAACCTCTAGCTTAAGTTCAATGCTCATCTGAAAGAAAACCAATTCAAACCTTTGGAAAGAACTGTCTGCAACCTGATGCTGTTTTTTGAGATTCACCGACATTATTTCTGAGTTAGTTGTTCTGAGCTTAATTTAGCTTTAATTACTCCCCGGCTACATTGTGCACATGCTAGCAAGATAAATGGAGTCAGCCAACTATATAATTTTATTCCTATTCTTCTCCAGATCCTTCTCCTCTGATGGTTCCTCTGCTGGATTTTCCTTTCCCTGTGGATAGTGGAAGCCCCCCCAGTCCCTGCCTCCAGAAAACTATACAAATCGATCAGAATCTAGAGAGTATCTCATCCACTGAGCAATACTGGAAAGAATTGGCAGATCAAAATCAAAAGGCGTTGGGGGATGCACTTGTGGAAAATAATCAGGTATGAAAAACGAACGGTTATGAAAAGTAAGTTAGACATTTACTTAGCAGCAAGTCATTTGAACAATAATGCATTGAGCACTGCAGCAAGATGAATAATACTGAGATGAAAAAAATCCAGGCAACTCCTAGATGGAAGCAAAGTATTTTTCCTATCTCGTTACTGCTGTCTAATGGTTGTGCAGGTTTTTGTACCTCAAATATGGAAGCTGTACTATAATTAATAGGAAGAAAGTCACTCTGATATAGTGGTTGAGCATCAGCTGAGAGACATAGTATCACCTTAGGCATAAAGCCAGCTGGGTGACCTTCCTTGGGCCAGTCATTCTCTTTCAGTCCTTAGAAGGAGGCAATGGCAAATCATTTTGAAATCTTGCACTCACAAAAAATTTCAGAGACTAGTCCAGGAAATTGCCAGGAGTCAAACACTGATTCAAAGGCACCAAAAACAAAACAAACAATTCTAAGAAAATAAAATGCATTGGTTTTAGCTGCATCTGTCTATAGGATTTTTTTAAAAAAACTGTGGCTTTTAAAATGATTTTCTATTGAAAATAAATTTCAGTATTTCTTTGATTTGTATGTTGTGGGCTAATCTTTTAATGTTTAAAAATGTAGGTTGAAAAACTTGAATTTCACTGCCATTCATTAAAATTAAGCAATGAACCACTTTAGCAAGATAAAGTTTTTGGGAGGAGGGGAGAGAAGGGAAGGGATAGATCACAAAGTTCGGTTGTTGGCAACATTTGTTTGACAAGGTATTCTGTGCTCGTAATTCCTACCTAACCATATTCATTTCCAACAGCTTCAAGAGACATTGACCCAAAAGCAAGAAGAAATTGCTTCTCTGAAGGAGAGAAATGTCCAGCTGAAAGAATTAGCCAGCCAAGCCAAGCAGCTTGCTTCTGTGCTAGATGTAAGTGCTAAAGTGTCTCTCCCAGTAGGTCACCTCTATACCACTTTTAGGTAGTCATACCGTCATAAAGCAAAGTTATTTTTATGGTCAAAATGGCTTCACATAATTCATAAAAAACTCTTGGGTTAAACCCTGGTATGTTCTCCAAGCATAAAATCAGAGATTAATTCTGACATATTACACTAAAGTTAAATTTCTTTTATGTCTACCTGGCTTCCTGATCAATTAGACTTTATTTTTGTTTAGTCTCTTTTAACTAAGAAAAAATTAGAAATGGACATGCTACAAAACAAAGCAACTCTGGAGACTGTTATCTGGAAGGAATTAGGAGATATGCTTTCTCTGCCACAGGCCCTGCCTTCTGGAATATCCTCTCTTCAGAGGTTAGGATGACCCTGATCTTAGTGGCTTTTCATAAGGCCTTGAAGACCTGGTTATCTGCTCAGGTCTGGGCCCCTGAGTGTCTGAAGGGTTCCATTTCCTGACTATATGGATGCCTATGATGATGGTTTAGCTTGACACCATATGTATTTATTTTTATACTATATTTAAAACTGTGTTGATGACTGTACAATGCCCAGAGTCACTTACCTGAGATGGGCAGCTATAGAAAATAAATAAATAAATAAATACATACATACATACATACAAACATACATACATACATACTTCAGGAATATATAGAGGGGTTTTAAGGGAGGAAAAACAACAACTTAGTACTGGGAAAGGTAAATCCTGAGAAAGAAACTCAAATTAAGACTGTCTTGATTCTATTTGAAATAAGATGAGCAAAGGGTAATAGAATAGAATAAATAGAATAGAATAAATAGAAAATGAATGAATGAATGAATGAATGAATGAGAAACTATTGTAGGCTTTCATGATTATGTATTATATCCTATACAATAAAATATCACCCCTATAATCCTGTCTGTTTCCTGATCTGGTCTATTTCAGAGGCACCAAACTCCAGCATCATTTTGACTTTCTCTATAAATATTCTTAAAGAAACCGAATGGTGGATGATTATAGCCCACTGTTTAGTTTGTAATTATGTGTTGTGGCTAATAAACAAGATTAATTGGATAGTGAAGGTACAGAATGGATCATGAGTGTTTTCTGTCTTGATGTGCTGATTTTGTTGAATGACAAGACCTCACCCATGGTAGCCATTTTATGAGACTCCACACAAAAATTCAAATATGAGTATGTACCCAAATGAATTATTTTCTGCTTGTTTTTAGTATATGAGCAATTTTAGCAATGTAGTCTATCAGGGAGTAAAATAATAAGCATGATGTGCAACTAATATCTTCCAAAATTTGTGCTTTTGATTGTGGCAGAAATTGATGCTCCCTCAGAGCAAAGACAGCACTGACCTTTCCCTCAGCTGTGGCCCTAGCAAGAGAAGCCTTGAGCAGATGTCAGTTCCTGAGCATGAGGAGGACATGGAAGTGAATGAAATCTTAAGGGAAATATCGGAAAAATGCAATGCAGCCCTGCAGTCCATTGATGACGACAGAGGTCCGAAACGTCCTCGTGGAGAGAATGAAACCGTCCACATGTATGGAGCTTTCCATGGGCTGCAGACGTGTAGCAGTCACAGTTCCCTGGACTTGAGTGGAAGTGAATTTGAGGAAGGGGTGTCTTTCAAGACATCCATCAAAGAGCATTGTAACATTAGGACACTGGCCTTTCCACAAGGCAATGCTTTTACTGTTAGGACAGCCACTGGGGGCTACAAGTTTAGATGGGTCCCCAGCTGATTGAAGAGGGAAGCAATCAGCTAACTACACTTGCCAAAATCCTACTCACACTCACATATAAAGTGGTGCGTGTGTTATAGATGACTAACAGAAGTAAAGAAAAGTTCCTAGTATTTAAGCTAAGCTTCTTCTTCATGGGAAAAAAACCAAGTCCTGTTAGGGTTGTCCATGCAGGAGGATCAAAAAAAGTGGCCTTGATGGTATGACTGAAACTCTGGCTTTATTTTATGCACTAAAAAGGGGTGGCATGTCAACTCCATGGAGACATCTTACCCGCTCTCCCACTGCAAGGATGTTTATGGTGCTAGACTACCAACTACCTGGTCTCAATACTTGAATTACTTAAATAATCCAAGGTCAAAACCGATTAGATATACTTTAGCAATGGCTGCTTGGTTTTCTTTTTATTACTGACTTGCAATGCCAGTCCTAAATTAGCTTCTGTAGCATGGTTTTGTTTGATGATGTTGGATTACTACCTCCATACGATTATCATTGTTCTTTTCTTCAAGCACCTCAGAAGAACAACTTCTTCTTCTAAAGCTGCACCTGTCCTCTTGACTTCTAGCTAGAGTAACTCTTCTCTTCTCACTGCTCTCTGCTCTCCGTTCTGCTTTTTTCTTCTTTACCTTACAGATGCCTGGAGGTTTCTTCCTCATACTGCTTCCACAGACTGTGTCCCTAAAGTAATCTAACAATGCCAGTGAAAGAGATTTCCTTTCTGGAAAAGGCTCCTGATTTTGCACAAGCATCTCACAGCACAGATAGGTATATTTAGGCTTATTGACTGAAAAATACTCTTAAGGCTAATTGGTAGAGTTACCTGCCAAATATATGGTATACCTATGCAAAGTTTCAAAGGGGTATTCAAGTGAAGGATCCTTCCATCATTTGATGATTAGGTAGCTTCACAAATCGAATAAAATTTGTTGGGACTCAGAAAAGAAAAGCAGTAGTGGCTTGCTGATTTTTGATGGTCTTCTCTGCACATGTGTCTGTGTGTGCACCAAAACTGAAAAGCATAAGTGTAAGAAGTAGCTGGGCATAGTCCACTTCAAGATTTGAATGCCTTCCTTGATAGTGATTGGCATCAAGGTAGATTTGCAAAGCAAAACAACACCTTCTCACATAATTCCACGTAGTGTATGATAATCTATTCCATGGCATATTTTTCAATCCCACATTATAGAAAGATTTGATATACTGATGTACACAACCTTTTTGGTTTTCTTCAAAGGCTACTTGAATGGACCCAACATTTTCTTCTGATAGGGAGAATATCTTTTTTCAAGTAATCATCTCTTTGTTTAGAAAGGTTATAATGTTCATAGGTTTGACTAGGGAGAGAGGGATCTTCAGGAAAATTACCTATGAAGGTCAGTATGAATGAAATTTTCAACTGGATAGTGAGAGAAGTGTGATATTATGTATAAGAAAAAACAGAAATCTTCGCAGTTGTTGTAGACTCCACCAGAAGTTCTAGGTAGGTTTATAGACTCAAACAATCTAGATTTACCATTATCATAATTACTGTCATCATTATTTGCTATGGGCTTAAATAATACTGGTTTAACAGAATATTTACTATTAAAAATATTGCTCAAGAATAGAACTTTTCCAGGCTAAGATTCTGCTCTTAAATTGAATTCCTAAAAGTTACAAAACCATGTTACATCTATACACAAAATACATTTTATTAAGTAAAAGTCTGCAGATGTGTTTTTAGAACCTAATGATCCTTGGCCTGTTTCATAAATTGGGCTAAGCTCTGGATTTTTAGGATAGGGTTGACAGAATATGGCATAATTGACTGAAGGTAGCACATCAAAGCTCAAGAAATCACATTATAACACACCATATGAAATAATTCAAGCCATAAATGTGTTTAATTGATACGTGGTAAAAGGAAAAGGGCCATGAAGAATTATTAAAGAATGGAATAACTTCTTGTTTTGATCTTACAGCTAGTAATGTATTACTTATACCTATGAAGGCTGAAAGCCAGCATTTTAAAAAGTAAAGGACTTAAGACAGGAACATAATTGGGTATTCTCCTGTCTCTTCCATACCCCCTGTAAAATCTTTATGTATGATAATGGATTTATGCAAATTTGTTCTCCTATGAAAATGACAAAATGGCTGATATTTGGTTGATATTTTATATTAATGTGTAATGTTATCAACAATGTGTCTTGGGCTTTTCTCCCTTTAATCACAACAAGATGAGCTCTGTTCCTTAAAATCTTCTTTATATAAAAGAAAATAGCTGTCATTCTCTTTATTTCTTTGGCTTTTATTCTGTTTATGTGTTTATTTTGGTTCCAGAAATATAGGCAATATATTGCTCTCATAGTCACAATACTTTTTTTAAAAAAAATTGGAATGGATGTGATTTGACACCACCTATTCCAATTCTCAACTATACCTCCTAAAAAAATAATTTTGTTTTCCCCTCGATTCTGGCTCCTTCTAATAATGTGGTAATATCATCAGATAGCATTTTATGGCTCTCTCAGAGATACTAGCCATAAGCATGTCCTCTTACATATAACTTACCCATTTACTGGACTATGTTGTATCTGGTATAGTTTTGACTTATGTGACATGAACCCAGTCAATTCTTTATTCAATAAACTATGTTTAACCCAATAATGGCTTAGTGTATTGTGTGAAAACAGCATTAATTTATGGGACGAAGGCTAAAATTAATTCAGAAAAATGGTTTTGATAAGTAGTTCTCATTTATAGTGACTGCTTCATAGAGTGACTATTTACAGTTATGACGGTGATGAAAAAGTCACTTTGCTACTAATCCTCCCATCTATGACATTGACAGATCTGTAAAAAAAAGCTGAAGTAAGATAATCAGCACACTTGTAGTTTCACTTAGTGACTGCTTTACTTAATGATTGAATTGCTGGTTCCAATGTGATTGCTAAGTTAGGACTACTTCTAATAATGATCATCTCATCGACGGCTCTAATAAAATTATAGTTAAATTAACATTATCATTCATCTTTAAATGTAGGGAAAAGTTTGACTTTGCTGTTATCCTGATAACCATAGCCAGAAATATCAAATTTCATTTCATTTGTCTGCAGCTTTGTGATCCTTGATCATACAAATAGGGGAATCTAGGAGTTTTAATTCGAAAAGCAATAAGGTTAGAGAAATGTTTAGAAATATTTAAACCTGACACAAAACTAAGCAATTAAAAGTTTAAAAATTGCTGAGGCGTATGTAAATAATCAGCACATTCAAATACACGTTTTAATGTTGTAAGCCACCCAAAGTTGCCTTATGATGAGTTGGGCAGCAAACAAATTTAATAAATAAATAAGTAAATAAATAAATGAAATAAATATGCAACAACTGTTTCTGTATCTATCATGATCCACATCTAGGAAATTGTTAAGTTAGTGGTAAGAGACAGAGAGAGGTCAACATAGTTTATTAAAGATTAACAGTATTAACATTAATCCTTCACTTTGAAAGGAGTATTCCTTTTTTTTAAAATTGTTCTTGTTTTGATAGAGTTACTCACGTGCGGTCAAGTAACTTCAAGTAAAGTATGCATTTATATTTTATTATAAGAACATATCCACTATAAGAATCCAGCAATTTTTCACATTTAAACATAGAAATATTGGCTAGATCAGATACAGTGATGGCACTTTTGAAATTTCAGAAGCTGATCAAGAAATCTCTTACTCCCCCCCCCCCCCCAACCTTTTAAACATCTTGATACTTAAAATATCCTGGGCTTTGTGAAAAGTCAAGCCTCTTTATGCTTTCTTAGAGAGCCTTGTGGTTGCACAATGTTTTGTTCTTACCTGGTCATTCAAGGAAATAGCAATAGCACTTAGACTTATATACTGCTTCATAGTGCTTTACAGCACTCTCTAAAGAGTCGGCGTATTGCCCTTGGGTCCTCATTTTACCGACCTCGGAAGGATGAAAGGCTTAATCAACCTTCAGCCAGTCAGGATCGAACTCCTGACAGTGAGCAGAGTCAGCTTGCAATACTGCATTCTAACCACTGCGCCACAGTGGCTCTTACTGGAAATACAAGGAGAGACATCTTTCTACAAATTCAGTAGTCCTGTCAATACTAAACTTTCAAAGATGTAAAATACATAGGTCCACTTGGTAACATTTTGAAAATTTAATTCATCCATTCTACTAACCTTTTCTACAAGAGATAAATTCCACTGGAGCTGCCTTATAGTTTGTTTTATGACCACAATGAATTCACTAGTGATGAAACGTCCAAATAGGCACCCAGAAAGTTCTTTAATTCCAGTTTTGGTTAGAGTGGCAGAACATCTAATCAACAGATGGAGCAGTAGCTCAACTGGCATAAAGCATCAAGGGCATCAGATACATTTTCATACTTAACATGAGTTCCACTCAGGTTGGGAAAAATGGCTCAGTGGAAATTTTTTATTGATGCCTTCTTCTCCTGGCAACTTGGTGGGTGCCTGAAAACATGCAGTGGAAGAGTTGTTGTCATTCCTGAAAACCATGAGCAGCTAGTGTATCTTAATATATTGTAAAAAAGGGTCAATAACTTACATCTCTGTCCCATTCTCCTCCCTTACAATGCCACCTCTATCCTTTAAAACTTTTGATACTTTCCAAAATAACGTATAAAGTAAATGCTAAATAAATAAATAAATAAATACATACATAAAACTCACAACAAATGTCAAAGATGTCAATTCTGTGCTGTTGTATTTTCCCCTGATGTTTACCATGAAGGATGGTACAACTGATGCCAGATTGTGTAGGTAAATATCCCACCTTAAGTGGTTTGAGATACAGGTAGTCTTCATTAATCATTTATCACAACTCTGACCCACATTTTAATAAAGTGAAGAAGTCACTAAGTGAAACTGTGACTATGCCTATAATCTTACTTAGGCTTTCCTTTGCTTTACAGAAGGTCATACAAATGAGGACTGATCACATAGTTATTTTTTTTATCACCATAGCAATGATGAATGGTTACCAAACAAGGCAGTCACTAAACAAGTACTACCTGTAAGATCAGATCACCTCTACACTCACAAAGTTCAGTGCAGGATGAAGGAATAAAGGCGCAGGATAAGGAATGTTTTATCAAATAGCCAAAGAGTAAAATAACATTTAATGTTTAATTTCCACAAAAATGCAAATAGGGTATGTATTTTTATGTGCACACTCCAGTCTGATATGTATTTTTTCTTACCAAGGTTGGAGTTAAGGTTTGTTTGACTTTTGCTTGCAATTACAAATATATAAACCACAGGAGAAGGATCAGAAAATGTCAAATGACAGTTGTGACCATATGCTCAAAGTCTTGCCGATTTTTTCATATGTTGCACGTGAAAAGGGATCAGGCTTCAATCCCACAATCACAACCTATTTTTTAAACTCTCCTTTCAGCTTTCTTATATAAAACACAATGATTGGTTTTACATGCCCTTTAAACCAAAGCCAAACAACAATATGGTTTGGCACAATATGTAAATCTACCCAATACAACATTATCATCTTGTATTCTTGAGCACTAGGTTGAGTTTAAAAGTCTAAGGTTAGAATGTTGAGTTAACCTGCTTATAAAGGCCTGCAGACACTATAAACCATAGTTTGCAAAATAAAATGTTTAAGCTTTGTGTTACAATTTAGTTCAGTGCGATAATTGAAAATTGCTTGTAAAATATTGGGATTAGTCTTCTAATTAGCATGGAGTAAGCATCAATAGGAATGCATTGTTAATTACGGTTACTAAAATTTCTGCTGTGGTTTGAAACTGTCCAAGTTCCTGCTTAAACTACCAAACTCTTTTCTCCAAAACTAATTTGTTGATATGTTTGTGTTCACACAAATTCATTAAATATGAAAACATATGATTTGGTACTGGTGAGTAGCTTTTAAGAATTATTCACAAAATCTCACAGTCAAGGGCATTTGAAATCAGTTCAACTGAGAAGTTCACACCTTATTTTGGCATTAAAAGAACTATTATTTTAAAACAAGATACTTTGTAACTGTATCAGAAATCTCTGAAAAATTAAAATAAATTTCAATGATAAATACGAATCAAATATCCAATTGGTGGGAATTGTATGGAATGTAGATAAAAACCCAACAGCAAAGGGGATTTCCAAGTATATGTTGTGTTCCTTTGTTTGATTTCCCCACTGGCTGCACACAAAGTATGAGATATTTCATAATCAGAATGCCTGTCCTTGGCACTAAGAGAAATTTAACTTTAAGTTCCACACAGTAATATAGTTTATTAATTTGTATCACTACCTGTAATAGAGAAATAAAATATAAACATGTGTAGATCACTAGAAACGTACACAATAACATTTTGTGTGAAGACTTTTAAAACTGGAAAATCAGATTTAATACTGGAAAGGAAGTGACTTGAGCTAAATCTACAGTAATTGTGTCATCTGACCCCTGACATTAGCAAACATTGTGGACAGGCACAAAATACTACCTTTCAACGTTTTATGTTTTATTGGACTACAATTCTACACACATTTGCTTAGGATCTACTTATAAATTGATATGAACATTTGCACAGAAAATTCAAGCTGTCCAGAGTCACTTGAAAGAATGGCATATAAATTTAATCCATCCATCAGTCACTTTGTATGGATATGTTCTCCATATTTTTCATTTATTTTTATTTTATTTATTTATTTGTCAAGCAATTATTAGATAACGGGTATAAGTATAAACATGGCTATGAGTACATGAAATGGATACTAATAAGAAAAAAAAAAGAAACAATAGGACAGGGACGGTAGGCACGTTGGTGTGCTTATGCATGCCCCCTATAGACCTCTTAGGAAAGGAGTGAGGTCAATAGTAGACAGTCTAAGGTTAAAGTTTTTGGGGTTTGGGGAAGAAACCACAGAGTCAGGTAGAGTATTCTAGACATTGACCACTCTGTTGCTGAAGTCGTATTTCCTGCAATCAAGTTTGGTGCGGTTTATCTTGATTTGTATCTATATTGTGTGCTCTTATATTGTTGTGGTTGAAGCTGAAGTATTATTTTTTTAAATATTGTATTTATATTATTTTTTAACTTTGGCTGTACACCGCCCTGAGTCCCGGAAGGGAGAGGGGCAGTATAGAAAACTAATAAATGAAAATGAAATAAATGAAATTCATTGATAGGTAGGAGATTGCAATGGATAATTTTATGTACTATACTTAGATCGGACTGAAGGAGTCATAGTTTTAGGTTGTCTAAAATTTCAAGTCTGGTGGCATAAGGTATTCTGCAACGAGTGGAGGAGTGGGGAACTCTTCTTGTGAAATATTTCTGGACTTTATTTTCCAGACTTGAAATAATTTGAACCTCCTACTCAGAGGTGGTATTCAGCAGGTTCTGATCGGTTCTGGAGAACCGGTAGTGGAAATTTTAAGTAGTTTGGAGAACCGGCAAATACTACCTCTGATTGGAGATTTTACAGTATTCTTCCCCTGCTATGCCCACCAAGCCACACCCACAGTACTGGCAGTAAAAAAATTTGAATCCCACCACTGCTTCTACTACAAGCAGAATAATAGTTTCATGGAGGCATTCAAAAATATAGTTGTTTTACTATTAAATTCCTGTTCTATCTTACTGTATTTATATATATATTTCCCCTTTACATCCAGAAACAAAAATCAATTAAAAAAACAAAACGAATTCACATTTAATTTAGTACCAGCATGCATACCAATGATTGCGGTTTAAATTTCAGTGCTTTGATTAAATGGGTAATCACTGAAAATCTTCTGTACTTATGTGGTTACTAACAAACTACTGCAGCTGAGTGTCAAGTACAGCAAATAAATTCATCTTGGCTGAATCTTCTCTTTAGAGCTATTACCAAGTTATTTTTAATTCTGTATTTAAACAGCTGTGTGTTGTTCAACAATCTGAAAAAAAAGTCTATGTATTTTTGTAGAAATACTTTCTATTATTGGCCATATCTACAATTAGCAGAATAATTTATGTAACCATTGAAATGATTAGAACATTTTAAGTCCGTCAAATTATTAATGCATGATGCATTGCTAAATGGGGTTTGTGGAGACCAAAAACGGCCAAAGGGTGGGAGCTGGCAGATGGGCGAGGCTTTGGCCACATTCGCTCTACAAGACATTTCCACCCACTTTTGGGGGGAAGAGGAAGTGTGTCTTATAGTGCGAAAAATATGGTATATTGATTGAATGGATAAGCACATAGTAAGCAAATAAATAAATAGAACCATCTATGATAGAGAGAGTGCCAGTTTGGTGTAGTGGTGAAGGCATCAGGTTAGAAACAGGGAGACTATGAGTTCTCATAGTTAAGCTATCAAGGTGACCTTGGGCCAGTCACACTGACTTAGCCCTAGGAACAAGGCAATGGCAAATCACTTCTGAAATCTTCCCAAGGAAACTGCAGAGACTTGTCCAGGCACGCATTGTGAATCAAAACTGACTTGGAGAGGACAAAAAATGGAATAAGAACATAATAAATATGTTAAGAATAGAATAAGTAGTATAAAATATACTTACAATTCAAAATGTTCATAACATCAGTTCATAACAGACTATAGACATTGATCTGAGAACAGTTTCCTGAGGGTACTTTCCATTGAACATAATGGGATTTAATTTTTTGAATAGATATCAAATATCCTAGTTAATATGTTTAGCATTAGATTGTAAATTCAAATAACAATAGCAAAACTGTTTAGAAAAAAAGAACATGACCCAGCCCCTGGAAAGGGTATTAAAATTCTATTTATTCCCTCCAAAGAGATCTCAGTTATGCTTAAGACTCCTAATATATATCTAACATGGGTGTCAAACATGATTGTGTCACAGGATGTATTGTGATGTATCGCAATGTTTTTTGCCTTTGCGGACCTGGAGTGGGCATGGCCTGCATGTGATGTATCTGGCCCGTGGGCCGCCAGTTTGACAGGCTTGAAGGCTAGATATTTGCAAACTCCCATCTTGTTTTATTTAAAGAGACTTTACCTAACCTATCACCCTTAGTTTTCATACATCATGGTTAAGGGCCATACTGGAAAAGTGTACCCGTATCTATAACTATCTGGAAGGCCACAGGTTGAAAGGTTTTGGGATGCAGTTCTCACATGTCCTCATAAGAGTTAAAAGAACTTCTTCACCTTCTCTATTCTTGTCAATTAGGTTTACTTTGGCTAAACCCCAGAAAAGGAGAATGAGATATGTTAGATGTTGTACTTTAAAAGAACTTTAGCTCTCCTGTTTATATGAAGAATTACTTTTTTTAGCAAATACTTAATGAAAAACAAATATTCAGCTACTAGTCTTGATCTCAAGAACCCACCTGCTATGTGATATATTTATAACTTTAAAATAGTGTAACGTGTGTTATATGAAAACCTTCAAAATTGTGTTTTACTCTGTTTTGGCAGAAGAAACTGAAGTACTTCACAATTCAAAAACTAGGATTTTTATTGGACATTTTAGACATTTGTGCATTGTTATCACCATATAAAACAAAGCATAGAATTGTGAATGAATATTTTAAGATAGATACCCACATACCCCAACTCAAACCAAAGTGATTATATAATTAACAATATTCAGCCCACTTTTTATTTTAGATATACAATTCAATCCAGCATTCTCTTAGTATGTTGGAGCTTCATCTCTCAGAATTCTCCAGCAATATTTGTAGAGGGTTAGATGAATAAAGTTTAGATTAGTAATCAAATCAGTGAACAGAACCATGGCATTGAATGTGCTAGCTGGAACTCCAGTGACATGAGTGACAGCATGCCATGCAGCTAATGATATCATCACCCACCATGTCAATGGCTTCATTGATTATTCACCATACTGTCTTCCCACTGCTCCCACCTTATCTTCTGTTGTTTTTGCCACTACGTCACTGAGTGAAATTGAATTGAAAGAAGTAAATCAAAAATAATTTCTCCTTCTTCAAAGGTGATAGCAGACATAATGGAGTGCAGGCAAAGATTCAGACAACAATGAGGACAAACATTAAGCTTTTCCACAGCATAGTTTACGTTGGAGAGCAAAGAAAAGTTATGAGTGGATTCATAATGGAGGAAGTCTATATATAACAGAACTTAATCCAATACTTGAGAGATGTGAAGCTCCTATTAAAGCTTGGAAAGAGCAACAAATAGGAAATTATATAATGAATTTACACTGGTTTCATAACTAGAAGGAGAAAACCAAGCCTGACTTTCAGTATTTGTTGGGTTCTGTTCCATTCTGAAGACTGTCATTTCCAAACTGTGCCAGGAAGGAAAGGAAAATTATAAAACACACACACACACACACACATATATATATATATATATATTTTGGGGGGGGGGAATATTTGCAGCTGACTGTAAAGGCAAAACTTGAATTTATGTGGGATAATCAAGTTGTAGTCTTCAATACCATTTCAAATTTCTTCTAAAACCATCAATTCAGATTTCTGAAAAAATGCAATCTATTTTATAAACTTCTGTTGGGAAGTGGCAAGGGGAGAGGTTATATTCCAGAATTAGCAGAGGCTAAATAAAAAGAGTTGGGGAGAATATATCACTCATCACTTGGGAAGAGGGAGTTACCCTTTCTCCATATGCCCTCTCTAAACAATATCCTTGTGGCTCTCAGGAATCACCTATCTTTGATGGAGATGAAAAGTCATTTTCTCCCACTCATTTCTATTTTCTGCTCAATGCACTCACTTTAATTGCTGGCACAACTAATCTGACATGCCACTAACAACGTGGAGGAGGAAATCAACTATTTTGCCCTTCTGACCTATTATACATTATGTGTGTTCTGTTCTTTGTCTTGCCAGTGGACTAGTAAGTAAATGTTTATATACTATTATGTCTAACTATATTCTGGAGGATTGTGTAAGAGCTGGAACATTCATTATAAATGTATAATTGATCTCTATTTCAAAAAAAGAGCAAATATAATACCTTAAATAATTCTACCATTTCTTTTACATTCTTCTTTATAAAAAGATAGATCTATCCATGCATATCACAGTTAATGTCAACTCCATCAGGAACACTAAGAAACTATGTCTAAGAAATCAGTTCCAAAGGAAAGCTAAAACTACAGTAGTTTTGAGAGTGGCTATAATAACAAAAGAATCTTGCAAGTCTGTTTGGGCTGTACTTTTTTTCTTTTCTTCATAGTTTAATGAATTAAGGAGCTATCTGTCTGAGCCTCTTTGGCATGTGCTTTGTCTCCTGCTGACCTAAAATATAATTCACACCTTGTCACTTCCATAATGGATATTTCATATCTCTATCAAGGTCATTGTCCTTATTCTGTACAGTTGATATCCTATTGATTTCAATAGAAAATGTAAGCAATTTTGTGAAACTGAAAAAACAACACAGAAAAAGACAATAGCAAATCACCTCCATGTTGATGCTAAAAATAAATTTTCTTTAATTACTTCATTAAGGTTAATTAATCTATTTATACAGTGTCCAACTTGCAGATCAAGACCCTGGGCAACTAAAGTAGGATTAAAACCAATACAAAATAAAACGAAACAAATGTTAAGGCCAGATCACAGTCATTCCATGTCAAACCATTATTATAGATTCATCTGTCATCTTGGTTTGTACATCCTATTCCATGCATCTGAAACATATTGTGATTCATTTATTTTATTTTATTATTTTTTATTATTTACATTTATATACCGCCCTTCTCCCAAGGGACTCAGGGCGGTGTACAGCCCATCTAAAACCCACAAATATACAAAAATTAAAAAACTATTAAATTAATTGGCTGATTACTGAGACTAAAAAGACCCCCCCCCCTTAAAACCCCAATTTAAAATTAAATATTATGGAGACCAAATTAAAACCATTATCTCAGCCCAGGCCGGCCTGCTCAAAGAGCCAGGTCTTCAATGCGCGCCTGAAGGCCCTCAGGTCCATGCTGGTACGAAGCTCCGGTGGCAGAGTATTCCAGAGGGCGGGGGCACCCACAGAGAAGGCTCTACCCCTCAGCGCCGCCAGACGACACATAGCGGCCGACGGCACCCGGAGCAGACCCTCCCTGTGGGAACGCACCGGCCTGTTGGAGATCACTGGCAGAATGCGGTCCTGGTCATGACATCTTAAGTGATTTTTTTTTAGTATTTACAATGCAATGGTGGGATTCAATTTTTTTTACTACCAGTTCTGTGGGCGTGGCTTGGTGGGCATGGCAGGGGAAGGATACTGTAAAATCTCCAGTCAGAGGTGATATTTGCCGGTTCTCTGAACTACTCAAAATTTCCTCAACCAGTTCTTCAGAACTGGTCAGAACCTGCTGAATACCACCTCTGTTACAGTACCATAAAATTATTTGCTATTTTTCATACAAATAACTAACACACCTATCCTTTTAGAAAGAACCAGCTTGCTTATTTATGTTTCCATACACATATACAGCATACATACATACACATATACAGCATACAGGCCATCCACTTCAAAAAGAACTCAAGGCGGTTTACAATCAGGAGTAACAGACCAAGAGAAACTAATTTATCAATTTATTTCTTCTTGATATCTGTTCTGAGTTTTTTTTAAGAAGAATGCTTAAAAAGTTAACATCTCCTTTCTATGAAGCTCAATTCCAATAAAGTTTTCTTGGCAATTATACAAAAATGATTTCCCATTGCCTTCTTTTGGGGCATCCAAGTTGTAATTCACCTTATTTTGTGCTTAAAGTCACCTGCTGAGACATGAAAAGTAATATATTATTTAAAAATAAGATTAATTTAAGCTATTTTAATTGTTTATTCTGTCCTCAAAACTCACTCCTCTTCCAGACTGTTTTCTTGATGCCTATAGTCTCATCTTTCTATGATTTTTTTCTATATTCATGTCATTGTTCTTTGAATAAATCCAGTTTGGCTAAAAGCATAATTATACTTTTGTTGAAGTCTATCTATCTATCTATCTATCTATCTATCTATCTATCTATCTATCTATCTATCTATCTATCTATCTATTATCTATCTACACACAGTATAAAGATATTCAGCAATATGAGTAACAACAGCTGCAGAAGTAGATGAAATAAAGCAGCACTTGAAGAAATCAGGTCAAAGTTTGCCAAATCTTGTTATGTTTGGACAACTCATGATTAAAGGCCAACTATTTCTAATTTAATACCCATTTTGCTGAACAGATTGGTCCTGATTGTTTCTTTAAATAGCTATGTGAATAAACTTGCGGGCAATGACAAAACTCAATTTCCCCAAATATTGTTTGAGAGCATGAAGTAAATATTGAAAATAAGACATAGTAGCTAAGAGTTTGAACAGGTGCCTGATGCAAGGGGAACTTAAAGAACATTTCTGATACATCCATTGCGTCACAAGAACCACATGTGCTTCTGAGTAGTACTTCCTTCAGCCGTCACTTAATAATATATTATATACTATAAAATGTCAAGAGATGCAAACATCTAATCTTTGGAGCAGGCGTATCTGCAGAGGGAGATTAAAAAAAAGTCAGGATTGCAGCTGAACCTAACAATTCAACTTTACCCTGTGTTATAGGGGTGAGCTAATTTGACAAATAGTGCAAATGCTAAGAACCAGATGACAGAAAGTGCCTTGACAAACTCCCTGAATTTGATTCTTATGTGGCTTATTGTTAGTTCAATGAGTCTTTTTTGCTTAAGAGATAAAATTGAACTTTTAAAGGTTTAAAAAGCAGTGTGGTCTTTCTATTGTCATGGGCCTCTTAATAACCCTAACTTTTATTTCAAATATCATTGTCACCATTCACATATAGCTGGGTTAAGCTCACATTTTGTACCCAAGACTACTGTAATAAGAGTATTGAACTATTTTTAATGGGATGTTTGGCAATGGGGTATCTTTTTCATGATCTGTTTATTTTCAAGAGTTAATCCTTCAACAATTCTGTCATTTAAGAATTTGCTATTGTAATAATTGTTTGAACACAGATTTATTTACCTTGGTTCTTTAAAAGGTTTGAGACTATTTGCACCAAAATATATGAATTTTGTGCCATTTTATTTTCTTTTTTTATTTAGTTTGCTTATTTAGTCAGGTTGCTCATTTATTCCCCAATAGTTCTACGAGATGAGTTTGGTTGTAAACACATAATTGGCTCAAAGAATTTCAAGTCAATTCCATTGTTAAATGAGGATTTGAACTCTGGTTTTACAACTAGTTCATAATTATAGTTCAGTGGTAGCAAAAAACTATCTCTCAAAGGTACTTTTCAAAAGACAACTGGACTTTCTTGGTTTTTTTTCCTTGAAAACATTTCGCTTCTCCTCTAAGAAGTTTCTTCAGTTCTGACTTAATGACATTTAGACATTGTAGTTTTGCCACCCCCACAATTGAAACCTCACATATTCATTACCTAAATATTTTAATATTCCAGAAGTGAAAGTTCTAGACAATTAAAAGTTGCTTCGAATAAGAATTCAAAGTTGTATATAGTTATCTAAAATAATCTAGATGGAATTCTGATTCATGTTAAAAGAAAGTGAGATTATGTGTTTGAGTTTTAAAACCAAGGTCTGTAGTACAGGAATATGGATTTTGTCAGATTTGATGAGCTTGCCGGATAGCTGCAGTAAAAATATATTGTGTACATGTGCAGAAATAGTGATTTTTGCAGTAATATATAACACAAAAATGTAATAAAACCCCATGCTGACTGCAATTGAGTATGTTGACAATAGCAGCAGTATGGCTGATCAATAAGAGAATACAGGAAAAGGTGAATTTATAACAAGTCGAAACTTGGAACACTATAAAAAGAAATATGAGGTAAACTTGTCATAAAAGTTTAAAATTGGTTAACTGTAAAGCAAGTTTCTGTTTGCATATTGACAGAGTTGGTGAAGAACAGCACACTCCCACTGGCATGACAAAAGGCATTCAAGTAGAACAACACAAAAAGTTTGATATGCGATGTGAAATATTCCTTCGATAATGCTTAAAAGCTTCTGTGGAGAACAATGAGTCTGTGGTCATTGCTGTACACAAAATACCTCATGAAGGACTGGAAATAAAATTGGCTGCAGTTGGCACCACAGAATCTATTCTTAACTTCGCTTTTCATATACCTTCATTTCCTTTATTCCAGATGCATTTTTGTTAAGCTAGTGACTAGTCTTATTAGTGGAACTGCCTTGGAGGAAACATGTGATAGTGATGGAAAAGTACAAGACAAAGATCCACGTGCACAACAGAGTCTAATTTTGAAGTGGTCTACAGATAGTTCTGAGACTTTTGCTTAGTAGTGGGCATTGACTTTATGTCCTTTCCCTTGGAAATAAAAACAACAGCAAGAAGAATATAACAAGCCCTGTTGCATTTATTCAAATGAATACCAGATCTAATTGACTGGGGATTGATTAAATCTATTTAAAGTCTACAGACTTTAGCAAAATGCAATATTTTTTTACAATCTAAAATTATATACTATTATATATTATACTATTCTTAAGGCATTAACCCTCAATGCCCTCAATTTGCTTCCTTATCCTAGTAGCACTAGTTAGGAATTTTGTCATTGCTGAAGTCATTTTAGGAATTTGATCACAGAGAACCTAGTAACATAACTTTCATTTGAACATCCAGGAAAAAGATGTTCAAAACAGGATTAATCATACATCCTAAAATAAAAGTTATAGATTAATACAGATTAACAGAGTTGGAAGGGACCTTGTAGATCATCTAGTGCACCCCCCCTCAAGCAGGAGACCCTGCACCATTTCTGACAAATGGCAGTCCAATCTCTTCTTGAAAGTCTCAAGTGATGGTGCTCCTACAACTTCTGAGGGCAAGCTGTTCCATTGATTGATTGTTCTCACTGTCAGAAATTTTCTCCAGGTTAAATCTCTCCTTGTTCAGTTTCCATTCATTATTCCTTGTCTGGCCTACAGGTGGTTTAGAAAATAGCTTGACCCCTTCCTCTCTTTGGCAACTCCTCAAATTAAAATAAATCAATCAAGTTACAATAGAGGAGTCTATGTTCCATGGACTCTATAGCTTGGTTATTACGGGAAATCACCCTTTTGAGTTCTCTTACATGATCCTCACTTCTTATTCCAAAATATTTCAAGTGTTGTTTCCAAACTTTGTTCAGTGATACCTCTCTTCAATTTGAGCAAAGTTTAGAATGATTTAAACTTGCCAGCTTTGTCAAATCAATACCTATTTGTCATCACTTGTCTTCTAATAAAGTAGTGCCAATAAGTCAGTAGAAATTTCACTTAGCAACCATTCACATTTATGACGGGACACCCAAAAGCTATTTACAATCAAGTTTAAAGCAACCCCTTGTAGTGACGTGATTGCATTTTGGGTATGTAGTAATTGGCTCATCTTCATGGCAGATTCCTGCAATCATGACTATAATTTTCAACATTTTTGACTGGTTTCTGGAATCACGTCTGGTTTCTGGCAGAAAATGCTCATGGAGTAAAATGGATTGCTTATGAACCAAAGCATAACTTCATATAATGTCTGAGGTGTTCACTTAATAATCACTGCAAAAATGTTGTAAAATTGGGTCTGGTCACATGATGACTTGCTTAATGACTAAAATGACTTACAATTGTAATAATAGATTAAATTACGGTCATAAGTCATGGTCTATCTATATAATGATTCTCTCCTCTGGGGCTGGTTCCTGTTAGAGTTAGGTGAGGACAGGCCCCTCTTACATGGGGTGGCAGAGATTTGGAGCTTGGGTTTTTCTAACTTTTCTGTGGGTTAGCCTTAACTCTTAACTCTAATTCTAGCTGCTGGTGACCTTCTACTGCTGCACCATAGAGAGAATCTTAACTTACTACATCTCTGTATGGTTTGCCAGTTGCACAATGGCAGATAGGAAAGCACTCCAGAGGGTTAATGTCATTGCCCAGAAGATCATTGGTTGCCCTCTCCCCTCTTTGGAAGAGCTTTATAGGTCCCACTGCCTTAAGAAAGTTCAAAACATCCTCAAAGATCTATCTCATCCTGAGCACCCTTTTTTTTAAACTATTACCATATGGGAGCCGGTGCAGGACAATAAAAACAAAGACAAATAGGCTGAAAAACAGCTTCTATCCCAGGGCAATAACTCTTTTGAATTCTACTGTATAGTGCAGCGTTGGTGTGGTGTCGGGGTTTTTCAGTTCAATGTGTGGAGTGTGAAGGATGTGTGTTTGTGTTTATTTTCATGGTCATGACGTGCACTGAAGATAGTGTTTGATTTTGTTGTACGAGGTGCAGTGACAATAAAGTAAACTAACTAATTCTAACCTGAGATGACTTCACTTTTCAATGAAGTTTTTGCATGCATTGTTCCTTGGCAGGGATGGGTGGGGGAGCACCTGGAAAGCAAGCTGGTTGCATCATCATAAAGAGACACTCTAAGTTGATGTGATGTTGGTTTTGGGGTCAAACATCACAGGGCCTAACTTTAACTCTTATCCCCATTTATACTAACATGCTTACAACAGAGATACTGAATGAATGGCAAAATATCCGACAAGATCCTGCTTATTTCTTAAAGCAAAAAAAAAAAAAAAGGATAAGGCAATGATTCCAAATATTAGAGGTGAAAGAGACGTCAATTTTACAAATTTTATTCAGAATTATATAGTAAAGCAGAGAACATATAAAAGAAAGATACAGAGGCTTTTAAAAATAAAAATTAATTTACATTTGGATGATGTCCATTTTGCTTTTTAATATCTATGTGGAATCCCTGGTTTGTACCATTAGATATCATTGGGAGATCTACGGAGTAGTACATAATTTATTTGAATACAAATTGATTTTGTTTTCAAATGACATTATTTTGTTTATTTCTAAATCTCGTATTACTATCCCATGTTGCAAAAGGAGCCTTAATTGTAATAACAGAATTGATGCTTATATACGGGAGGAAATCATGGTACAAAGTTCATGCCTTTTTCATTTGCTGCACTTTTTAAAGAAAGTAATTATTTTCCACTGTAATTTGATGAATCAGAAAATAAGAATAAATTTTATGCTTAGTTTACTTTTCCTCAAGTGTTTGTTTTACAGATGACATCAAACACAAAGAATCAGCACCCTCTAGCGCAGTTTCAAAACAAATGCTGTTTATTGTGTGGGCAAGAAAACAAAAACTTGCTATTACAAATTGTTTTAAACAATTGTTAAATAAGATTAATAAATACACTTTTTACACAAAGATTTATAGAATGACAATGATATTTGAGTTAAAACATTTAAATAAATTATTTAGAGATATCTGATGCCACTGGTTATTAATGGGTTTATCTGTAACAGGAGGTTGGTTATTATGGTTTTAATTTTAGCAGTTCTTCACAACCTTTTTCCTTCATTATCCAAAACTTTTTTTAGAATTTTGTTCAGTGTTCAGAATTTTGTTTTGTGCAAGAGTGGAAAATCCTACTTCACACATGTACAGTAGGTGCACGAAAACAGCAATATTTGCATTACAGCCTCCCCAGCTACCACACACTTCATTGTGAATTGTTAACTAGAAAGACTCCAAATACTGACCATTTGACCTAATGCTTGATCACTTGTAAAACCGTTAATAGGTTTGTGTGCAGTTACCTCCAAAAATAACATTTTACCCAATTTTGGGTAATTTCTTCAGGTTTGGGAAATACTGAGTTATATAGTGGATCTTTATTGTCAATTTCCAAGAACCTCTTTTGTCTGCCTCAAATATAGGTAAAATAAATAACATCTGTAAAGAGCAGATATATTCAGGAACTGGTGCATTAGTTAATTAAATGGTTCATCAATTGGCTATATCAAGACACAGAGTAACATGAACTGACAACATGGTAAAAAAGGTACAAATATGCCAAGGTATAGAACAAAATGTACAGATACTCCTTGATTTACAAATAGCCATTTAACAACCAAAGTTATATTCCCTCCCAAAGTACTTATGACCCGGTTCTGAAGTTTCAACAGCTGGGTCCCTGCTGCAGTCATGTGATTTGCATTTGGAATGCTCAGCAACTGGGCCATATTTACAACCATTTGCAGCGCACCCTCATTACATGACAATTTTCAATGTTTTTGCCAAAAACTAGTGCTTATTTCTGAATTTTTGCCAAAAAACTCTATGGCAAACAATGAGTTCATTTAATGACAGCTGCAAAAAAGTTTGTAAAATAGAGTTGGTTATATGGGTGACCCGCATTACAATCCTCACAATTTACAACCGTAATGGACAGGCTTCCTTACTGTTCTAAGTCAAGGAATATCTGTATTTCAATAAACATATCATATTTTATGTGACCCTGATCTCTTCTATATGTAGCAAGCTCTCAGCTGAATAGTTAAGACTATACATTTGGCAGTTCTGCTTGCTAGATATTTAGTAGTGTAATAAAGGAAGTAAGATAACCTATTGTTGAGATCTTAGTCGATTGTTTCATGAAGTAAAGAGTCTAAAAACTGGGTCCTGGCTGAAGCATATAATTGGCATTCAAAGAAACCATGCCTAGTGTCTTCTATTTGGGGCCTCAGTTTTCTCTTATTGCATGATGGAATTGCCCACATGTAACCAAGGATCCAATCACATTTGTAAAGAAACTTTAAGGACAGTGATTAGTGCTTTTCTTTCTTGTTGACTGGTAATATTTACAGGAAAGATCAAAGAAACCAGGGAACCCACTGATTGCTTTCCTTAGTAAATTTGTAAGGAGAGTCGTATAAGTTGCTGACACACTTTTCCGCTGCTCCAGTGAGAGGAGGAAAGGTCTCTAATGTGACTATGAGGAAACCCCCTCCCAAAAAAACCCCATTAACATCAAATAGGATCAATTTTATTAGGATCAACACTACACAAATCCTGCCCTGAATAATTGGTAATAATGAATAGTGTAGAACAGGAGTATCAAATTCAAGGCCTGTGGGCCGGATTCGCCCCGTTGAATATTTAGATCTGACCCGTGGGGCTGCCCTGGAAACAGCAAAGGACCGGCCTGTGATGCTTCTGCCAGCAAAAACAGAGCTTAGCCCTGCGGAGCTCCATTTTTGCTGGCAGCAGGTTGCAGGAGGCGGTCATAGTCGAAAATGGAGCTCGGGAGCCTGTTTTTGCTGGTAGAGCACTTGGGCCACCACAGGCACTCCCAAAATGAGTGATGTAGATGCCCCCCAGCCACCCGGAGGTCAAACACAACCCTGATGCAGCCCTCAATGAAATCAAGTTTGACACCCATGGTGTACAATAAAAGGCTTTATTTTTGCCTTTCCCCAGCCTTTATTAGATTTCTCTCCATTCAACTCTGGAGCTGGCCTGACTGAGGCCATTTTGAGGCTCCAGGGTTGCCACCCTAATCATTAATTATTCTGGCTGTGGATGGTGGGGTTTGTAACTTAACACAACTGGTCAACCCCAGGTTTGAATTTAATGTGTTTAGATATATTAGTTTGCTATATGGAAAGCAGAAAGCAAGACAATATAAATATAATATTTGTTTTTTAATTTTTGATGGATAAATCCAAATAATAATTGTCCAATCAGAGCTTTGTCACTTGGGCAACCAGGAAGATCTAGGCAGAATTAGAATTTATTTATTTATTTATTGTTCGTATTTCTATACTGCTCCCTCTCCCAAAAGGGACTCGGGGCGGTGTACAGCCTAATAAATACATAAAATACAAAGTTACAAAATTAAATAGAATTTAAAACCAGATTAAACATAGATGTGGCTGCATCCCGAAAAATTTTAAAAATGAGATTAAAATTTAAAAAACCCTGTTAACTTAAAACCCCATAGACCCTTACTGGGCCAGGCCAGCCTGTTTAAAAAATAGGGTCTTAACTGCGCGCCGGAAGGAGAGGATATCTGTCATGGCTCGTATCTCCGGGGGGAGATCATTCCACAGGGAGGGGGCTCCCACAGAGAAAGCACGCACCCTCGGGGCCGCCAGCCGACAACGATCAGGTGGCGGTACCCCAAGTAGGGCGACCCTGTGGGAGCGTAGAATGATTCATCTGTAACAGTAAACATGAATTTGGAAGGTGGAAAAAAGAGGCCCATGGAGATTTTTAGCCAAAAAATGACAACAAAATGAATAAACCAATGTTTCTATGTCTATTAGTAAAAGTTTAGCATTTATTTGTTTGAATGAAATTACAGCCTCTTACTTGTCATTGTTTAACTATATTCCCAGTTCCCCAAAGCCTTCAACTGTCATACTTTGTTCCAAAAAACCGGTTAAGGTTCCTAGGTGACAAGACCATAATTAGGTATCATAGTTTACAAAAAGCCAAACACTTCAAACACGGAAATAAGAACCAAAAGGTATAATCAACTGTACACTGCCCACATGATAAACAATCTTCATTCTATTTTGCACAAAGAAACACACAGTTCATTATAGGGGCAAACCTCCAGATCATTCTCATTATTTGGCAACAGTGGTGAGTCATTTATCATGGATTACTTTGGAGAACAGTAGGAGCTCCTCAAAATATGAAGTTTCCTTCTACATCTACATTAACATGCTTAGACGATAAAGAGAATTATTATTACAGTCATCTTTGACAATTTTGCTGGGATTTATTTGGCTTGGGCCAGCGGTGGGATTCAAATTTTTAACAACCGGTTCTGTGGCTTAAGTGGTGGGCGTGGCTTGGTGGTCATATGACTGGGTGGACATAGCTTGGTGGTCATGTTATTGGCTGGGTGTGGCCAACACAATATCACTCACATCGAGGCATACATCTCCTTGCCTGGCCTCTCATGATTGTGGGGATGCTGCAACAGTCGTAAGTGTGAAAAATGGTCATAAGTCACTTTTTCAGTGCCATTGTAACTTTGAATGGTCATTCCACACAAGCAAAGTACCAGCAAAGGAGGGAAAAAAAACTCCAGAGACGTTCCTGAGACAGGAAGTCTAGTCCTGCCAAGAATGTAATAAGGGTTAATGGAGAGGCAGTTTCTGTAAGCAACATCAGAATGTTTCCTTCCTGCCTTTCTTATAGGATTAGGCCAGTAATTTCTTCTAACATTCGGTTCTCCGAACTGCTTAGAATGTTAACAACCTGCTCTAGCAAATAGGTGCGAACAGGTATAATCCCACCTCTGGCTTGGGCTCAGTTGAATCTCAAAAAAAGTTTATGGATTATGTAGACACGTCTATGGATAGAAATAAAAATGGGAAAGAACTGCATATACCAAATTATATTTAATTCAAACTGGCCTTGGATCAAACATAATCCTTATGTTTGATCCAAGCCAGGGCTTGCTGCATTCAGATAGGGCTGGAAACGGAGTCCCCACTTGGGGAGGTTGTGGAAAAACCTCCCTAAAGGATTACAGAGTGAGAGAGAGAGCAAGATGGCGACCGGAGGAGGTCGACCAGAAGAGCTCCGCCAGCTCCGCCAGCCAGAAGAGCTCCGCCGCCCGGCGTGGTGAGTTTCCCCCCCCCCAGGTCCTCCTCACCTGTGGCAGGGGTGGCGAGGGGACCTGTGGGGGGATGGGCGACCCCCGAGGCCGTGGCGCGGCCGTGGCGCGGCGTCGTGTTTGGCGCTGGGCCCGGCGGCGGCCGGCTGGCGGCTGGCGGCTGGCGGCGGGGCCGCGCGGCTGTGAGGCGATCCCCGGGGCCGTGGCGCGGCGTCGTATCTGGCGCCGGGCCCGGCGGCGGGCCGCGCGGCTGTGGGGCGACCCCCTCGCGGCGGCGGCGGGCGGCTGGCAGCTGGCGGCTGGCGGCGGGGCCGCGCGGCTGTGAGGTGGGCGTTTCCCGATCGGTGGTGCTGCCGTGCGAGGTTGAGGTCTCCGGATGCCTGGAGTCGGCGGAGACCGGAGGCCGGAGCAGCTGGAGGCCGGCGGCTGGCGGTGGGCCCGCGCGACTTCGCGGCTGGCGGCCGGCGGTGTGGCCATGCGAGGCCGAAGTTCCTGGGATGGCTGGAGCGGCTGGAGGCTGGCAGCTGGAGGCTGGAGCGGCTGGAGACTGGCGGCGTGGCTATGGGACCGCCGCCGGGGTCGAGACCAGGGCTGGGGCCGTTGTGAGGGCCCCAGCCGAAGTTGGAAGGGCGGCTCGAGCGGCCGAGGGTCGGCCGCCGTGGGCGGAGCCAGGGCGGCCTGGCTGTGGGACTATCGCCGGGGCCGGGGCTGGGGCCTTTGCAGGGGCCCCAGCCGAAGCTGGTGTACGAGCCACAACTCGAGCAGCTAGAGGATGGACGCTGCGGGCAGAACCGAGGCGGCTGGAAGATCATCGACCTCCAGGGCCATGGTGTGGTTCTGGGTCTGGTGCTGGTCCCGGTAGCCCGTGGCGTGACCGGCAGGCGGCCGTTGGAGTTGGAGCTGGGACTGGAGGACCGCTGCCGCGGTTGAAGTTATTCTCCTCCTCTTCGTCCAATCGGCGGTGCGCTGAACGCCCTCAACCTGGACTTGGGCCCCGGCCGGCTAGTTCTCAGCTTGGTCGGGGTCATTTTTATCATCTCCATCATTTTTATCAGAGGACTCAGGCCGGGACGCTATTTTACACCAGAAATGATCTCTGGGCCCTGAGATATGTCCCCCTATCTCAGCAATGGCCCTCTGCTCTCTCGGAGGCCCATCTCAAGGACGGATTGTGGGATCCGGAGAGATGGTGGGGTTTTAAGTGCGGGAGGGAGGGGTGTCTTACGAAATTTTTAGTTAGGTTTTTAAGGGGGTTAGGAAGGCCCGGGCGGGAGTTGGGGGACAACTCGCCGGAGGCTGGGTCCAGGCCGGGGGTTGGGCGTGGCCGGGAGAGTCAGAGTCCGGACAGGACCGTATTGAGGATGGGGGGGGGTCACCGGGGAGGGTGGAATTAAATCTATTGTTACGGTGAGCGGGAGGGGCAGATTTGGCGGTTATAGGGGGCCATATTCTGTGTTGGGAGCGCGCCCTCGCTGTTTGCTTGCTGTGGCGCGCTCCGACCCCCTTGTCATCTCCCGTTCCCCAGGGGGTCTGAGCAATCGGGCCCTGGGCCTTAGGCTGATGTTGTGTAACGCCAGGTCCGTTGTTAATAAAGCCCCTCTCATCCATGATTTGATTTGTGAGGGGGGCGCGGACCTGGTGGGAGTTACCGAGACCTGGCTGGGCCAGGAGGGGGGAGTCCCTCTGGTGGAGATGTGCCCAGCCGGGTTTCGGGTTTTTCATCGGCCGAGGGCCCAGGGGAGGGGAGGGGGGGTTGCAGTAGTTATTAAGGAGGATCTGTGTCCGAGGGAGGCCACTGTATCTCAGACGACCGGGTGTGAGCTGCTTTTCGTGAAGTTCGGTCCCAAGGTTCAGGTGGGCTTGCTGGTCGCATACCTGGCTCCCTGCTATGTGGCAGCAGCCCTGCTTGAGCTCCTTGAGGTCATAGCTGGCGTGGCGGTTGGGACCCCCAGGCTTATGGTCATGGGGGATTTCAACCTGCCATCTGCTGGCGGTACCTCGGGGATTGCTCAAGAGTTCATGGCTTCCATGACGGCCATGGGCCTGACCCAGTTAATTCGGGACTCTACTCACGTGGGAGGTCATACCTTGGATCTGGTTTTCGTCTCCGATCAGTGGCAGAGTGATCTGGGTATGGGGGATATAGTCATAGAACCCCTGTCATGGTCGGATCACTCGCTCCTGAAGCTCGACTTCCGTTCCGCACCCCCTGACCGCAGGGAGGCGGGACCATTAAAATGGTACCGCCCCAGGCGCCTGATGGATCCTGATAGGTTCCTGACGGAGCTTGGGCCATTTCCCGAAGCTCACACACACGACTCGGTTGAGGGCTTGGTCGCCACCTGGGATAGGGTGGCTGCTGGGGCCCTCGACCGAGTCGTGCCCTTGCGGCCTCTGACCCGATGCCGATCCCAAGTGGCTCCTTGGTTTTCTGAGGAGCTAAGGGAGATGAAGCGTCGGAAAAGACGCCTAGAGAGCAGTTGGAGGGCCAGCCGCTCTGGGTCTGACCGAACACTATTACGATCTTATATTAAGACGTATTTAGTGGCGATAAGGATGGCGAGGAGATCTTACCTCTCCACCCTTATTGCGTCTGCGGAAAACCGCCCAGCCGCCCTGTTTAGGGTGACCCACTCTCTACTGGAGGTAGGAGCGCGGGAGGACCCCTTGCAGGGACGGGCTGAGGAGTTTTCTAGGTTTCTGCAGGACAAAATCGCTCAGATCCGGGATGAGCTGGACTCCGACTGGGCATCTCCGGGCGGGGGGGCGGGGGTGGATATCGGTGCGGTCAATTGGGTTGAGTTCGATCCTGTTACTGTGGAGGACGTGGACAGGATACTGGGGGGACTGAATGCCACCACCTGTTTGTTGGACCCGTGCCCCTCCTGGCTGGTCTTGGCCACTCGGGAGGTGACACGAGGCTGGTTCCAGGGTATTATAAACGCTTCCTTGAGAGAGGGGCTGTTACCTGCCGCCTTGAAAGAGGCGGTGGTGCGGCCCCTCCTCAAGAAACCGTCCCTGGACCCAGCATTGTTATCTAACTATCGTCCTGTCTCCAACCTTCGCTTCGTTGCGAAGGTTGTTGAGAGTGTGGTGGCACGTCAGTTCCCGCAGTACCTGGATGAAGCGAGTTATCTTGACCCCCTCCAATCGGGCTTCAGGCCCGGGCACAGCACGGAGACGGCGTTGGTCGCGTTGGTGGATGACCTCTGGAGGGCCCGGGACAGGGGTTGTTCCTCTGTCCTGGTCCTGTTAGATCTCTCAGCGGCTTTTGATACTGTCGACCACAGTATCCTATTGCAGCGGTTGGAGGGGTTGGGGGTGGGAGGCACCGTGTTGCGGTGGTTCGCCTCCTTCCTCTCCGACCGCTCGCAATTTGTGTTGACGGGGGGGCAGAGATCGGCCCCGAGGCCCCTACGATGTGGGGTGCCTCAGGGGTCGGTGCTCTCGCCCCTGCTGTTCAACATTTATGTAAAGCCGCTGGGTGAGGTCATCCGTGGCTTCGGGGTGGAGTTCCATCAGTACGCTGACGATACTCAGCTGTACATCTCCACCCCGGGCCACCCCAACGAAGCCGTCGAAGTGATGTCCCGATGCCTGGAGGCCGTGCGGAGTTGGATGGGTCGTAACAGGCTTCGTCTCAACCCGACCAAAACCGAGTGGCTGTGGTTTCCTGCGCCCAGATACAGCCAGCTGGTTCCTTCGCTGGCCGTGGGGGGAGAGGTATTGACCCCCGTGGAAAGGGCGCGCAACTTGGGTGTCCTCCTGGACGTACGGCTGTCTTTAGAAGAACATATTGCAGCCGTCGCCAGGGGGGCTTTCTATCAGATTCGTCTGATTTACCAGTTGCGGCCCTTTCTGGATCTGGGCGCACTTCGCACAGTCACTTCTGCCCTCGTCATCTCCCGCCTGGATTATTGCAATGCTCTCTACATGGGGCTCCCCTTGAAGAGTCTCCGGAGGCTGCAGCTGGTCCAGAATGCAGCCGCGCGGGTGATCGTGGGTGCTCCTCGGAGCTCCCACGTTACACCGCTTCTCCGCAGGCTGCACTGGCTTCCTGTGGCCTTCCGGATTCGATTCAAGGTGGTACTGACAGTATTTAAAGTGCTCCATGGCTCGGGACCTGGGTACTTACGGGACCGCCTGCTGCCATCATCAACCTCCCGCCGCCCAGTACGCTCCCACAGGGTTGCCCTCCTCGGGGTACCGCCGCCCGGCCGTTGTCGGCTGACGGCCCCGAGGGTTCGGGCTTTCTCTGTGGGAGCCCCCTCCCTTTGGAATGATCTCCCCCCGGAGATACGGGCTATGACGGATATTCTGACCTTCCGGCGCGCAGTGAAAACCCTATTTTTTCAACAGGCTGGCCTGGCCCAGTAACTGTATTTTTAGTTTTTTAACTTAATCTTAATCGGGGTTTTATTAGTTTTTAATTTTTAACTCTATTTTTGGGTTAGACAGCCGGATCAATTTGGTTTAATTTATTTTAAATTGTATTTATTGAGTATTATGTGTTTTTAGTAGGCTGTACACCGCCCCGAGTCCCTTTTTGGGAGAGGGAGCGGTATAAAAGTTTAATTAATAAATAAATAAATAAATAATCCTTGGGAAAACTAAACTGATTTTACTTGAATTTTATAGATAGAATCTTTCTAGCTTGAAAACCCCAAAGCCTAAATTAGAAAGGTTAGGAAGGTTGATTTCATAGATATAGGTTATGTAGTCCTTTCCTTCCAATTTATTTCAGTCATGTCTTCTTTGGGGACTGAATGGAGCATGGGAGACTGCTAACAGTCCCATGTAGAAGCCGATAGTGATGGTCAGCAATGAGAGAGCACAAACGTCTTTGATTCATGTTTATGCCCATCATTTGGGCCTTCCCCCTGCATAGTGGACATGCTTGGCATGGATGATACAGATAATCTTCCATTTACAACATTTTGTTTAGCGACAGTTTAAAGTTACAATGGCACTGAAAAATGTAACTTATGACCATGTTTCACATTTACGACTGTTGCAGCATCCCTATGATCACATGATCAAAATTCAGACATTTGGAAACTAACTCATATTTATGATGGTTGCAGTATCCCAAAGTCATGTAATCCCTTTTTGTGATCTTCTGACAAGTAAAGTCAATGGGGAAACCTATTTCAATTAACAACTGTTACCAATTTAAAAACTGCAATAATTCACTTAACTAATTTGGCAAAAAAGATCATAAAATGAGGCAAAATTCACTTAACAAATTTCTCATTTAGGAACAGAAATTTTGGGCTTAATTGTGGTCATAAGTTGAGGACTACCTATAATCTATTTCTAAAATTTAACATTAGTAGTGTGTCAGGATTCCGGTAGTTACTCCCATTTAAATTTATTTAGTAGCAGTATTCACATTTACTTGCTAATTTCAAGTTCTCCCTGTCCCCTTATAATTAAAAGCACTATCCATCTGTCCTGGAGACAATAGAAAACCAGCATGCATTTGCTATCTCTATCACCATGCTAATGGGGAAATTCTGGGACTTCCAAATTCACACATCTTAACATTGTTTAGTTCTGTATGGTGGACACCAAATGATAGCAAATTCTTCAGTTTCAGGCATGGTTTATTCCAGTCCATCTTGGAGGTTTGAATTTGGGCCAAATCAGTTGTTCTGCTGAATTGCCACCCCCTTCTATGTTCCCAAATGTTATTCACAATGCAATGGGAGGCAATCTCATGATAGAATGTTTCTGTGCACAAAAAGGTTATCTCTGTATAGAAAATACATTTAATTTTTTACGTGGGGGATTAATTTTTTTTTAACATAGACCTCACCTATAGGAACACTTGATTTGTTTACTCCTTTTGTTATTTTTGTAAATTCTCAAATCTCCACTCAACCCTAACTATTTTGGGATAAATCCAAACTATAACTAGTTCAACCAGAATGCTGCAATTTAAACTGATTGCTTCATGAAATTCTATTCATGATTTTCTTTTCTTAGTTTCTGAAATAGTTTCTGAGCTAGAACATTGCCTCAAAGTTGAGCAATCTTAGCTAATATCTACAGTTTGGAGTTTGAAGGCTCATATACGTTCCTTAGATTTATTTTTAATGGTCTCCTATAGAGTTAAGCAGTGATTTATTTTTTATATATATATATATAGAGAACTGAATGAAATATTAGCCTGGTGAAATGAATCTTAATACAGCATCTAAATATTTTTTTAAAATAAAAATGCTTCAGAACATCTGGAAGGTACTTTCTGTACTGCCCATCTACATTTCAAATAATACAGCTGCACCTAAGAAGACCTGGTTTCCAGCTAAAAAACCAGTATCTTTATTTTTTATTATTCATTTTTGTTTACCATTAGATTTAGTACCTTATAATAGTTCTGTATAATCTGAATCTTATATATACCTGTGGAAAAGAGTTTTAAAACAGATATGATCACCTTTGCCATTTTGTATTTAATCTGCCAATGAGTTTGATTTTATCCAGAGATAGTCTGTTTGGAAGATACGCTTCTGGAGAATCTTTGTGTGAGGTGCATCAGGAAACAAGGAGCTAGAGCTGAATTTCCTATTACTTCTCAGGGTTTTGAATTTCCTGAAAAGGCAGCAAACTGGTTGACTTTTATACATATATATGGGTAGTTCTCAAGTTATGACTATAATGAAGCCTGCCAATTTTGGTTGTAAGTCATGATGGTAAATGTGACCAACCCAATTTTATTAGCCTTTTTAGCAATCATTAATCAAACACATTGTTTCTTATGGAACATTTTTTTCAGAAACTGGAATGCTGGTTTTCAGCAAAATAAATAAATCATAAATTGGTCATGTGACCACAGGATGTTATGGACAGCTATAAATGTGGACACGTTGCCAACTACTTGGAATGCAGTCACGTGACTGCAAGGAGGCCTCTGGCCATCAGAATCGCATCATAAGTACTTTTTTTTGGGGGGGGTTGTCATAACTTCAAATGGTTGCTAAGTGATCAGTCATAAGATGAGGATTACATAATTTATGGGAGCCATGAGAAACACTTGTGGGATGCTTTGCTTCAGGAATTTGGCTTCTTTATTGCCTTGAATGAGGGACAAGAGTATTGCTTACTTGCTTCAGCAGCAAGCAAGTGTCCAGCAGTGGTATTCAGCAGGTTCTGACCAGTTTTGGAGAACCGGTAGTGGAAATTTTGAGTAGTTCAGAGAACTGGCAAATACCACCTCTGACTGGCCCCACCCCCATCTATTCTCTGCCTTCCAAGTCCCAGATGATCGGCTGGATCTTCTTTGGTTGCCCTGCACAGGAGAATGGAGCTGGAAGGCAGGTTAGTGGGGTGGGGAGGGAATGGGATTTTGCAGTAACCTTCCCCCAGGAGTGGGAGGGAATGGGGATTTTGCAGTATCCTTCCTCTGCCATGCCCACCAAGCCACGCCCACCAAGTCACACCAGGTCCAAGCCACGCCCACAGAATTGGTAATAAAATTTTTTGAATCCCACTGATAGTGTCTCCTTTGCTCAGATTCTGCACTTAATTTTTTAGAATAGAATACTTTATTGGCCAAGTGTGATTGGACACACAAGGAATTTGTCTTGGTGTAAATACTCTCAGTATACATAAAGAAAAGATACATTCGTTAAGAATCAAGAATCATAACGTACAACACTTAGTGGTAGTCATAGGGTACAATCAACAATCAAATCATACTAGGAAACAGTCATCGCAAGGATACAAGTGACTAAGTTACAATCCTACAATCACAAGTGGGAAGGGATGGGTGATAAGGAGTGATGAGATTAACAGTAATAGCAGTGCAGACTTTGTAATAGTTAAACAGTGTTGAGGGAATTATTTGTTTAGCAGAGTGATGGCTTTCGGAGAACTTTTCGTGTCTAGTTGTTCTGGTATGCAGTGTTCTATAGCGTCGTTTTGAGGGAAGGAGTTGAAATAGTTTATATCCGGGATGTGAGGGGTCTGTAAATATTTTCACAGCCCTCTTTTTGACTCGTGTAGTATACAGGTCCTCGATTGAAGGCAGGTGGGTAGTAATTGTTTTTTCTGCAGTCCTAATTATCCTCTGAAGTCTTTTATGTATCACTTGAGCCTATGCAGTAATATAGTTTGATTTATGCAAAAAAAGTAATAAAATTAACGTGTGTCCTCAGGCAAAATATATTTAATTCCTGCTTGGAAGTATGCTTTTATTTACTGATGTTTAAAGCAAGCTGAGATAGGCTGGTTCTGAGTTCCAAGTACACAAAATAAGCCTAGGGAAAAGAAAGTGATTTTGCTTCTGTTTTTTTTTTAAAGAAAGCTATGTTTTAGGCATTTTATTTCTTTCCATAATCTAGACTCTGGCCTAAACCAAATGTGGTTCATCAAATGATCTTACATCTACCTTCAGGGTGGATTTGTTCTCCGTAAAGCCACACCTATCAAAACTACTGTATGCCATCTGTGTACCATCTGTGTGGACAAATTACCACACGCCATATGTGTGGACTTCTGGGATTTGAAGCCCACCCATGTTAAAGCTCCTGAGGTTTGAGAAACACGGATCTACACACAAGAAGTTGCAAGCTGAACACCTTTGGCAGAAGCGTAAAACAACTTTAGAAAAATAATTAACTTTACAATCCAAATACAGAGGGAAAGGAAGAAAACAGCCTGATCAGCCTGAGCTCCCTCAGCTGCCCCCCACCAAATAAATGAACGAAATGAATAACGGGAGAAAAGAGTAACTGAAATGAAGTCCCCTGCAAGGGCATGATTGGCTGAAGAGCCTTGGCCGGGCATCCTCGGCTGCAATCTTTTCCTATAGTCCGATTTGCCAATTCTGGGCCTTGGCATCATCATTGGACCAGAACAACAACAACAAATATTTTTTAAAATGGGGTGCACCCAAAAACTGGTATTTCGGGCTGTGTTTCCCCATTCAAAACTCCGCCATCCTTATAGGGAGCATAACAAAGAGGTTTTTCCATTGCCTTCCCCGCTTCTTCGCCCGCCACCGCGCTCTTTGGCGCGGTTAGGAAAGCGCTCCCCGCGTGGTCCCGCGACGGACAATAGAGGCATCTCCACGTTGCGCAGCCGAAGCGGGTCTTTGCCCGGGATATCGCGGCCTACCCGCACCAAAGGCGCAAAAAAGAGCCCGCCGCCACCAAACGTTGCGCGCCGCGACGTTCCCACGGAAGGGAACTTTCTGTCGTCAGAGAAAACTAGGCAGCCAATCGGGAGCCAGAACGAGACATTCCCGCTTCGCTTGCCGCTTGTTCGGTCTCTTTAAAACGATTCCGTCAAAATGGGGCTTCATTGGGGTCTGGGAAGAGAGTAAGGCTGCGGGCGGCTCCCTACGGGGTCTTGATATCCAAAGCGCCCCCCTCCCCCTTTTTGAAAAACTCCAGGAAGCAAAGGTTGGGGCAGATGGAAGAACACGATTTCCTAAATGAATTGCACCTAAGAGGAGCAGTAGGCAAAATTAGGTGCTCGCCGATGTTGGGAAAGTTAATTCTTCGCCGCAGAAGGGAAGGGGAGGGGGAGGATTTCTGAAAAGCAACGCGGTTGTTCAGCATCAGCAAACCTAAGTAACTCTTCAGGAGTGGAAGTTAGAAAGATGCGCATCCCGGAGGGTCAAGACCGGATGAAGACGAGTTGTGGGTAAATCTCAGTCCTGTCCGCTCAGCAGCGGCTTTTTAAGAGCAATTCAGTCGCTAGCTACTGGCTGGAGTGACAGTATATGGGAACCATCGCTGTCCACTACTTAGATTTTACACCTATTTACATAGAAGTAATCTTCCGTTAGTATCTATGGTGGTTGGTTACAATTTGGATTAAAAATAAAAAAAGGCAATGACACTTCCCCGGTTGGTGTATAACAAGACACAGGGATATAATTAAATGGCCTGTGGATCTTTAATATATTATTAACAATTATATATTTAATATATTTTTATATTTGATATTTTGATATATTTAATATATTTTTAACAATTATAAAGCTGGGAGAAATAGTGAGAGAATGATTAAGAGTGAGGTTTTCTTTCTGTTTTGGCTATCAGTGATTTCATGGATACTTACAGCAATATAAAACTGGTTTACCACAACCCAGATGCCTTCTAGATATTTTTAAATCCCCCAATTTAGCCTAAAGCTTTGGGATTTCGTAGTGGTTTCCTTTCAAGTACAAATAAGGTCTAATTCTGCTTATGTTTGGGATCAGTTATGATTGGCTAGGGCATGTTGCCTTGATGGACAAAAGACAATAAAGATGGAATATACATAGGATCCTGTCTGCTTAAAGTCCTTAATATAAAACACATCCTGTTGAATATTAAACACAATCAGCAGGCTCCAGGTTATATTATAACATGAAATCATTTCTTTTTCCTGGTCTAGTCAAACTTACAAGGTAGCTAAATAGAACATTTATTCACACGGCATAATAAAATATGCAGCACGTATATGTATGTATGTGAACTGGAGAAAATGGTAGGTTTAGAAATCTCTGAACAAATATGAAAGCAAGTCTTTGAAAATAAGGACTGAGATTTCTATAGTTTGAATGAAATACATAAAGTGACGTATGTATGTATGTATGTATGTATGTATGTATGTATGTATTGTATGCTTATTTTAAAGGGAAAAAAATCATGAGAGCACTTGGGACCAATCTCAGACAGACCAGAAAACAAAGTTTGCAAAAGTTTATTAAGGTAAGACTTTGCAGAGTTGCACTGAACTCTGCAGTGTGTATTCTTCATAACACTGTAAGTTCTATGAAGTAAAATGAATGATGGAAAACAGAAATAGCATTGCTTTTATCCTTGCTGGAGATTCAAAAGGCCCAAAGGAGACGAGGTGCGAGATATTAATGTCTTTTCAGTTCCAGTTTTGTTTACCCAGACTGGCAAGTGCTTGCTTAACTTCTCTGGCAGAGGTTTTTTTGCTCCCCCAACTACTTGCTTTTTTTTTTTTTTGAAGGGGCGGGGACTCTTGTTACAAGTGGTGTATTTTGCCACTGTACTAAAGTATGATATGTGCATTTTCAACAGCAACAGAAATGATGGTAACAGCAATGTGTGTGTGACGGAGAGAAGTTTGTGAGGGGGAGAGTAACAGATTTTTGTCCTGTAATATGCTATGTTTGTTGAAAGGGATCCACAATCTTGTATGTACCTACAGGTCCTTGATTTATGACCATAATTGAGCCCAAAATTTCCATTGCTAAGCAAGACAGTTGTTAAGTGAGTTTTGCCCCATTTTACGACCTTTTACCATAGTTGTCAAGGGAATCAGTGTAGTTATTAAGTTGTTAAGCAAATCCTGTTAAATTAATCTGGCTTCCCCCATTATCTTTGCTTGATGGAAACTGCCTGGGAAGATTACAAATGGTGATCCCTTAACTCTGGGAGAGTGCAGCTGTTATAAATATAAGCCAGTTGCCAAGCATCCAAATTTTGATCCCATTACCATGAGGATGCTATAATAGTTGTAAGTGGGAAAACCCATCATAAGTCACTTTTTTCAATGTCATTGCAACTTTGAATGGTCACTAATTGTTAGTCAAGGATTACCTGTACATACACCGGGTCCACAATTGTGTTATATCATAATTATTCACTAATTTTGGTTTAACACATTTTGTTCACCTGGCATACATTTACTAAATTGTATATATGTACAGCAGACCATAATTAAGACAACTATGGTATAATACAATATGCAATGAAGGCAAAAACATGTGTTTGCTAAAATTCATCATTCTATGCAGCTATTACAAATACAAGAACTCTGATCTCAAAACACTGAAGATTGCAGAAGGTGAACAGAAGAGCCTTTTGGGTAAGATCAACGGTCCATCTTTATCAATATCCGAAAAGCTCACAAAGAGAATGGGCAAATATATTGTCATAAACTTTTTCCATTTCCCACTCAGGTATCTAATCTGTGTTGCATTCTAAGCTGACCTCAAGTTGTGCCTGCCATCTTGACTGTTTTGACACCTTCCCCTTCTCTCCCTGAACACTCTTTGTTCTAATGGCATAAGTTATCATTATTGACAGGCTGATAATAACAATTTATTATTGGGAAAGCCTTAGAACAGGGGTGTCAAACTTGTGGCGTTATGGTGGTGTCATGTGATGTATTGGGACTTTTCCCCCCTTTGCTAAATCGGGTGTGGGCGTGACCAGCATGTGATGCATCTGACCTGCTCCGCGGGCTGTGAGTTTGACAGTCCTGCCTTAGAAATATTAGTAATTTTAAATGGGAAAGGTTGGTCTCAATCCTGCTAGTTGTTTGGAAAATGAACCTGTAGTTTATTGTTATTATTGTTGGTGTTTATTTTTTTTATTCTGGGTCTGAATTACTTTTAATTACATCGATAGTCCTAGAGTCACTGGTGCAAGAAGTATGGTGAAATAAATTGAATAGAATAATATAATGAGAAGGAAACTTTGAACACGAGAAGAGATATGTGTCACTTTGGCAGTGCAGTACTAGCTGGCTGTTTGAATACTTTTTGTGTTACAGCAGCTGGTTGCACTCCAGAGGGCTGCATTGCAATGTGCTGCAGAAATCATGGAAGTGTGTCCTTGTGAATCCATCCATTGGATTAATTAACGCCTCTGGTCTATTTAAGAAATCCAGTTGTTTCAACCTCTTTCAGATTGGAAAATAAATCTGATTTGAATGGATTCAGAAATCTGATTTGATTGAGGCAAAATAATCGTTCAATTTGGTTAATTTGGATTTCAGGATCAACTCACAGGCATTTGAGTCTTCAATTTCAAATCAACTTGGAAGTTTTGAAGATCTTTGAATCACATCTCTAAAGTCTATTCATTGTTTGGGCTATATGCTCTGACTTTCTGGATAAAATATATGCAATTTACCCTTTATATATATAAAACTTATTGTAAATAAAATACAAATAAAAATAAAAATAGGAAATTAAGGGAAGGAAAAAGAAAGGGGGAAAGAAAATAGGAGGTTCAAGGGGAGAAAAAAAGAGGCATTGACTTCTGACTCTTTTTAGCACAGTACAAGATAACAACTTTATAACATTTTATATTAGAACCGAGATAATCATTAAAATTTATAAAACATTTCAGAGAATGAATGAATGGAGGGAGGTAATAGTATTTTCTTACGGTATTTAGTTTCAATCTTCCTAACCTTCATGACTTATTATTATGAACTCTCCATTTAGAAGTAAATATTAGATTATAGTATTATTTTTACCCATTTTGGTGACTGCAACACTGATCTAAGGCGAATTTGTGTCTCAAAAACCTATCCTCTGACATGATGCAACCTGTGACTGATAGGCAGTGTAGAATTAGCTGGCTGCTTTGTTTAATTCTGGCAGTCACTATCACACTGTTACCTGTTGCAGGAACTGTTGGTTGTCAGAGAGAGAGAATAACATAAAGTTGTGTGTGTAGTGGAATGGCAGTGTATTGTTAGCTGGATGGATATCCAGATGGCACCAGCTGACATTCAGCTGCCAGCCTACGGCACATATTTTGGTCATCAGGTGACTTGGGGTAGCAAAATGTCCAAAAACTGTCATCAAGAAGATTTATTATTGTTTAACATTCTAACACTGTGCATGATGACACAGTAGTTAAAATGCAGTATTGCAAGCTATCTCTGCTCTCACTAACAGGAGTTCGATTTCTTCGATCCTGCAATTTGAAATAGAATATATTTTCCTTTACTCAAGGTTGATTCAGCCTTCCATCCTTCTGAGGTTGGTAAAATGAGGACCCAGATTGTTGGGGGCAATATGCTGACTTGGTAAATCACTTAGGGCTATATAAAGCACAGTGAAGCGATATATATAAGTCTAAGTGCTATTGCTATTGCTATCTGCAAATGACCCATGTTAGGATATTTCTCTTATTAGGCTAGCTCACAGGTTTATAGGCAAAAGTGAAAATAGTTCTCTGTGCACTAATTATTCAATTGAAGTTTCTTTGATGTTCTTCATTCTGATATAATCATCTGAGTTTAGAGTACTATGTGTGTTCTGTCTCTGTGTGGGATGGTTTGGCAGTGTATCTCTTAGTTAGCTGTTGTACGTATTCCAGCAACTAAGTACACTTCCATATTATTGCACAATTTAACATCATTTTGAGACTAATATGTTAAATTTGCTTGTAGGGAGAGAAGGGCAATAGCCATCATTGTAATTAAACACTTTTAAGGTATGCAGTGCTGTGAAAAAGTGCATTAAGATTTTAATTTATTTTGTTTCGGATTAGCTTGGTATTTTCCAAGCTAGCTTATCTATTGCCAAAATTAACAGTAGATAGTATGTATTTTATTTTCATTTCCAGTATGAAAATGAATCTCAGCTCATATGTATTAAATTGATTTGCAATTCTTACTATAGGTAGTCCTTGACTTACAACAGTTCATTTAGTGACTGAAGTTAAAATGGCAATGAAAAAAGTGACTTATGACAATTTTTCACACTTACGACCATTGCAACATCTCCATGGTCACATGATTAAATTTCAGATGCTTAGTAACTGACTCATATTTATTTTAGCTGGAGTGTGATCACCTTTTGCAACCTTCTGACAAACAAAGTCAATGGGCAAGCCAGATTCACTTAACAAGTGGCTTATTAACTTAGTTGCAGTGATTAACTTAATACTTGTGCCAAGAAATGGGCAAAACTCACTTAACTGTCTCATTTAGCAACAGAAATTTTGGGCTCAATTGTGGTTGCAGTTTGAGGATTGCCTGTATATAAAGTGTTTTATTATTTGGGCTGCCTAAGGATAAGGATTACCTAGAGATTCAGTATTAATATTTGGATTATTGCTAAATGTTTCCCTTTCATTTAAAACAGGAGTCTTCAAACTTGACAGCTTTAAGACTTGTGGATTTCCAACTCCCAGCATTCCTCCTCCAGTCATGTTAGCTTAGGAATTCTGGGAGTTGTAGTTCACAAGTTTTAAACTTGCCAAGTTTGAAGACCCTTGATTTAAAACTTTACTATCATAGAATGGTCAGAACAAAGTCAGCAGTGCTTAGGCCAGTGTTTCTCCTTGCAGCTTTAAAACCCTAACTTTTTTGGGTGTGTGTATGTGGTCCTTTGTCAGGTTGGGCTCCTGGTAGCTGCTACTGAAATAGTTCACTCTTGCATCCTTCCTAGGGCTGAGAGAGAATGACTAGACCAAGGGCACCCAGCTGACTTCATGTCCAAGGTAGGACTATAACTCACAGTCTTACCGTTTCTAGTCTGATGCCTTAAATCACCACACCAGATTGTTTTTCTCTCTATAAAGTCACAATAACATAATTGTGTGTGTATGTAAAATCATAGCAGGAAATGGTTTAGGAAAGCAATATTTATTGTGTCTTCTTTCCCCCTCGAAAAGTCTCTTTACATTGGTCATAATCAGATTTCCTAACCAGATATCCCAGTAAACCATGTTGTAGGGTCCAAGGCTCATTTGGGTAAAGTGCTAAGGGCACTATTAAAGTCTTGACTTGGTTTGCTCTCAGCATCTTTCATAGTTCTAAACAGAAAAGAAAGTTCTGCTTGTCAGTTTATCATGTCATTAAATGTCAAGAAATATCATTGATAGCTCAACATTTGCCATATTTGAGCAGGAAAGTACTAAGGCTGGATGGTGAAGTTGCCCAATGGATCCACAAGGCACAGTGACTTCCTCAAAGATCTTCCTTCTTTTTTATAATGATCTCCCTAATCAGAGCAGCTATATCCTGCTTGATGTTTTCTATGGGTTCTTCAGGCCTCAAGTATTTCACGACTTTACCTTCAGGGCTAATGAGATACTTCCAGAAATTCCACTTAGGTTCCTTTTTCGAAGAATCTGCAGGAATAACATAAGATGAGGCACTTTTAGGTCACAGACAGCAAGGATGTGATTTGGAAAATGTAGGCACTAAGTTGGGATCATGCTTTAATCCAGGGGTGTCAAACTCAAGGCCCGGGGGCCGGATTCGGCCCACAGAGTGCTTAGATCTGGTCTGCAGGAACTTCACCTTCAAACAGTGAAGGACTGGCCCACAGTGCCTCTGCCAGCGAAAACGGAGCTTGTGAGGGCCATGGGTGACCTTCATGAATTCTGTTTTTGCTGGCAGAGAGTTGCAGGAAGCCACCGCAGCCAAAAACAGAGTTCGTGAGAGCTATGGGCAGACCTATGCCCACCACGGAGCCCAAGATTTCTGTTGCTAAGCAAACAGTTGTGAGTCCCCCCATCCATTTTATGATTTTTTTTGTCACCATTGTTAAATGAATCACTGCAGTTTTTAAATTAGTAACATGGCCGTTAAGTGAATCTGACTTCCCCATTGACACTGCTGGTCAGAAGGTCACAAAATGGAATTATATGACCCTGAGACACTGAAACCATCATAAATACATGTCAATAGGCAAGTATCCAGATTTTGATCACATGACCATAAATACCTATCAAGTGTTTATGGTTAATAACCAATGTTATTCGGTTATTCATGGAGCCAGAATTGGTGAGCCGTGAAATTACTAGCAGAAGACAGTAGAAGATCTAATCAAACTTAGGGGTAGAGAGGAGGCCTGTGCTGTCCAAGCAATTGTAGTGTGAATTTTTTTGAAAGAGGTTTGCCTTGATTTATTTCTAGAGCTGGGAGTGACTGGCCCAAAGTCACCTGTTTAGCTTCATGGCTTAGGCCAAACTAGAACTTATGCCTTTTTTTTTTTGAGAATCTCATCAACTCCATTCAACTGTGACTTTCTCCGTCTTTTTCTTCCTCTTGACTGATTCACTCTACCTTCATAATTTATTTGCAGTTCGATCCTGTTACACCTATACATGTCAGAACAATTCCAGTTTACGTGGCAGTGCCAGCCATAGATTCTCTTCATTAGTGACTGCAAGCAGTTTGGTTTCTTTAAAAAAAATGAAAGAATTCTAAAAAGATTCTTAGAGAGAGTGCACAAGAATAAGCACACAAGCACTTCCTGTTTTCCATGTGCAAGTCCTTGTTGTTTTTCTTGATATCAATTTTAAATGCAAAACTTCATTTAGGAATAATAATAACAAAGTGGACTACTGTAAGGTAATTAAATTAGGCAGATCAGTCTTTCTATTTAGACAGACAAGAGCCACTATTTTGCAATGTGTTGGTGCCTTCAAGGCAATTTTTGATTCCTGGAGACTTCCTAGACTAGTCTCTGCAGTTTCAAGACCAATTTGCCATTGTCTCTTTCTAGGGTTGTGCAAAAGTGACTGGCCCAAGGCTATCCAACATGCCTAAAGCAGGATTAGAACTCAGAGTTTTTAGCCTGATGCCTTAAACCACTACTAAACCAAACTGGCTGTCAGGGATTGTCATTGGAGAAGGTAAAGAACTGCACAATGTAAATAAATATATTCTATTTCAAATTGAAGTTTTATCTAGACAGTCCTTTTTCTGGGATTTTTACTGGTGTTCTGTGGTACTTTTCAAGAATATTTAAAGAGATTTAGGTAGTGAAATAGGAATTGCAAATTCAGCAAATCTGAATCTGTACATGTTTCTGCCTAAAAATAACACTACACTAAAAGACACAACATGCAGCTTAAGAGAAACACAAGCTTACCTATCAGAAATTTAAATGCTGGTGATGCTTCAGAACCTAGAATTTTTATTTTACTGAAGATGGGGAATGTTACTCCATAATTCGATTTAGCAAAATAAATGATCTCGTCATTCAGACCTGGCTCCATTTCCCCAAACTGATTGCAAGGAAAGGCCAACACAGTGAAATGGGACGATCCAAACTCTCGCTGGAGTTCCTGCAGCATGATGTAATTTTTTTCTGTGTGCTGGCAGTAACTAGCCACGTTTACAACCAGAGTTGCCTTGAGACAAATAGAAAATTAGAAAAATTAAAAAAGAACGCTGATCAGATCTTCCTATCTCATTTATCTTGGCTATCTCAACGCAGAAAAGTCTAGTGTTCAGATCAGTTTCATTATAAAAAAAGACAGCATTTAAATCATAGGTATTGAGTAGAAGCAAAGCATACAATTCAGACAAAGCAAAGTACTTTTTATTTTATGTGAATTTATAAAACATAAGCCTACTTTCTCCCATGGAAATAAAAGTTTCCCTAGCATTGCAAGCATTAAGAACAATCTACCTTCAGTTGTTCAAATGAATGTATGCATTTAGTTACCAAATTCAAGAATTGTAGTCAACTGTGATTCACTGACAAAAACAGACACCTATTAACTATGCTTATACTTTCAGTCTTTATAATAAAATAAAGAACAATATGAGAACTGGCCTATCAAACCAGAGCCTGTTTGTCGTTATCAAATGCTTCTGCAAAGTTTAAACACGAGCTGATTCAACCAGATCCAGTTTTTAAACTTTGCAGAGGCATCTGATAGTTACTAACAGAGTCTGGCTTGATAAGCCAGTTCTTACATCATTTTTTATTTTATTATGAAAACTGAAAGTGTAAGCAAAGTTAGTAGATGTCCATTTCTGCAGGAGATATTCCTGGTCCCTAAAATCAGATAGTGGAGAAAATGAACCACTGAAACTTCTCAGTTTATCTCAGCAAGTATTACATTTTAACTTCAGGTCCTGGATTTCCATTTCCAGATATTCCTAATGTGCTACAATTATGCAGAAAGAATATAGCGGAAAGCCTGCCTAACCATCTAAAAAAAAATGAAATTACTTACTTTGCCTCGGTATTTCTCCAAAGACATGGTTCTTCCTCTCCAATCCTTCACGTCAAAAGAATAAAAGTCTTTGTATCTGGGTTTTAAGAACTTGAGCTGCAGCAGGCCTAGCAAGGCTGTGCATAACACCATAGAAATGAAAATAATGAAAACCTTGTTTTTCAGCCTTGAGCTTTTTAGTGTATGCGTTGCTAGGGGCAGAGACGGCTCCATTTTGGAGATTTTTTTAGGGGAAGTTTCAGCAGGCCTGGAATGTGAGGAGGAGCTGAAGCCCAGCCACAGAATGCTGGGATTGGAAGAAAGCTGAGGGAGGGAGAAAGAGCAGATTGTATTGTCTGACTGAATTTTTCATTTTGTTTTGCAGTTCAGATCTGATTGTATAAGAGGCTCTTAAGGATGGGATGCTATTCGTAATGTATCTACACCAGTGTTTCTCAATCTTGGCAACTTTAAGATGGGTGGAGTGGACTTCAACTCCCAGACATGGCTGGCTGGGGAATTTTGGAACTTAGTCCACCCATCTTAAAGTTGCCAAGGTCAAGAAACACTGAACCATACAATCATATTAGGACATTTTAACAGATGTCCCTTTGGGCCCATTGCCCTAACGCCACTAAAAACCCTGAGATGGTGCACCAGCTTTCCCCAGTCTGGAGCTGCCCAGACACAAGTATTTTGAAGTTCTCTTAAACTCCCAATCATTGCAGCTAACTGGAGCATAATGGGAGTTGATGTGCTATACATCCCATGGCCTGGGAAAGGTTATAATACATTGTAGATTAGTTGTTTGTTGTTGGTGATAATTCTACTAATATGATGAATCCTTCAGTGCCATAGATCAGCGGTCACCAACCGGTGGGCCGTGGCCCACTGGTGGGCTGTGAGAAAATTTTGGTGGGCTACAGAGAAATCTCATCCCAAAAGCACCCCCCCAAAGCAATTAATCCAGGCTGCGCAGAAACACAAGGCTGCGCTGCCCACATGGCCCATGGGAACCCTCCCCACCCACTCACTCCTTAACCGATAAACTTGCCTGCTAAATTTCTATTTTTCCTTTTTCCGACCATCATCTATTCTCTGTGCTGGGAGATTTAGATTAGCTAGAAAGCAGGAAACGGTTGGATTTCTTGCTTTCTAGCTAGTCTTTAGATCTTCGGCTCTGCTTTTAAGTACAGCCGAACCTCCCTTAGGACTGAAGGTTTGCTTGCAAGCAAATTCAGTGTAGACTCGTGGCAAAGAAATTTGAGAGACTGAGCTAGCCGATGGCAGATAGATAGATCACTGAATGATTCTGTGAGCAACTCAATCTGCCTGCTTTGCCTGATTTTGAGTAAAAGTTGCTCTTTTTTTAAATAAAAAATTCAATGTTTACATGCATGGTGTGTTGTGAGTTAATTTTGTGAGTTTGCTTGCTAGCAAATTTGATGAGTTTGCAGATAGATAGATCTCTGAATGAATCTGTGATTCTGTGAGCGACTCAATCTGCCTGCCTTGTCTGATTTTGGGTAAAAGTTGCTCTTTTTAAATAAAAAATTCAATATTTATATAAATATTTATAATATTTACATACAAGTTGATTTTGGGTAAAAGTTGCTCTTTTTTAATAAAAAATTCAATATTTATATTTATATTCAATAAATATTTATAATATTTACATACAAGCTATGCCCAGCCAGTCACATGACCACCAAGCATACCCACAAATTAGGCCATGCCCGCAGAACCAGTTAGTGGTCCCTGGGATCTAAAATTATGAGTTTGGTGGTCCCTGAGGTCCAAAAGGTTGGTGACCCCTGCCATAGATAGTTCTTGATTTACAATCATTTGTTTATCAAACATTCAAACTTACAAGGATCCTGACAAAAGTAACTTACAAATGTTACTTGGACTTATGACTGTTGCAGCATCCTTGCAGTCATGTGACTGTGATTCAGGCACCCTGGCAACTGGCTCAATTCTTTTTCCTTTCCTCTGTTAAGATAGAAGCATTAAATATTTGAAGTTTCCTGAGAGTTGTATGTACCCAATTGCTCTAGGAATAACATTCCAGAGTTTCCATTCTTACTGGAGATTTAAGGTGCTCTCTAATATTGTATTTTTCCTTATCTAAAGACAGTTAGAATATAGATGGAAATTCATCTCCAGCTTGGCCCAGATGGTAAAGAATAAATTAGTATCATCCATATCCTGTTATATAGTTCATTATAAATAGATTTATACAAGTGTTAGAATGCCAATATTTGCAGTTTTTTGTATATTATGCAATGGACAGTTGTTCTTTTGCATTTAAAGTAGTTTTATTTCTGCTAGATAAAAATCACTTTCAGAAAGCATATATTTAAAAAAGCTTGGAGTTTTAGTAGACACCCAGCTAAATATGAGCCAGCAGTGTGCAGCAGCAGCCAAAAAAGCTAAAGCAATCCAAAAATGCATTAACAGAGGGATACAATCAAGATCAAGTGAGGTACTAATAGCACTCTATAAAGCCTTAGTAAAACCACACCTAGAGTACTACATCCAGTTTTGGTCACCACATTATAAAAAAGATGTTGAGACTCTAGAAAAAGTACAGAGAAGAGCAACCAGGATGATTAGAGGACTGGAGACTAAGGCATATGAAGAATGGTTACAGGAATTGGGCATGTCTAGTCTAGTAAAGACAAAGACCAGGGGAGACATGATAGCAGTCTTCCAATATCTGAGGGGCTGCCACAGAGAGGAAGGGGTCAAGCTATTTTCTAAAGTGCCTGTAGGCCAGACAAGGAATAATAGATGGAAACTGAACAAGGAGAGATTTAACCTGCAAATAAGGATAAACTTTCTGACAGTGAGAACAATCAACCAATGGAACAGCTTGCCCTTGGAAGTTGTGGAAGCGCCATCACTTGAGATTTTCAAGAAGAGATTGCACTGCCATTTGTCAGAAATGGTATAGGGTCTCCCACTTGGATGGGGGGTTGGACTAGATGACCTATAAGATCCTTTCCAACTGTGATTATCTGTTATCTGTTATAAACGGATAGATATGAATTTTTCTCAGAACATTTTACAAAAAATATAAACTAGTAAGAAAACAAGATAGAGTAAATTTGAAATGGGAAAAATGTGAAACATGAAAATTGAAGATGACTTCCAGGTTAGTTTTCTTATACTCTTCTGGTTTTAATGCTCTTATTTTATTTTTGTATATTGTGTTTCATCACTTTTTATTATTCATCAACCTGATCATTTTTACCAGCAAGTAGTATCTAAATGCTGTAAATAAAATAAAATAATAACTTCCTTCCTGAGTGTTTTCTAGGTGCAATACACATTATTATTATTTTCTTTATTGCACCAAGTTGCATTAAATCACATGAAGCCCTCTTGTAGTCTTTGCATTTACACTGAGATTGCAAGTACTAACAAAGCAATGCTGGATAGGAACAGTCCGCTATGTATAATAATTTTATCTACAAATAAAGTACTATTTTCATTATTTGAAACTGCATCTGCTTACAATAAACTTTGAAGTGTTCTCATTATAATAATAATTAGTTTATTGGATTGTTGAAAACAGATTATAAATTTGTTGTTATTTTGTTGAGAACAGCTTCCAACCAAGAACTCCTGTCCGTACTGTAGTTTAAAAGCTGCAGAAAGAAAAAACTGGCTTTCCAAATGCTAGTTGTTAGTCGCCCAGTTTCCACAGGATGGCAGCAAACGCGCAACAGAAATAAAACATTTCTGGATTGTCACTTTTCCATCTCAGAAGATGGGCCTGACTGCTCGGGAAGACTGTAACCATTCGAGATCCGAGTATGAGACACACCAGTATGCTGCCAAAGTGAAGACATAAGAAAGCTTTGGCTGCTTTCAAAAGTCGTTGCTAAATGATAATGTTTAATGTAACAAGAGTGGAAGACAATTAAACAGTTGCCTCATAATATATGAATACTGGTTGCTTTTTATTCAATGTAAATATAAATGAAAAGAACTTGCATTTAGTTTTGTCCAGCCCTGACAGGTCTTTCTTCTGATGCAGTCCCTGACATGCTTCTTAAAGAGCATGGACAGTCTGATTGGGAAGATGTTGACCACTCCTGTATCAGGATAACCAGCCTGTTGAATCTCAGTGGATGTTGGAAGAAATGGGTTGAGTGACTGAAATTGGGCATGTAATAGTATGTTAGTGTTTCTCAACCGTGGCAGCTTCCCAGTCAATTCTGGGAATCCCAGCCAGCATGCTATAATGCTGTGTTGAAAGAAATATCCTTCTGGGTTCAGTTCCAAGTGGGGAAAAAAACACTGGAAACATGGAGGCTTCTTGGAAAGTTTAATGGTGTACAGGACCACATGGCCTGGAGCTCCAGAGAAGTCTGATCACATACTTCAAGGTCAAGAAAAAAGGAAAAAAGGGCTGAAATACTGAGAGTGCTGGGTTTTATACCCTCTGTTGGGATTTGAATTGGAGCTTGTATTCTAATTGGTAGTCAGACTCCCAGGGGCAACTCTGTAGGCTGTCCTGAGTTCCAGGTTTGGTCTAGCCTTGCTGGGCTATTATGCCCTTAAAAGTGCTTTTGGCAATTTCTATAGCTTTACCTGGAGTTCCTTCTTATGTAAAGTATTCTGGCCCAGGCCTTAATGGCCCACCCATTAACAAAGGTGGGGGTGAGATTCTGCTACTGGGGTGAGTTTCTGCTTCTTGAGTGTCTTCTCTTTTTAGGGAAAATATTCTGCCTTTTTAATATTTCCTAGGCTATTTCAATTTTCTAGGAGAGGGGTGGGTGCTATGGCTGAAGAATTCTGGGAGTTGAAGTCCACGCAGCTTAAAACTGCCAAGATTGAAAAGCACTGTTCTAGGTCAGTTGCATTAAGCAATGATGTTGGTTCTCTGTGGAGTAGATTGATGAAACACTTCTTTCTTATCTACCGTATAGAAATTTGCATTATTGTAATTAAAGCAACAAGAATCTGCAGATCCCATAGACTAACTTCTAGACTACAGTTGGGTCAAACTTTAATTTTTCTTATCAATATCAGATTGGACCTCCCAATTTAATCAATGCTAGGTAGCCCTCTTATTTCTGTACTTCTGTAATCAAGAAGTACCTATAATAGTCTCATTGCAGTTGTCATACAGTATATGTAAAAAAAAAATCCATGATTTTTTCCCCAGCTGCTTACCCATCACTCCAAAATAAAAATACCTAGTTTCAATTGTATATGAATCTTTAAAATATCCCTGTACTATTAAATGGCTTTTTACATGTACACCAAGCATGATAAAATATCTCTTCTTTTTGATTATATTTGTCAACCCTGAAGCTGGCTAGATGGTGGGCATTTTACTGTTCTACTGAGGTTTTTATTTCTTCAAAGCTTCAATGCTGACACAGATTGGAGTTGAGGGATGGGAGAGGGTGTAGAAATAACGGGTGTTATAACCAAAATAACATCCTTTCCCCTGGGACCCAAGGTCATGTGTGCAGGTGGTTGGGAGGTGGAGAATAAGGTCATCCCACACCTGGACTGTGCTGATTGGACCATGTGACTGATGCCTTTGCGGAAGTGACAAACTTTTTACTTTTAATTAGGGGGAAAACCGGCAGGAACTTTAGATCCAGTTTTCACCAGCATTGTGCCAATATGACATGCTCTAGTAAAATGTTCTTTGAGTAGGCCTCATGCCTCGGAATTCTTTTGTTTGTTGGCACCCTGACAATATTTCCAGCATAAGTTTGAGGGACTTTTATACATTCTGTCTTTCAATGTCTTCTAAGGCAGAGGCCCTCAACTACACGGCCTTGGGCTGTGGGGAACTGGGCTGCGCAGGTGGCAGGTGAGTGGACGAAACTGCATTTGCGCAAGCAGGACGCAGGAGTGGGCATGTCCAAAAGCATGCTTGTCCACCACTTGTGAGGAAATCACCCCGCTGCTGCCGGAGCATGCTTGCAGTAGCTCCTCTTGGTTTTGTTTTATTTTATCAACTTTTAGTACTCTCATTGGATCCTTTTTAATTTAAATAATAATATTTTTCGGAGAAGATAGCAGTGTAGACCATAACACAGGCAAAAGTTTTTGTTTTGCTGGGGACTAATAAGGCGTGGGAAAAGAAAGAAGTGCTATGGCACCAGTCCAAGCTCTCCCACCAGTGAAAACTGCAAAACAACCAAGAATTGAGTAGCACTTTGCTGGCAAGAGATCTGTAAGTAAAACTAACTCCATTTCCAACAATCTTGAGAGGTCAGAATGGGACCTGCAAAGAGATCTGACAAAACAGCAGATTCTAGACTGGGGGCGCGAGGGGAGCAAATGACAGCCAGCTGTTTTCACAAACAACTAGTCCAGCTACAGATGATATGGAGACTGTGATAAAGACTAAAAAGATTAACAACAAACTAACCCAGAGTGTGGAGAGCTTACAATGGGAGAATACAACAGAGTATGGCAAAGCAATGCCTTCTTGAGGCATTGTCTCAATATTTGAACAACTAATAACCATCCAGCACAATGTAGAGGCACTGAGAAAAGATATAGCTGTCTTTCTGCAAACACAACATTGGGGTACAGACACCCCCACCAAAGTCCTTACAGTAGACTTGGGTAAATCCCATACTCAGGATAAGGAAGAAGAAAAAGAGCAGAGACCCAGGGTTAAATAACTTGCTAAAAAGTAGCAGCCCTCTCAGAAAAACAGTCCATCTCCAGACAAGGCAACAAGAGGAGGAGGTATTAATAGAGAAGTTTCATTGGAAGCCAGGAAAGCATCTCCCCTACAATTACATCAACCACATCGCTCACTGCAAACACAACACATTGCTCTTAGAATCCATTTAATCAGATTTAATTATGGATGCTGGAATTCCAAGAGTGCCATACTAAATTCCCTAAGCCAACTTCTTCACTGCCATCGGGGGCAGATTGATCTCTGCTGTGAAGTGGCTTCCTGAGGTCCCAAACTGGAAGCGGATACTCCTGACTTTCAAGCAGCCCACCATACTGCTAATGCTATTTAAGATGAAGGCACATTTAGCCTCCTTTCAAATCTTTCCCAACAGAACTTTCTATGAGGGTAAGGTCAAACCCTTAATTGTTAACATGCAAGCTCCCACTGCTGTTGTCTCTTCCACATTCTCAAACCTTGGGAAAGAGAGAGAAAGAAAGTGGGAGTCAGCCAGCCTTGGTCAGTGAAGATGTACTTAACAGCACAGAAACTGGCCTCATTAAAGCTTTTGGCGCTCTCCCAAAGAAAGAACAAGACAACATACTATTCAAGTTAGAACATTTAAAGAAATCCTTGTTGGTCACAATGGAAATAGCTGAACCACTTGTAGATGTAGTCTCCCCAATAATTGAGCCTCTTACTTCTCCCCCAAAGGGCAAGGGATTGCATGAGTATGAGATCATGGAAAACAGAAGCCAAGATACACAGGGGCCATTAGAGGCCCCAGTAGAGATGGAGATGCTATCATCCTTATGTGAATATCCTATGACACTTTCAGCACCACATCAAGAGATTGAGGACCTACGACAGTACCATCATCTCAAAGTCAAATGAAGCATGACCTAATAACCCCTTGCCCTACACCTAGAGAAGAGGCACAGGAATGGCAAGCTCTGTTAGCTGGTGCTAAAACCTTTTACTCTGAACAATTTTCTCAGGAGTCTACACAGGGTTTAGATGGGGCTCCCCTCCTTTTAGAGAAGGCCAATTTCGTGCGTGAAAATACCTCAATCCATTGCAAGAACCCTACAACTTCCCTTTGTATAAATCAAATTTCCTGATGAGCGGCAAAAGATGACTCCCTCTCCATTATAACCTGGAATATAGTGGGTTGGACTGTCCCATCAAAAGATCAACTCTTTTTTGACTACACATCATAATTTGACATCCTCTTCTTACAGGAAACCTGGGCTCCCGCAGAGATACAGTTAGATGGTTGTTAGACCAACTCTATCCCGACTGTCTCAAGTAAGGTGGGTGGGAGAGCTAAAGGGGGTATTGTGACACTAGTTAATACAGCTCTGCAATTTAAATGTGTATCACTGCTACCTTTTCAGCCATGGGTTGTGACTACCTTACTTTTATTTAAACAGGTGGAGGTTTTGCTTTTTTAAAAAATACATTCTGTCTTTCAATGTCTTCTAAGAGGTCCCCAACTACCTGGCTATGGGCTGTTGAAATCAGGCTGTGCAAGTGGTGGGTGAATGGGTGAAACTCCATTTGCACAAGGGGGGGCGGGTATGGGCATGCGCAAAAGCATGCTTGCCCACCATTTGTGCGGAATAATTCCCCCCCTCCCGCTGCTGCCGTTGCCACCTCTGCCAGCAGTCCACAGAGCCAGAATGGATTGGGGATCACTGTTCTAAGATACTGTACATCTTGAAGCTTCTTTCATTGACCTCTTAAGGATTTATAAATACCAATCACTTGTATGAAAGAAGTAAAACAAGGAAGCAGGTATGCAGATGAATAGTTCTGATAATATTAGGTTTAATACTAATTTTCATAAGCGCGGACTCTGAAACTCTTTTCTAATATAGTATAGGAAGCAGAAGTCCACTAAGGAACTCCTAGATGTGGCTTTAGGGAGGAACAGCTACAAAATATCTGAAACTGCCTTCCTAAAAAGTAAGACTTCAGTTCATGTAATCTATGAGCTAGCATGTCACAATATTTAAAAGAGGTTTTTAAGCCTTTCTTGCCTCTGGTTATCTAACTTTTTTATGTCAAGAAATCAAGAATTGATTGTGGGGCCTTTTTATCAAAATGTGCAACAAAATCATATGGTGGAAAGCTTTCCACTATATGCTTGGATAGGTGCTTCATTTTGGTTCTTTTAGGGTGACAAGTTCATACCCACATTCTTTCTTTCCGATGTCTTACAAATATTGATCATTGACTAAAATAGAGGATGCCCTTCAACAAAACAAGGTAGTTCTATAAGAAAGACAAGAGTCTTTGGAGAGGCATGGAGCACATCCTTTTGAATGTTAATGATGTGCAACACATTTGGCAGTGAATATGCTTTGTCCAATTTGAATGGGCTACGGCTCCCAGATCTTCCCAGCCAGCATGGCCACTGATGATGTTTTGGGGAGTTGGGTCATAGAAACAGAAAGGCATTCAGATTGGAAGAGTATTTATACTATGTCAGTTCACAATAAAAAAAAACCCTTTGATATTTGGCTATGTTTGCTATCAGTACTAGGACTTAAGTCAATAGCAGGTTGAGGAAATATAATCTAATAGCTCCTTAAGTATTTATTCTTAGAATATTAGTCATGTTGTTTCAGTAAGAATCAAATACTATTGCATGACAGTTTGTCCACAGTTGTTTCTTATATTTTTTTCCAGAGAGTCATGTATTCTGTCTGTTGCCTTGTTCAAAGACACAAAAGGTGGTGTGATGTGGGGAGTCATTTCCTGAAATAGTATGTGGGAAATAAAACCAACTTCAACATCAGTGAAGAAGTTTATGTCTTCTTGGGTCTGTGGTTACAAGTTGAAAAACATTAATTGGTTTGACAAATAAGAAAAGCATTTTCTGTAAGAAAAGAAAAATGACATTGCAAAAATGGAACCCATGAATAGAATGAAAAATGGAAAGTTTACTGAAGCTCAAACTTTATTGCATTTCAAAACAAAGCTTTAATTATCCAAATTAAATAAATATTTGTCTTAACTATGACTGGAGAACTATCATTTGCTGCAGCTAACATTATTTTTTGTTTGCTACATTTTTAATCTAACCTGTTAGAAGAGTTCGTTTAACAGATTGTGAAAATAATACTTGCCTTAAATTCTTATTCCTGAATTTCCAAGAAGCATCTAGAGATCCACAAAAGTTGCATAAGCGTTTCTAAAAATTGGGAAGTGTCAGGAAAATCAAAGTATTTTATTTAATTTCAGTTGGGAAGAGAGGCACTAGTCTTTATTCCTGCTTCCAAACTATACAGAAAATTAGCTTAACAAATGTAGCAACAAGATTCCAGTTAGAAATTGATTTCCTATCAATTAACTAAAAGGAACCAGTACTTATACTTTAGGATGAAGGAGGATACAAGACATTGCTGCTTTAAGCATGAACTATTGTAAATTTGTATTAAATATCCCAAAACATAATAGTTTGTGAAGACTGAGATGTTTACATCTTCTGTCTTAAGAGAGGCATGGTAAAATATATGTAATAGCCATAGATTTATAGGAGATCTCTCTCTCAAAAAAACACCATTTAGTAACTCAGATGAGGGACCTGAAAATTTCACATTCTGGGACTGTAATTAATCCTGCAAATTATAGACATTCTCAGAGCTATTTCAGATGCGTATTTTATTTTGAGATTATGATTGAACTGGGTATTTCTATTTCAGAGACTTTATTTCCTTTTTTTTTTAAGGGAAAAGAAGAACAGGACTATAAAATTGTCGGAATTCATGGAAGCTTTACTTGATTTGCAGAGATTCTTATTTCACAGCAACCTCCCACAAAAAGAATCTCACTTCTTCGTGGAGTTTTTTGGTAGGATGTAACTGAAAAGGACATTTTTCTTATTTGAAGAGCTGCTGGATTGCTGTATCCAGATAGAGCAAGGGAGTTTCATGCCAGGTTGGAAGAGGTGGAGTAGGACAACGGTGCCACAGCACTGAGGAATTGACTCACAATCATATGAATACATAATCATTTTTATACAAGAAAATATAAATGAAAAGAACTTCAATTTAGTTTTATCCAGCCCTGACAGGTCTTTCTTCTGATGCAGTCCCTGACATGCCTTTAAAGAATCTGGGAAGCTTTTGATTGGGAAGATGTTGACCCAATCAAAGCCAGTCTAATGAATCTCTGTAGATGTTGGGGGAGAGATGTCACAACACTGAGGAATATTTCCCCCCCTTTTTTTCTTACATTATTGCAAATCTTAATATGTAACACTGTTTTGATACCATGATATTTATACAATATTAATTAAAATTATTGCCATTCTATTGTTTAGATAACATTGAATTTTGGAAATAAAGAAATATATTTAATTTAATTAAGCCTCATAGAATGTCAATATTACAAACATAAAATAATTTGATTTTTTAAATCCTAATTTGAACGTAACATCAAAAAATAAACTACTGTGGATTATATTAAAGTATTTGTAATACAACAAAGATTTCAATCTTGAGCTAGTTACTTAAAGTTAAAGTAATGTTAACATAGGATTTGGACAATTCATAGTTAAATGGCACTTCTGCTATTAGTGTATCTGGAAAGAAGATCAGCATCAAATATCAGCATTAAGGTTAACTTCGTTAAAATGATACCATTTTTTGATTAGTTTTTAGATGAGTCATGCACCACTAATTCATAAAATAACTGAATGCTAGTTTCATTTTCCAGCAGGGTTTTAGATTTCTCATTGCAAATTCAAAGGCAGCTAAATGTTACCATGCATCAATATATGGAAATTTCAAAGAACCCAATTCAATATGATGAATTTTCCAATTACTCATCCTATTAACAATGTTTTCCAGTTCTTTCCAAAATTTGGTATCTCATTCTCCATCTCATGCTGCTCCAGAATGGCAAAAGGAAGGCAATAAAGAGAATGTATTGGCTCAGGATGATGGGAATTGCAATTCAACACATTAGGAAGATTCTGGGCCAAATGAATATCTCTGCATTGTTTATTTGATAATATTCGGATGGGCCTCTCCTTGCCATGTTCCTATGAGGAATGTAGCAAAAGCTTACAAATGGCTGATACTGGATATAAAGTTCTTTCATTAGTAAATTCTCTGCTGTTATCCATAGTGGGTTCAATGTTAGGATATACAATATTTATCACCATGCTATCCCAAAAGCTCATTATTTCATTGGGATGCTAGATGTTGGTTTATACTGTTTAAGGCAAGGGATTCCAACCTTGGCAACTTTAAGAATTGTGGACTTCAACTCCCAGAATTATTTGTCTTGTTTAGTATCAGACTGTTAGCAACCATTAAAATGAACAAGAATCAAAAACAGTGTGGAATTATGAAGTAGATAATATACTGAAGCTATATCATCTTGGAAGGATTGATTGAGATCAAGTGAGATACTAATACCACTCTATAAAGCTTCGGTAAGACCACACCTAGAGTACTACATCCAGTTTTGGTCACCACAATATAAAAAAGATGTTGAGATTCTAGAAAAAGAAACAGAGAAGAGCATGATTAGGGGACTGGAGACTAAATCACATGAAGAATGGTTACAGGAACTGGGCCTGGCTAATCTAGTGAAGAGAAGGACCAGGGGAGACATGATAGCAGTCTTCCAATATTTGAGAGGCTGCCACAGAGAGGAAGGAGTCAAACTATTTTCTAAAGTACCTGAAGGCCAGACAAGGAATAATGGATGGAAACTGAACAAGGAGAGATTTAACCTGGAAATAAGGAGAAACTTTCTGACAGTGAGAACAATCAACCAATGGAACAGCTTGCCCTCAGAAGTTGTGTGAAAATCATCTCCTGAGACTTTCAAGAAGAGATTGGATGCCATTTGTCAGAAATGGTGTAGGGTCTCCCGCTTGGGCGGGGGGTTGGACTAGATGACCTATAAGCTCCCTTCCAACTCTGATTATCTGTTATTGTCTTGGAGAAAATCTATTTATGTGGTTGCTAAGACTCGATGTTGACTTGATGACACATAATCAGTCCTGAAGCCATGGGGGAGGATGAAATACACTGAAGAAAGTCTTTCCACATCTGCAATTTTCCTGCTCCAATTTATATTTTATTGGCTTTTCCCCTACTGCACAAAGTTCAAATATTTATAGGTCTGGAATTGGGAATCCCCAGGGAGCAATTTGTGTGTGTATGGGGAATGATAACAAAAAAGGAGAGAAAGAATTAAGCAGATTTTCTCTTTATTATTTCTTAATTGAAATGGCTCCTTAATCAAACAGCTTTTCATCTTTTGAATCTGGATTATTATATGTC